>OZ010787.1:398220319-398962145 GCA_963932465.1 Maratus speciosus
GCAGCGTGTATCAGCGAAAGAAACAAGCAGCGCTAGCGTCATTGTCTTATAGAGGTAAAAATTCAAATTAATTCAACAAAATTTACAGAACAACAGATCACAAACCGCTGCTTTTATGAAATTCCTCTCAGACTCGGACTATTCCCTGGTTTGTCTTCAAGATGCATACCTTTATGAAAATAGACCTCTATCACTTCCTCGAACAACACCATGCTATAGTTCAAGCTCTAAAAAAGCCCATATTTTAATCTTAGACCAAAACTTAAAACATAGTCTCTCATCTAAACACTATAACTCAGTTTTTATAAATTTAGACCTTAAGCCTTTAACCTTAAGCATTGGCAGCCTGTATAGCCCCCCGAGTGCTAACTTTGATGAGGATATTGAGAACTGGCTGGGTTCTAAAAATCAGAGCCCATTGCAGTTGGTTCTCGGTGATTTCAACGCTCACAGTCAGCTTTGGGGCTATAGGAGTGAAGACACCAGGGGAAAAGTTCTTATCGATAGAGTCATAGCGTATCAACGAGTTATTCTAAACTCTTCATCCAGTCCACCAACGTATGAGTCGGGGAAGAACCTGGGGTGGCCAGATCTGTCCATCTGCACGCAGGCTATGTTTTCACACATAAAACACTTGGAAGTAATTCCTTCCCTTTTTGGAGACCACTACCCAATAGAAACAGAGCTAAATTTCACAATACCCAAACTACCAAGAAGAAGATTCAAAACAAAGGGAATCCCTTTGACACAATTTTCCGAACAACTAACTCGAAAATGCTCACAGATTAACTTTAATGACATAGAAACTATAGACCAGTTTAACAAAGAATACGAAACTTTTAAACAAGAAATATTATTACAAGCCAATAAATCCTTTAAAAAGAAAGCCCCTTTCAAGAAATTTAAAATTTCCTGGTGGTCCCCACAATTGAGGGCCCGAAGAAATAAAGTATCAGCTCTTTTAAAAATAGCAAAAAATTCAAACTACGAGTCAAATATAAACCAGCAATACAAAAGGGAAAGGGCAATTTATCAAAAACAGATTTTATCGGAGAAGGAAAAAGCTTGGACAAACTTGTGTCGCAGAGAGACGGATCCTTTTGGTTTAACGAAAAAGTTGGCCTTCCAGCGATTCCAGGACTCACATATCAGTTACCAATTTGATTCTTTGTCACCCACTTCCAGGTCATCAACCCTTTTAAAACTAACGAGAGACATTTTTGGTGATGAAACTCCAAAGCAACTACCACAGCGACTAAACTCGCACGACCAGGCAAAATACACGAAAAGAGAGTTGCGAAATGTTGTTTTCTCATTCAATATTAACAAGACTCCAGGACCTGATAAAATTGATCACAGGATGGTCAGGTGCATCTTTTCAAAAATTCCTAATATTCTGTTGGATATGTACAACAGTCTTTTAAAGTTAAACTATTTTCCTGATGACTGGAAATTGGGAGAGCTCGTGTATTTTAGAAAGGAGGGAAAACCCTTGAATGAGAGCTCTTCATATCGCCCCATCACTCTATTACCAATATTCGGAAAAATCTTAGAGAAATTAATTCTAAGACGAATACATCACGCATTAGACAAAACGAATTTCCTATCGGGTAAGCAACACGGCTACACGCAAAATAAATCTACGGAAACGGCTTTGGAGCAAGTGATTTCATTAGTAGAACAACACAAACAAAATAAACAATACACATCACTGGTGTCACTGGATTTCAGAGGAGCATTTGACAACCTCCCTTGGGACCAGGTGATCCTAGCATTGCAAAGACTAGGTATTTCTAAACAACTCATTAATCTTGTCGTTTCCTTCCTTTCGGGTAGGCGAGCTCAGGTGGACTGGATGGCACCATTTTTGTTGTACTTCTTTAGTAAGGGTTGCCCGCAGGGATCGTGTCTGGGTCCTTTTCTTTGGTTGGTTCTGTTGGAGACTCTGTTGGGGACCTTTGATGTACAGGACTGTGAACTGGTGGCATACGCGGATGACGTGATATTACTGATCTGGGCACAGTCGAGACAGCAACTTGAACAAAAAGGTCAGAAAGCTTTAAAATTTATTCAGAATTGGGCAGAAACCAACAAAATAGAAATTTCACATGAAAAATCCTCATCATTAACTTTTGGCAAACCCAAACACCTTAAGCGGGGCCCCACATTTAAACTTAAAGGTAAATCAATAAAATCAGAAACAATACTAAAATAACTGGGGGTAATATTAGATAAACAATTATCATTTCTCCCACATGTGGCACAAAAGAGAGTAGAAATCGGAAAAATAACTCAAAATCTTTATAAATTTTCATCAATCTCAGGTCGACTCCCTCCGGAATTTTTTAAGATTTGGTACTCGGCGATCTTACAAAGGAAACTGGCCTACGCGTGTGCTGTCTGGTTTCCGCGTATGGCGCAATATCACGGTCGTCGACATTTGCTCTCGGCACAAAGGAAAGCTTTGTTGCTGATAACGAGAGCATATCGCAATACGTCAACAAACGCCCTGCAGGTCCTCACAGGTCTCCCCCCACTGGATTTGCAGTTGGAGACGGAGGCGGAGTATTCGGGGACGATTCGTTTCGGCAAGTCAACAGAAAAGGCTTTTGCTCCACTATACTATCCAAAATGCTCAAAATACAAAACATCACCACTAACAAGTGAAATACAAATTTGTGAAATAAACGACTATGTAGGCAAAATTACAATGTACACGGACGGTTCCAAAATGCCCGAAGGCACAGCCTCGGCAGTTTGTGTGTACGAAAAAAACGAGCAAATCTATACTTGAAGAGCGAAACTGTCCCAGGATAACTCCGTCTTCCAGTCAGAACTCTTCGCGATCTCTTCAGCATTAGAGTGGATAGAGTCGGACAAACATTCACAATACTTAATCATAACGGATAGCCTATCAAGTTTAAAAGCATTAAACAATTTTGACAATACAAACTATTTAATACTAAAAATTCTTCAACAATTACAAACAACAGTAAAAGACATATACTTCAATTGGACAAAAGGACATTCAGGTGTTGAGGGCAATGAGGCAGCTGACCAACTGGCAAAATCGGCAGTAACGGATGAAACACTAATACATACATTTTTACCATATCCAGCTTCTTCACTAAAATCACAGACAAAGCAGAATCTGTTAAAAAATTGGCAAAAACGCTGGACGGATTCAGACACAGGCCGATATACGAAGGAATTCTTGCCATTGGTTGACCACAAGTATTTCGTAAACAACAGATACTTACACATATTTTTAACAAATCACGGCCCCTTTCAGAAACACTTATACAAAATTAACAAAAGAGACTCCCCACTATGCATTTGTGGCTTGCCGTCAACATCGTTACACTATGTATTATACTGTACATTAACATCGCATTATCATCTCAAAAAACACACACGTATGAATTTAGCAAGCTGGTGGCGGGATGGAAAAGAGAAACCACAACTACTCAACAAGATCATACAATGCATGAGGTTTATAGAAACAAACGAGTACATCTTTTCAAATCCAGAGCCATTCTAGTCCGACTCCATCACAAGGGTGTAGCATGGAGGGAGAAACGGGTTATTAGCGGGTGCCAGAAACTTCTATCACTTTTGAATTTTTATCTTGTGCATCTCTCCAAACTCTTGTATGCGCAAATTGTAAATAGTAGGTGTGTTGTAATGTGTTTCTAATTGTGATGTTCAATATTGTGTGTTTAATGTACTGTGAAATCCCTGTAAATCCATGAAAAATGTAAATAATTATGCAATCACATTCAAATGATCCACATGTAATCACTACACATAGTCATGTAAATAGTAGGTGTTTGATATTGTGTTGTAATGTGTTTCTAATTGTCATGTTAAATATTGTGTGTTAAATGTACTGTGACGTATATATATCCAAGAAAATTGTAAACAATTATGCAATCACATTAGGTGAAATGATCCTCATGTAATCACTACATACAGTCATATATTTCGATGTGAAATCTTCGGTTCGCCCAGAAAAATTGGGTAACCAATTGTGATTGTAATTGTAAATCTCATAGTAACCGAAATAAATCTCAGCAGCTTGATCAGGGACCCGACGCTCCCTCTCAGACTCTGGTTGAGAGTCGGGAGGAGTGGATGTGGTCTACCCCTCGGGATTGCACTAACACTCTAAAGCGAAAGCTGAGTTCTCGAGGTGGTCATCGCTGACATCGCTGACTTCTGGCTATGGGTTTACCTAAAGTCCAAGGTCTATCACGGAGTTGTTCAGGACCTGGCTATGTTGAAGGATAACATAACACGGAATGTACGGCAGATTCCTACAGATATCTTACTTTCTGCTGTTGTGCATGCTGTGCACAGAATGCAATATGTGGTCCACAAAAACGACGGCCACATTGAACCTGATTTAAATGTGATAAATAAAAGGTAATTTTATTTCAATATAGATTTTCACTTTTCAAAACTATCTTTTCTGTTACACAGTGTCACATATTCCCCTAGTGGTTAATTTTGGAATTATTTTTTCGCGGAATCCCTCGTCATCCGTCTTGTTTAACATTCCCAAAAAATTTGGTGCCATTCTCTCACTTATACCACGCGACAGGACACTCTGAGTACTGTCAATTTAAGTATGGCCACCTTGTATATTAATTCATTCAGCATTGATTTTTAGATACATTTAAGTTTGTTATCACGAGAATTGGCTACGCTAGTTTAAAAATATAAAATCAAAACAGACAGAAATGTGCGTCGCATGCCCGGTGTATGCTATCAAAAGCAGCAGGGCCTAAACTCTAGGTTTGTTTGGATAGTTTTTCATTTTTTGGAAAGATTATATATAAAATCATTCAACATCATTTTAGGTATATTTAAGGTTATTATCACGTTCTCGAATAACACGAGTTTGACATGCCAGTAGTAGTATTCTATATTTAAATGCTGGTGTTGCAAGTGTTGCATTTTTATGACTGAAATTAAACTAGTTTGTGCCACATACTCAAGATAACCAAGATAAGCTATTCAGACAATCGAAAAGAGCTCCTGATGATGTACTGATACTGATGAAAATTACCAAAGCTACACACTTGGGATTCCACTTTATTTTGAAGTTTGAATATGAACCGCAACCACAGCCCTTTTATTGCTAGACCTACGCGCTGGTACAAAAATGTTGGCTGACGTAGGCATATTTTTTTAAGCGTGTGTACACTGTACAGTCCCTTGAAATTGACAGTATTTTCGTACAGTATTCTTCGTCTTGTTTAATCCCAGAAATATAAGGCGCAAGAATTCTGTTCGAAAAAACAGATAACCAAATTCAAGGGACCACAAAAACGCTTAAAAACAATCGGCCTATGATACCCACCATTTTCAGCCAGAGGTTAAGCATAGCATTCAGGGGGAACTGTTAAGAGGCTACATTGTAAAAATAAAACCTTACAAATGTTAAAATTTTATCAAATTTATGAAAAAGAATGGTGGAAACTGTTTAACTTTGTGCTCATAATTCATTATAAAATTTTTGATAAATTTGATAAAATTTTAATATGAATTATTATTTTATTATAATCGTTATTTGATTAATAACGTCTTGAGATGTACTTTTATACATATGTAACTTTGTGTTATTACGAAAGCTTTTAGAATGTACTTTACGAATACATAATAATATTTTTCCGTCATGTTTTAGACCAATGTCAGACGAGCGTCTTTTTTGCAGCTTTTTTACTTAAGTATTATCCATTGGTCTTAAAATCAAATTTATGAGGTACATTGACCTGGACAATAATTTATGGACACTCTGTATATAAATTGATTTATATTCAATTATATATTTTTTCATCTGGCATATATATTGGGAACTTTCTTTTGAACGGATTATTAAACCCGACCCGCAAGTGTCAAAATTCAACCGAAAACCGACCCGATTCCGAAACAGTGTCAACCTGACTCACAACGAAAAAAATAGTGCCAACCAGTCTAGATCCAAAACGTAGATTGGATATTGCTGGGATTGTCATCTTTTGCCCACGAACGTTAAACAGACTGGTCGTGATCGGGTAAAATCGGGTTATCTAACCCGATGCCAAACTCTAATCTACATTCAGTTTTACTTTCTTTGTTGCCAATATCGTCCACTTTAACTTGGAGCAGACTATAATTCATTAACATTTTCTAATTGCCCTCTGTAGCAGTGCTGTTTACTTCAACATCATACTCAGAATTCGTAACGATTGCTCAAATTTTTCGAAAGACTATAAAGTCAAAAAGGAAACAAAACAGACAGAGAATTACATCACTTTTAGATGCTAATGAAGTTGAAACGGGATCACCAGCACAATGATACTTTTCCAAAATAAATAACTGAATAAAAAAAAAAAATCCCTGCCGACCCGGCCTACAGGCAGAGGTAGATTTCAAAGTTAAGTATACTAATTTCACCAACAAAAACTAAATTATTATTAGATATAAATCCACTTTAACAGTTTTATCTGTCTGCTTTTGACGAGATTTTATTTCCTTTTTATAAAATAGCTGGTTTTATCGGAATCATGTAAGGGCAATATTAAAAAAAAACATTTTTCCATACTGTCCATACATATTTTTCCACTCGAAATTTTCTGGCACATTTTCAGATTCATTTTTAATAAAAAAAAAAAAAAAATATGAAACATGCTGACGTGATTTTTGAAAAGATTTATAAGCGACCTGTGTTTTTATTTTTCTTTCAATTAATTAAAACTTGATTAATAAACAATTATTTTCTCAGTAGGGCAATATTTTTCGTTTCTAACACAATCGCTTCGGGAAATTCTGTTCAAAATGCCTACTTTGACATCATTTTTTGAAATATATTCTGCCTCTATCAAAACATCGATCATTACTGTACATTATATAGTTTTTGAATAAGAGAATCTAGCAATTGGATGCGTTTGAGAGCAAAAATGAATTAAAAAATGAGTAAGAAAATAGACAGTTTGGATTTGAATGCACCCTTAATAAGATGATTTTTTTCTTCAACCGCTATGTATTTTTAATTTTTTTTGCTGTAAGAATTGGCCCTATCAAAAACTTGCCTATATAAATGTTGAAGACAATATTAAGAAGATATATGATAAATTCATGGAGATTTTATATCTTGTGAATTGACGGAGTTATGAAAATTTTTCTTCTTCAACCCCCCTTTTTTGTTTTCGTTTTTATTTATATTTTTTTTTTTTTTTGCGGTACGAATTGGTTCTATCAAAAACTTGTGAATATAAAACTTGTAGATAATATTAAGGAGATGTATAATAAATTATTGGATTTGATATCTTGAGAATTGACGAAGTAAGGAATTTTTTTTCTCCCCAAAACCCTATTTTTGCGCCCCTTGAGCCTATTTTAAATTTTATCAAAAATCTGTGATGCATGAATTTTTGGCGCTATATTTAGAAGTAATAAAAACTTTAAACTGATTTGATATGTACAAAAATTAAGAAGTTATGGGATTTTTTCGGTTTTCACAAAACAACTCCCTATTTCCATCCCCTTTGTCCGCTTTTGCCCATTAACAAACTTGACCGAGAATTTATGTCCCTTGATTTTATGTATCAGTTTGGAAGAGATTTGTGCAGAATTGCGGAAGTTATCGTGTCCAGAAGAAAGTGATAACACAATTGCTTCGGGAAATTCTGTTCAAAATGCCCAATTTGACATGATTTTTTGAAATATATTCTGCATCTATCAAAAAATCGATCATTGCGGTACATTATATAGTTTCTGAATAAGCGAATCTACCAATTAAATGCGTTTGAGAGCAAAAATGAATTTAAAAATGAGTCAGAAAATAAGCAGTTTGGATTTGAATGCATCCTTAATGCAATGATTTTTCCAACACAATCCGCTTCGGTAAATTCGGTTCAAAATGCCCACTTTAACAGCATTTTTTTTTTTTTAAATATATTCTGCCTCTATCAAAAAATCGACCATTATGGTACATTATATAGTTTCTGAGTAAGAAAACGTACCAATTAGAAGCCTTTGCGAGCAAAAATGAATTGTAAAATGAGTCAGAAAATACGCAGTTTGGATATGAATACACCCTTACTTAGATGATTTTTTTCTTCAACCGCTATGTATTTTTAATTTGTTTTGCTGTAAGAATTGGTCCTATCCAAACCTTGTCTATATAGATGTTGTAGACAATATTAAGAAGATATATTATAAATTCATGAGGATTTTATATCTTTTGAATTGACGGAGTTATGGATTTTTTACTTCTTCAAGCCCCCTTTTTGTTTTCGTTTTTAATTTTTTTTTCAGTACGAATTGGTCTTATCAAAAACTTGTGAATATAAAAGCTGTAGATAATATTAAGGAGATTTATAATAAAATTAATTGAAATTGATATCTTGAGAATTGTCGAAGTTATGAATTTTTTTCACCCAAAAACCCTATTTTTGCGCCCTTTGAGCCCATTTTTAACTTTATCAAAAATCTGTGATACATAAAATTTTGGCCCTATTTTTAGAAGTAATAAAAACTTTAAACTGATTTGATATGTTCAAAAATTAAGAAGTTATGGAGAGTTTTCAGTTTTCACAAAACCCCTCCCTATTTCCATCCCCTTGGTCCGATTTTGCCCATTAACGAACTTGACCGAGATTTTATGCCCTTTGATTTTATGTATAAGTTTGGAAGAGATTGGTGCAGAATTAGGAAAGTTATCGTGTCCAGAAAAAAGTTATATATATATATATATAGATAGATAGATAGATAGATAGATAGATAGATAGATAGATAAAGTTTTTTACTGAGGGTGGTTTTGGGTTCTAGGGGTCATGATCGGTGTAGATCTGCAAAAATTTTTCAGAAATTCCAACATAGGAACGATCCCAATAGGTAGTATTTCATACGAAATCTACCTAATAAAAACCGGAGTATTCGTTGAAGAGTTATGAGCTAACATACATAAAAAATATATTGTAACCTCCTTTGTTGAAACTCGGTTAATAATTTTCCTATGTTCTTAATTTTCTCCACTGTTAAGATTTACTGTTAAGTGTTATCATCACTCCCAACTCACTATCAGTCATTCAGTATGTACTGAAGAAAGTAATTTGAAAAAAAAAAGCAACTTTTAAATTTTATATAATAAAATAAAAGTAAATAAATAATGTACATAAATACAAATGAAAATAAATATAATACGAATTCTGCTTTTAAAACAGACCAGAGGATCAAAATCGGGTTTTCCGGGTTACAGAACATACTTCTCGGTTTTATGTGAAAATAGGTGAAAATCATTTTCTTATTGAAAACTGTAATAGGTTTTTTACATTTAATATACTATTTTAGATTGCGCATTAAAAACGCCAAAAAGTATTTTTCTATGAAAAATATCAATAATGTAATCAATTAATGTTTTGAAATGTAATAAATATTATACTATCGTATTAGTCGCATACCACAGGGTAATAGCCAAAGAAATCGTCAAATATTTCGCTACTTAAAGCAGTCTTTATGATTCTGATTATTTCAGCGTTTAAGCACATAGTTGGAATATTAGCCGGAAACAAACGCTGAACTATTCATATTCTTTTAAGTGCAAACGGGTTAATCTGCCGTAGTCGAGCTGAAGCGATAGATAGATTTTTTTTTTTATGATGCTCGAAAATTATTTAAAAAACCATAAATAATCACTAAATTGAAGTACAGTTTTAAAATAAATTGCATTTGAAAGTAAAAAAAAAAAAAAAAAATCCATGTTCAACGGTGTAAAAATTTAAATTATGCAATGTTTAGAAGCAAATAAATTTGCCAAAAAAAAAAAAAAAAAAAGTTTGCTTTGCACCAGCCGGTGTGACGTCAGCATTACTCATCGACGTGTATTTGTTTTATAATATCGATTCTATTTATGAACTGCTGGTATAATATAACTCGGGAAAACAAGGTAATGTATTAATAATAAAATTGATATAAAATGTAATTTAAGTAGCAGTACACAGCTGGTTTAAATAGGATAAATAATATATATACAATGTATAATCACAAACTTTATAGTTACATTAATTCTAGATAAAAACAAAAATCATTTAGTCAAAATTGCTTTCAACAATAAAACATTTATATAATTATATATATATAATTTATTAGTTACGGTTTAACTTTAACTTAACACTTAAAATCTCCTCAGTCATCATGAAAATTTCAATGTTTCTGGAGCAATAACATGATATTTCAGGAAAGCTATATCGAGAACATTTCAACTGAGTGAGTAACACATCCGTGAAATTGATTCGTAATATAACAGTCGTAAAACAGTTTTTAACCAGCATTTTCTATTTAAGGGCATTTTTTATTGGATTTTCGGGAATTCTTTATGAAAGTATACTTGTGTCTCGTTAGTTCTTTTATAGCAAGAAGAAGTGCTTATATTTAATGAATTTGTTTTAGTATGGATTTTACCAAAGCATGATAAAACTAGCTGCCTTGGGCATTCACAATTGAATCATGATTTTAATTTCATTACATTAGTACATCATGAATTAAATCCTGATTATAATTTTCATGATTATAAACTAATGTAATCATGATTATTATTACATTAGTTCATAATGGGCAAATTATTTGGCCTGGATGAACAAATTTCAGGCTAGACAAAATTTCGGGTACAAGCAAAACATGTCTGCTTTTCTTCATAATTTAATATGCTTTTATGTATGCTTTTATTCATAATTCTTTTTATATTTTTATATAGTTTTAAGGAAATTCTTTTTCGTTTCTTTTCTTTTCTTACAATAATTCTTTTCTAGATAATTAAAGTTTCGGATCCATTTCTATTCTTATTCACTAAAAGATTGCTAATCTAAAGGAATTATAGTAGACTTCTTCTGTCGAAAAAATAATAAACTGCCAACTTTTAAAAATAACATACATGAAAAATACGTTTTATTTTCTATTATGTCTTCTTATTTTGCATCCCATTTAAGAAAATAGAGATTCGGTTGGAATCCGCTAGTCAAATTATATACTGAAACGTTCTGGTCCCTTGAACTTTAAAAAATAACGTTAAGTGGGAATGCGAGACAGATGTTGGAAAGTTGCTGGGAGAGTACGAAATAAAAAATTCTGCCCTGCTATTGAATTTATATTAAAGGATATCAGAATATTTCACAATTTAAATTTTATAGAATTTATATATATATATATATATGTATGTTGATTTGTAATTATATAATGGTTATATATATATATATATATAGAGATATATATACACTGGCCTCCAAAAGTTAAGGTACAGGGACTGGATGCTTTCGATTGCACACGTTTTGTCGAATATCTACAAAAATTATTGGCGAATTGTTCTTGAACTTCTGGGATGAAAAGAACATGTTTGATTTTATATTTATCGACGAAGATTTAGTCGGGGGTACAATTAGGGGGCTAATAATAAATTTAATAATAAAATAATATTTGCAATCACCTATGTAACAAGAAAGGCTGGAAATGGTTTGTCACTGTGGTAAATGACTAATTGGGTCCTGTTCAATGTTCGTATGCATTTGTGTAAGCATAGCACTCATATTCGTGAAGATGTTAACGTTTTTGTGAAAAATTCAAAAGATTTTTTGTTTATAGCATACAGAGTTTTCAACCAAATTTAACGCAACTTTCCAAAAACCTGACAATGAGTAGTAGAAACATTATACTGCAATTAAAACATAAATATATTGAATATTTGATGAGATATGGGCATTTTTATGAGATAATTTTTAACTGCGCATGCGCGGAAGCTTTCAAAATTTTTATTTCATAATTTGGTATTAAGCTATTTAGGTCAACTTATATAAAAAGTCCAGTCAAATATCGCGAAAATTCACAAAGATAGGGTCGATATAGTGAGTTGCTTCCTAAAAATAGCTTTATTATAAGGGATTTTCCACAACTTTTCATTCAGCTCGCTATATCTTTCTAAGTTTTCACAATATTTGATTGAACTTTTTTTTTAAGTTGCCCCAAAATACTGACTACCAAATTATGAAATAAAAATTTTGAAATCTTCCGCGCATGCGCAGTTAAAAATTATCTCATAAAAATGCCCATATCTCATCGAATATTCAATATATTCATGTTTTAATTGCAGTATAATGTTTCTACTACTCTTTGTCAGGTTTTTGGAAAGTTGTGTTAAATTTGGTTGAAAACTCTGTATGCTATAAACAAAAGCCTTTTGAATTTTTCACAAAAACGTTAACATCTTCACGAATATGAGTGCTATACTTACACAAATGCATACAAACGTTGAACAGGACCCGAATAGTCATTTGCCACAGTGACAAACCATTTCAACCTTTCCTGTTACATAGGGGATCGCAAATATTATTTTATTATTAAATTTATTATTAGCCCCCTAATTGTACCCCCGACTAAATCTTCACCGGGAAATATAAAATCAAACATGTTCTTTTCATCCCAGAAGTTCAAGAACAATTCGCCAATAATTTTTGTAGATATTCGACAAAACGTGTGCAACCGAAAGCATCCAGTCCCTGTACCTTAACTTTTGGAGGCCAGTGTATATATATTATTCTGTATAATGTCAGTGTTATGAATATTAGCTAATTTATAAATTTAATTTTAGTAATTGGAAATCGATGACGATTTGTTATATATATATATATATATATATATATATATATATATATATAATGTGAGTGTTAAGAATTGGTGCTAAATTTATTAATTTAAGGGGGTCTGGGTCACATTTTCAAAAAAATTTTATTTATTGAGTTAAAATTTTGAATTTTTTTTGTGATGGTTAACCATATTATTTGTAAACAAAATCAAATGATAAAACTTCTCATAGCTTTTTAAAAAAATTTAAAATTTAAAATTTATGAAAAAAGTGGTATAACTTAAAATCGTTATAACTCGAAATATTATTTGTAGAATTTAAATTGTTTTTCATTTAAATAAACAGAAATATAAATATTTTAATTTAAGGCCAGCATTTAAAAAAATATTAATTCTTAAAAAAATTAAAAATATTTAACGAAAAAATTACAAAATAAGTGGTGCACCTTTTTTAAAAAAAATCATATTTTCAAAAGTAAATATTTTTTTCAAATATGCTGGCTCAAAAGTAAAGTAAAATATTTGAAAAAGATATGTTCAGAGTTTCAACCCTGTATCTTTAACGGTTCTCGAGTTATAAGAATTTAAATATGAGAAATGGTGAAAAAAACCTATCATGAAGTAAAACGCAATTTCACAAGAACTAGTTTCCTTGACAACCATAGCTTGAAAGGCAGATTTTGAAAACAAACCAAAACGAAAAAATTAATATTTCCATTTCTAATTAAGATAGAAACATGATTTAAACATCATTTTAAGCGGAAAACGGCAGAGAAATTTTTAATCCAATAAAAAGAAATTGAAAATTTGAAGATTTTTGTGTCCCGGACCCCTTAATTATAGTAATTGGAAATAGATGATGATTTGTAATTATATAATGGTTATATATATATATATATATATATATATATATATATATATATATACACCTTTGAATCAAAATTTATCTGGCAAGTTCAAATAACAATATTAACCAATTTCTAAATGAAGATAATAATGTAATAATATTATACATTAATTGTTATACTAACACATATATTAAAGTAAAGCTTATTGGCAAATGGAACCCACTAGGAAATATCAAAATATTGACAATAGAGATATACGACCCTTAAAATCTTTAAAAAATCGATTTTTTTTTAATTTTATTTGACAGCTAATGTTTTTCTGAACAATTTGCCACAAACCGCATCAAAATATTCGTAAAATTGCGCTCGTTATAGTAAAAAATTTAAACTAGCAGTAGTCTGTTTCAAGCGAAACATTTATGTTTAAATTAATTTTTCTCAAAATCGATATTTTTTTTACTTGCGCGCACGATAACTCCAAATGTGTTGAAGGTAATGATTCAAAACTTTGTATTTTTGTCTTTACTAGATCATTTTCTTCAAATTGAACTAAAATCTAAGAAATGTAACAAAAATTGTTGAGTGACAAAAATTATCAAAATTTTCGTATTTTTATTTTGAAAATAAAAAAACTTTAGATTTTTTTTGTTTATTCAGTAGATTTAGGCCATTTTAATTTTTTTATATTCTTAAACTTATATTCAAAGTTTCAAAGTTCTAGAGGGTATAGATATTTTTAATTCATGCGCTCAAGCTATATATATTATCATTAATTTTTTAAAAAGCATACATTAAGAAAAAATTATTATCAATTAATTATACACTGTTTAATACAAATTATATATTATATTGCATGGAGAACATAGTATAGTATTAACGGAAAAAAAAACTGAGGTGATTAGTGTAAAAATGAGTGCATGGGGCCACTTTAACCCCTTAACGGTCGCATTAAATTACGGTTTAAAAATTTAAATTGCTTATTGGCACCACTTTTTTGAAAAAGAAATATTCATCTTATTTAATTACAGATAAAATGATACCATAACAAAGCCAATCACACTATTTTATTAAACTGGTGGGAATCAAACAAATCTGAATAATCTGAATAAAAGACACAGCCCGTGAATATGACGGGAGCGAGAATTAAGGGGTTAAATATTTGTCTTCTAAATCAAATTTTTCATCTGTTTGAACGGTCGTATATCCCCTTAATATAGGGATAATACCAAACAAAAATGAAATAAAAAGTAAATAATCGATTCCAGTGGTTTATTTGTCACTCAAAAGCTCCTAAACTGTTTGGTCGATGACCATATAACACAGCACGATGATAGATGCAAGGCCGTCATGGTTTTTGTAATAAAATAACCCGGCATAAAGCGTGTCACTGAGGAATAATTATTGATCAAAAGTGTCATAAACTGAACCTTAAAGGTCCCTATCTTTTTTTAAATTTACAAATCCATTTTCTCTTATTTCATGTTACCACGGGCCCCACCAGTGGCTGAGAGGTTCTGCTCTCGAAGCTGGTAGACGGGAGGTGCTGGGTTCGATCACAATCGCGCCCGTCGGCCTAATCGTTCGGAGTTTTCGTGGTTTTCTTCGAGCCATGGATTTCCATGCGTAAATACGGGTTAGCTTCCCTTAGAAAGACCCCCACGGAGGGCACCCCTCCCTCTGGCCTATATCCCTAGAGTAGATAATCGGCCATCAAAATATAAACCAACCTATAAACCATCATGTTACCACGGAAAGAATCTGCGTATGAACAATACCTTTATTATTCAGTAAGAACAGGTCCACGAGTAATTCTGACGTTATATTGAAGATGCAATTTGAATAATAAATCTCAGCTTTTAACAAATCTATTATCTTCTAAACATCGCACAATTTCAAGTTTTACATCGTCAAATAGGGGAAAAAATATGAACTTTCAAATGTAATTTGCCTGAAAACTTATCTCAATTTACTGATATTTTATTGGTTGTAAAATAATTACCAAGCTTGATTTTTTGAAAAATCTATGTCTCTATTAGAGGTAGCACGGGCCGGAATTTCCGGGCACGGGCCCGGCCTGAACGAAAGCTATCTTGGCCCGGCCCGGTGTAAAAATTGAAAGTTCGGCCCGGCCCGTACAAAACTCAGTGAGAACAGGTCCGGCCCGGACCGTACAAAAATCAGTGAGAACAGGTCCGGCCCGGCCCGACTCAATTTCTACAAAAAAATCCGTTTTTTCTCGACATACAATTAAGATTCTTTTAATGAAAACTACATGCATATTTATGGGAACATTTTACAGTACATTTTAGATTACTATGTGTTCGCAAAACAGAAAACACACAATAGTAAACCTTAACGATTACACAGTGTTTTAGTCATCGTCACTACAGACATTTCAAAATCCCAATAAGGATTCATTAAAAGGTTAATGTAATTCCGAATAAAGGATTAAAAACATGATAACTTTTGAAGCTGTATAATAAAAAGTACATTTGTGAAAATATTTCTCTCGATTTTAAGGCTTTTCTCAAATCCAAAGGAGCTACATTTCGACACATTTGTGAATTCATTTCTTTTTGGAAACGCGTAAGATTGGCAGGTATTCTTATTCAGAAACTATTTAAATGCCGTCTTTTTCATAGATAAAAGCAATATATCTTTCTCTGAAAATACTTCCAAAGTTAGCATTTTGAATCGAATTTCCGGAAGCGATAGCACAGGAAAGGAGAAAAACGTACAGTCACGTGACAAGAATCTCTGTTATCTCTGTAAGTAATTTATCAAATATGGAGAAAGCTATTCACTTTTTAAATGCCTTCAATAGTCAGGCCTGTCAATTTCTTGCCTTTATAGTTAAAAATTAGTCAGAAAATGTGTCTGAAATTTTCGCATTGTTGAGTAGTGAATATGAGAACCACCTTAAGATATATTTCGAAAGATACTGTTAACAGAAGTTCATTATCACTATTAATACTTTTACAAAACATAATGCCTGTCCTACACATCCTGAGATCGATTAAGACCAGTTCCGTCCCGGAACGAATCTGCTGAAAAAAATTAAACCCGGAATCAGACATCTTGTGCCTGTACGATGCCCATCTCTACGATAGACATGTTACATATTTGTATTGATGTTGTTAAACTCGCATCGGCTCGTGACACACTTTTATACTTCTCGAGAAAATCATATTCATTGAAAATGGCTCGTATTTTATCTGCTTCACTTGAATTCTTATATCGGGCCGATAACCCTGATTAATATTTTTATCGGTCCGGCCCTGCAGGCCCGTTCAAGTTTTTTGCCGGCCCCGTTGAATATATTGTCCTAATTCTGCCGGGCCGGGTACGGGCCTCGGACCAAGCCCGGGCCCGCGCAGACTTCTAGTCTCTATCACGTGCCGCCCACTTACAGAAGATTGACACGTTTACACTTATCTAACTACTCGCTTAACCCCTTTAATAATCAGAATAAAGGAGGTTAGTGAAATCTTTCGCGATCTTTCTTTAGCAATGTTTCTCTTTACAAACAAAACTTTATGACTGACTTTTCGGTTGTAAGTGTCTAGAAAATGACGTAAATTTCATTAAATCATCGTAGAATGATTTTTGTGAGTGAAAAGGCAAGTTTCCATTTAAAAATAATGCTATACGAACTGTAATTTTACTAAATACTGTCCTTCAAAATAATCTCCATGGATGGTAATGCACTGTTCAGAACGAGTATACAAGTCCTGGAAACTCCTGTAAAACAGTTCTTTCGGAATAGCTTTCAGCTCGGCCGTCACGTTGCGTTGAATGTCGGTGATGTCCGTAAATCTCTTTCCCTTCTGGGCTGACTTCAGTCTGGGGAAGAGGAAGAAGGGAGGGAAGGGAAGGGTCTGCAGGTGCCAAATCAGGTGAATAAGGGGGTGATCAAGTGTCACAACTCCATTCGCGGCCAGGAACTGCCACAAAACCAAGGCGGTGTGTGTCCGGGCATTATCATGGAAAAGAGTCCAGTAGCCTTGCATGGCGTACTCAGGGCGACCGCGACGGATCCGTTACAGTAAACGCTTCAGAACATCGGCGTAGGCAACAGCATTCAATGTGGTACTCTCAGGGGGGAATTTTTTGTAAATGAGACCCTTAGAGTCGAAAGAATGCGATGAGCATTGTCTTTATGCGCGAATTTTTTCCGACCGTACCTTGGTTTTTTTAGGCGATGACGGACTCCGCCACTCCAAACTTTCTCGTATGCTTTCGGTATCGTACTTGAGACACCAACTTTCATCGTCTGTGACGATGTTGTTCAGGAAATTTCTGTCTCCATCTGCCATGTCAGTGAGGTCTCCGCAAGCAGCAAGCCGCATTTCCAGTTGTTCAGGCGTTAAACGATGGGGCACGAGTTTGTAGCAGAGCTCTTGTTTTCCCAAATCCTCAGTGAGTATGAGGCGAACACTTTCTGTGCCGATTCCCAGTTCCTCCACAATCATTCGCTTTGTCAGACGACGATCGTTTTCCACAAGCTGCTTAACTCTTTCAATGTTTTCCGGGGTGCATGTCGTTTTTGGCCTGCCGACTCGGGGGGCGTCTTCCAGGCTGGTCCGCCCTTCCCGGAAACGCTTAAACCATTCATAAACACTCTTTGCTGTGACGGCTTCATCTTTATAAACTTCTTTGAGCATTTCGTAAGTTTCTTTTGCCGATTTCCCAAGTTTGAAACAAAACAACATGTTTATTCTCTGATCCATTTTCTTTACCGCGACAATCCACAATAAACCTTTCGCGCTCAGCGTTAAACGTAACAGGGAATAAATGCACTTGGAACCTTGCCAAACGTTCAAACAGATATTGACCTTCAAAACGCGCGGCGCGTTGATATTCTACTAGTACAGCAGCGACCTCTACAGGCTCATTCACCGAACTTTCTGGTCACAGGTTGTATATATATTATCAAAGAAATCGTATATTTTTCTATATTTCTGTCTTACACTCGCCGTATAAAACGTAAATGCTCATTTAAAAATCTAGGGGGGTTTTACTATGATTACGTAAAAGTAACATTGATATTTCTGATTGTTGTTCTAAGGATTTATGGTCGCAAATGCACAGAGCTTCGTTATTGCAATCGCCATATTTTCAGGCTATCGCATTTTCAGTTATTTTATTAGAAAGGCCCCCATGGTTAACACGGTTTGTTCTGAAAATGGGTCGTTGTGAAACAGAAGAAGAGAGCCGCAAATGCAAATTTTTCTCATTTTTTAACAGCGGAGTATGCGAATTTTGAGTTTAACGTCAAAAAGAGTTTTGATGCGAATTTTGAGTTTAACGTCTTTAGCGGCCGCGAATGAAATTTGTCTTCCAATATACTGAAAGACAAGGCGGAAAACAATGATCGACATTCAGTATGTGCTTTATTTCGATGAGTGCGATGTCTCAACGAAGTCATTTAACCAAATAAGAAACTTGGAGAGTTATTAGTCGGTTAGATGAGGGCCAAACACAAGCCGAAGTAGCAGAAGCCACTGGAATTTCATAAAGTGTCTTTTCCAGGATCAGAACCGTTTTTTTTTTTTTTTTTTTTTTTTTTTTTGAGACTGGAAATGCAGGGCAAGGTCGTAGACGTGCAAACCCAATGAAGATCGGTATTTAACGTTAACGACTCAGAGATACCGAAATAGGAATCCAACTCTTCTTCAAAAACACCTTAGCTCGGCTACTGGCACGACAGTTTCGACTCCAACTGTCCGAAACCGGCTCCACGCTGTAGGTCTGTATGCTCGCAGACCAATAGTATGTGTTACGTTAACAGCAAGGCACCATGGCGCCCACAGGGAGTGGACAACAAAGCATGTGAACTGAAGGAGAAATGAATGGCGCAATATTCTTTTCTCTGACGAGTCCCGTTTTCCAGTTCACCCTGATAATAGGCGTATTTTCATCTGGAGGGAACGTGGCACTAGAAACAACCCTGCGCTCGTGCAAAGAAGTGTCAGATTTGGCTGTGGAGGAGTGGTGGTCTATGCTGGCATCTCCATTGATGGGTGCACTGACCTCTAAATCATTCGAAATGGAGCTCTGACCGATCAGCGATATAGGGATGAGATCCTCAGACAGACCTAGTCCCTTACGCTGCAGCAATTTGAGATAACTTTGTGTTAATGGACGACAATTGCAGGCCACATCGTGCTCACTTGGTGGATGATTTCCTTTTTGAGGAAGGAATCATGCGACTGGAATGGGCAGACCATGACATGAACCCAACAGAGCATGTTTGGGACATTCTAGGCAGACAAGTTGCGGACCGTCTACCACCCCCACAAACTCTCCAAGAACTGGAAAGAGCTCTTCTGGAGGAGTGAGACAGAATACCCCAGCTCCTCATTAACAGCCTCATTAACCCTATGCCTTAAAGGTATTAAGCGTTTCTGTCTGTCCGGAAGAACCATACCCCCTGCCAAAAACGATTTTCTTTAAAGGAAACCCCTTTTATTATTCGTTTTTTCTCATATGCACAAATTGCGATTTTTTCTCCTTTTGTACCCAAATGCTCAATACCATACATTTTTTTCTGCCAAACATGTATAATATTTTTCTCATATAGCCTCCTACATCTGTCGATCATGTATCAATCATCTAAACAATCTCCCATAGACACAAGATCCATCCACAACCTATCCTTTAATTGTTTTGAGCAGTGTACCTTTAAAGGGTCTTTTTGTGTTTTCATGCTATATATCTCAAGAAGATTTTCTTGCAGAAAAGAGTGTATGCTTAATCCGGCGAATATACCTAAAAACAGAAAAATAGAGTCTCAAATTTACAGGTGCGCGTTATGCACCAGCAAATACGATATTTATTTATTTTTTCTTGTATTTCTCTATATATATCTCTATTATATATCTCTGATTTATTTTATCTTATTTATAAATATACTGTATTGTAATATTTAAAATGTACATAGTATTAAACTTTTTTTTAAATTTAAAATTTGATCTCTTTGAAAAAAAATTATTTTTTTAAAAGCAACAAATTTCCAAATATTTCAAAAATAATTTTTAGTACTGTTTATTGTTTTTTATAAGTTTCATAAACAGCACACAAAATTATATTTTATGGTAAAAATTGAAACTTTACATTTGTAATAATAAAAATAATATTTTTTTTTTTTAACATTACTATTACAGGGTTTTGCTGTGTATTTTTATCAGAGGTACATTTTTCGTGTAATACGTCAACATTTTCTTATGTTGCACATCTGCAATACAAGTAAAAACTACTGTCATAACCAAAATATTGCAAACTAGTAAATATTTTAATGAATCTAAATATCTTATTTTATATAACTTTTTATTTTGTAAAACTTAACCCTTAAATGCCTGAATTATTCTTTTAGAATTGTGTTTTTTATTCTTATATTAAAGATTAGACACCAGAAGTTTTATGATAGACTTTTAACCTTATTTAGTAGCATATTTTTGTAATTTTTACAGCATTAATATTTGTCGATAAATATAGTGGTTGCTAAGAGTTAAATAAAAAGTGATGCAGGTATGGATCACTATGCATTTAAGGGTTAAAAATATTGAAATGGTAGCAAGAATTTCGCAATATACGCTTCAACTGGTTTAGCATTAGCGTGAGAATATCTACGCGTGACTGAAGTGGGCTCTTAAGAGCCCACTTCAGAGCCCACTTTAAGAGACCACTTAACAGAAGAAAGGAAAACAATAATGTTAAGTCTATGGGAGCGTTATTTTTCAAATTTCTGCCTGTGATTTTAATATTTTTAAAAGATTTTTTTTTTTTTTTTTTTTTTTTTTTTTTTTTTTGCATAGCATAGTTGAGGACGATCTACAAGCGGGCTAGTTTTTACTTTTTCGATTTTGGTTTCACATTTTTAACGAAAAATTACTTTCACTTCCGGAACCAGATGGAATCGGTTCTGAAATCGAAACTATCCTAATACAAAAGAAAAAAAAAAAAAAAAAAAAAAAAAACTATAACCAAAATCGAAAAAGTAAAAACTAGCCCGGTTGTACATCGTCCTCAGCTATCCAATGCAATAAAAAAATCATTCAAAAATATTAAAATCAAAGCGAGATATTTGAAAATAACTCTCTCATAGACTTAGCATTAGCGTTCAAGTTTTTCCGCGTGACTAGTGTGCCTCTTAAACATACTGAGATTTTATTTGACTAGTCTCTTTACGAAGACGGAAAAAACAGAAGGATAGTTTTGAATAGGTACACAAATTAAATATTTTGAATTGTGTTGTATTATTTTTTTATGCAACAATGATCAGCTTATTAATTTATAACAGTATATTTTGGAAATACATAAATAACTGATGAGATAAAATTAAATTTATAATATAAAACTAAACTTTCAGATTGTTTTATAATGATTTATGTAAATTAACTGAAGCAATGGACCTGTCTTATTCTGAGATAGCGAAAATTGCATTTGGTTTATTACTTCAAATAATGCATTTATCTCTTTTCCAAAAACTAAATCTTTGCTACCTCCGTCTCTTCATCACACTGGAATACTAAGTCTATGAAGCTCATTCTATTGTAGAAGGTAGCTTTTACGTTAATGTAAAAACCATGACAACTATTTAGGTGAATGAAAATTTTATGAGGTATTCTTTTATATCTTTTCAACAATTTTCTTCATGAGAATTTTCCTTTTGCTATCTGTTTAGGTGAATGTAGAGCTCTTAGCAAATCCCCGACATAAAATTTGAAATCACATTGCTTTTATTAACCTCATATTTGGATTTTATTTCGAAAGTTCCTTTTTTTTCAATTTTTTTAATCAAATCTAAATTTATCATTTGACCACACAGTTTGGAAGTCGTTATAAGTGCAAAATAATGTGATATATAAAAAAATTTAATTATTATTTTCTTATTTAATGAATTCTAGCAATATTCTTAATTTCGGGATTTCGAAATTTAAATCTTTGATTTTAAAATTACGTTAAATAACACTAGAAAGACGGGAAATTTTTCTCAAGTTTTATAAAAAATATTTTACGCCAAAATTTTTATTTGAAACTGTTTAACTTATTTAACTTTTTTTTCTTTGTTTCTTTTAACTTATTTTATAAAGAAATTTCTGGTTCGCTAAATATACTCATTTGGTACGGGTCAAAATGACCCCTCACCATTCTTCTAATGTTAAAATATTAATTTCTTTTTTATGTTTTTTAGTCAAATACATTTCTTAACGTACATATTATTTTTTCTGTAACTATTAAGAAATAAAAGGAATATAATATTATTACTTCAGGACCTTTAGGGAGTAAATATTGCATACTCAATTTTGAAAGCCACTGTATTTACCTCTAAAATTATTTTGCTGTGTATTTACATATATTTTTTTAATGTTAAAAAGAAAAACATTAGGTTTAATATGACGAAAATAGTTTATTCCCCATTGTTTTTAATTATCTAATTTTACGCATATTCCTCGGCGGATAACACAAAAATAATTCTATAAACATAAATGAACATTTTATGACATTACTTGAGTTTCAATAGTAAAAGTCATTACAAAATATCAAATCAAGCTAGCAAAAAGGAATATTCTACAGATCAATGGAACAGATACGAGATGGATAATTTTTTACGATTTCACTTGGACTATTCTCTTGCTTTGGGAGCTTCACTCACACTATGAGTGTTCGGATGCCACCACACAAACTTTGCAAAACGAGATTCCTCGTTCAAAGTACATGAAAAGTGTCTAAAGATCTATACCGAGTGACGGAACAGTGTAGCAGCAGAGAATCAATTGACACCGTAAAAATTTACTGGTATTCTTCACCTAACTTCAGGACAGAATTTATGAGATCTTTGAAGGCGAAGAATACTATAAAAATTTAGTGGTGACAATAGCTCAATTACTACGCCACTGTTCCATCACTGTATACCTCTAAAACACATGTTTTCGAGCAAAATGAGAAAGAAAAAAGGTATGAGTCCGGAACACCGAAAATAAGCTTTATTGAACCTAATTAAACTGCAAACTGGATTAAAAAAATAATAAAAGACTTTAACACATATATATTGTCTCCTATAGACTTTGAAAGGGGAACAATTTAAAAAGATACGGACGGTAGCCGTGTGTTTATTATACAAATGAACAGCCGTCCTACAGCTCGCTTTAACCCTTTATGTACTGAATTATGAATTCATGAAAATTTTATCTTCTAAAGCATTTTTCGTGAATTTTTGAAACTACATTAGAAGATTTACATAATCATTTAATAAATTTTAAAAGGATTTTAGAAGGATTGAAGGATTTAGAAGAATTAATTAAATTTGAATTTATAGGGATTTTTGGGAATATTTATAACCTCACTCAAATCTTTTATTTTAAATATTTTTCTTAGTATTTTGTAGAATTGGGAAATGTACAAATATGATGTTCTTACAATAGAAATATATAAATACTTCCGAATTGAAAAATCCCCCCCCCCCCCTCACACAACGCCAAGAAAGCTGAAAACATGCAAAGGCAAAAAAAATCATCCTTTTAAAAATATTTTCGTTTTGTGTAACCCATAATGCTTTTAGAACAAGATAAAGTAATGCGTCTACAGCTCATTCTAAACAGTATTACTACTAATCGATGTATTAAATGAATTTTATAACAAGTTATTTTAATGGTACTTATAAGTACCGTCAGTAGATAAAGGTTTAAAAAGCGGCAACTTCAACAATCGCAATACTTTCATACTGATAGATAATGTACTCCGGTCGTGAGTAAAGCAATGCGTTCTTTACTTTCGGTCACTGCAGTTACGCGTTACAAACTATGCTAGGTAGTTTGTGACGTCATACATTTTCTTTTGCATTTTTCTCGAAAACTATGCGCCATCGAAGTATGATTCTATCGATAACTTTTATGTACTCATAACGGAGATCCTCAATCTGCGCAGTTTGTGTGGTGGCACCCGAACACCCTATATATTGTTAAGATAGATGCATGCGTCAAAGATTCCTTTTCTTCTTTTCCATCGATATCCAAATGCAATATTACAACGATACACAGGTAGCTTCTTCGTGTTTAACACTAGAACCGCCGGAAATTTTAATCAAGTGTTATAAAACTATTTTACAACAGAATTTTTATTTAAAACTATTTAACTTATTTATTTAGTTTATTTCTCCATGGTGCATATTTAACTTATTTTAGAAAAAAATTCTGGTTCGAATCGAAATATTTTCATTGTTTACCGGTCAAAATGACCGATGTGGTGGTTCTAGTGTTAAAGCACTCCTGGCATGTCTAGGGATAAAATATATAAACATATTGAAAGAAGCAAGAAGTTGCCGTGGCTACCAATAATTTCTCAATTTATTGTTTATCGATCCCCAGTACTTTACTAATTCTTAATTATAATAAAATAATAAAAATTAGTTATGCAACTTTTAGATTGTTTATTACCAATAAGTTTAATATATTTATACGTAATAAGATGCATTATAATGAGTTTTTTTCTATAATTGATTGACATTGTCAATGTGATAAATGCGGTTGGGAATTCTTGAGAAGATTGGTAATATTTGTCTCAAAATTCGTGAGTTTCAACTTTAAATACTAAAGATTTGCAATATCTAAGTAACTTCTTTATTTTATAAATATGTAATTAACATGGCTGAAACTAGATTCAACCATGTATGATCTTTGAAAGGCAATAAAAAGTAGAATGCTACTTCAAATAGTTTCAGGTATTTTCATGCAATATTAATGTTCACCTACAAGTAATTTAAAATGACATTTTTTAAAAATCTTGATTTCCAGATCAATCGCTGACTCAAGGAATAAGGTCATCCTGGATGTTATATTCGATGTTTTCAATTTCTATATGAAATGGTGGTGTGATAAATCTAATTTGAGTTTGCATGTTTTCTAATTCTTCAAAGCACCATTTAAAATCCTCGCTCAGTTTTTAGGGATATTTTGTATATATTTCCAAGTCTTCATCTGTTATTTGTAGGGATAGTAGATCAGAAAAATACTAAAAAGGAAATCTATTGGAGCTGAAGATGAAAATCGACCCAAAACTTTTAGAAATGGACAAGCATGTGAACAAAATACCAGGTGCAATCTGTGGTATTTTACAATCGTCTGATACCTCCGGAATGAGGCACGTAAAGTGAGTACTCAAACTCAATATTTGCCACCATAAACGGGCATGGACCCTATTCCTGTGATGCCAGAGTTATGTGCTTTAGGGGAACATTTCCGACATCGTAGACTTTAAGTATGCAACGACTCGTTTCGCAACACAAGGCTGCATGCTGCATGCCATAGAGCAGTAACTGAGCATTCTCTTGACGAGGAGTCACGTGCTTTGTGGAAACAGTTCCGAAATCGTAACCTCGAACCGAAAGTGAGAGTAGGGTCCACTATAAGGAAAGGGCATGTTTACAAACAAACCCTTCCGTCAACCAATGTACTACTACATTTTTATCTTAGAGATCATTGCAGGAATCACACTTGGCGACGTAGGCCAATCATATCATAGATCTGTTAAATCAATCTCTTAAAGACCAATCAAATTCCTGGAGTTCATGTGTATAGTAGGAGTAATAATGAATGAACAGGTTTTTCTTGCTGACCAACAGTAATTTGACCAACAGTGACGTCAGCTGCCCTTTCTTTATATATTTATAAATGCTTTACCGTCATTTCTGGGCTTCATGTTCCATAGAAAGTAGAACTGATTGCCACGTTGTGCCCTGGAGAACTTGGCTTATCACCTTCTACCAATGTGACTGCCGTTAAATCTCTTTCACAACACAATGTCCACTTTTCCAACATGACAGAACATCCTCCCATAGGTTAAAAATAATTTATGCTGCCATTTCTGTTGTCAAGTATGTTGTAGCCGTACCATCTGTCGATTATCTCTGCGTTACCTCTGTCAATAGTATTTGTGCCACAGATTGAGGATTAGAAGCCATTTGGTTAATCGCCAATACTCTTCTTGCTAAATATAACAGCGTGAAATAATTTTTCAATTCATCCCGCTTTCAGATATTCGTTAGTAAAAGTTACGTAAAGCAATTTATGAACAAGAATGTATCATTTATGTCTTCCTTACATACACGACTTTTTACTCTCTAACTCCCTCAGCATCAAAATTGCATTTCTATTGGAGGTTTTTTTCTGTCCTTGTTAAATAAAGGGGCTTGAAAAGATTAAACCTAAAGGAACATTTTACCGAATTACTCGATTTTCAGTAGTAAAAATCATTAGAAAATATGAAATCAAGCTATCGAAACAAAAAGAAACGTTCTGCTGATCAATGTAGCGGAGAAGAGAGGAATCATTTTCTACGATTTCGCTTGACCGATTCGTGATCTATAAGGGAGCCGTCATTCACACTATACATAGTTAAGATAGATGTACGCGTGAAAGATTCCTTTTCTTTTCTCCCATTGATGTCCGTATGCAATGTTACTGAAATAGACATACGGCTTGTAACAAATGAATATATATGGGAAAATGGGTGTCTAAGCTGAATCTAAGTATTGATTTAAAAAATGATTTATCTACATTCCAAGCAACAATCCATATTTGGCACTCACGCGTACTAAAGCACAGATATGTATTACTTTGATGAGATTGCTTACCAGGATCTATAATAATAATTATAATAATAATAATAATATTTATTTATTTATTTATTATTTGTAGTAATATTATTATTGCATATATGTATATATACCGAGTCATTCAAAACAGAAGTTATGGCGATCCTTTCTTATGCCGCTGATGACAGAAATAGCATTATTCAAATATAAAAACTCAAAAAGAGGGTAAAGCAGAATGTCACATTCACCTTGCGTTAATTTAACTAAAATAATTATCAATTTAATAAAAAGGTGCTTAAAATTTATTTACTATTCCCTTACATATAAACTTGGTCTTAAAAACTTAAAACCATTGATACTAAAAACATACGTAAAGAAAGATGTTACATTAACCCCGAGATCTTTCAATCACAAATAAGATCATTTTCAAGGGGATAGCTTTCAAAGCTCAAATATCTTTCAAGGGAAAAGCTATCCCCTTGCAAATGATCACGTTTGTGGTATATATGTATGTCATATATGGGCAGATATTTATCACAGAAGAAAAAAAAATGGATAAAAATAAGGAATCTCCTGAATATGTTAAGCGTTATGAAGAACTTTTCAAACTGCACCATTCGCATTCCATATCAGTTAAAATCCCCAATATTTTTAATGCAAGTTTGGTTTATGTCCGCAAATAAAACCGTGCATCGAATTTTCTATATTTGAATATAAAGGTAAGAAAAAAAATATTTTGTAAATTTTATGAAATTTTCAGCATTTTTGCATCATATTTTTGCAATTAACTGCCTTTAACTTCTCCAATTATATTTAGTTTTAAAAAACTATGCACAGTTTTATTTGTATATATAAATCAAACTTGCATAAAAAATATTGGGGATTTTAATTGATATGGAATGCGCATGGGGCATTTTGAAAAGTTCTTCATAACGCTTAGAAAAATTCCTTATTTTTATCAAAAAAAAATTTTTTTTTAATTTCTTGTGTGATAAATATAGGCCATTTTGCATATAGTGTACTCTAGAATAGTATTTAAAGTGAAATAAAAAATAAAATAAATGAGTTTAACGTTCCCTTGTCTCCTTAAAAAACAATAATAACCCATATTGCTCTTATCTCCGAATCACATAATAATAGTGATTCAGAAACATCTAAAAACAGAAAGCGCTTAGAACCCCGCATATTCTCACAAAAGGAATAATAACAGGATATGCGTTATTTGGAGGCATGGTAATATAATTAAAACATTGGATAATCTTTATTTTTCCATTTAGTCTATGTATTCAGTGCAGAACAAATGAAAAACTAACTAAGCGCCCTTGCATGGATAATTCTCTAATTCAGAGCTTCCCAACTCGTGTGTGTGCGCGGGAGTGTTCCTTAGGTTTGTTGCGACTAATTAGGTGAAATATTTAATTATTCTTCATATTATAAAATGTCCTGCCTTAAAATCTCATGTACCTTGAAAATTTAAATTTCGCCAAATCATTTTGCTTTAAACCAATTTAAACACGAGTAAGTATATTTAGATATTCTTTCAAGGGGATAAATAAATAAACAAAACTAATTTTTATTATATGCGTTGAATTTTAGTACACACGGAATTTTCTATGCGATAATAATTTTGAAGGCAAGATTTTAGTATTTACTAACGGTTTGAGACTATTTTTAAACTATATGTTTGACAAACGGACTTAAAAAAATAATTTTTTAGCCTGAATATATTTAACAAATATGAGTTTTATCTTTTATGAATTTTGCACATTATTTACTTTTTTAAATCAAATTAACAAAATATTTTGATAAGAAAATTTTAATAACATTTTGAAAGTAAAATATTTTGTTTTAAATTTTATTTTATTTTTCAGCATTCTGCTTAGGAGGAACTGGCATATCCATTAACCTTTCAGCGGCACACTATAATTTTTATCTCGAGCAAACATTCGTCGTACTTTTAACGAAACAAGTGTTTCGTTTAGTTATGCTGGTACAAAGACAAGATATTTCACAATGTCAATAAAAGAGATAAGGTAAAAAAGCATTTATACATCTCAATAGAAAAAATTAAATGTATATAATTTTTGCAAATAGAGGAACATATTAAGAAAAGGAAGGTAAATAATTAATGGTGAAACAATAAAAATATTTCGTAAAAAAAAAAAAAAAAAAAAAAAAAAAAAAAAAAAAAAAAAATCAAGCATGGTTTATAGCAAGAAGTCAATAATAAGAAAATCTTATTACTATTTTGTTGTTGTTGTTTTAAACCATCCAAATTCGACTTCTGTATTTTTCGCAAATATTTTTATGCCGAGAAAAACTTTCAAAATGTAGAACCTTTTGGTATTTGAATTTTGGTATATTCTATTTTACGGCATTTTTTACATTTATATAAGATTATTATAAATTTTTTTTAATCTTCAATTGGTACTTCTCGATCTTCGTTCAAGCATCTAAAATCGAATAATTGTACTAAATATTTATCGTTTGGCTGTATAAAACAAACTAATAACTCAGTATAACACATATAAATTGCATTATTGCAGAAATTCATCCGTAAAACATGAATTTTGCATTAGCGAGCGTGCGTCATGTATATTATGAAAGTCGCTTAACAGAACATTCAATGAACGCAAGAACCGAAATTTGAACTTGGAAATCCTAGGAAAGCAATATATAGTTAAATATCAATGGCAGTTTCTATACCGCATGTATGAACTATGAAAGTAATATCACATTTGTCGTAAATATGTGCGCACATACCAGCTAGACGATTAAAGAATGAAATTCAAATCAAAATCCGCTTTTTTGATAAAACAAACTGTAAGTGCCTTTTTTTCGGACTTAAATCAAGTATTTGACAAAAACATTGCCAAAAGTCTTAAATATCACTCATGGGTTTAGTAACTTTCAGGTGGCTCATGTGAAGAGAATATTGATTCTTCTCGGTCGTCGTTTTAGTATCTAAAATCCAATAAGTCTACTAAATATTTATCGCTTGACTATATAAAACAAAATAATAACTCTGGATAACCAAGAAAAAAAACCTTTATTTTATGGAAGAGTAAAAGTAGGGGAATCTAATAATCCATGTCTGCCGGAAGTGAAGTGGTGCATAAGCCAAAAATTAATACCACCAGTGGTTTACTCGTAGGTTTATCATTGTGTTTGTCCTACAAAGAAAAGTATGAAAACATGGAGGATAGTTGTAGGACAAACACAATGATAAACCTGCGAGTCAACCACTCTGAAAGGCTTAAAAGCCTTTCATGCGAAACTCTTGCTTAATTACCCATAGACATAATTACATATACTATCATGGGTGCTTTTAATTTAATTTTTTTGTTTTGTAATATCTAGCATCTTATGAAATAGCATTGCAATAATGTGTTGTATTTTTATTTTCTGAAATAATTTTAGCTATGAAAGTGCTAAAAGTTAGTTTCCATGGTCTAAAAAAAAAATATTTTTAAGAATAAATTTTTCCCTGCGGCTTGCTCAACGTATCCGAGTTTTCAGAATTTTTTTATTCCATGTATTTTATTTTTTATTAGGGAGGACGGGAGGAAATGCAGATAATGTTTTCACTTTCGAAATAATGCAAGAAAATGTTTATGTAAGTTTTCGATTTTTTTCTTATCTAAAATTTATCTTTGAATTTCTTCATAAACACTTTTTTCTTATAATTGATTATGCTTCAATTTAATTTCTATCTTCTTTTAAACGTTATTTTACAGTTCGTTCTAAACTGCCTTAGGGAAATATTAATTTATTTTTCAATGTTTAAAAAAGCATAAAAAGATTTACGTTCTCTCTTTAATTTTCTGTGGGTCGGGGTGGAGGTGGTGGGGTTATCGTTATGTTTTTCGAAATGCCCGTTTGAACTTTCTTAATAAATGGATGGAAAATAAAGATTTTTTTTTCGCGAAACTGTTAAAGGTATAGAATAGTCGTGTAGAAATATATGAGGAAAAGAAATACTGGAACTTATTTCCGCCCAAAATAAATATTGCAGTGTTATTCAAGCCTAATTAATTTTTTCTTACATGCACTGCATTAAGTAAATGGTTATAAGGGATCTTAATTTGAATGCGCGTTTCATGGGATCTGGGTGTCGATTATGGCGTGGTCACTAAAGAACGCTCTGTGGAAATCGGAAAATACATTTTGGAACGAGTGCCAGAACCAAATACTATTCTTGTCTCTTACCGTGTTATCCTCAGGTGGAAGATGAAATAAACGCAGAATATCCAGTATGTGAAAACGTACAACCTTGTAGCCAATCAGATGCAAGTGCGTGCGCAGTCAGCTGCGCTGTTTTGTCCAGTAGTATAGCAGTGGTGAGATTCAGCCGATTCGCACAGGTTTTGAAAACCGTTACCAAATTTTTTGTTGCGTTCGAAGAACCGGTTAACATATTCTAAGCATAGCATCGTTACAAAATTTTATTTGTTCGAGTTTTGCGTTTTATCCAAATTACCTGTTGAATAAATACGCTGGTGTTCCATAGAGTATCTTTATAGGATAGTAGCGACAAATGCACAGAGCGAATACTCATATTCGAAGTTTTTGTCCAAATTATGGGAATTTACGTAACTGAACTTAGCGATTGTTAATTAGTTCAATCCTGAAAGAATATTACAGAAAGTCGTTCACCCTTTATAGAAGCGATTTTCACAAATAATTTCTATATATAAAGGCCATATTCTCTGTATTAATTTGAATCCATAGCGCTGACTCTTGGCTTTAGCTGTAGCTCTAAATTTTCATCATAGTACAATTAATCGTACTATATCATAACTATATTTTCTAAAATAATGCTATTTTCATTCAGTATCAGGGAATACAACAAGGTGCCGCAGCTTCTAGCATATTATCTGGCTTATATCTTTATTTCTATAAAAGGAATTTTATTAACAACAATGTTTTAGCCTATAGATTTTCTCTCAAAAAATGATAATCTATGTCTCTTCCAGTAGTTTATCCTCATAATCTAAAACTTAGTACCACCAATTAATGAATTCTATTAGTTTTATGTATGTTAATATTACTATTAAACCTAATGAAACATTAACATTCACTAATATTATAAAATAAATAACTTTCTATTTAATGTAATTATTTTTACTAACTTCACATTCTTTCTACATACTTCAGTTTACAGAAATGTTCTTCAAAATCACTATTAAACTAAATCCCTAAAACATTATGTTCCTGCATGCATATAAAGCTATTAATAACTTTAATATTAACACCTCTGCTGTGTAATTATCTCATTTTTCTATTTCATCATGGATAACACATTAAATGGTTCCATTCGATTCAAAGGAAAAAATTACATAAGCATCGACACGAAATATTTCATGAGGAAATATATTTTAGTACCCTCAATCAAATAGTCAAGTGTTCACTTAGTACCACCAATTAATGAATTATATTAGTTTTATGGATGTTAATATTACTATGATATTAAACCTAATGAAACATTAACATTCACTAATATTACAAAATAAATAATTTTCTATTTAATGTAATTACTTTTACTAACTTCACATTCTTCCTACATACTTTAGTTTACAGAAATGTTCTTCTAAATCACTATTAAACTAAAACCCTAAAACATTATGTTCCTACATGCATATAAAGCTATTATTAGCTTTAATATAAACACCGCTGCTGTATGTTTGTATGTTTGTATGTTTGCTTATGCTGTATGTATGTATCTCCTTTTTCTATTTCATTATGGATAACACATTAAATGGTTCCATTCGATTCAACGGAAAAAATTACATAAGCATTGACACTGAAATACTTCATGAGGAAATATATTTTAGTACCCTCAATCAAATAGTCAAGTGTTCAAGTTATCAAACGGAGAAAAAAAAAAGTCTCGTAAACTATTGCTCGTAAACTATAGCTCGTATCAACCTCATTTGATGACCTTATTCGATTCCTCACAAAAAATACATTGGAAACAATTGTCAGAAACGAATTTCCTAAAATATGGGATGTTTTGCAGAATTTTAGCCGGAAAACGGGGGTTTCGTCCCACTGTGTACCTCTGAGTCACACAAAATTGCCTTCGCGGGAATATTTTTTCGAATAAAACAAATATTTATCATTGGAGATATCCTTTTATTCCAGGAAGCATTTATATACAACTATAGAGTATGAAACCTGTAGAGATTAGAGAAATATTTTGGTACCACATTTATTAAAGTCCATCCAACCATTCCTATTTTATCAGGGAAAAAAGATCTTAACCCTTTAATGCATGATTTTTTATTTTGTTCAGAAAACATTATATTTGAGTCTATTCTTTTAAAATTATCCACTAGAAAAATAGTGAAAAAAATAATTTATGTTTCTGTTGGACATAATGTCACTCCTGAGTTACATAACGGAAATTCCTCAAAAATGATAATTGTAAATTCTTACTTTAAATTGTTGACACTGCACAATAAAAATTTTTAACTATATAATAATTTTTATAATGCTTTTATTAGTTTGCAGAATTAATAATTACTACCTTATAAAGATAGGAAAAAACGCCAGTCGAGCACATTACAAGCAGTATCAACAAAAGATGTTATAACCTCCCCGTGATATCAAATCATAATAAAAACAAACTTCAAGACCTTAAATGCATGTTATCACACGTAAGTAACACATAATAGCCCACCAAAACAGTAATAGAAAGCGTCAAATAGCAAAAAAAGATTATGCAACTCCTGCGGTGCACTGTGTATTTAAGGATTAAATTGACCACGGTCAAAAACATTACGCTTGTTTTCTGTGAGCAGTCGGATAAAATTCATACCACCATCTTTATGAAAATCTTACTTCTACAGTTTCACCAAACTAACCTTAAATTTAAATTAATATAAATAATCTTAATTTTTAATAAATTGTTATGAAAAAGGTAAACATCGTTTTTTTTAATTTGCTTCAAATTGATTCTATAAAATGATAAAGTTAGGGACGTTTAAACTGTGGAATTTAAATAACGTTAGATTTTTTTTTTTTAAATAAGGTATTTCTTTTAAAGTTTAGTACGCACAATGCCGAAATTCGCGAAAAGTTACTTTAAATGTTTGTTTTTCTCTAACACACAGACTACGCTGCTTTCTAGAATATTTTCTAATATCTCGAGTTCTAAAAGGATTTTTGAAATCTGATTTATTTTACACAGAAATATAACTGTTTTATTTTTTTTTCCAAAAAATAAATTCTTAAGAGTGATAAGAAAGAGTTCCTTAACAAATCTCTCTCTCTTTTCCTTTTTAGTTTACCCCAGAGGATGTAAAAGATCTTTTTATCTATGCAACTGCGATTTAATTTTCATAAGAATGCTCCAACCAGGATGAGGTTTTGATGTGTTACTGTGGTTGACTGTAATTTTATTTCCAATTGAAAGTGATAACCGCGAAGAAAATATTTACGGGAAAGGTAGAGTTAAATAAGTTGAATTATAATCTATTGGGACATTAGGGTTATTTTTAAAATTATTTTTAGTAACTCTTATATATTTTTCAGAATAATCGAGAATTTTTATAAGCTATCAGAACGAAATGCTAGAACTTATTTCACTATATGTTGAACAACTTTGGAGCGAATGCATTTTAAGCTTTTTTGGGTAAGAATGTTCTTTTTTTTTTTTTTTTTTTTTTTACGTTAATAAAATTAAAAGTGTCTGTCCAAATAATAAAAATTAATGTTTACTGAAATTTGAAGAATATGGCATTTACTTAATCGGAGCCCAGTGCAATAGCGATTCCGAAAAACCGATGCCTAAACAACCCTTTCCTTTACATCTCATCTCCAAGTTTCTGCATTTTTTTCTATCAAAACACTTATAGTGTGTCACACACGTAAGGGATGAGAGATGAATTTTCTGAATTTTTTTCTTATAAATGTTTTTGCCGTTTGTTCATTTATTACATACATATATATTCATAGCTGCGAACAATTCCTTTTTTGTGTTACCACTATTTCCGAATCATAATTCTTACCTTATTTAATTGCAGAATTCTCCGATTAATTAACATTAAAATTAGGCAAAGATTTCTATTCGAAAGTAGTGATACACTAAAAAGTGGAATAGTTGACATATAAGTATAACCAGGTAGATACATTTCAAATTTTTATTTTGTTTAAAAAAAAGAAAAAAAAAAAGAAAAAAAAAGATGCTTTAAATTTTGCAAATAATGCATGAAATATAAATATGCAGATTGGAGAAATGGCGAGGGGGGGGGGGGGGGAGCGACATGCTACGGTTTTAGTACTGCAGAATATTAGGGCTCCGGTACTTTTTTGTTAGAAATTAAGCCGTGCTTTTTACAGTATTTTGTAGTGCAGCGCGGGGGTGGCTACATTTTAAGCAATGCGGTGTAGCGAGTATCGCGATACAAAAAATCAGTAGCTTGTAGAGAGAACCGACGCTACTTTTAACCCTTACTTCGGGGGGATATATGCCATTCTACGAATCATGTGGCCGTAATTTGCTTCTTTTGTACTAAATTTGTTCTGCTCAAGAATTTGCGAATCTCAGCGGCAAATCTCTGTTGTAATGTATATAAACGCATCGCATGAAGTCATGGATTTTTCCCATTTACAATTGATGCTAAAATCAAGTAACTAATCCACCAAAGGAATTCAATTTTTTGCTGGCAACACTTGCATATTTACTCGTTATTAGATATTCATGTTTTAATGCCAGATTTCTTATTATTTTTAATTGCTTTATTTACAAATTTATTTATTGTTTGCATTTAGAGTTGTTTTTCTGTAAATTTCTAGATTATAAAGTTAGACAAATCAATATAACCTCACTAGAACACAGCACAATTAACCTATTAATAGTGCATTGAACAGTTAAGCAAATAAATCTATTGGTATATTTTTACATTTTGAGGTGCTCTGAATCCATTTTAGCTATTTTTTAAATGATTCCATGTGTGTGTGTGAATGTATGCGTGCGTATTAAAATTTCCTCACGTTTTCAAGTTCCAGAGCTCATCTTTGTAAAATTAGGAACTACATTTTTATTTATTGTTATATAACTACTTATTGAAACCCACAATATAATTTTCTGAAAGTCATGCATTTTCCAGATTGGTTAAGTAATTTTATTTAAATATTGATTATATTATGTATCTCTCTTAATTTCGTTAAAAAAAAGTTATAATATATGTATGAAGTAACATTTTGGAGATAAACGCAAAATATTTTCTTGCATATTATCTTTCTTAGTTTTTTAATGGCTTCTGTTATATCGCACTTATTTAATGGTATTCTGGCAGGCGCGATATAACGAGGGGTCACTGTATCCGCGTCTTCAGTTTCGGGTGTAAACTAGGGATTACAATCCCGGGATCCCGCTTACTTTTTAATCCCGAAAATCCCGGTATTTGTCAGAAAAAATCCCGGAATTTTCGGGATTGTCTGGTTTTTTTTAATGGAACAATATCCAGCTGAAATTAAAAAATGTATTTATAAACTTTCGCATTTGGGGGAAAAAATTAATTTTTATGAAATTTATATATGATTGAAAAAGAATATATACCTCAAGTATTTTTTACATATATTTCTAATCGATTAAATCTTTTAAAGTGGAAATAATTTTGTTGGCAAAAAAGCCACCTCTGCTCTGCGCAGTAGTTACGCGCACTAATGCTTAATGATTAAATGAAATGAATGAATGAATAAATGATTGTTATTCTGGCCAATTTATGATATATCAAACAATTATAATAATAATATAGGTAATTTCTTACCTTTATCTTTCTTCAACAGCATTCCTCCCTTCACTGCGCGGCACACATTTAAGTCCTATGCGATGTATCCGTTGATCAGGAACACCTGTTATGTTACTTTCCTATAGTGTTTAAAAAATATAAAAGTGGATGTTTAATATTTTATCTTATGTAAATGATTCCACTCGTGAGACTTTTTCTTTGCTGATTAACTATTATATAATTAAATCTTTAAGTTTACATTTTAAAGTTAATTACATATTCATTTGCACTAGGCTGCTTTTTGCAGCAACAATATTTAAACATTACATCCTTTCTTATTGAAATCTACACAACAACTGAAAATTAATAATAAAAAAGTTTATGAGTCCCTTTAAGTTCTTTTTTTGATGATGATGTGGAAATCTTGCATCATACGTGGGCTGATATATAAACATATTTCACTTATTAATGTTATTGTTCATTTGTAATATCATAATTTAGGAAAATATAAATTGAGTTGATTACGCAATGATTTATTGCTACTAAATCTGTTTATTTAAGTATCAAGATGTTCGTGTCCTTGAAGATTATTGCTTGTTTCCTGTTTCGAAAATAGTTTATTATCAATATCTGAGAGGGTTATAAATTCAACACTTTTGAGTTGCAAACAGATGTAACCCGCAGAGCTATTAGAAAAAATAAAATCGTTTGTTTATTTCGATTTCGCTGCGTGTGTAGAAAAAATCTTTCACTTTGTAAGTCATTTTTTAATTAGGCTTTACTGATAAGTGTTGCATTTGAGTATGGTACTAACTTCTTTGCTTTTCGTGCGTTTATATTTACTTTGCTTAAAATACGTCTAATGAAAATGATTTTGTAGCTCATAGGAAAGATAAGGATACATCTTCGGTATGGTACTACTACACTGCTCAAAACAATTAAAGGATATTTGAAGTTTTATATAAAATAAAGATATAAACGAAATTTTTTTTTGCCGAAAATAGAAGAAGGGAATCACAAATGCAAATTTTTCTGGTTTTCAAACTGTGGAGTATGCAAATTTTGAGTTCGACGTCAAAAACGTCGCTTCAGCGGCAGCGAATGAAATTTGACTTTCAACTGGATAAAAGAGAATGAAGACAAGGATGATCGGCATTCAGTGATTGATTTGTTTCGATAAGTACAGTGTCTCAGCGAAGTCATTTGACAGATTCAGAAGCCTTGAGAATTGTTGGTAGGTTAGAAGGGGGCCAAACTCAAGCCGAAGTAGCGCAAGCCATTGGAGTGTCACAAAGTGTCATTTCCAGGATCTGGAACCGTTTTTTGGAGAGTGGATGTGCAGGCCGAAGACCAGGGCAAGGTCGTAGACGGGCAACAACGCCCAATGAAGATCGGTATTTAGCGTTAAGTGCTCGGAGACACCGAACCATGAACGCTACACTTCTCCAACAACACCTTCGCTCGGCTACAGGCACCACGATTTCAACTCAGACTGTCCGAAACCGGCTCCATGCTGTAGGTCTGTATGCTCGCCGACCGATGGTATGTGTTAGATTAACATCAAGGCATCGTCGCGACCGCAGGGAGTGGGCAACCGAGCATGTCAACTGGAGGAGAAATGAATGGAGCAATATTCTGTTTTCTGACGAGTCCCGTTTTTCTGTGCATCCGTATAATAGGCGTATTTTCATCTGGAGCGACCGTGGCAGTAGGAATAATTCTGCGTTCGTGCACGAAAGTGTCAGATTTGGCGGTGGAGGAGTGTTGGTGTATGGTGGCATCTCCATTGACGGCCGCACTGACCTCTACATCATTCGAGATGGAGCTCTGACTGGTCGCCGATATAGGGATGAGATCCTCAGACCTATTGTAGCCCCTTACGCTGCAGCAATCGGAGATAACTTCATTTTAATGGACGATAACTGCAGGCCACATCGTGCAAACCTGGTGGAGGATTTCCTTTTTGAGGAAGGAATCGTTCGAATGGAATGGCCAGCGTGTTCTCCAGACATGAATCCAATCGAGCACGTTTGGGACGCTCTAGGAAGACGAGTTTCTGGCCGCCAACAACCCCCACAAACTCTCCAAGAACTGGAAAGAGCTCTTCTGGAAGAGTGGGGCAGAATACCCCAACTCGTCATTAATAGCCTCATTGAGTCCATGCCTCAAAGGTGTTCAACGTTGCTAGCCGCCCGTGGAAACCATACCCCTTACTGAAAATGATTTTCTTTGAAGAAAACACCTTTTCTTATTCTTTTTTCTCATATGCACAAATTGTGTTTTTTTCCTTTAGTACACAAATGCGCAATAAAATGCATTTTTTTCTGCCAAACATGTGTAATTTATTCTCATATAACCTACTATGTCTGTCGACCATGTATCAATCAGCTAAACAGTTTACCAGATACAAAATCCGCCTAAAACTCCAATATCCTTTAATTGTTTTGAGCAGTGTATTTAACGTCTAAAGATGGAAAAAGCGCAAAATTAAAAAAATGTAGCGCAGTGCTTAAAATATTATGTGGATCGACTAAGGGCTTGCAGACACATTTATCTACGAAACATGGTACTAAAGTTTTGAAAGAATTTAGTACAACCTCTCTTCTTTCCTCAAGTCAAGATTGCACAGAAGATAAATTGCTTTCTAAAAAGCGGAAAATAGAGGATTATTTTAATAGTGATAAGGAATCACTGGATTTAATTTTATCGCGAATGACAGCTAAAGATGGTTTTTCGTTTAACGTTTTATTACTTCGATTGATTTAAGAAATTTACTGATAGCTAAAGGCTATAATGATTTGCCAAAATCTGCAGTATCAGTTCGAAATCGTATAGTGAACTATAGTTCCATAATTACAAAAGTTAATTACAAAAGAAATACAAACTTTTAAAAATTCAGGAAAAAAAATTAGTTTGACTTTTGACGAATGGACATCTACTGCAAACAAGCGATTTATGAATATTAATGTCCATTCAAAAAATTTAAATTTGAACAAATTCTGAATTTAGGTCTTATGCGCATACATGGATCTTTTACAGCAGAAAAGTGTATTGAAATGCTAACACAACGCCTAAACCAGTATGACATTTCACTAATAAAAGATATTGTTGCTGTAGTAGGATGTGTGTAGATGGACCAAATGTAATGCTTAAAGTCGGAAAAGAAATTGAAGCCGATCATCAGCTTTGTTTCGCTCATGGCATTCACTTAGCAATTTGTGATACTTTATATTATAATAAACGAAATACAGAGCCAGAAACTTCCTCCAGTAAAACAGTAGCTGAACCATGCTGCGGAAGTGAAAATTTAGACTTAAAAGAAGATGATAATGATGAAGATATTGAATCTTTCGAAAGTTTAGAATCGGGGTTTCTGTTAATTTCTGAAGATGAACAGGACTTTGCATACTCTGATGAATGTGTCAATGAACTTGTTAAAAAAGTTCGGAAATTAATAGTTTATTTTAAACGATCTCCAATAAGGAATGAAGTTCTTCAAAAGTATGTTAAATCTGAAAAAGAGAAAGAATTGTCCCTTCTATTAGATTGCAAGACTAGGTGGAACAGCCTAGTAACTATGCTTGAACGATTTTATTGTTTGAAAAACAGCATACAGAAAGCTTTAATCGATTTAAAGCCTCAGATCTGTATAGAAGATTCCAATTTTCTACTTATGAACGAAATTGTTGAAGTCCTCAAACCGATACATCTCACAGTAGAAGCACTCTGTCGCAGGGATTCTAATTTGTTAAACGCAGACGCAGCCTTAAAAATTCTTTTAAATGAATTGTCGGAGAAAAAATCTAAATTTGCTTATAAAATGATAGACGCGCTAAAACTACGCATTAGAGAATGACGACGTATGGAATTATCTGGTGTTTTAAGTTATTTGCATAATCCTAAACGAGATGACCTGAGTGCAGAAACTAGCAGTATATTTTCTATTCCTAACAAAACTGTTATTAAAATGTAGGTAAAAGCAATAATTGAAAGGCTAAACAGTCTTGACAATGAAAATTCTGAAGATACAGAAATAACGCACAGTGAGCCTACTGCGAAACGGCAATCGGATAACCGAACATATCAGGAAAAATTGCAAGAAGAAATAGAAAAAAGCATGCTAACTGTAGAACCTGAAACACCAAAGCAAATGGATTTATCAATAAAAATTAGAAATGAGATATCTCTTTTTGAAAGTGGAGGAGTCCGCGGCCATCATTTAGAATAGCTTATCAATAGCTTAGAATAGCTTATCAATATTTGCTGACAATTCCTCCCGCGAGCGTAGAAGCAGAACGAGCATTTTCGGCAGCAGGATTTATTGCAATCAAAATTAGAAGTCGACTTGGAGATGATACTTTAGATACCTTGATACTTCTTAGATCATATTTTCAAAGGAAAACCGATTAGTTAAGAAACAGTGAACTATTCAAACTAATCTTTTTTTTTTTTCTCTTGGTATGTACATTTTTTTTAATATTATGCAACTTTTTCAAATTTTAACTATCACTAATTAGAAATTTAAACTATACATCTATGTAATTTTGTATTGTATGTGTGTACACTCTTAAAACGAAAGAGCCAAAATAACTCAAGTTGAGCCGAAATCCACTCATCTCATGACTTGAAAGTCAGCTTCTCATAAAGAGTTGAAACAACTCGAGTGAATGAGTTGTTTTTAAGCAACTCATGATTGAGTGATCTCTATTTTACTCATACTTGAGTGAAATCAACTCAATGAAGGTAAAATCCAGTAGCACTTGAGTGATTTGTAACCAACTCATACTTGAGTGAAATTGAGTCATTTAAGACTAAATTCAGTCGCACTTGACTGATTTGTAATAAACTCATACTTGAGTGAAATGAAGTTATTTAAGAATAAATCAGGTAGCACTTGAGTAATTTGTAACCAACTCACACTTGAGTGAAATTAAGTCATTTAAGACTAAATCTGGTCGTACTTGAGTGAAATGGAATCCCTTTGAGACTAAATTCAGTAACACTTGTGTGATCTGTTGCCAACTCATATTTGAGTGAAATGAAATAATTTAAGCCTAAATCCAGTACCACTTGTGATTTATAATCAATTCAAACTTGAGTGAAATGAGGTCATTTCAGATCTAATCCAGTAGTTCTTGGGCAATTTGTAACAATTCATACATGGATTAAATCAACTCATTTAAGAGTTCATGCAATGAACTCTTAAATGATGTTCTTAAAATGCAAAATCCCGAGTGATTTTTAATAAACTCATTCATAAGAACTCGCTCAAAATTACAAAAAAAACCTTGAGCGATTTCTAATTAACTGATTAAATAAAATCATGTCATTTTAAATGAAATTCAGTAACCTGTGATTGATTTTTATCAATGAAATTCAAAATAACACAGAATTCTTGCCACATTTTCAAATTAAAATAATAAATAACTAATTTTATATTCCTTCATACTGGTTTATATAATTGTATTACTTTTTGATTGAAAAAAAAATATGATTTATAACTAAAAATTACAATTAAACGATTAATTAATTATTTAACGTAAATAAAAAAAAAAAAATGAAAAAATATCTAAATGTAAACTTGAAATCACCAAGGAAAGGAAAAATCCCAATGACAACTTTTAAAAGCTGACTTCTCAAATCCAAAAGGGCAACTTTCTGACATAAGTTTTAATTTATTTTTGATCGAAAATGCATGAAACTAGCTGGGTGCTCAGAAACTATGTAATCAAGCTGCTTTTTTCATTTTTTTGCAAACGCAATACATCTTTCAGAAAATAGTGTCAAAGTGGATGTTTTAAACTTAATTTCTGCATTAAAGGAGAAAAAACACTCAAGAGCGGGCGAAAACGTGTTTGTCATGTGAACAAAATCGTTTATAACTCAATAGGTAATTTATCGATTTAAAACAAATGGAAAATTCAATTCCAAATAGCTTTCATAACCAGGCTTTCCAATTTTATATCTTTCCATTAAAAAATGAATTTGTAAATGTATCAAAACGTTTTGTGCTTGTTGAGCAGAGCCATTAACAACAGCCTTAAGATCCTACACTAGTCGCTGAAAAAGTATAGAAGGGCGATTCCGTGCAGAGAGTCACATGTAATGAGGGCTTTAATTTTCATTTATTTATCAAATTTTAATGCTAATTCTGATTTTAAGTGGTATGGTAAATAAGTTATAACCATATTTTTTAGTTTAAATGTGTGGAAATAAAACTCCCAGAAATATATCATTAAATTTCATCACGCAAAATGTGCTTTTTTCCGAAGTAGGAAAAAAGCACATTTTGAGTAATGTAATTAAATAATATACTTCTGTGAGGTTTATTGCCACACATTTAAATTTAAAAATATGGTAACTTATTTACCATACCACTTAAAATCAGAATTAACATTAAAATTTAATAAATAATAAATAATTGAATAAATGCAAATTAAAGCCTGCGTTATGTGTGTGACACTCTCCATGGAATCGCCCAGAAATGATGGTGTTAATCCTATGGAGAAGTTATTTTCAAATACATTGTTTGGATTTATATATATATATATATATACATATAATTTTTTTTTTGGGGGGGGGGCAGCCATAGGATCTTTATGCGGGCTTATTTTTAATTTTGCAATTTTGGCTAGTTTTTTAATACAGTAGACGATTTTACGAACTGGTGTACTGGTCCCGCCCAGCATCTCGCTGAACTAATGTTACTCCCATTTACGAACTTTTGACTTTATGAACACATATGAGTCCCATCGAGCATTTACTGTATTAAGATATCAATTTTAGAATCAGTTCCGAAAATTAAAGTATTTAAAATAAAATATAAAACCTAAGTTAAAAAAGTAAAAACTAGCCAGCATATAGATTGTCTTCAGCTATCATATGCAAAAAGAAGCCTGTACAAATATTAAAATCCAAGCAAGATATTTGAAAATAACTTCCCCGTGGAACTAACATTATCACAAGTGTTGTCACACTGCTATTGTTAGGCTGTAATAAGTAAAACACAATATTTCAAAAAAGATAAACACTAACCCATTATATACTTTGTTGTAATTATCCCTTGATTTAATTCACACTACTTCTTAAATTGACTAACTTTTAAAGAAATATTAATTGTTAAGCTTTTTTATGCTAATTAATTAGCACTTGCTAAATGTCAATTTAAAGCAGTTCATATATTTACAAATAAATTATGCACCAAAATAACTTTAGAAATGGATCAACTTAATTCTTTATATCATTTAAAACATTTGTTGAAACTTGAAATTATGTTCAAGTATAACTTTAAAATTTAGCTACTGGGTTAGAAGGAACAATATCTTGATTGGATAAATACCAACCTATTAGGTACTATCTTGCAGTTATTCTTTTTTAATCTTGTTTTGTTGCAATTGACCATTGATTTTATCCAATGTTTCTTAAATCTACTAACTTTTAAAGAAATGTAAAACTTTAAAATGGCATAAGATTGTAGCTTTTTATGCCAAAAGCAGGAGCCAAATGTGGAATTTAGAATATCGTTGGGGAAAGAAACAACATTATTTACTAACAATTTTATTGAACAAAAAGAAAAAACAAATGTAGCATTGATAGCAATTTTAACAACAGATGGGGTGTTTTGACAACACCTTTAACTGGACATGTAAATATTTTTATTTAAAATTTTCTTGTCAAGACAAGAAAATATGTATTCTTCTCTGCTGAAGATCCTTGAGAGATTCGATAGGGTTGTTGAATTCCACTCCTCGCAGCGGAATTGCATTCCTCCATGAGGTCACTATTCTCCTGTGTTAAAAGAAAATATTGAAATTAAGTTAAATAGCAATAATTGTAATGCAAAGGATTATGAATCTTTTAAAATATTAGTTTTTAGATTAAAGTAAATATAAATAAATTCTTAAAGTCTTAAGCAACTTCTTAAAATATTGTTGAACATTCGCCTTTGTTACCATTTTCAAAATGTATACAAACATATCTTTTTAAACAATAATTGGGCGGGGGGGGGGGGGGGAATGGAACTTTAAAAATTAAATTTATTCTAAATATGAATATATATATAAGGGGTCGTTCCAAGCAAAATTTAGGGCCCTTTCACAAAAATCTAATAAAATAGGCCCCTTTGTAACATTCTTTTTCACACAAACTGTTTTAAAATGTGTAAATTGTAAATAAAACCAGCTCACTGAAAACAAACTTTACCAAGGGGATTTAAAAAAGTTTTGTCAAAGTCTTCATTTAAATTTGAGTAACATGATTTCAACTTTCATTACAAAATGTTATTTATCACAAAAATAACTTACTTTTCACAAAATGGGCCCCAAAAATAAAAACCTACACACACACAAAACCGCCTCCCCATGCATATTCTTAAAAAACATACACTAAAACTTTTAGCTTTATATAAAGTTACACCACTGAAAATTCGGCTAATTGTGAATAAAATGGAAAATGAAACTATCTGTGCAATCACACTTACCCACTTGTTTATCATGTTACTTCTGATTAGGGTGTAAAAAAATCATGATTTTTTTTAAAAAAAATAAAAATCTGATTTTTTTTTATTTAAATCTGATTTTTTTTTTTCCCGTGTTAAAATATTAACATCTACCAAGAATTAAGCATTTAAAAAATGAATAACCCTCCAATTACTAACATAATCTATGTTTTTTTGCTTTAATTAATAAAATTTTAATTATGTAATTATAGAAATTACAAAAAACTGCAAATAAAAAATTTCTTTAGTAACATACAGCATTATGTGCATTAATATTTTATAATAATTATGTAAACCAATATTAAATACTGCTTATATTTTAAAGTTATTGATAAATTGCATTTAATTTTAAATTGATGATACAGATTAAATTTTGTAATTATTAAACAATTAACTGTTTAATTAAGAACACAATCTACATTTTTGAAAAAGTGGTTGAAAAAAGGTGATAAATAATAGTTTGATAAATTCATAAAGCAGCCAGTAGTTTTACACAGGTTTTAAAGCGTATGTCTATCAAATTGATCAAAAATTGTAGCAATGTATACAGCAAACTTACGCATAATTTATAAATAGAGTACAAAAATTGTATTTTTGAAATTTAAATCAGATATTTTTCCCCACAACATTAAAATATTTGAACAGCTACTAAATATTATAATGTATTAAAGTTATTTAACATTTAGTTAGATTTTTTTAAATGTATAATAACATCTTTTTACACAGTTTAATATTGTTATAATTAACAATAACAAATATTACATTTTTTACAAGTGATTTAGTGATCGTTTTCATTATTGATTATCATGCTTTTTCACAACATTTTAAAAAATCAGAAAATATGTGATTTTATCATCTGATTTAAATTAATTGATTAAAATCATTGACACTATTGCTGTGTTTATTGTATATAAAATAATAACTTGATTATTAAAAGGAAATTATGACATTGAAAGTTATATTAGATTTAAATATTTTTAAATTAAATGCTTTTTATGTTTGTTAGATAAAAAAACATGGTTTTTACAAACTTACTGTACTTAAAATTTTTCACAATACTCAGGAATTATACTTGGAAACAATTATTTAAAGCTTTGTTTTGTGTATTCATAAGTCACAATAATTTGAATACTTTTTTATGTCATTTAAAACAGTAAAAAAATTTTGATTTTAATCAATGATTTAAAAAAAAATCACTTGATTAAAATCATGATTTAAATCGTTGACACCCTACTTCTGATACAATCTTAAAATAAATTTCTATTTTAAAAACAAATTTAAAAGGTCTTAAGCAACATTACAAAATATTGTTGAAAATTCCCCTTTGTTGCCATTTTTAAAATGTATACATTGGAAGGGGGGGGGATGAAACTACATTTAAATTTATTCTAAATATGAAATGTTTTATTACAACAATGATGTTTAACCTTACCCCATAAAATCTAAGCAGTCAGGCGGCAATTTTCTTCCAACAGTCAAATGCATGTCATGTGTCAGAGATACATGTCTAATTTAATACAGTATAACCTCGAAAATCCTGTATCAGGACTAAGACTAGATTTATAAAAATTCTGGATTTCACAAAGATAACCAAAACTTTCACTGTTTTTAATGGTACCTTTAATCATAATTTAATAACAAAGTTATAATTATGTAAGAAAATGAAAAAATAATATTGAAAGGCTTACTTTCATTGAAATTTACGTTAAAAAATTTTCTATAAACAGTGAATTTTGAAAATTCAATTGCAATTTTTTTTTTTAACTATTAATAAAAATGCTTTTCATATTAAATACATGTTAGGAATATCTATTTCAGAAATACAGACTTGTTTTTCTAACTTGCATAATGTTATGACAAAATCAAATTTTATATGCTGTTTTATGTTATTGGGCAAATGTATCTGACTGATAGACGATACTAAATAAATGAACTAAAACTGCATAGCACTGCATTCCAAACACATAGGAAACCTGGTAGCAGAAAGTTCCTGACGGGTGACATGCGTCGCAGATTTTTTTTTCCATTGGATTTTTTCCCAACTTTATATTATGTTTAGTTCTTTATTATTTATTACTAAAACTTAAGATTATTATTAATAAAAATTAGTAAAATGCTTAAAAACATTAAAAGTAAATTTTCTGCTATTGGGATAGGAAAGATAGATGCTAGGTATGAAGTTTACTAATATGAAAACAGATTTTTTTTTTCCACATATGTATCTGTAAGGTCACACTGGCCCAATACAGTGTTAATTACTAAACACACACACACACACACACAAAAAATGAAATTCCATGACAAAATCAAAACTTAAATATATTTAAGATTAATATGTAAATTTATACCTTTCTTGCTGATAATACACCTCTTCAGGATTATCACGTGTCTCTTTGATAGTCCTCTTTGTTGGTACTTCTTTTGGGCTGGTGTTAAATTTAACCTCATTGTTGCCATAACCTCCATTCAACCATAGCAGCTTGAGTGATAGGATCAAAGTATTGTTCCTAAAATGAAAATGTGCAAAAACAATGTTATCGATTTAAAACGTTTAAATGATTTTAACTTAAAATTTCAAAACAGACGTAATGATGAGTTCATACGAAAGTGCCTGAAACATACAAAAAACGGAAATTCATTTCCCTGCAATTTACCCAAGCAATAAATTGGGTTGGGTTGATTTTTGACGGCAAAACTCTTGAGTTTTGTGCAATCGAACAGTAAAATTCGCGATATCTTTTTGTGACTAATTAACAAAATTCACTATTCGTCGCGACCTTTTGACGAAATTTGTAATATTCTTCACCAAATAAGTTTATCGATATTCCCGATTATTTTTTGCGCAATCTTTTGGCGAAATTCGCAATTTCTTTCTGAACTCTTTACGAAAATAGCAATTTTATTCAACAACCAATTGAAGATAATTACCATTTGTTTCTGAGATATATGACAAAATATCTGGTATTTTTCCATGATCATTTGAAGAAATTCTCAATTTTTTTCTGCGACTGATTCATGAATTGATTTAGGGAAATTCGCCAAAGTATTGCAGAAAAAAAACAAATTTTGCCAAAGAGGTACAGAAAAAAATTTTGCCAAAGGGGTACAGAAAAAAATTTTGCCAAAGGGTTGCAGAAACAAAAAAAATTTGCCAAAGGGTTGCAGAAACAAATTTTTTGCCAAAGGGTTGCAGAAAAAAAAAATTTTGCAACAGGGTTACAGAAAAAAACTAATTTTGCCAAAGGGTTGCAGAAAAAACAAATTTTACCAAAGGGTTGAAGAAAATTTTGTCAAAGGATAGCAGAAAAAAACAAATTTTGCCAAAGGGTTGCAGAGAAAAAACACAAATTTTGTCAAAGGGTAGCAGAGAAAAAACACAAATTTTGCCAAAGGGTTGCAGACACAGTTGTATAATATAGACACACGCGCAGAAGATTTTCCAAAAATTCGGAACCTTGCAGAAAAATTTGTAGAAAAAAACTTTTTTGTAACTTTTTTTTTTTTTTTTTTTTTTTTTTTTATACCAAAAAATTAAAAATATTCTCTATATATTTCGTCAAAGAATCGTTAAAAATAAAAAAGAATTTCTTAAAAGCATTTCTAAAAAGCCCGAATTTGTCAAAGGATCGTGAAAAAAAAATCCCGCAAATTTCGTCAAAAAATTGCAGAAAAAACTTATTTCATCAATGGATTACGGGAAAAATATGAATATCGCTAAAGGCTGAGAAAAAAGCACGTATTTCGTCAAAAAATCGCAGGAAAAATGCAAATTTCGTAAAAATATCGCAGAAAAAACGTTAATTTCGTCAAAGGATCGCAAAAAAAAGCTAATTTCATCAAAGAATCTTAGAAAAATGCAAATTTTGGCAAAAGGGCTCAGGAAAAAAAAAAAATTCTTAAAAGCATAGCGGAAAAGCCCTAAATTTTGCCAAAAGATTCTGAAAAAATGCAAATTTCGTAAAAGAATCGTGTAAAAAACTACTTTCTTCAAAAAATCGAGAATTTCGTCAAAAGTGTTGTGAAAAAAGCGAGAATTTTGTTAAAAATGCATGAAAAAATACGAAATACGTCAAAAGATCGTAGGAAAATGCAAATTTCGTCAAAAGATTGGGAAAAAACTGATTTCGTGAAAGAATTGAAGAAAAATGTGAATTTCATCAAAGAATCGAGAAAAAAAGAGAATTTTATCAAATGATCACAGAAAAAACGAGAATTTCGTCAAAGACAAAAGGAAAAAACATGATTTTTGTCAAAGGGGCGCGGTAAAAACTCACCAGTCTCTTTAATGATGATACCTATGAATGGATACCTCTTCCTAGAAAAGGTGATTTTGTTGTTTCAGTAGCAATGTCACATTATTTCTGCCCTTCTTATGCATTTTTAGCTGGGTTTTTTTTTTGACCAAAATAATTATTCTTTGATTAATACTAATTATTTTTAATTTAAATGGTAATTATTTTAAAAATACTCTTTTTAATTCATATTGTTAAAATAACATAACACGGTATTTTACGTTATTAAACATTAAATTAATGTGCAGATAGTTTTTGACCCAATATTTATGCACATAGAAAGTTTTTGGTTTTATACAAGTCTGGTTGCAGAAAAAACAAACTTTGCCAAAGGGTTGCAGAAAAAACGGAAGTCTCTTTAGAAAACAACATATACACAAATATCTACGTTTATTATAACAGGGATAAACTTTAAAAAATATACCAAACTAACTTTTGAAAATTTGGGTTTAACCTGAACCCAACTTGCAGGAATTCACACTCAGCCTCAAATCGATCTGAACCGATTTTTCTTCCAATTTTTCCACTTTTACTGTTTGATTTTAAAATGTTAATTCATAGAGGAAACCATTAAATTTAAAATTTCATTATTAATAAAAAGTCTTATTATCCTTTAAATAAACTCAAAGCAAGTTTTTTTTCCAATATGAAATTTACTTATAAAGAGCTTATTTATCAAAATGTAATTGTTTTATTAAATATTATGTAAAGTTGTTTTAAAAAATAACATTTTAATACCTTAAACCTTGAAATAAAAAGTATTCGGCCAAACAGTTACTATTCGGCTAGCTCAATATTCAGTATTCGGCCAAAATCACTATTCAGAGCATCTCTAAATCTGACTTGCTACTTTGAACAACATTCATAATCTTCAATTTTAATTTTTAGCTTAATTGTTTACATATCAAATACCTACATATATGAATTATGAATCACTGCAGGATTAGTATTAGTTTTTGCCACTTACTGAAAGAAACTAGTTTCTGCCCTGATCTGATGATATGAAAAAGTAAAATGTTTTAAAATTTTACTGTTGTATGATATATTTCTCAAATCAGTTTCATTTATTAATTTTTTTAGAATATGAAATTATGGCTAAATTGATAAGCTGGGGAGGGAGGGGGGGGGGGGGTGATTGTGGCTTCATCATGAAAAAATACCAAAAATTTTAGCGAAGACAGTGTTGACTAGGGATGCACCAAATAGTGATTTTGGCCGAATACCGAATATTCGGCCTAGAGGTGAACCGAATACCGAATATTCAGCCAGCCGAATAGTAACTGCTAGGCCGAATACCGAATATTCGGCCTGCCGAATAGTAACTATTCAGCCGAATACCGAATATTCGGCTTGTCAAATACTTTTATATTTCAAAGTTTAAAGGCATTAAAATATTAAATTTTAAAACAATTTTACATACTATTCAATACAGAAACTTATATTTTAATAAACAAGAGTTACAATTACAAGTAAACTTTATACTGAAAAAAAATCTGCTTTGAGTTATTTAAGAAGAGGATAGTTATAAAACTTTTTAAATTAGTAAAATTTTAAATTTCGTGGCTTCTACTGAGAATTAATACAGATAAATAAAATTTTCTTAAATTCTAAAAGAAACATTTTAAAATCAAAGTTTAATAGTGAAAAAATTGGAAGAAAAATTGTACAGTATCATATATTATTTGTTTGTCAGGAAGAGACTGAAGTAAAAGTAAACAAATATTACAAATCAATTCAAATTTTATATGGTGGCAACTTAGCAAGAATAATTGTTCTACTCCCTTTAATTTAAGCAAGGAAGTTTTTAAATACATCCTAGATAGGTGTCTGGAGTGGACAATCATTTTCAGAGATTCTAAAAATTGTTCTTAAAATCTTAGCAAGAAACAGATTATTTGCTAGACAAAATTTAGGAACTTGCATTTGTACATAATTAATTTCTATGAAAATCCTCGTGATTGGTTAATTTTCTTACATAATACTTAACAAACAGCAAATAAATAATGTAATAACATTCTCTTTTATTTAAATATGATTCTGTTTCTAATTATTCTGAATATCTTTGTAAGTTGATTGTTAAATGTAGAAGTTGTATAAAGTTTTTAAAAATATGTTTAAAAAATTTTCCTTAAGTATTCGGTAACATGGCCGAATACCGAATAGATACCGAATATTCGGTGCATCCCTAGTGTTGACTAGAATAAAAGGACTGTTTTTACTGCAAAAACTTTATGTCGTCGTCTCCCCCCCCCCCCCGAGATCCTTTGACAAAATTTTTTTTCATGATTCTTTACTGAAATTTTTTTAAGTTCTCTGGCGATATTTGCATTTTAATAAAATTAGTGCTTTTTAACTTTTGACAAAATCTGTATTTTTTTCCTGCCCCGTTATGTGAAGATACTTGCGAGTTAAGGCTATTCATATTTTTATGGGAAGGTTTTTTTTGCTAATCTTATTTGCATTTCGACATTTTGAATTTTTTTTTTTGGTGGTGGTGGTGGTCGCGCATTGTACACTATGACGCAAAAGTTTAGACAATGAAGAAATTCTTACATCCTTTGAAAAATATTTATTCAATTTTCAAATCACTGCTTGAAATTAATGTGCTGTACATATAAACAATATTTATAACAAAGAAAAGTGGAATTGTGCATATTGCAATAAATTAAATGGTAACAAAAATAAACTGCTGTCTCAAAAGTTTAGACACAAATTAAATAAAATCGAAATAAACAATTTTTAAAACCTGGTTGCGCATCCATGCTTATGTATTACGTCATATACACGAGATTGCATGGAAGAAACTAAATCTTGCATAGTTTGTGGATCGATATCGTACCATGCATTCTCAATAGATGTCTTAAGTTCCTTTTCAGAAGAGTATTGTCTAGCGTTGCTATAAACTTTGCGACAGATGATGCTCCAAAGGTTTTCTATAGGGTTAAGATCTGGGCTATATGCTGGCCAGTCGAGAACTCTTATATTATGGGAATTAAACCAAGATTTTGAATGTTTTGCAGTGTGAATTGAAGCATTGTCTTGCTGAAATTCCCACTGAGGACCCCCTAGAAGCTCAGCAAATGGCAGTAGGTTTTCTTCTAATGTCTGTGTATAATGCTGTGAAGTTTGACGACCACTGGTGATGGTCAGAGATACTTGTCCATTATAGCAAAAGGCTGCCCAAACCATCACCGAGCCCCCTCCTTGTCTGCGACTAAAAAAACGTCGAGGTTCCTTCCGCAAGTCATGCCAATACGATAAACAACCATCTGGACCATCCAGATTCCACTTTTTTTCATCGCTAAATATGACTGACTGCCATTTCTCTCCATATGACATATGCTTTCGAGCCCACATAAGTCTTTGTAACTTATGATGTGGTTTCAGAGCTGGTTTCTTCTGCATTTTGCTATAAACGATTGTTCCTTTTTCCAAAATTCGTCTACGAATCGTATCCTTTGATACAGAGAGTCCCGATGAGCTTTGAACTCCACGTACGCTCATTTGTTGAGTACTCGCTAGTCTTTGTATCAGGCGATCCTCTCGTACATTTGTCACACGTGGCCTCCCAGACCGACATTTTGCTTTATATTCGGAACCACTCGATAAAACTCGATAAATAGATTTTTTTGACCTATTAATAATAGCAGAAATTTCAGAAACGCTCTTCCCTTCACCTTTCAACTGCCAAATCCTTGAAACCTCATTCACTTGAATTTCTTTAGCTCTCGGCATGTCGACTATGAAGCGCAATCGTTTGCAGAACTTAAGTACTCCAAATTTGTGACATCATCGATTCTAAATTTGCATATGCCAGCGAATATTCAAAGAAATTTAGAATAGTGTCTAAACTTTTGCGACAAGCACATTTGAATTTTTATGAAAAAAATTAGTATTATAGCAAATAAAACGACTGTCTTTTGTACATAGCATTTTAAATCAGTTTTTGAATATATTTATAGGTTTTTGTAATTCTGACGTCATAATTCTACATTTTAAAGCTGAATGACGTCATTGTCTAAACTTTTGCGTCATAGTGTATATCTGAGCTTGATCCTCACGGCACCTGTTTACTTTTCCGATTTTGATTGCAGAATTTTTATTTTTTTGAAAAATTACTTTTACCTTTCAGAATCTGTTCTAAAAGGGAAAGTATTGTCTAAAAAATAAAATTCTGCAATCAAAGATTAAAGTAAACAACAAGGGGCACTGTGAAGATCAACTATACAATGCCGCAAACAAATTGCAAAATGCAAATGAGATATTAGAGAAAAACCTATACCTATTTTACCCCGTGCTTCAGAGTAAAATGGATATATGCTGGTTATAGTTGAATTACAATATAATTAATGTGTAAACCATTTAAGAGTTTTGTACTTCCATCCTCTGAATCATATATGTAAACTGGGGTGAGGTAGGAAGACAAAAACCTGTCCCTTTCAGTTTGTTTACATTTTTTTCTTTACAAATAAAAACACTTATGAAACTAATAGAAATAAGATGCAAGTACAGACAAATCCTATCGTAGCCCCCTCCCCACCCACCCAAAACTGCTCCCAATTTTCACAACATCAGTTTACGTCCATGCTCTGAATCATGTTCCTAATAGTGTTTCATTTTTAAAGTTTTTTTTTTTTTTTAATTTAATGCAGTTCAAAAGCAGATAGATATCAGCATATGTATCTGTAGGAAAAAATGAGAAATTATTTAAAAAATATTTTAAATCAAAAGCAATTTATAAAGTTAACTAGCTATAAGTGAATGAAAATTTATATACAAAATGTATACAGCAATGACCGGTGCAGCTTGGTTGAGAGACTTCCTAACAATTCAGGATGCCTGCACATCAGCAATGTCGTCTTTCTCAGGGAAGACATAAAATATTCCGGCAGATTACTTTGTTGCAAACTTTACAGTGTATTTATCTTCATCAGGGATATCAATAATAAGAACTGTAAATTCTTGAACAGACTTCTTTACACCGAATTTCACAAGGACCCAGCCACCAAACATTGGATTCACTACAGCAAGAACCTTTGGTTTAACTTCCATAGGTTGCTTCGATTCTTTTTACTATTTGTCCTCTTTTAATCCACCCAATTTAATAATTTAGTATAGTTAGAACATGTGTTTTAATTTAATTTATGGCTGAAAATATGATACTTTAACGTGATTTTTGAGAAATTGTCAATTAACAGCGATTTTTAATGTTATTTACATTCCAACATGCAGCGCAGATAAGAGATGTTCGCGACTAATTTATAGCATAATTTCACATTTAAGCATAGGATCAATAACAATTTGCTCTCAAAGGTCTTTCAATTTTGATCCATCTTCATACATTCATATCTTGACAAACTCTCATAAAAAAAATGGACTATAATACCTATTTTACCCTATGTGACAAGAAATCAAGGTTGGGTTTAAGCCATCAAAAACCAGTTTTTGACGTGACATAGGTTTAAACTGCATTTTAAGCGTCAAAAACACCAATATTTAAATATGCTCAGAACAACAAAAAAAATTGTTAGTATAGCTAGATACAGCACCGCTTTTATTTAATGATAGACACTTTAGTTTTAGTATTTCTTTTACTGATCAAATATTAAATTATAATTTTTTTCTTTGTTTATGACTAAATTGCCAAATTTTTTATGTGGATTTTTAGCATACTTGGTTGCTTTTCTTATTTAAAAAATATGTATATAGAGATAGACAAACTTTTTGTAATAATAAAGCATTTAACAAATGAAATCAAACAAGATTTTACAAAAATAGATTATATATTAGGGGTCAATCCAGGTGAAATTTGGGGCCTATTTGGGGCCCCTTTACAAAAATCTATTTAATAAAATAGGGCCCCTTCAGAAAAATAAATTTAATAAAATGGGTCTCTTCATAAAAATGAACTTAATAAAACAGGCCCCTTCGCAAAATTCCTTTTAATAAAATAGGCTCTTTTGTAACATTCTTTTTCATAAAAAGTGTTTTAAAAATGTGTAATTTGTAAATAAGATCAGGTCACGAAAAACAAAAACTTTAGCAAGGGGATTTAAAGAATATTTTTATTCATAAATTCTTGGTTCGAATTTGATTCACTGGATTTCAACTTTCATTGCAAAATGTTATTTTTCACAAAAATATTATAAAATTCACAAAATTAACTTACTTTTCACAAAATGGGCCCCAAGAATAAAAACCGGCACCGACCCCTGTATATATACAGTCTTTAACAGAAATATTTTCTTTGCAGCATATTTTTTTTTTGGGGGGGGGGGGGGGGAGAGAAAAAAGATACAGAAAAACAACAATAAAAATGATTTTATCATGTGTGCAAGAAGTCCATCCAAGCCAAGACTGAAAACTTTTCCGAATATTAGGTATAACCTACTGGCGATGGGCTAGACAATCTCAATGTCTTGATTTATGGCTGAAAATGGATTTTTTACAATAAAAAAGAGCAATTAAATTTTTTGCTAGTAAAATTGCTATTATTTCAATATAAAATATAATTTACAACCAGCCAAAAATCTTTCCGAGACTGAAGGTCTTGCACCCATGTTTATAATTGTGAAAAGAATTTAGTGATTGGTTATACCAAAATTATCTTATTTTTTATTTAAATCTTTTGAAATGAGGGACAAATGAATAATTCACCATACCAGTAAGAAAAGAAAAAAAATAGTATGCTGCTAGTTTGTTTTTACAAAGTTTAAATATTGCCAGATATGTGACCATTTCATTCACACTTTTAATTTTTCAAAAAATTTTGTGTGGTAAAATAATAAAAAATATACTCATTTTACCCCGGCTACCCCTATTGTCAGGAAGGTAAATTGGAAAATATAGCTCTCGGAAAATTGAAAGGGAATTGCTGAAAAGTGATGGTGAATGGATGCAGTAGAACACTGTTTATGTAATTATTTGAATTCTTTTACACAAATAGTATTGTATAGAAATAAACTATTGTACTTCTAAGGAATAAAATTGACTTTTGAAAATATAATTAGATTGAAAAAAATGTATAAGTGAATACCAACCTTGAATTAAAATTCTGTATTTGGAGAAAGAAACAATTCTCTGGAAAAATTTAGGGAGGAATTCTAGTAATTTTTCACAAAATTATTTACTACAAATTATAAAACGTATTTTTGTTTGATATGATTTATCTGAAAAATTATTTTTACAAAATACTTAGAACTGTTATATCTGACAAAAAGTTTCGTCACACGAAAAAGTAAACTTTTATTATTTTCACCTCCCCCGACCCTTGCTTTAACATGACGCTATGATCAGCTTATTTATTTATTTCTCAACAAAGTAATAAACAGGACATTTTAAACGAAAATAAATAAGTAAAAAATAAAAAGGCAGAATAATTTTAAAATATAGAAGCATTTCTAAAATTAGCTGCCTGCAGCGTGACGAAGGGAGAATGTGTTACAACGTGTATTAAAAATTATAAATTTAAATCATTACATGCAATTCCACTAAAAAGTAAGGATAAATTAAATGCTTTTATAAAACTTACCGAATAAAACAGACACATCCTTTCGTTCCTTCTTTAAGAAAACTTCTTGAATGTTTACATATTTATCTACACATCAGCGTCCATCTTGAAGCAGGCCAGAGACACGATAAGACGAGACGAACGAATCTGAGAACGACTCGCAAAAGAGCGGCAGGAAACTAGCTTGCTAATCAAGTTGAGCTGTTTTGCGGTCGCTCTCGTTGAGTAAAATAGAAGAATAAGAGCTTAAATCAAGTTGAGTGAAGCGTTTAAAAATCAACTCATTCACGATCCAATAAATTAGTGCTCATTCTTGAGTAGGCAAATCCACTCATTCGTTTTAAGAGAGTATGTGTTAAGTTCTTTTATTTCAAGAAAAAAAAAGTTTCATGTTGGGGAAAATCTTGCGTTTGCGATGTTCTAAAATTGTAATCTTTAATTACGTGATTATAATAATAATTTGAAATTTAATTAATGATATTAATTATTTTTTAATATTGTAAATATTAAGCCAATCAAAAATTTTTTAATAAGAAATAAAAGAAATTATCTAGAATATTAAGCACAGACATTTCCTTTTCTTTTGTTACATTGTCAAGCATCAACAGCATATTTGTTTTAATTTCCAATTGTTGTAATTTATCCTATACTTTTTGATAATTAAAGTCATAAATTTTGAACTTGGTATATTTTCGTATGTAAGTTAGGCTGTATTTTCCTTTAATTACCTTTTTTATGATATTATAATATTTAGCTATTGTAAAAATTGGTGATATTAGAGAAATTCTAATTTTCGTAATCCCGGGATCCCGGGATTGAATCTAAGCAATCCCGAAATCCCGGGATTGGAAATTTGTCTCGGGATTGTAATCCCTAGTGTAAACTGAATCCTTTGACCAAATTTTAAACTAGCAAAGTAGTAACTACTTTTGAAAAGCAGTTTGTAGTCGCTAATTTTTATAACAAGTAGTTGTAGTTAACTACATTTTTGATAAAGTAGCTTTAGTTGTAGTTCACTACGATGAAAAAGTAGTTTTTTTTACCCCTGACTCCGCTAATCGCTTGCGAGCGTAGGAGAGGTGCCGCCGGTTGCAACTCCCGGTAACTCCGTTCACACTCTTTGTGCAGTTACTACTCCCAGGTGTAATCATTAGGTGTTGTCTATTTTCTTGTGTCTTTCCCGTCCTTATATCGACGACGGCTTATAAGCGGGAACTTGATGTCAAGCACACAAGTCGGATGTCTGTGTTCAATAAATAAACAAACAAGTGTTTTTTCGACTGTTTTTATCATGAATTGTCCGTTCAGAAAAGCAGCCCCTATTTCAAATTTAGAATGTGAAACATATGTTTTAAATAAAAGAATCACCAATGGTGTAAAGAGCTTTAAGCGAACTTTTATTATTATTACTAAATGCTCAAACATAAATGAAGGTACAATAATAAATTTATATTTTATTATATTTATTATTTTATTACATTTTATATAATTTAGTCCAATTTCGCCTTTCATTACCTCGCTGTCTTCGACGCATTCGCCGCTGTCTTCTTTCTTCCAATCTCTGCCCTCGATACAGCTTTTTCGTCTTATTAAATGGCGTATGATTCACCTTGTACTATAGAAGTCTAGATCGACTGCGTTGAGAATATTGACGTAATTCACCAACGTAACAGCACTAACACAGCACACTCAAGACTGATTTAAAACGTTTTATATTTTGATGCAAGTAACCCCAAGTTACGGTAGTTAAAATGATTCACATTGTTGGGCAAATACGTGGCATGTCTGAAAAGTATCCGACCTTTGGCCGAAAAAATTATATATGTTACCTGACGGAATTGGGATCCTAATCACATTCAAAGTAGGCCCTTGCGTCTTCACACACTTAGGTCACCGTTCCTTCCACTGCCGAAAACACTTCTGGAAGGCTTCTTTTGGAATGATGTTCAACTCTGCCGTCACGTTCAGTATATATCATCTCTATTCTCAAAACGGGACCCTTTCAATGGCGTCTTCAATTTCGAACAACCAGAAATCTCAAGGAGCCATGTATGGAGAGTAGGAAGGTTGGAGAACGACTGGAATTTCAGGTTTCGCCAAGAAAGTCTGAATCAGGTGCGATGAATGAGCTGGAGTATTGATGAATCTTGCTACACCTGATGAATCTTAAGAATTGTTTCGCTTAGAGAATCACTAATCTTTGACAAAATTTCATGCAGTACCTTTGCTCAGTTCATTCAGTCATCTTGAGAGAAATTCAAATCCAACGAACACGTATGACAGCACCCTCCTCGGCGGCCAGCAGGCAACGACTGGCTCACTAGAATGCGCGAAAAAAATTCAAGTATGCGCATTAAGCTCCATCCTTCCGATGTGCACAGTGGCGCCGCCTTATAATCACTACTGCGCGCGGGAAAAATCAAGGTCGGATAGTTATCAGACAGACCTCGTATAATATAATCTATATTATAAAGGAAAACCATTCCCGGTAGTAACGCTTACGTCATATTGACGGTGTCAACGACCTAACCATAAATTTCAATTTTACTGCATTTTTTTTTTTTTTTTTTACTTTTAACCATTGCATAATTTCAGTTTTTACACCATAGAATAGGGGTGAAATGTGTTTTTAAATGCAATTTGTTTCAAAACTGTAACTTATTTTACGGATTTTTTATGTTTTTAAAATAATTTTCAAGCATAAATATTTTTAAATCTGCGTGGAACATAATTACGAATAATTAACCCGATTGCACTTAAAATAATATAAATAATTCATTATTTGTTTGTTTGCGTGTAATATCCCATAACTAAATTTCCAAAAGAAATTAAAACTTCACAAATAAATAAAACACTATTTAAACAGATATGTTATCAAACTAGGTGCTTAAACACTTGAATAATCAGCATCACAAGGGTTGCCATGAATAATGAAAAGTTTTGCGATTTGCGCTGGCATGCGGCTAATATGAAAGTACAAAAAATGCTTTTGGGTATAGCGTCTAGAAGATATAGTGTGACAACGGTCTATTCAAAAAATGCTAAAAAATTGAATCCCATAAATGTCATACGATGCTGAACGATAAACGTCGATCGCAGCGACATCTGCTAGCTTAATCTTTATACAATATTTACGTTGAAAAGACTTAGCAGATGTCACTGTGATCGACATTTATCATTCGGCATCGTTCAGTATTTATCGAATTAAAATTTTTACTGTTTTTTTAACCCCTTAACCGCGAAAACTATAAGGTTGGGGTTTTCAAATTTTTAGCTGAACGTTGTCCTCCATGTTTACCTCCACAAATTCTGAAAGATAATTTTCACTTTATTTGATCTTCAAATTTTATATCTTTAAGTAAGGCTAATTTTTTAATTAAAAAATGGGGATGGATCGGTAAATAATTTATACATGCACATTTATTTTGACCGTTGTGTCAACGTAACACCAGCGTGTAATGGGTTAATGCATATTACTGCAATAGCCGGTTGCTACATTATATCTTCTAGATGCGATATTTTGATCCAGTTGATGCGCAAAATAAGAAAATATATTAAATTAAAAATATATATTAGACATTTAAATTAAAAAAATAATTCCACCCGCATTGTGTATGCCTGTATAGGGCATTTTTAACACGGGTTTGATTGCTTGGTAGATAATAATATTAATAAGAAATGCACTGCTGTAATTCATAGACTTAAACAGTTCGCTTGAAGAATTAGAAACATCATAAATATAATATTTAATTTCTTTTTTCGTCCATTTAAATGACTTATAGGTTTATACTAAAGCAAAAACCAAAGCGAAATATGCAAAAAGATAATTTAAAAAATCTATGTATCTGAATTCGGTTAGCAAAACTTTAACCTACTCTCCTTTTTTACGTGCACTGTAAAAAAAAAATGGCAACGTTCCATGTAAAATCCAGGAACGTTCCGCCTTTTCTCAGGTTTTCAGAATAATTTAGCTCTTTCCTGTGAAATTCTGGTTTTCTTATCTGAAACGTTCCTGAACAATAGTTGGAAACAGCAAAACGCTGCAGCCGCCATTTATTATTTTTTTGCTATAATCCGTTGCTCGCGCGAGTGTAGAAAACGAATTCCTTAAATGAATGTAAAAAAATCAATATGGAATGCAAATAAATCAATAGACGACATAATCCTTTACGTCTCTAATGTCAAGACCATTCAAATGAAAATACAATACCTCTGTGACATCGCTAAGAGATTATCTCTCGTACTTGTCTGTGGAATGTTTAACGAGCAGACCGTGTAAAAAAAATACACCTATTATTTGTATCTCCATTAACCAGGGGACCATCAAACATGATTCTCACCGATTTTGATTAATTTAAAGTATGTTTTAGAGTTCTTATCTCTAATTATTCTTGTGAAAGGACTTCTTCAGATTTTCAGAAATTAGATGCCGAGGTTTAGCATACGTTTCAAATACCCATTAGTTTGCAGCTCTCAATGTGTCTTTCGTGGTGTGGACGCAGCAGGCTCGCACGCCACCCGTACGGCCCGAGTTCGATGCTACCTCTTGACTTTTTTTTTTTAATTAATTTTATATTTTAACACTTTACAATTTGATTTAAATTTGATATATATTTGACACTTTGAATTGCTGCAAATTTGAATTTTTTTTTATTTTCGGAAAAAATATATAATTACGTTTAGGATTTTTTTTTCATGAAAATTCATATGTTTTTATCTAACTTGTAAACTAACATAATTACTGACGAAAATCCAAAATATTTTATGTCTAGATTTTTTTTCTAATTCTTATTTACATTTATATATTTTTATATTTTAAGCAAAGTTCAGAAACAATATATCATATATATATATATTTACTTTATTGAATTTTAACTGAAAATTTATTTTTTCGTGTAAATTATAAATAATAATTTTGATGTCAATTTCAAAATATTTTTTCATTCCAACAAATAATGATAATAAAGCGAAAATTGTCAACTGGAAATGTAAAAATCGTCTGCGGATCCCGCATTCTGTGAAATGTCAGTAATGTTTTGCTGTCAACAAAAATATTCCTGGTATTTCGCAGAAAACTTACTGGCATTTCTGTAGAATGTTTTTAACATATACAGTAAAGTTCCAGTCATTTTCAAGAAATGTTTCTTGGAAATAATGGGCAACTCAGCTGCCCATTTTTTCCCAGGAACGTTGCGGAATTTTTTTTACAGTGTGACAAACTTAACATTACTGTCACGTATAGATAACTATAGGTGTACCCTCAATATTACGTTATCAAAGCAAATTGTGAAATGCATATAAAAAAGAAAACATTGAACCTGAACAGTTTTTATTTGTTGCATGTTTGTGATTCTTTTACTTGGTGAATTGTACAAAAAAGTGGTTTTATGTATAAAAAAAAAATATTTTCATTCATATAAATTTCATGATTGATATTTAACGTATAGCACTTACTTCAGTCTTTCTTTCTTTTTTTTTTACATATATTTTACAGTTAAATAATTTTTAACTTTCAAAAATCATGCATTTATTTTTACTAGTATTTTTGAATAACACTACTGTAAGTGTCTAGCTATTATATCTTTAATAGCAGAAACACTTTAATCCGTTTATAAACGCATCTGGGATAACTCTTGACTGCTGTGACATGGTTTTAAATTTTATATTCCTGTGGGGTATGATATTAAAATTCAGGTTTTTCACACTCTTTAATTAGGCTATTTCCCCTTTATTTACTAACTAGCAAAGAATGAGGAAACCATAACAATAGAGGCATCTTCCTGCTAAAACCCTAATTGAGCACATGCAGTTTCTTAATATTTTAATCTCGAAGAAAAGATGTTCATAATCTCGAAGAAAGAAAATAAATTAGGAAAGCTAAATCTGTTTCTTCATGTGCTGTATATCACGTCTTAATTCTTACAATAAAAATATTCCAGTAAAAAGCCTCGGAGAAAAAATTCCCAAAATGCTGAATGAAGCAAGTTTATAAATATTAAAGTGCCTTGGGAATTTCTGAAAAGTGTCTTATTTCCTCCTAAATAATTAAAATATGAAGAAGGTTTTACAATCGTACGCTAAGGAAACTGTCTAAATTCTTTTATGCGTCATTTTGTAGGTACATTTATAATTTTACACGTGTTACTTATACTTAATTTACTTCAAAATAATGATAAATATTTTAGGAAATCTGAATCTCTTTTCTCATGGGCTGTATAATACGTAGTTACCAGGGATTATGCATTTTGAATAACACTATTTCTTTATCTTATTTAATAGCAGAAAATTATTATTAAAGCTACAATTATTCTTCAGAAATAGGGTGAAACGCCAGTGATTGACGCATAACCAGTAACTGACACTTCGGCAAAAATCTGACTAAAATAAGCTTTTTCTTGCAAAAATTCTGCGACGCAATGTCATCTAGTGGTATCTTAGACACTTATTTTTATTTTGGAGTTATTTTATTCACCACTAGTAAGCCAAGAACGTATTTAATGCGGTAGAAACTTTAAAGAACATGAAAAAGTACCATTTTAAGGAAACCATATTATTCTAAAATTAACCCAGATAGCATGAATATTAGCAGCAAGTTTGATTTTTTCTGTCATTATCTTATTGCCGTGACAAATTTGAATTGAGAAATTTGCAGCAAATTTCCCGCAAGGTATCCCATCCCCCACTTGCGGGAGTAGTTTGTTGTGAAACTGATGGCAAGACTGTCTTTAATTCACGAAAGTGACGAAAGCAAAAAGTCCCTCTGTTGAGAGAATAGACAATCAGCACATACGCAGAAATTGCAGAAAATTTATTCGATTGGCACCGCTTTTTCTAAACGCTGTATTTATCAAATACCAAAAAAGGCTCGTATTGAAATGCACAAATATTACCTTAACTTGTTTATGGTGATGAAAACGATGCATGTACCTTCTGACGGTGTGTTCGCATCTGAGGGGTTAAGCTTATAGTGTAACAATTGTAAACAGATAGTGGGTATGGAAAGATTACTACTTTGCACTATTTTTGATATTACTTGTTTGCCGTTAATTTGCAATAAATTTGATACAGCATGAATTTAACTTGCACGACAAGTTAGCTGTAAGTTCAAAGTGTGGTGACTTCGGCGTTTGCGTTATCTTGCTGCAGTTTTGTTATGAACTTTCAGTCTTGTCATGCTGAGCTTGCTGCTAATTTGAAGGTTTTTTATAGCAAGACCGCTGCAGATTTTCTGCAAATTAAAAAGGCTATCTGGGAAGGCATTGCTTTTTCAAATCTATTTGTGTTGCAACAATCCTAAAATTTTTCTTAAAGTTATACCTGTATAAATTAGTTTTAAAAATGTCTATGATACATAAGGACCATGATTTACAGTTATTTAATTTAGTTTAATTGAGAGGGTGTGGTGCCAGTTATTGGTTCCTGTAATTTCATTTCACCAGTCTTCGGCAGATGCGTTAATTATTGTTAATTACTGGAGTTATTCACCAGATTTATGAAAAAATTAATTTTTAATGATACAATGTATAATTTTTGAGAATTTTGTCGACAGTAACTACTTAATGCATCTCTATTTTAAAAAGAAAAATAAATATAAATTGGATTTTAAAAAATTTTATAGCGATTTGAACAAGGAAAAGTACTTAAGGTATCAGTTGCTGGGGGTTTCATCCTAGTGTTATCCAAAATCCATAATCCTTAGTACCTATAATATATGACATCTTAATTCTCACAATAAAAATAATCCAGCAAAATGGCTCAGAGAAAAAAAAATCCTAAAATGCTGAAAGAAGCAGGTTTATAAATATTAAAGCTCCTTGGGAATTTCCGAAAAGTGTTTTATTTTCTCCTAGATAACTTAAGAATGGATGAAAAAATTGCAATCGTACGTTAAGGAAGCTGCCCCAAAATATTTTATGTGTTATTTTATAGGTGCTTTTATGTTTTCGCGCTTGTTACTAATATTTAAACATTTTCGAATGCTAACGCACTTTGAAACATGCAAACCAACATATATTTATCATATACACTGAAAAGGTGTAATGCCGTGTCCAAAACCCCGGGGAAGCTCATTTGTTTCAAAATATTAATTGTTCTTGTCGCTCCTGTACTAGGAGTTAATTAGAAAAAATCTGAAAAATGAGAATTCTAAAAGAAGAGTTATAAATAATATACCTACTAAGTATTCTTTTAGAAGGTACACATTTTGTTGCAACATAAATCTCTTACATGTCATTCGAAGCGTTTGTTTTTGAGTAGAAAATTGTAAAGTTGTTTTATGGTCCATCTTTTTGTTTAGCCATAAAATACTAAAATATGTTTTATGATAGAATGTAACAAATAAAATATTTTGTAGAGAAAGAGGCAAAAAAGTTGATTTGATTGTCAAAATAAACAAACAAACAAAGAACTGTAAACAATAAACTGTTAACAGTTGAAAAAACTGAGCTATTAACTGTTATCAGCTTAACTGCTGATTGTTCAAGATTTATGTTTGAGTTTAATGTTTTCAAATGAGAAATGGATACTTAGTGTATAGTAATTCTGTCAACTTTTAAAAAAATGCATATAAAATAAAAGGAATCAGTGTATCTGAATGAAGATGTTAGGACATTTATGAAACGAAGTCGTTTTTTTTTGTGTGTGTGTGTGTGTGTGCGACAAAAATAGTTAAATTTTTTCTCAACAGAGTGTGCTGAACGAGTTATAAACTCCAAATTATATGATAAACAATTTTTATTTTCATAAAAGTAATACTTCAAAATACATTAATACATTACTTACGAAAAAAATTGTTAAAATATTTGACAATAGAGGGTGCTGAACGAGTTAAAATCTTATAATTATATGATAAACAATGTTTATTTTCTTAAAAGCATTTTACAATACATACTGCTGAGTGTATCCACCACAGTGTTGACAGATAAGGAAAACTTTTATTCAAAATATCTACTACCATTCCCTAGTAGATATCTTCGCCCTATTTTATTGCAGAAATCTGAGATTAAAAAGAGTTAAGATTACGAGATAGAAATAGGTGATAAATATTTTAAAGAAAAAATGGCTAATATTATCTAAAACTTGCATCCCCACCACCATAAAGAAAATGCCATTCCTTACGGAATAACCTTGTATCTATCCAGATATGCCGCATCCTTAAGTTAAAGATGTTCTCACTTGCCTGCAAAATGTAATTCTTTATGCTGGCATACAGATGATGGATTCCAATGTTGTAAAATGCCTGTAAATTTTACCTGAATGCAAATAAACGTTGTTTATCACAGAATATTTAATTTTACTTCGTGCAAAAGCAAAAATTTCAACTAAATTTTTTTTTATCGCATTAATAAAAAAAACCTCCTTTCACGTAGATATACTAATTACTTTCGTTTTTATGAATTTTTTAAATGGCAACAGACTTTTGAGACATCCGGTTTAGCCACCCTCAAAGCAAAATGTAAATTTATATTTACTATATTTCTGCAAGTGGAATTTTTAAATAGATTGATTATACACTATATGGCCATTAATGACCGACAACTTTCAATTTTAGACATTTTGTTGAATATTTAAAAATATACTTTTCAGAATCTTCTGGAATTTGAGGATTAAAAAGAACTGGTTTCACTTCATATTTATCAACGTCGATTTGATAAGGAGGACAATTAGTGGGCCAACAAAAAATAATACTTGGGATCACCCTGTAAAATGAAATGCACGAATTAATCTATCGCTGCAAATTATACATAGACAGGCATTGTGCAATATGTGTATTTATTTGTGTAAGAATAGCATGTTTATTAATAGAGATATAGCTATTTTTTTTAATTAAAAAAATGTGCACGTTTTTTGCTTATAACATACAGTGTTTTTAACCAAATTTAACGTCAGTTTCAGAAAATCTGACAAAATTTAGCAGAAACAATATAGTGCAATTGGAATATATTAAATATTTAAGGAAATATGGGCAGTTGTATAAAATAATGTTTATCTGCGCATGCGCGAACGATAACAATGGACTTTTTGCATAATTTAATAGTCAACTCTATGGAGCAACTTATTAAAAATCAGTCAAATATTGTAAAAATTCAGAGAGATATCAGCGTTAGAGTGAGCTGTTTTTTAGTTTTTCACTGAAACTCGCTGGATGACATAAGCGGTTGTTCAGAAATTGTTATTTTTAAGTTATCTGACAGCGTTCGGAACAAGTTTTTTGAAAAAGCTATTTAGTTATAGTTTACGGTTATGCTTAGGAAGATTTTGACTCTAAACTACGATGAAAAGGAAAATATAGTCCATACATTGATTACATTTAGGTAAATTGAGGAGTTTATGGTAAAAATTTGTGAAATTTAGCCCAATACGCAAAACACTCTACTGTAAATTCTATTGCATATATATGTATTTTCTGTATACACGTAATTTGTATGGCAGTGGTGCAGGCAATAAACTAAAATTTAAGATATATTGGATATTATTCATGAGTTGTGAGTCTATAAATAACTTGCAATTGCATTTTTATAGTGATATTTCAATAGCTTTTTGAGAAATCACGTTTTGCGTATGGAATTTTCACTGGAAAGTTTTCCATAAAATACATTTAACTGAAACATTTACTTAACTATTTTAAACTTTACTTAACATTTACGTAACAGTTATGTAAATTGGAAATTTACTGTATTTATCGATCAAGGTCTTCTTTTTTATGCAGTTTATATCTATCTAAAAGACAGTTTTGGCAGTTTTTGTTCGAAGGGGAAAAAATGCTCAAACGTTTGGCACTTTCGGTTTCACTCACAGCTATCAAGTAGTTTTTAAATTCTGATAACTTAGATTTTTTTTAAGTACAATAAGTGTAAGTGCAGATTTGGAAAGGTAAAAATCTAAAAATGTGGGCTTTAATAAAATGTAATACAAAGAAAACGAAAATTTTAGACAAAAATCTCATTATAAACGTAATCAGATATCCTAATTTGTACACTATTTTTCATTTTTTTTGATACTTTAGTTCTCCTTGTAAAACCAGCTAATGAGCCTATTCGAATAAAAAAAAAGTTATCAAAATCAAAGCATCCGTTTCGAAACAAATCGCAAAGTACATGCTGGTTTTCCAAGGACAACTAAAGTGTCAATAAAAAATGCAAAATAGCATAAAAATTAAGATATCTGACTACATTTAAAATGCGATTTTTGTCTAAAATTTTCGTTTTCTTTGTATTACATTTTATTAAAGCCTATATGTGTACCCTTCCAAATCTCCGCTTACATTTATTGCACTATAAATAAACCTAAGTTATCAGAATTTAAAAACTATTTGATACCTGAGAATGAAACCGGAAGTGCCGAACGTATCAGCATTTTTTTTTTCCTTCGTACAAAAACTGCCAAAACTGTCTTTTAGATATAAACGACACACACAAAAAAAGACCTTCATCGATAAGTACAGTAAATTTCCTATTGACGTAACTGTCAAGTAAATGTTAAATAAAGCTTAAAATAGTTAAGTAAACGTTTCAGTTAAATAAATGTATTTTATGAAAAATGCATTTTTCTGTGAAAATTCCATGCGCAAAACCTAATTTCTCAAAAAGCTATTGAAATATCACTATAAAAATCAAATTGCAAGTTATTGACTCATAACTCATGAAAAATGTATAATATATCTTATATTTTAGTTTATTATCTTTACTACTGCCATACAAATTGCGTGTATACAGAAAATACATATATATGCGATAGAATTTGCTGTACAGTGTTTTGCGTAGGGCTAAATTTCACAAAATTTTACTATAAATTCCTCAATTTACCTAAATGTAATCAATGTACGGACTATATTTTCCTTTTCATCGTAGTTTAGAGTCAAAATCTTCCTAAACATAATCGTAAACTATAATTAAATAGCTTTTTCAAAATTCTTGCTCCGAACGCTGTCAGATAACATAAAATAACAATTTGTGGACAATCCCTTGTTATTCAGCGAGTTTTAGTAAGAAACTAAAAAACAGCTCAATCAAACGCGGATATCTCTCTGAATTTTTTAAATATTTGACTGATTTCTTTCAATAAGTTGCTACATAGAGTTGACTATTCAATTATGCAAAAAGTTCCGTCTTATCGTTGGCGCATGCGCAGATAAAAATTATTTTATACAACTGCCCATATTTCCTTAAATGTTAAATATATTTATATTCCAATTACACTATATTGTTTCTAATACATTTTGTCAATTTTTCTGAAACTGGCATTAAATTTGGATAAAAACCCTGTACGTTATAAGCAAAAAACACTCAAGAATTTTTTTTTATTAAAAAAAATCGTTATATCTCTATTAATATACATGCTATTCTTACACAAATGAATATACGTATTGTACAATGTTTGCCTATGTATATTCTGCAGCGATTTTGTGCATTTTATTTTACAGTGTAAAAGTATTACCCAAGTATTATTTAATTTCTTTAATTTTTTGTTGGCCCCCTAATTATATTCCTTATCAAATCGACGTTGATAAATATGAAGTCAAACCTGTTCTTTTTAATCCTAAAATTCCAGAAGAATCTAACAATTATATTTTTAAATATACGACAAAATGCCTAAAATTGAAAGTTGCCGGTCATTAATGGCCATATAGTGTATATCTAAAAATCTTTACTTTATTAAAATAATCTGCTTTTAATGCACACAGGTTATACAAAGAAATGTAGAGTGTTGTACTTGCATTATAATTAATAAATAAACACATATACATACTCACATATCATATATCGATTTACAGATATGAAAAATCCGTACTTCAAAAAACTTCATATATTTTTACTTAAAAATATGCACTACCATAATTTAAATGTCGTTAAAACTATTGGTACAGTATGTATTACGATTGAAAGGCAAGCTGGATATTTAATTGTATACTCCAAAATAATGAAATTCTGGAAAATACTTTAATGGACTTTATATAACTGAAATAAAACACTTTGTAAACTTTTAATATCCTCGGACAAAGTATTTTGTTATTGTGAATACTAAGCAGCTTCATCTGTCCCGTGAGCGATCCGATTATAATAAAATTAATATAATGTTAGAAGTATTGAATAGGGAACCACATTATGCGAGATGATTTCTTGTATTTTACTCTGAATATTCAGAAAATTTGAAATATAAAACGATGAAATATTTCTTAACACTGTAACAGAAAAAAAAAAAAAGATATTTTCCCAGTAGGATTCTCAAAATTTCACGGATTTTGTTTCACCCCGATAAAATTGATTTTATCAATGTGTCAGAAATTTGCGATTATGGATTTGCGAATATCCTTGATAGATAGCAGTGCGAAAAGTCTAGTTAAATTGTCATTTTCAATAATGCTGTAGGATTTATTTTTACAATTTTAATTAATTTTTCAACTACTTTTCAGCAGTGAAATTACGCTTGAAATTATTGAATATTAAAGACGTGAATAATCACTTTGCTAACAAGTCGTAAACCAACTTAGTGAAAAATGTCCAAGCCAGGAATCGAACCTGGACCCCTGGAATATATCTTCAGTGCTCTACCACTAAGCCACAAGGACGATGCCCAGCTTGGCATCTCTCACTTATATAAGTCGCTAAGGCTGCAACCGCAGCACTAGAAGGAAAAGTCTCCATGAGCACACAATCTAGTGGCGAAACATGAGACGCAAATGCAATTTATTTTTAATTTTACACAATGAGGAAAAACCTATTTTAACAATGCAATTTTTGCAATTTTATAATATTTTTCAGAGCAAGAATAAAAATAACTTCTACAGCAGGGTTGGCGAATCTTTTTGTTGCAGCGTGCCAAATTTGATCAAAAAATATTTTACGTGACCATGACGTGCCAACTAAAAAACAAATTTAGTAGGTGGAAAAATAATGGCTTAAAATAACTTAAAATTTTCTATTATGATTTAAAAAATAGGAGGAACATACATGAAGTTATTATAGACTATAATAATTATGGAAACAAATATATTTTATAAATTAATAATGAAAAAATAATGCGATTTAATTTGATTTCTGCTGTTCCATCTTAATATCAAGTTAATTTTAATGCAAACGGAACCGGATTTATCTGATAAGTGCTTTCGGAGTTTTGATACTATTCATTTGCGAAAACGGTGATTCGAAAGCATAGATATAGGCAGAAAAACTATTAAAATGACAAACGTCAGTTTCTTTGAATAGTTCTGAAATAAATTCCAAAGTTGCCATAACTTTACCATCGGAATTTAGTAATGTCTAATAACCAATTATTGCCGATAGTTTTGAAATATCGTCTTTGTTTGAAATAATTTTGAGATCCTGATTAATTAGATTGTAATATAATATGCGGCAATTAATTTTTTTTCAGTTTTCATTTAATCGAATTTAGAAAATATCGATTTTCTGTAATCTCACTTTATTTTGATTTAAAGCCATAAGCAATGTCGTGCCAAAATTATTCTTTCGCGTGCCAAAAGTGGCACGAGTTAAGTGCCATAGGTTCACCATTCTTGTTCTACAGCTTTGTGAAAATGACAGTTTTACTATTTTTTTAGTATCGATATCTATCAAGAATATTCTTAAATCTATTAATTCATATTCATAAATTTCCGATATATTCACAAAACCACTTTCATAAAAAAAAAAAAAAAAAAAAAAAAAAAAAAATCCCCGCTAACTAAAATTTTAAATCACTGTAAATAACATTTTTTATTATTTAAGTAATTTTAAAAATGTTATCGTAAATCGTTAAAAAACCTTAAACCAACAAAAGGGGAATAAAAATTGATTTTACAAAAGAGAAAATGAATTTTTTCATGAAAATAAAATCTTTGTAGCTCTAAAGACAGCGTTTTCGTTCTAAATTATCTCTATTTCAAACGATAATAAAGATTTATATATGAGCAAGAGAAGAAACTGTTATTTGAGCTAAATAAAAGTGTGTAAGAACGTTTTATTTCGCAAGTTACCGGAGCAACGAACAAATGGAACGGAAAATAAAAGGTTGATCATCATTTCTAGCTATAACGCTTTTATATTAGATTTTTAGCGAATTTTATATCTCTTGTTTCTTTTTCCTAAATAAAGACGGCAAAGAAAAATGGCCTGTTCTGTTGAAATACACAGATTTAAGACGCTAGTAAAATACTTCAGGCGCATTTTTCATGAAATAATTAGAAGATTTAAAGGACAAAAAATCAAGCAGCTATATAATGAATGTTCTTGGCCAAATTGAATGCCTGTAATATTAATATAACTTTCATTATTCGATTGATACTCGACTTCGTAAAAAAGTCAAATGTATTTTAATTTAATAACGGAATTTATTATTATTATTATTTGTTTGAACCATTTTTGATATTACAAAAATATGAGCTACAAGTTTCATGCACTTTATATTATTATCAACACGAGATTTACGACTTCAATTGTATTAAACAATGACAAAAAATACATTTTAAACTCATTTATTTAAGTTTTTAAAGACTTAGTTTAATGGTGTTACAAAAATTCATCTACACTGTAATAAAAGACAAATGTTTCTTAATCCAGAAAAAATATAACATATCCATCATGAACGAAAATATACAATGACCAATTCCGACCTTACTGTCGATTCCTAAAAGCGTTTTTTATCTTTAGAAAACTCAGAAACTAATATATTTTTGAAATTTAAAGAATAATTTATAAAAATAAGTTTCTTCTGCTGCTACTGATTTTCGGAAACGTTCCCAGGTAGTTTTCATAACGTATTAATCATTTTCTCAACCAGAAACATAGGTTTTTCGGATGCTATCAATTCTCAAGTATACATTTTCCTGTTCAACAAACATGTTTTACAAACGAACATGATACATTAACAGCATTAACATCGAAATTAAAATTAATGTTATTTTGTTACGCTTGAACATACAAATTCAATTACGCAGCTGAAAGTGTTTAATTGAAAATTTAATAGCATCCTGAAAACCAATATTCCTGTTTCAGAAAATGATTAATATATAGGGGAGACTAGGGAGGTTTGACCATACGGGAGGCTTAACCCACCCGTCAGTTTTCATTTTTAAAAGAATTTCAGAGTTTTATCAATAGGTGTCAACAAAGCTACCGGAATGCTCAAACAACAATCTATGTTTCATACAGATAATCGAAATAGGTGTAGAAAAAATCAATTGTGAGGGGTTTTCAACCTAAAAGTTGTGTTTTTTAGAAATATTTTGCAAGCTTTTTTCAGATAAAATATGTCACAGAAATTTAAGTAAGCAGGTTTTAAGTAAAGCAGAAATATCGAGCTTTCATTCCAGGCATAAAGATTATACAATAAGTTAGGCTTAACATAAGAATGTGCTATTCTTTAGAAAAAGCCTATGTGGGGACTCTTGACCCAGTCAATGTGAGGGACGGTTGACCAGATGTTCAAGGCTCGCTTAACACATTTATGACGGGAAACGAGAATTCTCGTTTTCATTCAAAATACATCATTGACTAAGGGCGTGCATATCTTACAGAAAATGCATTTATATCATGTTGCCCATATATTTTTTTTTAATTGTAAGACATTTTATATTAAATTCGTTCATTGAAAGATACTTACCGATGCTTAAACTTGGGAAACCTATTTAGAACACCAATTTACTAAAGACTTTCAGAACAGGGAGGAGCTTCTACTGTTTTAAAATTCATATTTCATAAAAATTGCCCGTCGGCAATGTGTTAATTAAGGGGTTTGGGAAATCTTTTTATTATACACCGAGCATAATGAAGGATTAATGGTTATATATAAAAATGAATGTAAATTTATTCTGCAAAGGTACAGTAAAATGGGGTGATGGAAACGACAACGTTTAAAACTGATTAAAAGAAGATGTAAAAAATTGCTATTTGCACTGCACGAAAATAAAATAATGAAATATAAATGCGAAAGTTGATAGGAACTTTGTTCCATTTAAACGTAACTTACAGTAGGTAAATAGAAACAGTAGAAAAGACTTGAAAGTACGAAAGCAGCAGTCTTAACCGTTTCAGGGGCAGTGGTATGTTTATGAAACCACTTTATTTTAATTCCCAAACTCCACAATGGTACCGGAACATTTGCTAACATATTTTCAATTTAATATGTATGTGAAATATGGCCTTTTTCATATTTCCAAATAAATTTGGTCGTATATTCCGGTGCCAGTCATTTATTTCAACATTTTAGAAACTGAACATTTTAGAAACATTTTTCAACATTACTGAAAGTACTTTGCCTCTGAAAGGGTTAAAAGATGTTAATGATAAGTTAAGTACTCATGTGGCTGCAAAAGAACATAGCATGGATCGAAAACATTAGGAAGGTATGTAGAGAAATTTCAACATAATGAATAGAGTGAGATGAATCAAACTATGTGACAACTATAGTAGTCAGGTCGAAGGTCACAAAATGTAGGACAAGGAGACAAAAAAAGCGGGACAGTGGCTATTAAATCCGGAAATTATAATGCATGAAACCCTATGAAAACGGAACCTGTCTCCAGCGGAATACTGTCTTAAATGTTAAAATTTCATTTCCCTGGTGTACAATTATACCTGCTCAGACAAAATCCTGTTTAAAATAAAAGTTTTCTCCTCTGACATGTGATTACGCCTAAACAGGTTTATTGAAGCTGAAGCATCATAAAAGAAAAAATATTTTCTTTATAATAATTAAAGCATGTAGCATAAAGTTATTTTGCTTTTTTTTTTTTTTTTTTTTTTTTGACTGATTTTATTTCTCTTCACAAATATTTCAATATAAAACAAAGTGGGTCAAACCTCCCATATAGTGGGTCAGCTCTCCCATATGTGGGGAGCCTTGACCCATTATTTTCTTATGCTTAAATATAATCATTTTTCAAATTTCTTATATATTACGCTTATGTAGCAATTTTAGTTTGATAACTGATTGTATAACGAATAAAATGATATATAAAACTTTATTCTACGTTCAATATTTAAAAAATAAAAAATCATTTTGTAAAAAGTGGGTCAACCCACCCTAGTCTTCCCTACTATATAAAAACTACTCGGGAACGTTTCCGAAAATCAGTGTCTGCAAAATAAACTTTGTTTTTATAAATGTTTCTTTAACCCTTTATCTACTGACGGTACTTATAAGTACCATTAAAATAACTTGTTATAAAATTCATTTACTACATCGATTAGTAGTAATATCGTTTTGAATGAGTTATAGATGCATTACTTTATCTTGTTCCAAAAGCATTATTGGTTACACAAAACAAAAATATTTTTAAAAGGATGATTTCTTTTGCCTTTGCATCTTTTCAGCTTTCTTGGCATTGGGGGGGGGGTGGGGGGGGGGGGATTTTTCAGTTTGGAAATATTTGTATATTTCTATAAATATTTCTATGTTTCTATTGTAAGAACATTATATTTTTACATATCCTAATTTTACAAGTTACTAAGAAAAATATTAAAAATAAAAGATTTGAGTGGGGTTATAAATATTGCACAAAATCTCTATAAATTCAAATTTAATTAATCCTTCTAAATCCTTCAATCCTTCCAAGATCCTTCTAAAATTTATTAAATGATTATGTAAATCTTTTACTGTAGTTTCAAAAATTCACGAAAAATGCTTTAGAAGATAAAATTTCAATGAATTCATAATTCAGTACATAAAGGTTAAATATCGAAAATATTTTGAGTTTTGAGGTTTCTAAAGATGAAGAACGCTTTTCAGAACTGTGGGTATCTCGGAAGAGATTTTTTTATGTTTTCGCTTGTGGTTATATTATATTTTCGTATATTAAGAAAGATTTTTCCTTTTTTATAGATTAAGAGGATTTAGAGTTCATACGCATTTTGCAGTGTGTCCAAAAGGGCAACTTTATGACATAAGTTTTCCTTTATTTTGGCTCGGAAATGCATGAAACTAGCAGGTGTTGTTGTTCAGAAACTACGTAATCGAGCTGGGGTTTTTTTCGTTTTTTTTTTTTTTTTTGCAAACGTAATAGATTGTTCAGAAAATAGTGTCAATGTGGGCGTTTTGAACTGAATTTCCGCGCGAAAGGAGAAAAAACACTCAAGGAAGGATGAAAAACCTGTTTGTCACCTGTTTCAATTGGTAATTTATTGATCAAAAAATGGAAAACACAGTTCGATTCCAAATCGCTTCCATGGTCAGACTTTCCAATTTTATCTCTTTCCGTTAAAAAATGAATTCGTAAATGTATCAAAACGTTTTGCGATTGTTGAGCAGAGCAGTCGAGAACAGCCTTAACCCCTTCAGGGGCAAAGTACTTCTGTTGCAAAATGTTAAAATAGTTGGATAACACCGGTATTTATGAACAAATTTTTAAGAAAGTAAGTAAAAGATTTTCTCCGTGTACATTATATAAAGATAAAATTAATTCCTAAATTCTGATGGGAATGTGGCATATAGGAATAAAAATTAACTGGTATATATGATATACCGGTGTTCTTCAAGGGGTTAAGGTACAATTATCTTTATATAGAGGTGTCGATATGGCACTGTACAATTTTAGTAAGGTTGTTTCGTTAAAAATTATTTTTTTAATTGAGTACTTTTAATTTATAACCAGACTATAGGTTTTTAGGATGCTATCAATTCTCAAATAAACATTTTCAGCTGCGTAATTGAATTTATAGATGCCAGAGTAACAGAATAATATTGATTTTAACGTTAATGTTAATGCAGTGAATTTCTCATGTTTGTCTGTAAAAGATGTGTGTTGAACATGAAAATGAATTTGATAGCATTCGAATATCCTATATTCCGGGTTGAGAAAACTGTTTAATACGCAAAAGAAAGTACTCGGAAAAGATTTTGAAAATCAATGGCAGCGAAATAAACTTTTTGTTTATAAATGCTTCTTTAAATCTCGCAAATATATATTGGTTTTAGAAAATTCTAAAGATCAAAGAAAGCTTTTCGGAATCGTGGGTAACTCGGAAGAGGTTATTGTATGTTTTCACTCGCGGTTATATTATTTTTTCCTAGATTAACACGTTCACGCCGGCGCGGTGGGTCACACTCGACTGTCTCAGAGCTGTCAAGTCTCCGGCTTTTTGGATACTAGTATTTTAATACAGAAAATGCTGTTTCATTTAATTTGATCAATTGGGTGATTTAAAGGAACAACATTTTCTCTAAAATAATAGTGGTGTGCAAAAAGCCGGAAACTTGGCAACTCTGAGACAGTCGAGTGTGACCCACCGCGCCGGCGTGAACGTGTTAAGAAACATTTGTTATATTTGTTATTTTTTACAGTGTAGGAATGAAAGCAGAAATGTTTTTTAATTACGGAATAAAAAAAAATTCGGAAAGACAAAATATATATATATCAAACAATCCACAGTATGTTACTTCTCAGCATGTTTAAATAAAAATAAATTTAAGAATAAAAATGATATTTCGCATTTAAAATGATTTTAATTTAAAAAAAAAGTATTTCCCACAGCATTTCCCTTTTTCTTATTCCTTTATAAAAATCCTTGTAAAAACGTGTAATCTCTGTGAATATTTTAAATTAAAAATCTCAAAATATGTCTCAAAAATACTGCAGATATTCCTTCGAACTAATCCAGATTTTTAAAGGGTCTCAGAACTCTTAAATCTTTAAAATTTTCGAAATTTTAATTTTTTTAGATGATAAACTTCTATCTTTTCTGAACCTTTTGGTATAATTGTTTGCTTGAAATTCCTATTAGAACAGAAGTTATGGCTTTTAGAATTATACCCACTCGATAGCTGAAACGTGCGGCGTTTTCGAAACTTTGAAGTCCTTTTTCGCCAAATGACGTTTTTGGGCATAACGCACGCGATATCTAAAAAACTTCAAAATATTTTTTTCATGAAATTTTCAAAACATATGTTTCATGTTTGTCTGTATAAACTGAACCTAAAATTTCCTTTTTATTGTTCAAAAAAAAAAAAAAAAAAATATTTTTAGGTGATTTACTGTTGAAAATTTCTAAATTTTGCATTAGCTAAATACAACTTTGTATTAAAAATATAAAAATGCTTTCAATACAAATTCATTTAGATTCAGAGTAATTATTATAATCTGAAGTATAAGTAGGCACCAAAATTTTCATTCTAATTGCAAAATCTATTTGTAATCTTGTGTGTAATCCGTTATGCCAATTTTCTGCTCGTCAAATGTCTGACAGTTTGGAGCACCCTGTAAATGCTAATTCCGCATCTTGTAATTTTTTTAAATACATGAAATGAAAGAACATACTTATATCTTTTATCCCAATAAAAATTGTGTCTTAAAACCAAATACGTTTTAAGATATTAAATGTTGAAAATGGTTTTTTTTTCTATTTTTTCCAATTTTAAGAGTCCTGAGATTCCTTAATTTCACATTACAATATTTAATCTCAATTCCTATCTGAACAGTCGCGAAAAAAAAATCTGAAATCACTATCTCCAAATGAGAAAAATCAACACTGTAGATGAAAAAAAGAAATATAAAATAAAATTAGATTTTGTCTGAGATCGGCATATTATCCCTCCTGATTTCCCGAAGCCTTTCTGTCTGAAGTTGTACAAAATCGAACGAAAAAGCTATAATCTTTGAATGTCATCAAAGTACAGATCAGAGATGGCTTTTAGAAATCGTGGCGCCTCAGGCGAGATTTTCTTTTTCAACGACCCTACGAATGATTGCTTCTAAAAGAAAATTTAATATTTTCATGCGTGTTATGTGTATTTTATACCTCTCAATTTTCCGCTTCGGGCGGTCACCCAAGATTGTGCTTCTCTCTGGTATAGATGCTTATTTATTATTTATTTATTTTGGTAAATTTTCTTGTTAAAATATCATTTAGAAATTCAATCTTCGTTGTGTAATTTAGTGGAGAAATATTTCACTATAATTCAAAAAACATTTTTCTATTAGTTAAAAATATGATCGATATAGCTTGTTCATCAAAGATCTGCTGATTTTTTCAGTCTAAACAAATTTCTATAAGGCTCACAATTCGATTTAATTTTTATACTATTTTGTAATCGCAGTTTTTACCAAATTCAAAATAAATTTGGAGAGTTCGATGAGGAAATGTATTAAAGTTCTCCCGTGAATCTCTCTCTCCCTTTTTTGTATTAAACTACTCGAAGCCCAGTAGTGTAGTGGTCAGTGCTTCTCTCTACAATACTACAGGACCACAGTTCTATTCCGGTCTGCGGACTGGGCAAGATTCACTGGCTTCCATCCCTTCGGGGTCGATGAAATGAGTATCAAGCTTGCTGGGGAACTAAAGAATGGTCCCGCGTTAGGCTGGCCACCTGGTCAAGACATATGCTGTATAGCACCTCAGAGCTCATGGTCAAAAAACAGGGCTGGCTCATTACCGTCTCTATTGTAACAGGCCCAACAGGTGCGAATTCTAATCCTCTTTGGCGTCGCTAAAGAAGATGACTCGCTGACGGAGTAGCTAGTCTACCTAGTTCTCAGTAAAATCTTAAATAGCTAACCTCGTCGTCGAGCTTTGAATTATTTTCGTGAAATTTTATAACGTTTAATTTACATATTTTAGTGTGGATTTATTTTCTAAACTTGAATTATCAAAGTCTAGTGACAATCTGGAAATATAATAAAGAGAAATGCCTTTCTGTGATATGATTTTTATTTCTGAAAAATTCGTTTGTAAATTCTGGTGTCAGTCATCATCATTCATCATTTTATGAACAGAATTTTTCTGTCCCTGAAAGGGTTAAATTTAATGTCGAAGTTTAGATTATGTGGGAAACACTGTGTCTTTATACTTAAGCATTTGTTACACAAATTGCTTTAGTAACTTTTACTTCTGAAAAATGCTTTTGTCCTTTGTTGATATCCATTTTAACTTCTAGTCTATCAATCGTCAGCTGTAATTATTTTTCTTAGTCCCGCAAAATCAATGTAATACCATATTATTTCAAAGTAATATAACATTAAATGTTTAGCAGAATAAAGTGTGAATCATTTTCCATGATAAGCTACTACACTGTAAAAAAAAAAGAAAAAAATGTTTCTTTATACAGGGTGATTCAAAAAAACGTTGACAAAATGACATGGCAAATCAGGCATACAACAAGGATAAAAAATCATATAGGAACATAGGGTCGGAAATCACTTATTGAGTCTGAAATACAGGATGTTTCATCCTAACTCAATTTGGGTTGACGGTCATAATTTTCAAAAAACTAAAGTATATTATAATAAAACATTTAACAGACATTTTCACCTTTGTTGTAAATGTGATTACACCAAACAAAAGTAGTAGAAATTTGCAATATACGCGCCATCAGTATGCACTGGACGTCCCCATTTTGGACTGTGATGATCCATTCATACGGTATCGTCGATTGCTTGAGCAACGTGTTTTTCCAGAACTTTTCGTGATGTTATCACATTTCAGATAAAACAAGGTCCACATCGTTGCATTTTCATTGCAATGTTTTAATTTTTCTCAAAATTATGACCGTCGACCCGAGTTCAGTTAGGATGAAACACCCTGTATTTGTGACTCAATAAGCGGTTTGCAACTTTATGTTCCTATGTGATTTTTTACCCTTGTTGTATGCCTGATTTGCCATGTCATTTTGTCAACGTTTTTTTGAATCACCCTGTATAGGAAAATATAATATAACCACGAAGGAAAATATGTAATAACCTCTTCCGAGTTACATGATTTTGAAAGCGTTCTTTATCTTTCGAAACCTCAGAAATCAATAAATTTTCGAGATTTAAAAAACATTTACTAAAACAGTTTCTTTTGCCGCCGCTGTTTTTCGGAAACGCTCCCTAGTGGTTTTTACAGAATTTTCTCAAACCGGAATATTTGTTTTTTTAGGCTGCTATTAATTCTCTATTAAACAATTTCAGCTTTGAATTGAATTTATACATGCAAAAGTAACAAAATAATATTAATTTTAATGTGAATGTGAGTGCTATTAACTAATCATGTTTGTCTGTAAAATATGCTTTTGAACATGTAAAGGCTTAATTGAGAATTGATAGCATTCGAAATATATTTCGTGTTGGAAAAACTAATTAATACACTGTAAAACTAGTTTCTGAAAATAAGTGGCAACAAAAGAAATACCCTTCTGGGTACGGCACTGATTTATTTACACGTGGGTACTAGAGAGTGTCCAATTTTTCAAGGACAGTATTTATTTCAAGATATATGTATAGCTGACTAGATAGTCGATTAGGATAGACCGATCAGATAGTGGAGTAATCTAATTTCACTGAATGTATCTTAATTGCAGAATTCAAAAATGAGTAAAATGCCTTCAAACTGAGCCTGTCTTCTTAAGAAGAAGACATCTGGTCACCTATTATGGTCACTTTTATATGTTTTTTAATCTAAAATATTAGGATTTTTCCTCTCCTAATAATATGTTGTAAATATTTATTCAAACATAAAATAATATATATATATAAATATTTATTTATTTGTCCTTTGAAAAATGCACATATAAGAACATTTGTAGGTTTAAGACAGACGCCTCATGACAGTTTGAATTCTGTCATTTTATCCATAGGCATCCTTTAATCTCGATCTAATTTAGTTTAACCCTTCACTGCCACGTGCCGTATCTGGCACATACCTAAAAACATTATAATTTTCATTATGTGCCATAAATTCGGTTAATATGATCACTGTAACTGATCAAGAACGATCCAAAGAATGGAATAACACTTATTTTGTCCATGACAGGGGGCTGCTTTATACAAAAAATTAGACTTTGTCCTTCGGAAACAAATAAAAATTTCGATCAAGATATTAAGGTAACATTTACTTTCATTATTTTTACTGAATACTTAAAAATATTAATATAATAAAAGTTCCAGAGTGTTAAGCAGATAAAATTAATTAATTTAAGCTCATTTAGTTGCAAAATAAAGCAATACAATATTTTTAAACCCTAAATGTGTGCATATGGCACACACCATAAAATATCAAATTTTAGCTGAAATTTTGAAATTCAATTTTTTTTACTATTTTTCCCATTATTAGACCAATATATAGATTTTTTTTTTAAATCATAAAAATAGAAAATTCGTTCAGTGAAGGAAGCTGTAGAATAAATTAAATTCTTAATTCTGTAGTTTAGTCAATAGATTATATACATAATAAAACAAATTGTAGTTTTATATAAAGGTCCGGAAAAGCTATCACAGACATTTTCGTCAAAGAATTGATAAATGTGACAGATTAAAAACGTTTATACTCTTCTTGCATACTGAAAGGAAAGTTTTGTTAGCATAGCGGAAAAGAATTCCAATTAGGAATGCTAAGCATGCTTTCCGAAATGAAATACAACTTTTTGCACAATACAGAGAAATAAATCATCAAGAAACTGCTTGAAATGGGAGTACGACATATGTAACCTCCTAAAAGGCACCATTAATCATCAGGATTTTTCTAAAGCAATATGGACAAGAACGAAAAATCATGCATCAGGAATAAATTACAAAACACTTTCCAACGCTAAAAAACGTTGATAAGAATTTTATATATATATATATAGTGAAATGCGATGTATAAATAAACAATTTCAGAATACATAACGCAGTAAAAATGTATTTTCGGCAGTTGCTGCCCATAATCGGTAATAAGAGCGATTTTTTTGTGCAGACCAGTATATTACCTGTAGAAATTATATACACAACGTAATACACTAAAAATTAGAGTAGTTTAGAAATGCATATCACAGCGAAAAACGCACCTCCAGCAATTGTCGACCAGAGTCAGTCCCACAAACGAACGTTTTTGTGTCTCTCTGTAAAGGAACTATAAGTGCTATGCACTCCATAATCTATAGACATCATGTTGTAGTGCACCTTAGTGATTATTTTTAATTTGATTATGTTTGAAGTATAGTAACATCATTAAAATGCACTACAGACGATTTTTCTTCATAGATCACAATATAATGAAAATCTTTTGTGCATCCCTCTAAACGAACTATAAATGCTACGTATGTTACACTCCACAGAAATCATGTTAAACTTCACCTTTGTAATGCATTTCATTATGTGGAAATCGTATTTCAAATATTACACTGGGGACAATTTCTAACTCAATTTCTGTTGACTTCAATTTTTCAGCTGTTTTTAAATCAAAAAAGCGTGCTGATTTCAAAACTGCAATTAGTTTTCTTCTGTCACGTCAAGTTCTTTCTCTACAGCTTACATTAATGTGACCACTCTACGCTGAATCGGGCGTGAGTCATAGGAAGAAAAAAGCTTCAGAACTCTTAGCATCAAGACTGCACAAGAAAATATCACTTGAAAAGGGAGCTAATGTATCCTACTTTCGAACAAGATAAATTGAATTTCTTCAATACTTTCGAAATAACGGTGGATTTGTTTTTTGCCATAGCGTACATGGTTTAATGGAGGAGTTGGGAATTTCATCCTATACCGAAACTGAATGGCGACTGTTCATCGATAGCTCAAAGAGGAGCTTGAAAGGCGTACTCCTTCACAATGGAAATTTATTTGGAGCAGTCCCAATAATCCATTCAGTTTATTTGCGCGAAGAGTATGAGGACATAAAGAGAGCCATTGATTTATTGAACTATCACATTCACGAGTGGATCATCTGTGTTGACATCAAAGTGGTGTGCTTCCTTCTTGGCCAGCAACGTGGATATACCAGGTATCCATGTTTTTTGTGTATGTGGGACAGCAGAGCTCGTGAGAAGCATTGGTTCCAGTCGAATTGGCCTCCAAGATCTCACCTCAGACCTGGAGATCCAAATATTTTGCATCAGCCACTTACCGACAGAAAGAACATCATATTTCCACCTCTGCATATAAAACTGAATCTAATGAAGCAGTTCGTGAAAGCTTTGTCAATTGAAGGAGACTGTTTCACGTATCTCATTTCGAAATTTCCAAACCTGACTTTTGAAAAAATAAAGGCAAGTGTATTTGAAGGCCCACAGATTCGTCAGTTCATTAGAGATGAACATTTCATCGGAGCAATGACAGAACTCCAAAAGATTGCTTAGTTGGCATTCAAAAACCTTGACAATGACTTTCTTGGAAATACGCGAGTAGAAAATTACACCGAAATTGTCCAGCAACTTTTAGAGAGCTTCAGAAGGCTTAGTTGCAACATGAGCACCAGACTTCATTTTCTGCATAGCCATCTTGATGACTTCCCGGAAAATCTTGGTGCTGTCAGTGACGAGCAGGGTGAGCGATTACACCAAGATTTGAAACTCATGGAAGAACGTTATCAAGGCAGAAGGGATGAACATATGATGTCTGACTATTGTTGGAGCATCAAGCGAGATTGTCCACAAATTGAACACTCTAGGAAAAGCTACAAGTGAAAATTTTTACCTTAATATGTACTTTTTTCGTTTTGTAAAAGGATTTTACTACTTGTATGAACACAATGTGGTGTATAGTAAGTATATACAAACGTTGTATGAATAATATATTTGGTAATTTTTTCTTTATTTTCCGTTGTATCCACATTAAGTGTGATTTTGGGGTATCCTGTAGCTTAAAAAGTTGACGTGATAGAAAAAAACTGGGGTCATTTTTGGATTTAGATGCCAATAATTAGTCAAAAACAAGTGCCAGAGCTAAGTCAACAAAACGTGTGTTCCCCAGTGTAATTTCTCGCATTACTCTGTTATTGTGTGAAATAACGCCACTTAGCCAGTTAAAAAATTTCGTTTTTTTTTTGTTGTTGTTGTGGCTGAGGAGGGTGGGGTGTCACTTAAATTATTCTTTAAACACGCTAAAATGATATTTTATAAGTTAGAAATCGATACCGAAAGGACTATTTTGGAACTATAAGTAGTGGAGCGCGCCATAGCGAGTAAACAGTAACAAAATCCTTAAGTGACACCCCCCTCCCCCCGTCTTCAGAACAATATTTTCAAAATCAGTGGATGCTCTAACTCTGCCAATTTTCAATCAATTAACTCTGTCTTTTTGAATATTAACCGTCACATATTTTTCTAGTGCAATATGCAGGATATTTTCTAATCTAGGATGAGTTATCCTGTTCTTCGCTTGATCTTATTTTTCGAAACGCTCTCACCCATTAGTAGTCAAGCTGCCGTTTTACATCAACTAAAAAAATAGAGTTTTCTAATTTAATATATGAGGACGTGAGTTCCAAAACTCGCCTTATCCAAAAAATCAAATTTTGGGAAATCGCGAAAAACCTCTAACTGCGTCCATTGGTTTTCATTGTAAAACAAGATTTTACAATGCCAGAAATGCGGGATAAAACTACTTTTTTGCAGATTGTAGTGTTTTTTCGGTGCATGTACGACGCATTCCCACATAATTTTAACTTTCAGGAATAAAAATCTGGTGAAATTAAAATTAATAAAATAAAAGTTTATACTTATAGAAGAATGCCATAATGATTTAAATAAATGGTCAGCAGCGATGATTTTTAATAATAATTTATTTAACAGAAGAACAAAGTTAAACTTGCGAGTTTAGTTTTCCTTACCGCCCCCTTGACATTTTATCTCTCTAACTTTTTATTTTCTTCTAATTTTTTACTTATAATGAATTCGCATAGTATCCATAGAGCATTTAAATAAGAAATAATAACAATGTAGTATTTTTAGTACAAACGTTTGGTATAACATTGCCTTAAAGGCTGAAATTTAGCAGCTTATATTATTTTATGCTGAATTATTTTATTTTATTATTATTTACTTGTAACACACATGTTCCAGACATGCTAATTTATTATCAGGGTTCTAAATAAATAAATAAATTTTGTTATTTAAAATCTTTTACTAAGAATTTCATGGTTGCAAACAGAAATATAAGAGTAGGTAAGAATATCACAGGGACGGTAAGGAATTGTACCAAGTAATTACAATTAAATATTTAAAACATTGTTTCCCCAACTGTTGATCGTGAACAAATAACAAGAGACTGCAGTTAATTCGAAAAAATAAAATATTTATGTATAAGAAATATCTGTTATTAAATAATAATAATCAAATTTTACATAACTGGTACTGATGTCGATGTAGTAAACGTAAACATGTATTAATACATGGCTGCATTTATACACACGGTTGCCTCTTGAAATCTTTACTACATGTGGATTTACATTTTAAACACACAGAAGTAAATTATTTTCGGCTAATTTGGTTTTTTATGCTACTACTAAAGAAAGTGCTTTCCACACAGGTAAAAAATAAAAAATGTATAGGATCATTGTTTTGAAAGAACCCGTTACTAAGATTTCATTAAAACAATGTAATAAAAATTTTTATGAATGCTTAAAGGGTCTCAATACTTAAAAGTTTTAAAAACGATGATTTATAACAAAATACATGTGAGCCATTCTCCGATAATTTTAACTTCACTGTAAAAAAAAAAGACATTTTTACAGTACAAAGTACTGTTCATCTCGCGCACAAACTCGATCACAGTGAATGTGCTGTATCTTTCTTTGCTTTTCTGACTATATTAACATGGAAAATACAGTAGTTGCGTAAAATTAACAACACAATGTGCTGGCAATTTGGACGCCAGCAGTTTGTGCTGTTAAAAAATGCGTCCAAATTGCCAGCACATTGTGCTGTTAATTTTATGCAACTACTGTATTTTCCATGTTAATATAGTCAGGAAACCAAAGAAAGATACCGCACATTCACTGTGATCGAGTTTGTTCTGGCAAATCTACAGTGGTTTTTTTACAGTGTTTCATGAATAAGAAACATGGGAAATTCAACTTAAAAAAAAAAAAAAAAAAAAAAAAAAAAAAAAAAAAAAAAAAACAGCATTTTTAAACTTCCAGTTTTAAACTTTCATTTTCTTGTAGCTATAATTAGCAAACCTTATTCAGCATTAATGTTTAATAGTGTACTATCTCAATGAGACCCTTACCATCCATTTAACAGGGAAATAGAACGGGGAGGGTTAAGGAAGTTACGGTAAGGAAAATTGCCACCTACTTTAGGCAAATCATGTTAAGACTAAGGGATAGCCACAATGTTAATTGATTTTTAGCAACACTTATTTACATTGGATTGAATAAAAAAACTTTTTTAATTTACCTCGAAAAGCACAGGAATGAACCTTGGGGACGGTAAGACTACCAATAAAGCCACAATGCTTGAAATTGATATTCAAATGATCATTTAAATTCCGCAGTAAATTTCCTGTCAAAGAATTACGGCTATTTTTACTCTAGCATACTTCTGCATGAGAAAAAGTTGAAAAAAATTCTTTTGCTGCATCTGAAGTGATTTTTTGTCAAATAATTTTAGCAAGAGGGACGGTAAGGAATCTAAAATCCAGGGATAGAGTTAAAAAAAAAAAACAATAACTACAATAAAAATTTGTGCAGGTTAATTTTTTGCTACATATTTATATAAAACAATAGTCCCAGCTTCGGAAAAAAGTTACGTCGAGTTTCTTTTATTGAAACAATTTTATGCAGACAGCTCCAAACTTAAAAATCAGCATCAGGGACACTGGACGGTAAGAAATTTCATAGTGCATTATGACCCCCCAACATCGTCCAAAACTTATTTATATCGTTAATATTGTTTTACAATAATGCAATGGCATATTTTCCAATATAAGAAATAAAAAAAATCCAAGAATATGAACTAAAATAAAAAATATTATTCAGGGCTGATAAAAGTCAAAATTATGTGAGAATACCTGGTATACCAATACAATAGATTGATGGAGAAAACACGAATTTCGTTTATTTTGGACAAGCCGAGTTTTGAAACTCACGCTCTCATATGTATTATAATTTAGTGTAAACTGATTTTTATAAACACTTTACATTTCTTAAAGAAAAAAAAATCCCCAAAAGTCTTAAATTTCAAGGCGTCAGAGTGATGTTACTCTTTAAATACTAGGTGACCATAATTAAAGAGCATATGTTTGAAAGGCTCTACAAGCTAAACTATTTGAAATATTTAAAAAATATTTGATATTTATCCAGTTTAGAGCATGCGGAAATAAGTTCTGCAATATATATATATATATTTTTTAAACAGATGGCGCTATATATAACATGTTAAATGGAGAATTTCCTAAAACCTAAATTTTGAAACTTTTTTATGTAAAATTTCACATAATAAACTGTTTTTATCAAAATGATAGTAATTATAGCGCTGCTATGAAAGAATATAGTCGTCTCAAAAGATATTTAAAATGAGTTATTTTTGTTAATTGCTAATAAAACATCTCTAACATTTAAGCGCTATCTATCGGTAAAATTTAAGACTAATCATTTTATTGACTAACTCGTTTCCCCATGCTCTAAAAAGTACTAATACCAAAGTTTTAAAAAATATTCCAAATAGTTTAACGTGTAGAGCCCTTCAAAAACATATGCACCATATTTATGTATTTATGTATAGGGCAACGATTACTGTCAGTCGAAAAATCTGAATTATTACATCATGAAGTTTAGGGATATTTTATTTTATTCCCGTCTAATTGAGGCGTATTTAGACGGAATTAGCAAGTTCGTCCGCTTTTTTCGTACAATTGTTCTTTTGAAATCTGAACAATTTTGTCCCAGCTTTGGACGGAAAGTGGGGGAGGGGTAAGAGGATTGGTTAATGCCAAATTTAAAACGTTATTTGTGGGAAATACTGGATTGTTTAAATGTTTGAATATTTGTTGCTTAAATATCTTGAGATCTCCTACCAACATTCTACTACATTTAGTTTTAGACTTAAAGTAGCAATAACGTAATAATTTTTAACAATGCGAGAGAATTTATTACTAAAACCGCCAGGATGGCCGATTGTGAAAAAAAAATTGGATCTATTTAAGTTTCACTACATAAATATATTTTGAAAGAGAAATTTTACTTTATAACTGAAATCAAATGCAAGTCATTCTCATAGAAATATACAAAAAGATGTCACACAATGTATATATTAAAATAGTAAGCGCAGTTAAAAATTCATTATAATTGAAATGTAGTGTAGAGTAACCATTGAATACATGTAAATAAATAAATAAAAATACATCAATTATTCATAAAAAGTAATGTGTTCACAGCACCTGATAAATCATGTTCGTGTACTGTCACAGCTCAAGTTTGTATCACTTACTGGGTCGAAAAAATTGATTTAAGACTTTTTCACAATACACTATTTTTAATTGGGTGCATTTTAAAACTAATCTCAAATTGAATTTCAAAAGGTAATATTTTTATATATATATATATATATATATATATATATAAACATTAAATAAACATTAAAGACCACCAGCAAAATTTGTGATATTATGAATGAAATGACAATAGTAGAGTGTCCCCCAACATACTTAACATGGATACCAATAACATAGTATATACCAGCTGTTATGTATAAAATATAGTCCCTTGTACTATATTACAAGTATTAATATGGAAGAAAAAAAGAAAAATATGGATACCGATAAAAGTAATTGAAAAGTTTATGTATTGAATTACGTTATCAAGAGTACAGAATTCAATTATATAAGAAAAATAGTCGTTTTCTATGAGAAAAAAAGCTAAAAGCTGAAAAATTTTTTCACCTGTACTCAAACGACTACATGACCAAAAGAAATGGATTCAAGATGAAAACAGAATAATATTAAATGCCATGAAATGGAAAAATCAATACAACCTTTTAAATATTAAATTTATAGCAATGAAATATAGTAATATTACACAGCATACCTAATATACTCCCATTTTTATTTAATCCAAATACACTCCTGCACATGGTATCTATTACCGCTATAATTTTAAGGTTATTAATGCAGTTAAGTTAACACAGATATTGATACCAAATGGTTGCAGTTAATTCACTTTGAAATACCGTAATAAATGTAAATAATTAATATAAATAGAAAATAATTACAATATTAGTATTTAAAACACCTATTAACACTTTTAAATTTTCTTAAATAAAGTAAAAAATCTCAAACTATTAATTTACAATATCGCGAATAACCAGCATTAGTGCCATCTAGTGTTGAATATTGAAATATTACACTAACAGAAGCCATAGACAAAATGCAAATTAAATTTTGGTGCTGCCATCTATTATGATAAAATAAAAGTATTATGATCTAATTACATAAGAGTAACCGTATTGAAGCTAATGCTTTCAAATATTACCATCTGCTTTACCCAACATATAATAAATAAATAATGCCATACTATATATCATTATTTACAGAAATATTAAATAAATATAAATGTTAATAGATTAACCGCAATTATTATTCTTAAAATACAATGCATCATAAATACAAAAATAACATATTTATAATGAAATTTAACTCTAACATATGTAATAACAAGTTATTAGAATATAAATAGCATATAATGCGTACAATATATTCTGCATCCACACCCAATTAATCTATACGGAGAATTTAAATAATTTTATAACATTGATAATATTATATAGCAATATGCTAAAACATATAAAATAAATTATATATAATAGATATATATAAATATGACACATAAAAAGAAATATATATATATATATACTAAAATTACAATTAAACATAAAAAAATTAATTAATAAAATGAACAGGAAAAGAAAAATGGATGTTTGTAGAACTTAGTCAGAATCTTCAATTCCCAAATGGCTAAAGTTCGCAAATAAAGTGTGTGGTTTATTTTCATATTAGCCATAAAAATGATAAAGGATATGAATTTGGGACTACCAGACACAGAAAACAGAGAATTGATCATTGAACACTAAGTTCAAAATCAAACAAGATTAAAAAGGATAGAGGAATAATAAAAACTAATAACCAAATTTTAATACATGCTGTCATAGCAATAGTTATATCAAATAAACTTATTATGCATATTATTATCTATAAAGATGGTATACTATTAGAAATTAATATGATATTGTCCTGAGTAGACTAAAAATGAAATACAAGTTAATCGTTAACTTTATTAAATATTAATGAAGCTGAATAAATTTAATATGAATTGAAATATAAATATAAATAAAACTTCACCATTATACATATAAAAGCAACGAATCAACATCCATAATAAAATGTGTATTAGCAATGTAGTTATAAATCAAATGCCCCATTTTAAAAAAAAAATAAATTAACCATTGCGTATTATCCAGACATCTCCACCCTCCTCCGTACTCTAACATCTACCCACCCAACCGTCATATAATAATTTTTTTTTATTATTTTACCATTTTTTATTTTTTATAATTATTTCCTCATTTTATATATATTTTTTTTTTGTAATTTTGTTTACGCATGTGTTAATTTGTTTTTTAAGATCATTTAAGTACTAATTGTATGTTAAAGAATATGTGAATTTTTTTTGGAAAACCATGATTTAATGCATCATAAATTAGTTTTTTAATATTATTGTTAATTAGATGAGAATAACATAAACATTTTATTCTATGTAAATGATTAAGTATTATATTTCGATATACAGAATTATGAAGACAAGATTTAAAATTTGTAAATGTATTTAAGTTTGAATTTAAATTCTTTACGTTTATCATATATATCTGTTATTGTTTTGTTGTCTTTTATTGTAATTTTAAGATCTAAGAAGTTAATTGTATTATTAGATAAGAGGTTTTCCGTTAATTCCAAATTAGTGGGATAATCTACTGGAAATTGAGAAATATTAGTTTGATCAGTGGCAATTAAAATTATGTCATCAACATAACGATATAAATGTAGATCATTATATGTAAAAGTACGTTCATAATGATATAAGTATAAGTCTGATAATAAACTGTATGTACAATCACCTTGTGGTATACCGAAGTGCTGTAAATATAATGTGTTATCTTGCAAGATATAAATATTATAGATAATGGAGTTTGTTAAAGATTTAAAATAAGCGATATCTATATTAAATGGTAAATCCAGTTTTTGATGATACTTTTTAAATAATGCATTTAAATCTAATAAATCTCTTTTTAAAAAGATCTTTGAAATCATATGTCGTTATATTGTTTACACATTTAAGATTCTTCATACTATTGACCAGTTGATAGCTATTTTTTATACAATGTGTATTATCATTGTTTGTTGTCAGTATATATATTTGATTAAGAATTTTTAATAGAAGTTTATTGGCTATAATATTATATGTTCCACCCAATATTGCATCCAATAGTTACAATCCTAAATTTAATTGGTTTCTTATGAAATTTGGGAATAAGAACTAAATAAGTATAACTAAAGTTAGTAGCGAGAATATTTAATAGTTTATAATAACTTTGAATTTTACGATTATTCACACTTATATTTTCATTAGTTTTTTGAAAAGATTTATTAGAAGAAATACAGGATGTAAGAAGTTGGTGATAATAAGATTTACATATGATTGCATAATTTATTAGGAGATTTGTCTACATATGTAATAACGCAGTTTTTTTTTATAATTTAGTAATTTGTTGGAAAAAATGCTTTGTGTTAATAGTAACCAAATCGGAAATATTATATTTTAAAGCCCTAGTTAATTTTTCAATACTAATATTTTCCATTGATTAAAATATTCAATAAGTTTATTGTAAGAGATTGAAATTTTATATATAAAAATATCTATATCATATGTAAACTGTTTGATAATAGATTTTACATTAAATTTAGATGGAAGTCTATATTTAGTACCATAATCCATTAATTTTTTCAATTTAAAATCATTAACAATATTAAGATTTCCATTGATTATATGTCCATGATCATTGTTCATGTATTTTTTTAGAGTGGGATCATTGCATTTACACGGAAAATTACTTGCAGCAGATGTATTTTTTGAAAATGTATTGTAGTTAAAAATCTTTCTGCCAATTGTATTAGGGTATTTAAAGGTTTTTGATATATGAAGATTATTAATAGGAAAATAACAGTTTTTATCATTAATTATAGAATTGATGTTAATTTTATTAAATATTTGATTTGAAAAAGTTATTATCATTTGAGTATTCGTGTGTTGAATTGTTTTTTTTTTTCTTTTTTTTTTTTTTTTTTTTTTTTTTGTAAATTAATATTTAAAAGATTAACTCTAGTCATAATGAGATAAAAAAAAATATCAGAGGAATGTTTAGAGAATGATTTACTTAGAAATATATTTAAATGTTGTACAAGCTGTTTCTTTTTAATAGCAAATATGTATTTTCGAATTAATAACCAGTTATAATTCTTTAAATAGTTACTTTGGAGATTATTTATTTGTTTAGTGATATATTTTTTGGAAACTACTACTGCTGATGAACACTTTCCACGCTTGTTTCGTGTTGTTTTACAATTTATATTATGATTAAGAGTAGGATAAATTGTAGAATAATCAATAGTATTATTTATAGATGAAAACACTTTAATAGGTCTATTAAATATTTCACTATTAAGTCCATATGGATAAATGGTGTTGTAATATTTCATATACGATGACTCCATATAAAGACGTTCTGATTTATTTTTTAGAATTTGAAGGATTTCAATTGTCGTATTTTTAAATTGATGTTTATGAAAATGTTGAATTTCAGCTGTAGACTGTATATTTTTTGCTTTGTTTTTGTTAGAGTCTGAACGATGTTGGTTGATACGTTTATGAATTGGACCTGATGTTTCACCTATATATTTCAAGTTACATAAGTTGCACTTTATACAATAAATTACATTAAAGGCTTTACAAAAATTTGAAAAATTAGGATCTGAGACAATTTGTGACTGAGAAGCGTATGGACATATCTTGCACCGAGCATCTAAACACTTGCGAAAAAATAATGGTCGAGGAGGAGAGTATAAATGGTCACTCTCACTGGATGACGATCCAGGAACAACCTCACTATTGTTCATACACTGCATAGATGCGGAGTGTATCTTGCCAGGATAGAGATTTTTACTAAGAACTGCCATTTATTAAAAAAAAAATTAGAAAATGCAATAATTGCAAAAATTATATAAGTAAAATAAAATACAAATCAATAATAAATGAAATTAAGTATACTTGATTAATATAATTCATTTAATAATATTAAATGTCTTGAGTATGAAATATGAAAATATATACATTATGTAGAAATTAGAGAAGCAGTACTCAAAAACCTCCTTTAATATTTCCATAACCATAATAATGATAACCCGCAGTGCAAAAACTACAATAGCAAGAAACCAATGGACTTTTTAGTACAAAAAAGTCATAAATAACCACGTCTATAATCCAGGACCAAGAATGACAATAACCATGCAAAGACTACCATAACGCTATCCCAGTGGACTTCCCAGAACATAGTAATATAAATATAGATGACTAAAGCATTATGATCATTTAAACTATTATTAGAAATAATTATTGCTACACTATATTGATATATAAATAAAGAATAGCTCTACAGAATAAAATTATGAAAAGCAATAGCAAAAATTTTAATTAAAACAATTGAATAGATATAGGACAATATCATACAATAATAAGAAGAAAATACATATTACATACAAGCTAGATTGGCAAAAATCATTAAATGAATCTTTGCGATGATAAGAATGAAAAATTTAATGGAATTTCCTAAGAGAGATATCAGATAACTACAGAGTAGAAATCATATAGATAATACACAAAGAATATGCGCTATTGCAGCAGAGATCTAAGCGTATAATATTTAAAAGATTGCTAAAAAACATTTAGCTACCATGGTTATATATTTAAAATATATATATAAGAAACCATAATTAATAAGGAAAAATAATTCAAAAATGTTGACATTCAAAATGAAAAGATATCATAATAAAAACATCACAAATAGCTTACATTCATAATTACTTGCGCAAATGCAGCACAATAATTTGAACACTAATATATAACCATTAAATAAACATTACCGGCTACCAACAAAATTTGTGATATTATGAATGAAATGACAATAATACGGTGTCCCCCAACATACTTAACAAGGATACCAATAACATAGTACATACCAGCTATTATGTATCAAATATAGTCCCTTGTAGTATATTACAAGTATTAATATGGAAGAAAAAAAGAAAAATATGGATACCGATAAAAATAATTGAATATATATATATATATATATATTGTTGGTAAATAACTACTGTCACGAGAAATTGAGTCATATCCGTGAACAGATTTTTAATAGATGCTAAATAGCGTAATAGCAAAAAATAAATAATAAACAGATGTATAAATTTTAATATGAAAGAGCAGCCTGTACGCCATTTTAAACGTCGCAATACGATGCAAAGTATTATGGGCGTAAAAATATATATTTTTAATTATTGGGAAAGAATCATGAACATTAAGATCAAAGAATCAGCTCCGTGGGTAAGATAAAAAGCAGGCAAGGATTATAAAATAGTAAAATTAACTAAAATAACATGTCATATTAATTACACAAAACCTAATTCATTTCAGTTTAATATTTAGTGTGTTACAAATAATTTTCGGAAAATGCCAGTTCTGTGGGCATCGTGGTTACGAACATATCACCTACGTAAAACAAAGAATTTAATTTACATAAAATATTTCTTACTATCAGCGGAAAAACTCATGATATTAGATACTTCAAAGAACCCCAAATTTGACTTTTGTTAAGAAAATGTATTTTTATGAGAAAATGACCTATATACACCACTAAGAAACACCTTATGTTTTATTTAAAAAATAGCTGATCCTCCCGGCGTTGCCCAGGCCCGCGATAAAGGTCTTAAATACACCTCAAATTTGTATGGCCTTATATCTTTAACCCGATTTTTCAAGAATTTATGCTTTTAAACGAAAATCTTTTCAAACAAATCTCCTATCGGGAGGTAACATAATAATTATACATTTTAAAACCGAATGCGCCGTTTTAAAATAGATTGTACGCTCTTTAAGTGGGTGTTATATGCTTTTCAGTATTTCGACAAAAAATAGCGGATACAGAATTTTAATGTGCCGATTTTTTCTTTTTTACAGTGGATCATTTGATACGAGTTAAAAAAGAGTTACGTATAGGCCAGGCAATAGAGACCGTATAGGGGCTCTACCAAGAAAAATTTATGGTAGTTCTAGAAAAAGGCTTACTATATGTTTTTTGGGTCGCTGAATCCGAATTTTTAACTTCCCACCAAAATTTCCCCCGGCAACCCCCCCCCCCAAATTTTGGAAAAATGCCCCCCCCCCCCCCCCAAAAAAAGGTTTTTATTAAAAAAATTAAATTTTTTATTGTTTTAGGGAAAAAGTATCTAGAAATTCAGAAAGTAGATAAAATTTACAACAAATTAGATATATGACATTATGACTTAGGATGAAGGGGAAGGGGGGATCTGCCTTGGAACATGCGCGCGGTGCTGCGTGAACTAAGTTGCGCAATTCCACTTAACCACTCACACGTTTACATTCGCTCTCCCATCTCCCCTCCGAACTTTCTCTATAAGCTTTACTTTAAGTTTTTTGGGTCGCTGAATCCGAATTTTTAACTTTCCCCAAAAAATCCCCCCCCCCCCAAATAGTTGTTTTCAACTTAAATTTCTTATTATTTTAGGGGGAAAGCATTACGAAATTCAGAAACTAGACAAAATTTGCAACAAATAGGATATATGACATTATGATGTAGGATGAACGGGGAGGGGAAAGGCTGCCTCTGAACATGCACTGCGGCGCTACGAGCACTAAGTTACACGGAAAAAACTGTTTTGTTGAAGCAACTAAATTTTGATTAATATAGCTCCAAACAAATATTTTGATTAGAATGCCCAAATTTTGTTTGGACTAACCAAGTAATTTGTTCAAGTAACAAAATTATTTGGTTAATCTAACCAAAGTTTGATCATTCCAACCAAAATATTTGGTTGGAGCTATATGAACCAAAATTTAGTTGTTTCAACAAAACAGTTTTTTCCGTGTATGAAGTCCAAGCAATAGGGAATTTTACCTGGAAAAATTAATACTAGTTATGGATTTCGACTCACTTTATGTTTCCCACCAAAATTATCCACCAAAATTTCACCCGGCAACCCCCCAAAAAATTGATTTTTTGAAAAAAATTGGTTTTTGAGAAAAGCGCGCGGGGAATGTTCCGAGGCAGCATCCTCTCTCTCCGTTTATACTACGTCATAATGTCATGTATCCTATTTGTTGCAAATTTTGTCTAGTTTCTGAATTTTGTAATGCTTTTCCCCTAAAACAATAAGAAATTTAAGTTAAAAACAACTATTTGGGGGGGGGGTTCGGGGGGGGGGAAATTTTGGGGTAAGTTAAAAATTCGGATTCAGCGACCCAAAAAACTTAAAGTAAACCTTATAAGGAAAGTTCGGAGGGGAGATGGGAGGGTGAATGTAAACGTGTGAGTGGTTAAGTGGAATTGCGCAACTTAGTCCACGCAGCACCGCGCTCATGTTCCGAGGCAGATCCCCCCTTCCCCTTCATCCTAAATCATAATGCCATATATCTACTTTGTTGCAAATTTTGTCTACTTTCTGAATTTCTAGATACTTTTCCCCTAAAACTATAAAAAAATTGATTTTTTTAATAAAAACCTTTTTTGGGGGCATTTTACGAAAATTTGGGGGGTTGCGGGGGAAATTTAGGTGGGAAGTTACAAATTCGGATTCAGCGACCCAAAAAACATAAAGTAAGCCGATTTCCAGAACTACCATTAATTTTGCTAGGTAAAATTCCCTATTGCCTGGACAACGTATTAAAAAAAAAAAAAAGAATTAGTTCGAAATTTTCATAAATATAAGTCATAAAGTAATGGTTTCAAAGCCTGTATAAGAAATTCCTGAAAATATATTGATATTTAGTTGTAAAGTATCTGTGTTTTCGTCTCAATTTTTTTTTCGTGTCGGGTCGTTTAATATTAAAAACAAGATAATTCTTATCTTCCGAACCCTATGAAATTTTTATGAGTTATAAACATAATATTTCGGAATCCTGTGTACAACTTTTTGCACAAATACGGATATTTAGTTGTAAAAACATGAGAAAAAGCTAATGCTTATTCACGTTCTGGGCGAAAACTTTGAAAATTTTATTATTGTTAAATATATTTCTAATCGTCCCAATGTTTCGAAACTTTCATACTGATGTAAATCGATTGTATAAACAACGTGTAAAACGACTGTGTCGAAATACCGATATTTAGTTACTTTTAGAGTAGAAAAAAGGAGTGTCTCCGAGAGGCGTGAAATTTTGAAAGGGTTAATATTCTTATTTTTGAAAAGAAATTACATCATCGTAGAGAAAAAAGTATCCGAACTAAGTGAGTATTTTTGTTTTTCCGTATCTCTAAAACTGATCCCAATGCAAACTCTGAAAAAATAGAAGGAGAAAAAACAGGACATCGAACTTAAAAAAAATATTTTTTGAAAGAGTTAAAATTGGTATTTTTTATGCGGTTTGCGGCTTTAGAAAGTAAATGTGCGACATTTAAGAGTATGTTTTTCGTTTGTCCGTATTTCAAACGGTTTAGCCGATGCATACATAGAAAGAAGGGGCGAAATAATCCTTTCTTTTCTGCGAGATTTGCGGAAGCATTTTAACTGTGCAGGGGCGCACTCAATCAAAAGAATTCTTTTTTGATAAACTTTTCTCTTAGTATTTTATTAATATCTCGGCTAATTATCAAAAAGGAAAAATTTGAGCCTCAAGTGCATTCGGACCTGCCTTGGACTATCCTCATCCAAATTTTCAGACCTCACACACACGCACATCTTTCTTCAATTAGCATAGATTTTAGCTGTAAGTATAATCCAATCGGCTGTTCTAGTGTTAAATACAAATGAATGCCACGATAATTTTACGTAGCAATATACTAACACTTGTGATAGTAGTGTAGTTGTATATACACATGTGTAGTTGTACATACACTTGTGATTTTTTATTTTATTCGCTTTATGCTAGAGCTTTAAAACCTTTCTTCGGCTGAATTTGTTATATTTTCCATTTAAAAGATATATTTGAAAACAAAAGAATGAAATATGCCGCGTCCGAATCACTGCAAATCAAAAGATCACGAATACAGATCATTTACTTGTCTATGCCAAAATTTTGGTCTTACAATAAGACTATTATAAAACATGTAAGCCTATTTCTTTAACATAATCGTGTTAGCATTGTTTACAGTATTTTCTTTCCTAGACAAAGTGGCGGCGTCCCGAATCCATTTTTCTTTCTTCTTTACTTTAAACTTTAAATACATGGCCTCTCTGTTCGGTCTGTTCATCCACCCTTGTATTTTTCGCTATTGTCTTAATTTGGAAAATTTTACTCCTGCAGTACTGAAATTACGTTTTGTTTCTTTGTTCGGAAAATTTATTTCAACATTTTGTAAAGCTATTATGAAAAATATTTCTATGTAAAGAAGTGAAAATATTCCAAGAAATTAAAATAAGGATGTTAGAGCGGTATTTAGAGCCGGCAGTGGTATATTATTTACATCCCTTAATTTTAATCCTCCAACTGAAAAAATTGTATAAGATTTTTTTTTCTTTTATAATGTACGCGATGAATACATTTCTTTATTTCCAAATCAATTTGTTTGTAAATTCTAGTGACATCCAGTCATTTCAGAAATTTTGCAAAAAATAAATAAATAAATAAATAAATAAATAAATAAAATAAAATAAAATTCCCCCTGAAAGGGTTGAATACGCCCTTGTTAACCCTTTCATGGGCAAGGTACTTCTGTTCGTAAAATGCGGAAATGAGTGAATGACATATCAAAATTTGCAAACGAATTTATTTCAAAATAAGCAAAAGCTTTTGTTAACGCACTTAATAAAAGGAAATTTTTCATTCCAATATGCTGTTGCCAATGTGGCATTTAGGAATTAAAATTAAGCGGCCCAAAAATGAACCACCGCCCTTGAAGGGGTTAACCTTAGGGGGGAAACTTTTGATTGTTCTGGATACTTTTTCACCTCGATAACAAAAATTTCATTTTGTCATAATACTTTTTCCTCAATGTAATTTTAAGTATAAACAGTAATCTTGTAAACGTTAAGCGGTTGCTTTATCAATTTTTATACATCATCATTCCTCGCAAAATCTCCCAATCATGGCATTTTTTTAATTTTTACCACCTCTCCCACATAAACTTTTGGAAGTGGGCAGAAAATCAATGTTTTTTTTTTCTTTTTTAATTTTCTAATGTTTGGCTATTTTTTTTTTTTTTTTTTTTTTTTTTTTTTTTTTTTCAGAGTGAAAGACCACAAAAACTGCCTAGTTCTTTTTCTCCACAACTTATTTCAAGTATAGATGTTACAAGAAAATTAGGTTTTTCAACGTAAGTCCCTCATATATGAAGAGCTCAGATGATAAAGGGGGTAACGGACACAATAATCACTTTCAGAAAATGAGCAGCAATGTTCCAAATCTTTATTTGAGTTTATTGTCAAATGTCTCCTTTATCAAATAAAATCTCTGTGAGTATTAAGTTTTTTTAATTATTAATTTAACAGATGGTAGAGGACCATTGGTTATCTTCAATCGCATGATTAACTCTTCTTTTTTTTTTTTTTTTTTTTTTTTTTTTTTTTAAGTGAAAACTTCTTTAGGCGCGTTGAGCTTTTTTTGAGATGGGGAAAAACCACTGATTTCGAGACACTGTAACGTAACCGACATGCTAGCATTTTGACACATAGACACTAGCGCGCCAAGCGGTGAATGACAGGAACTTTTTCCTCTTCAGCTCAATCCGCAAAAGAAGAAGGAAGCTAAAACTCACTTTTTCTCCCAGCGTATTGCTAAAACAAATTATTATTTTGTTTTTCGTCAGTTAAAATGAATTATACCGTATTCGTGACCTACCTATTTCATGTAACTAAAAACCGATAACGCTGTATTTTATCGTGTTGATGGTCTGGTCAATGACCAATAGTATTGGCGGGAATTTCGATTACGGAAGATAAAATACGGGGCACAGATGTCAGATACGCACTTGGGTACCTAATTGACAGCAAAATGGCGTTACTTTATTTTACAAGGTAACCCGGCTACTGTTGTTTATTTATTAGTAAATTGTCCATTTACTTTTATTTTATTTTTTTAAATTGTACAATTGTATTGTTCTATAGTTATTAATGAAATTACCGTTTATTTATTGTTGTTTACTTTTTAAAACAATATAAAATAATTTAAAAATACATATTGTAACTGGTATTGGAAAACGGGCTTTCGCCAAATTGACGTTAAAAAATCGCGCCAAACCTGGTTCGTATATCACATCTCTGCCAAATTCTCGGTTTTTTGATTTTTCGACTTTTTATCCAAATTTTCCAGATTTTTTAAATTTTCCCTTTCATTGTATCCCAAACACTACCTTCATACCAAATTTCAAGATTCTAGGGATACAGGACGTACCTCTGAGTTTTGATGATCGGTGAATCAGTGTCGAAAAAGCGAAATTTTAAGTTCATATATCTTCTGAAATAAAAAAAGATAGACACGTGAAATTTCAGCATTTAGTTCCATTTCCACATTACTTTAGATTTACGAAGTTTCAAGTTTCTGGGAATCACCAACACAAAGATATTGGGGGGTCAAAAGTACCCTGAGTTGCTTCCAGAAAAAGATGCTTACGGCTGTGCTTTCAAGACTTGGCAGGGACACTGCCGTGTCCCCAGATGCTTTCATTAGTGCTGCTACACAATTCAACGCATAAAACATTTCCTGACGATTAAAAAAACACACACGTAATTGTTGAAGTTTTCACTTCCATTGGCACTCCCGGAGTGCCACTGTTTTTTTTTTTTTTTTGTTTTTTTTTGTTTTTTTTTTTTTTGTCACATACCGCCTTTATCATAGAAGCTCTTCATATATTGGGTCGATCGGAAAGTCGTGTCGTGTTAGGAAAATCAATTCGTACCGGAAAATGCTTCCGGGTAATTATTAGAAATCGGAATCAATTGTCTAATAATTAAATGATAGAATTTTCCGGTACGAATTGGTTTTCCCAACACGGCATGATTTTCCGATCGACCCAATATATGAAGAACTCCTATGATAAAGGCGTTATGTGACAAAAAAAAAGGAAGAAGAGTTAATCATGTGATTGAAGATAATCAATGGTCCTCTACTATCTGTTAAATTAATAATTCAAAAAACCTAATACTCATAGAGATTTTAATTGATAAAGGAGACATTTGACAATAAACTCAAATAAAGATTTGGAGCATTGCAGCTCATTTTCTGAAAATGATTATTGTGTCAGTTACCCCCTTTATCATCTGAGCTCTTCATATGTGAAGGACTTAAGTTAAAGAACTTAATTTCACGACTTTCCGATCGACCTAATATATTTTTAGTGTTTGAAATGACAAAAAAAATGCAATTCTTGAGCGGAAATTAGAATTCCAAAAACCCCACTTTCGGTTTAGCATAAATCTAACTTAGTCTATACAAATAAAAGTTCGTCATTTAACCTATTCATATAACAGTTATCTTATTCACATGCTAATTCGTATGAAAATTCTGCAGCTCCTTGAAAAAAGGTAAAAAAAGGGTAGTTTTCGCGTGTCTGCAATGTAAATATCTATTAGATATATCTTAGTTACAAAAGTTTAAGATATAAAAAAAAGCTTTCATGTTCACATGATTGGCACATATCGCGTAACCTATTTCACCAAAATCGATATTGTGGCTCGATCTATCTGTTGATTTTCCCTGTTATGATCCACATAAAGAAATTGACGTACTTTTCTTTGAATACTCTTAACCCTTTCAAGTGCATAGCATTTTCAATGCTAAAGCGTTGAAATAAATGAATGGCACCCGGATTTACCAACAAATTTATTTGGGAAAAAGAAAAAGGCTATATTTTACATGCGTACTAAATGTAAAATATTTTACCAAATTTCTAGTGTCAATGTGGCGTTTGTGAATTAAATTTAAGTGGTTTCATAAACATACCACCGCCCCTGAAAGGGTTAAGAGCCTAACCTAGCACGGGAAGAAACTCGAACACTAATGTTAAACCTAAGGGAGAAACCTTTACAGGTATCTCGCTTGTATTTTAATATTTTTAAATGATTTTTTTGCATAGGATGGGATACCTGAGGTCGATATCTAATGTTGTGTGTCTGTACTTTTTAGATTTTGTTTAGTTTTTTTTTTCTTTTTTTTTTTACATGCGGATACTTTCACTTTTGGAACCGGTTCTGAAATTGAATTTATCATCATTTAAGAAAACTGTAGCCAAAATCGAAAAAGTGCAAACGCACAACATTGGATATCAACCTCAGGTATCCGATGCAAATAAAAATCATTTAAAAACATTAAAATACAAGAGAGAAATGTGTAAATATTTCTACCATAGGTTTAACATTAGCTTTCTCGTTTCTTCGCGTGACTAGCGTAGGATCTTAAACGTTTTATCAAGGCTATTATAAACAAAGAAAGAAAATCAGCGAAATTGGCCTTTTTTCCGTACTAATTTATACGTGCGTGAACACTTTCTTTTCTTTTATTTATTTAAAAGCAAGCATTGAAAAGTTAAAGATCTAGACTAGCATTTTTTTCTTTTCCCTTTCATTGATTATTGTTTTCTCTTTTGCGATGATTCATTCTTTATCTTTCCCTCATGGAATCTTCTAAAAAGATAAACCATATAAATCTATTGAAAATTTATTAAAATTCATTATTTAATTTATGATTTAATGATGTATTCCCTTTTTTTTTTTCATTAGATTGTCACACCATTTTCCTCGGCTATGAACCATAATATTGTTTTATTGTTCCGATTACCCATTCGGTTCAGTAATAAAATATTTCGCTTTAGTTCTCGTTTTCATTCCCGTAAAAATAGCTGTTTTCGGTTTGATTCCAGTTTTCGGTTCGGCTATGTACAAGTGAATTAACTTTTTTCATTCTGAAAATGCATGCAATTTTCATTATGTCTTAAACAGCTTTTTGATTTCGCCCTATGACAAGGTTAAACTAAAAATTGTTACTGTGCAAAATAATATTAAACTACAAATAGAAAATGGAAAATAATTCAGAAATTATTTTGTATTTTTAACATAAAAATTAATTAAATGCATTCAATTATCTTTGCACATAAAATTAATTAAATTCTAAGACAAGTTATAAATTTTGGAATAAAAGTAAATTAAATGGTGAATACAAGTAGTAATTTTTGAAATAAAAAGAAAGTGGGTGGGTTTGTCCGTATGGGGTCCGTTTATTTATTTAATAAGGCAGCAGTGTTTCTTTCTATACTTTTGTGAATTATTTTCATTTTTGACAGTTTAATTAATTTCCGTATACATAATTTATTATTTAATCTTCGACATGCCTTACATTGAAAATTTAAAGACCAGAAGTAAATGATGCCATTCGTTTGTATTCTAATTTATCTGTTAAATAATTGAATTTTTATAAACTGAATTTTTAATAAAAATTATTTCACCGTCCATTAACAAGGCAAAAAAGTAATTTTGATTCAGTTAGAGAGAACAAATTAGTTACAGTTACGGTTTTCGTTCATTATGCTGTTGGTTTTCTATCCATATTATAGAGGACAAACGTACCCGTCCGTAAAGCTGACGTCATATTGACGGTGACAACACCAGATGAATAAATTCAGCTTTTAGGTACTGCAATTTTTTTAATTTATTAAACATAGCAAAATTTAAACTTTTACACCGTCGAATAGTGAAAAAAATGCACTAATGTAAATTACTTGAAAACTCTATCGCAATTTACTCATTTTTTATGGTTTAAAAATATTTTTCAAGAGCTTTTTTTTAAATCTATCTGTATCGCGTGCAGACGAATACGAAAGACAGATATGTTTGCACTTAAATTAATATAAATAGCTCAGCATTTGTTTCCTGCTCATATTCCATAACGAAATTAAAATTTTATCAATAAAAAATAAAATAATAAAATGTAAATAACACAAAAATTTAAGACATGTAAGCGAACTACGAGAGTAAACCACTGAAATGATCAGAATATTAAAGTCTTTGACGAATTCTTCGTTAATTGGTTAAACTCCTTCTTTGATTAACTCTTGGCAAGAGGGCGAAAGTTTAATAAATTTCAAAACTTTATTTGAATGCATAATTTCTATTTTTTATATAAAATTATTTTTGAGATTGCTAGTGGGCATTCTAAAAAAATATAGTAAATGTGAAAAAAAAAATCTATTAGGGTTTCAATTCAAAAAATGGTTTTCACCTGTATTCTGTAACCCGGGAAGCCCGGTATTAGTTCCTCGTACATCTATATAATAAAGAACAAACGTGTCCGTGCGTAACGCTGACGTCATTTTGAGGGTGACAACACCAAATGATTAAATTTAATTTTTACTGCAATTTTTTAAACCTTCTAAGCATCGCACATTTTAAATTTTTACACCGTCGAATACGAAAAAAACAAATTAAATTTGTTTGTAAACTGTATCTTAATATGTTTGAAAAATATATCGCTATTTACTAAATTTTTATTCTTCTTAAAGTAATTTTAAGGCATGATTTTTTAAAATCTATGTCTATCGCGTTCAGACGATTACGTAAGATAAATACGTTTGTACTTAAATTAATATTAATAGCTCAGCATTTGTTTCCAGCTTATACGACATAACGAAATTGAAACATTCATCAATCAATAACTAAAACAGTAAAATATAAATAAAATATAAATTTAAGACATGTGATCAAACTATGCCCTTAAACCACTAAAATGATGAGAATAAAAAAAAAAAGCTGATTTTAAATAGTGATCATTGGCGATTTCTTGGGCTGTTAACTTCTGGCTCGAGGCCAATACAAAAAATTTAATACATTTCAAAACTTTATTTAAACTAATTACTATTTTTCGTATAAATATGATTTTTGGTATTGTTAGTACGTATTCCAAAAAAAATATATTAAATGAAAAGTTCTATTATAGTTATCATATCCCCTTGTATATATAAAATAAAGTTACATTGTAAATAGCTGTTTATCCCTAAATTTAAATATGGGGAAAATCATGGCTTCAACCAATCGCAACCATGGAACTATTAATAAAGAGGAACTGACATATCCTTAAAGTAGTGAAGCTTCAACTGTAACCGCTTTCGCAGGGGTTTATTATCGAAGGGGGAAACTTCCACTAGTAAACTGAAATAGAAATTTTTTCCTTATTTAAAAACATTATTATTGCAGAATTTCAGTAAAAAATAATGGCAGAAACATATATTCATTTTTACTAATAGAAGTTCATTTTGGCGGTAGTCAGGCCCGGTGTTTCCGCCATATTGTGACAACCTTTTGTCAGTGTCAGTGACAAATCTTATAATATCTAGGCAAACTGGCACCAATAAAAATAAATAGAAATTTTTACCATATTTGTGGCAAAATGTTTCCATGAATAAGACGCTTAAAGAAGACGAAATTTTCTATTCAAATTTAGTGGTGGGAAGTTATGAGAAGCTGTTGATCTGATTTATAAAAAACAGCGGCCATCTTGTGACAATCTCCTCAGTTACTTCACTCGCAACTGGTAGGATAGTACACTATATGTCTTCTCCTCTCCATTCCTAACTCCATTATCGCAACCAATGAGATAGTAATTTGATAATTATTAAATATCACAGTGAGCTTTGATTGGATCTCAGAGTGTCCTATAATTTTTATAAAGGAGAGTTTTTTCTTTCTCTTTTCTCAAAAGGGTTATTCACAATTCTAGTTGAAAAATTCCGCGAAAATAGGTAATGACAAAAGCATTTATTATCTTGAGATGCTAGGTATTAAAAATATGAAATTTAACGCATTGCGGATGGGTCACAAGAATATTCTCGGGTGTATTATGCGCGCCTCAATAAACACATATATCCGGAAATTATATTTAAATAAATTTAATAAATTTCATTTAATAGTATTTACGCGCGGTATATATTTGATTTCTTTTTTAAATAATGTTTCTTTTCAAAAAATGTTTATTTGACCAAAACTAGCAATAAAACTACTGGTTCGCAATGTGTTAAAATACAGTGAAATATTTTATATAAGATATGATTGAAATTTTTCAAAGATCCGAAGCATTTATTATTATTTTTTACGTTGCAAAAAAAACATTGTATTCACATTTTTTTATTTAGTTTTAATAAAAATTAGCAATTTACCTTTAAAATTATATATACATCCCTATGAAGTTCGAAAAATGTTAAATATATATGGAAATTTGAAGAATTTTTCAAAAACTTGAAAAATACTACATAACAAAAACAAATAAACTTATTTAAAAAAATTACTACTAAAGTAAACTATAAGCTTTTATCTAGTGCACCTAGTACAAGTTAAATGATATTTTAATAAATAAAAATTTTAGAGATGATCGAAGAGTCAATTATAAGGTTTTTATTAGTTTTATCATGTTTTCGTTCAAATAACAGTCCATAATTTTGAAAATATTCATGCATATTAATTTCAAATGCTAAAAGGTGTAAATTAAAACTTTAAAACCAATTTTTAGTGGTTTTAAAGTTTTAATTTACACTTTAGAATTTGAAATTAATATATTAGTATAAGGTGTTAATTTGCTACATATTTACGTATTATTCATGCAAATAAAATTCTTTTAATAGACTAGACAACAATATATAGACAAAAGTTCACAAAGTTTTATGGAAGCATGATAATAATATTTTTAGTTGTCATTTTTTAAATGAGTTTTTTGTGTAAAAATCAATTTGAAGAAAAATGCATTTAAGGGTGTATTTCAATCCAAACAGCTTATTTCCTGATTTATTTTTAATTTCGTTTTTGCTCTCAAATGCATCCAACTGCACTGTAAAAAAAAATTTGTAAAGTTACTAAAATTTTTCTAGGAAACTGGGATTCCAGGAACTTTTTATGTAACGGCAACAAGAAAAATTCCTGTAACAGATGCTGTTACAGAAATTTTTGCTGTTGCCGTTACATAAATAGTTCCTGGAATCCCAGTTTCCGAGAAATATGTTAGTAACTTTACAGATTTTTTTTTTACAGTGTGGCAAAGTCTCTTATTTAGAAACTACCTAAAGTGCTGTGCTTGTCGATTTTTTGATAAATGCAGAAAATATTGCGAAAAATGCTATCAAAGTTGGCGTTTTGAACCGAATTTTCCGAAAATGGTCATACTGAGAAAGTAATTGTTTAAAAAACGAATTCTTGTTAATTGAGCGAAAAATGAAATCACACGGCTTCTTAGACATCTCTTCAAAAGCCACCTCAACAAGTTTCATGTTTTTACTTTTAAAAATGAGTCTGAAAATGTCTCAGAAAATTTCGAGCTGTTGAGGGTGGAAAAATATTTTTTAGATACACCCTTAAACGTTAAATTAGTACTTTTTACTATAAATAATGGATAGATCTCTGTTCTAAACATGGCACGCACAAAACAAAGCAGTTTTAGAATCGTAAAAGAAATTGTACTTTCAAATGAAATAATAAAAGCAAAATCGATAATTTTCGCGAAAACGCTCATTTCAACGTAGGCAGATACCTTACACACAACACACCCAACACATACACACACACACAAATCAAAACAAGAGAAAAAAACAACGAAAAATATTATTGGTGTGTCCAAAGAGATTACATTTATTCGATTTTGTTTTTTCGGGATCCCAGAATTGGTGTCAAACAGAACTTCACCATTTTACGTAATGGTTTTACAGAAAATGAGAAGTTAATGAGTTTAACACAAACAAGATCTTAGTCACTTTTCCAAAAATAAAATAATCAGAAGGTGTTTCTGAACTTTTGAGAAAGGTGGATCCAGGAAGTTTTAAAAGTAGGAATAGTGATGATTTTTGAGACTCTGAGGTGCCTGAGTACATACATTAGAATTAGTGTTACCAGGTGTCCCAATTTATGCGGGATGTCCAGATTTTTAGGAGCTCCAAGACCCGTCCCGCGGAACCAGCTAGACGCCAAATGTTCCAATTTTGCCTGATGCATAAATATTTCAAATTTTCTTTTAGTGCCATGCTGTGTCTATATCGAGTTGAACTTAATGCAGCACAACCTGAGAAAGCAGAACCTGTTTATAATGGGATATTCTTATGATTCCATTGAAAGGAATACCGTACAAATCTACCTGCTAAAACGGAATATTTTTCCAGTACTTACCTATTTCGTTTCTTTAGGTTTAATATACGTTGTTTAGTAAAACCTGTGAAAGCGTAACCTGTTTATAACGGAATCCTGTCTTAAATGTAAAGATTCCATAGTCCTTATTATACAACTATAACTGCTCAATTGGAAACCTCTTCAAAACGGAATTTTATTTCGCTTCCTACCGATTCCTCTTTCACAGATTTTACATATATATATGTGTGTGTGTGTGTTTATTTAATACAGCAAAACCTATAAGTCATGTGACGGGAAAATTTTTCGTTTTACATAGGTTTCCGTCATAGCAGGTGTAATTGTGAGGTATTCCTCCCGTAGGAAGCATGAATTTTTTATGTTTAAGACAGAATTCCGTTATGTACAGGCTCCATTTTCATAGGATTTTATGTATACTTCTGTCTCGATTTAGAAGCCGTTGTCCCGCTTTCTTATCTTTCGGTCCCGCTTTTTGGGACGGTGGATCTGGCAACACTAATTAGGACGGCCTTTCTCAAACTCTTTAGATTAGTTGTCCACTTTGATTTTAGAAATAATTCGAAAGCACATCAGATTCTTTAAATTTAAAAATACTATAATTCATGCATTTTCAAAGTTCGCGCACTCCTTGAAATTTTAAGGAGTCTGGCACCACTATTAAGGATGAGAAAATCTCTATTTATTTTTAAAACACAGAATTCATAACTGCATCGTTTATTCACAGAATTTGCAATATTTTTCTGCAGTTAAGTAAGGATTCATTTTCATAGGATTATATATATATATTTCTGTCCCGATATAGAAGCCATTGTCCCGCTTCTTTTATCTTTCTGTCCTGCTTTTTGGGACAGTAGAACTGTCAACACTGATTAGGACGGTCTTTCTCAAACTCATTATATTAGTTGTCCACTTTGATTTTAGTAATAATTCGAAAGCGCATCAGATTTTTAAATTTATTTTAAAAATACTATAATTCATGCATTTTCGAAGTTCGCATACTCCTTGAAATGTTAAGGAGTCTGGCACTACTATTAAGGATGAGAAAATTTCTATTTAATTTTTAAAAACACAGAATTCATGACCGCCTCGTTTAGTCACAGAATTTGCAATATTTTTCTGTAGTTAAATAAGGCGAAAAATAGTTAAAAATTTGTGGCAGAGCTGTGCGAACCCTGATGTTATAGTTTTTTAGAGAAACAAATAACAAACTAAAAAATTTATAAAATTTGTGTCACAGTTTACTAATAATTAAAAATAATTAAATACATATCTTGATTCGAAAGGGTTAACCCTTTCGACTTCGGCGTCTCTTACACAAATTTTATTCGGCCGGCACCACTTTTTTAAAAGAAGTTTCCTTCAAGTACACAATTTCAAAAATGCTCTGACTAAATAAGGAAAATTTTATTTTCCTTTATTACTGGTGCCGAAAACAAACTTTACAAAGAAAGATGATGTCGTTGCAGACGCGACAAAGGAGTGCAAAGGGTTAATCCTGCTATTTTAGAAGTTTGGAATTAGAGGAAGTAAGGTAAACGCACAAGTAGTGGGCCACTTAATACATTTATCTAATTATTAAAATGTTAGTGAATTCCAAAAAATATATATTTTTTAGTCTTAGTCCAAACTTTCGTGTATCAGAATAAACATCCAAAGTTTCAAAATATATTCTGCGGAAAAAAAGAAAAAAAAAAAGTGTGTTACCTTCCACAGTACTCCAGTAGTAAATTTATGATGCATGAATCTTTACGTTTTCGATTTCGGCTTATCCAACAAATTATTTATAACGTAATATAATATATAAACAGTAGTTTAATTTAACATAATATTAAAGAAACAATTTTTTAAGTAAAAACTTATCTCTTAAGGGTCCTGTCCCTGCCGACGAAGACACTCACGAGCTAATGCTATCCTATGGGGAGGGATTTTTCTAATATCTCGTTTGCATTTCGACATTTTTAAATAATTTTTTTTTTGCATTCGATAGCCGAGGTCCGTCTCTACAGCGCACCTTGGTTACTTTTTCGATTTTGGTCGCAGATATTTTTAATAAAGTTACTTTCATTTTCAAAACCGGTTCTGAAAATGAAAGTGTCATTCTAAAAAATACTTGCAACCAAAATCGAAAAAGTAACCAAAGTACGCTGTAGAAACGGACCTCGGCTATCCAATGCAAAAAAATTATTTAAAAATGTCGAAATGCAAACGAGATATTAGAAAAATCCCTCCCCATAGGATTAGCATTAGCTCGTGAGTGTCTTCGCCGGCAGGGACAGGACCCTTAATGAAATCTCTAAGAATTCGCCAAAAATCTGTTTTTGAAGACAATCTAGAAAATAAACAAATGTACCAGCAGAAAAAAAAAGAACAATTATTCCAAACAGTTTAGGGAAATTTAATATTTAAGGATGTTAGGCAATCATATTCTTTCAGTCGTTTTCAAGAAATGCATTTTGGGCTTATTTTTTAAACTTTAAAATTTAATGGCCCACTATAGGTTAATTTACCTTAAATGTTACTTTACTAAATCATCTCACTAGTTACAAGCTTGTTTAATGGAAGGATACTTCGGATTTTTGGCAAACTTCTGTGTTTTCCAATCTAAATAGTATAAACAAATTAAAATCTCATTCTAAGAATGCAAATTGTAACTTTTCATTCATTCGTTTCATTTTATATTATCGCTATTTTTCTTTCTTATTTCTACTCTAGATTCTATATTAGTTTCAAGATTTTATTTTGGTCAATAGTATACGTGATGAACTGGCATGTTTTGAACCAGACAGCTACTGATAAGAACCTTACAGAATTTTTAAAGACATTAAAGTGATTAATATACAGGGTGATCAGAAATACCCCCCCCCCACCCCCCAATTTGAAAATTCAATAATCCATTAACTATAATAAATATGAATATGAAATAAGTGACATTTACATACATCTGGTGGCTATTTAATATCATGAACTGCAATTCTATAAATAGTTCAAATTTTCGTCAATAGATGTCGCTGCACCGTCTCAAACTTTAAGAATTCTCAAATGAATTTAAAAAATTCAGTTGTATTTTCGTGTTTCTATCGTTAAATAGAATAAGGTTACGTGGAGCAACTTGAACCATGATTTTACAATGTGACTGTGGAGATTCTGGCAATTCAGCTTCAAAAGGCTAATATTCATTTGAATTAAAGTCTGAACTTTTGTAAATGTGTTCAGTTAAGTCCCTTCTATCAGACAGAAATATTCAAAATTATATTTTAATATCTAAAAATAATATATATATATATATTTCATCTTTCTTTCCTCGTGGGTCCAGTTGCCCCATTGCAAGTGGACAAGGGGGGGGGGGGGTCTATGTTCCACACGCGTTTGTTTTTTTAATATTGGGTATTAGGTCCTGTTTGAAAAAGTTTAAACAACTAAAAAAAATTTAAACCAGGCAGATCATGTACATTATATATCAAATAAAGGGCGTTGTAAGGGAAACCTTTACTGTCAATGTGTCTAAAAAAAGCACTAAAAGTGAAAATAATAGATTTATTTATACAAAAACATAAAAATTAAGTAAGTACTTACGTACTTTAGTATATGTAATATAAGTATAAAAGTTACATGGGTATTTTAGGATAAATCTATGAACAAATGGCTACCTAAGTACTTAAGTATCTCATTATCTTTTTTATTTCCCACAATGGAAGTTCGATATGTCCAATAAATCTGTGGAGAATGTAACTATTTTTTATATGGAACAGAACTATTTTTATTCGTTTCGATAATTTTCTAATAATATCACTTTGCCTTATATATGCATCTTTATCTGTATCGTAAAATTTAGAGCTATAGCTATCACACTTAAGAAATTTGGTTTGATATCCACAACATGCTTTTTTTTAATTTTTATTATGTAATTTTAATAAGGTATTACATAATTTTCTCTATTGCAAGCAAAAGAAAATGGAGAAATTAATTTCCCGTAGTAAGAGAAACTCAAAAAGATATTTATAACTGTTGGGATAACTGGATCCCTTATGGTCCAGTTGCCACTGATACATGTCCCGGTTAACCCATTCTTGAAAAATTTATGGGGTAACTGGAACACCGGCCTTACATTTGAAACATGAAGTAAATATGTATAGATACCTAATAATATTAATATATTTATGTGTCTAATCTTTAAACAACAAGATTGTTTAAAAAAAGTATTTATCGTATTTTAATAAAAAGCCGAGGAAGTTCAATCAAATGGACGTTGTTTTTAAAAAAAGAAACCTAAATTTTCGGCAACCTACCACAGCAAAGGCAGAGTTATGATTGAGTTGACACACGTTGTTTTAAGAAGTAGAGATTGGGGTACAATGTTGACAAAAGCTAAAACTTAAAAAACATCAAAGGTTTTTCATAAAATAGCCTATGGCCCAGTTACCTCGCGGGTCCAGTTACCCCAGCTTACCTTAAATAATAAACTTGAGGTATTTTTATGTAATTTTACATGCTAGTTTGAGTATTATTGTAGTTTGAGACGGTGAAAAATTACAGTATGTAAAACTTAAGAACAAGCAGATAAAAATGTCCCTTTTTATCTTCAAATTTAATGGATAATTGAATTTTCAAACTGAGGCATTTATTTCTGGATACCCTGTATTTAATAAGCAAAAATATTCTAACTTCAATTTCCATAGACATTCCTTCCATAAAAAGGACATTCCTTGAAAAGAAAGAAAAACATTAGAGCAATCTACAGCTACATACTACATCATCATTGCAAAATCTCTTTTTTTTTTTTTAAGACGACTAATTGAAATTAATGCATTCATGTACAATACTACTGTGAACTCTATAACTGCTAAATTATCACAAAAACTGTAAAATTTAAAACTTGTACTTGTTTAAGTCCTTGTCCGTGGTCAGTTAACACATGGATTTTGGCCGACCGTAGGAAATACACTTCAATAGGCTTAAAGAGGCTACTTCAGTTACACGAAAAGACCCGCTCGCTAATGTTTAATCCTATGGAAGAATTTTCTTTAAGAAATCTCATTTGCATTTCAAAATTTTTAATTTTTTGCATTGGATAGCTGAAGTCGATCTCTACATTGGCCGTTTTTTACTTTTTCGATTTTGTTTGCAGATATTTTTCATGACGATGCTTCCGAAACCAATTCCAAAAGTGAAAGTGTCCTAATTAATCCATGTAAGCAAAATCGATAAAGTAAAAACGGCCATTGTAGAGATCGATCTCAGCTATCCGATGCAAAAAAAAATCATTTAAAAGTGAAATGCAAACGAGATATCGTAAAAAAATTCTCCCATTGGATTAACATTAGCGAGCGGGTGTTTTCGCGTGACTGAAGTAGCCTCCCCATTTTCCTGTACCCATCCCCTGTCCTCCTGCCAACTTTTACGCTTTTTAACTACCGCTTCTTTAAGCAGAAAAAATGGCTTATTTAATGATAGATTTTTCTCAGATTGAATACAAAAATTTTTGCAATTAAAAATAGTGGTAAGAAAAAAAGCGTGAAAGTTGGCAATTATGACAATGAAAGTAATTACAATAATAATGATATGTAAATGACACACCTTTGTGTGTTTTTAAATTTTGATTGGAGTTAGTTTTCTCCTTTTTAGGGTTCCGTACTTAAAAAGTAAAAACGGAACCATTATAAGATCACTCCTGTGTCTGTCTGTCCGTCTGTCACAGCCATTTTACTCGTAAACTATGGAACGTGGAAAGTTCAAATTGGGGGGAAGTAATAAAGAGTATTGACCCACATATTTACAGATTATTAAACATTCACAAATATATTTAGGAAAAATGTAGAGGGCTAATTAAGTTACAAATACATTTCTTTTAATTTTAGGTATTATATTTTCAGAGATATCTTCGAAAATGTAGCGCAAAAATATGTCCCTCCTCCCCCATCTATTTCCGAAATTACTAAAACTAAAATTATGAAAAAATTATTTGTAGTAGAAGTTAATTTAAACCTTGCAGGAAAATTATAGCGGTTACCCTAGGTCGCATAGTTTTTGAGAAAAGCGCATTTTTTCATTACATACAAATTTCGATTTGCGGGCATTCAGCAAAGGTGTTGAGGAGCACTGGGGATACCAATCGTAGCAGAAGTATAAAATCATTGTTGATAATGATTTTCGAAAAAAATCGTCCGTAATTAGCCGAGATATTAACCCTTAAATGCACGTAAGATTTGGACATACATAATGACAGGGCTGCGTACTCTGTGTACCATCGGCTTTTAGAGCCTAGATAACAAATTTTAATGATATATTTGTGTATCGCAATGTCCAGTAGTACTATAAAAGTAATAAAAGTCAAATTATTACAAACAGACTAATTTAATTAAAATTAATTACATAAATACTATGGGATTCGCGACTATTTTGCATTGAGTGGATCTCTCAATATGCCTCCCATGTCTTTAAAAATTAATTAAAAACCTATCTGGGAAAACGTGGCACGGTTCAATGCGGCGTTGCAACTTTGCGAACTCCTTTCGAAACGCGCTTAGCATAATGCCAAAAGTTTAAACTTTGAACAAGGGTTTCGTTTTAGCTACACTTTAACAAGAGAAGATTATTACTACGCTGAATTTAATTTTATGAAATGTCAAAAGAAGTTTAAAAATGCTCTACTTTTATTTACAGTACCGAATTAAGGTCATAAAAAAGGGATTAGGATAAGATTTTAAAAAATTGTTATACGGAGTAGCAATATTTGATATTATTTAGGCTTCATATCTCTTTTGAACATTTATGATATACCCATTCATACTTTTCTAGTATATACAGCTATACACAACCCTAAGTTGTATTGTTTTTACAAAGTCTTATAATTCTTTTAGCAACGATTTTTTTTTTAAATAATGCAATTAATAATCCATATATTTAATGTACGGAACCCTCTGAGCGCGAGTAGTACTCGCACTTGACTGTTTATTTTAACTAAAAATAATCTATAGATACAAAGTGTCCCAAAAATATTGAAACGGACTACAACCCCTTTCGCTTCCCGATTAAATAATTCTACGGAGCATGCATCCACTAGCGGATGCACTGAGAGCGAAGGGTTTTATTTTTCACTCACTTGTTGGAGATAAGCAGGCAATGTAAACTGAAAAAGTGTTTAAAATAAGGCAGGAATTAAGATTATGTTGATGAAATATTCCTACTATTAATTTTCAAATAGTTACACTTTAATTTTTATACGGTCCATGGGCCCAATAAGTTATATTTAGAAGAAAAAAAAATTCTCCATGAACTGACAAGCAGAACCGTAAAAAATCCATTCTTCTATGACCAAAATCCGCAGAGTAATGATGGATTTTTTTTTTTTTTTTCTGACACTAAAAACGATTTTTTTAAGTGCCTGAAAGCTCCAAAATTTCATAAGATTCAAAGCACCCGAAACTCGGTGAGTTTTGGTCGTAGAAGAATGGGATTTTTACTGTTTAACTTGTCAGAACATGGAGAATTTTTTCTAAATATAATATATAGGAACCAGGGACCGCATAAAAATTTAGAAAGTGTAACTTTTCGGAATTTAATGGCAGAACTATTTCATCAACATAAACTTAATTCTTATCTTATTTAAAACACTTTTGAAATTTATATTGCTTACGCTGCCCCAACAGGTAGAATATTAAACCCAGTTTCACTCTTTTTGGGATACTCTGTATATCTAAGTTTGTTTTCACTTGACTCGTAGTAAAAGAGATTAAACTTAACGAAATTTCAATACAAGCTTATTATAATCCATTTAAAATTATCGCGACATACCTAAACACTGCATTGGGAACTTTAAATGAAATTATTTTTTATGTTACTTTACGAAATATTCGCTAAGACTAAAATTCCATTATTTTTGACTTATACTTATGATATGACTTATACTGACTTGTAAGTAAAAGATATTCATTTATTTACTGCTGGGATACTAATATAAAACAGCAAAAGACAGAGATTATGCGTTTGCATTTGTTATTTCTATTTATAAATTCTTTTGTTTCCTGTTATCAATTTCAAGTTGGGAATTTATAGTATGTTTTTTTCGTTATTCTCGAAAAATAATGAGGTTCTATTTGACTTTAGGATATTTTTAAATGTGACATTAATTTGAAAATAGTTATATCTAAGAAAAAATCACTGATCCTGAATAAAATAGAGAAGTTATGAATAGAATTTTATGAAAAGGCTGCTTTTTATTATATGGCTGTATCACTTACGGAAATCCTTCACAAATCTGAGAGAAGTGTTGTCACTCTTAGCCCTCTTCAAAGATAAAATTAACGAATAAACAAAATTTTCAATTATTTTTCAGCAAAAAGTAAAATTTTAAGGGGTATTGTACCTTTTAAACGCGACAGATTCATTTTCAGAATTTCAGATGAGCCTTTTTCGAAATTCACCATTCAATTTAGAAAAAATTTATTTCTCCATCATTTTATAGATTTAAAGAACATTTCTAGGCTTTCAAGAACAATTTTACGATTTCCTACTTTATTTCTTTTTCATTGAATATAGCACTAAAAATATAAATATTGCATGATCATTAACTATTTTATTATTTTAATACATTATTTTTTATTTTTTATTTATTCAACAAAATCGAAAAAAAAAATGATTGGGAAATTAAAATATATACAGGGTGAGTACAAATGATAGACCCGATTTAAAAACATATTTTCAAAACTACTGCACATATTACAATAAGTCAGAGGTTCCCAAACTGTGCTCCGCGGAGCCCTAGGGGCTCCGCGTGAACTTTCCAAGGGCTCCGCCGGGCTTTAGGAAAATAATGAAAATTTGAACGAAACCAACACATTCAAAGCAATGGTATTTTTTTTTTTCAAAAATGGAAGCAGATTCTTTTGTTACAAATTTTTTTAGCTTTAACGATAGATATCTTCAACAATCTGAACTCTTTTAATTAACTGAATTTTATTTTCTTTAAACTTTTTGGTGCAGATATTAATTTACGCTCTATTTTTATGTTTTCCGATCAAAAAATGCGATAAATGGAGAAACAAACGCATATTTACTGTAAGGAAGACAGAAATTGTATTCTAAAGGGAAATTTGGATTTTGAATTTCGCAACTCATCCTCTTAGTGTGACTTGAGGTGAAGCGTTATCCAATGACTCCACGTTTTATGCTCAACTACGTGATCATTCCGAAAGAAATTAGTCTGATATGAAAGATAAACCGCCTGATTTTTTTCAATATGAAGGGCAAAGTAATGTATGCATGCTTCAAAAGAAAATATCACAACACTTGTTGAAACAAATATGAAATGTCCTGAATATCGGTGCAGACTTCACTGGTGCGAAATATGTAATAAGATATACAGGGGGCTATTACAAATGATGGACCCGATTTTAAAAAATCATATTTTCCAAACTACTGCACATATTAAAATAAGTGATACGTGAATTTAAACAGAAATATACTAAGTTTTTTTCAGTTACAAATGTTCGATGTGTGACCCTTTTGTTACACGACATACGTCCAATCTGTAATCGAGTTCGTTCCAAACATTTTGTAGCATCACTCTGTCAAGGGTTCAGAAAGCTTCCCAAATGCGTTCTTTGAGTTCTGGAACCTTTGTTTTCGGCATTGGTGGCACATAAACAATGTATTTGACACTGTCAAAACTTAAAGAACGCATTTGTGCAGAATTCAGAACCATTGACGGATGATGCTACAAAATGTTTATGACGAACTGGATTACAGATTGGACGTATGCCGTGTAACAAGGGGGTCACACATCGAACATTTGTAGCTGAAAAAAACTTGGTATATTTCTCTTTAAATTCATGTATCATTTATTGTAATATCAATAATATCAATAATAGTAGTTTCGAAAATATGATTTTTATTAAATCGGGTTCATCATTTGTAATAGCCCGGTACTTCTACAACTAATTTAAATTTTTCTTTCTGTCCTGTTTTATCACTGGTTAATTGGGACAAAAATAATGTTTTATAATCAGTGATAGATGTTTGCTACGTTAGACCCCGTCGCCCCCGTTAAGTCGGCGTTTGCCTGATATTTTAATGAGTCGCTTCAGTTTGTGAAGATCATATAATTGCAAAAACTCTGACTTAATAAACCTCGTAAAATTGAGACTGTCATGAATTCGTTTTACGAAAAAGTTGTTAATTTAGTCACAATATTTCCTTGTCAAATAGATCTTTTTTTTTTAAATTAACTCTATAACAGGTGATGTAAAAGAGAATTAACAGCATCTTCAGATTTACAAAGTTTGCACTGCAAATGAATTTTGTTATTATTTTGTTATTATTTTTCAGTTATATAGACTAATATCCCATTCAGACCAGGAATATTAAGAGTCTTAACTGACATTTTTGAAACGGGCACCCGGAAATTAACTTTCCTTTTCAATTATTACGGTGTTTGAGAACATTAACTTGATTAAAATTCAGCGCCTTAACGCCAGTCTGAGAGAAATTTCACAAAGCTATCAAGATCATATTTTTGTAGATCGCAACAAACCAACGCACAAGGGTCGAAATAAGTTTTGATAAATATATTGGAAAACACACATGAACATGAAAGTAAGACATGGAGAACCATCTATTGCGTTCTTTATACATACACGCTAACCCCGAGAAAATGTCTCCTGTACGTATGAAAAAATTTAATGTTGCCATTAAAATAATAAACTAAAAGCAAACTTTTTAAGTTTATGTATGAAGTTATCGGATGCCGGCATCCGCCCCTACTACCACATACCTAAATAAGATGATATTGTCCATGAAGAGCGTTTACACGATTGTTGCAACTACAGAGGTAATATTAGATGTAAATTTCCAACTGGGCGAAAAATGTCCGGACCAGGATCCAGGACATTTTTCGCCCAGTTGGAAATTTACATCTAATATGATTTGTTTACCAATTAAAATAATTGTGTTAAAATTAATCTAGTACAGAGGTAATATTAGAAGAAAAATAACTCTAAACTAGCAAAACTTTTAACTAATGAAGATTGTGAATTCTAATTTCATATTTTCCTGATATGTTTAGCAAAATGAAATAAATGTATCTATCATTGCCACGAAAATCTGTCACAATTTCCGATTAATTTACCAAACTTTTCTTTTAAGATGAAACGTGTATTGGTCGGATTCTGAGTCAAACAATGTCGATTACGTCCCTCTTGTTAAAAAGAAATGCAAACAAAACCAGATAAAAAAGTATACAAATAAAAAAACATTCAGGGTATCTTACAGCTTTGAAAAATTCTTTAAAGCAACTTTTTCAACAGCTGAAAAGAAAAGGCTTTGGACGACTCTAAATGCGTTCAACGCTATCAAAAAAAAAAAAAAAATATCCCGCTTAAACCCAGTGAAACACTGAGGCCCTCGCTGATTTGACATCTCATAGCAAGTTATATTAATATACCAACAACAACCGGTTATTTGGTGTTACCAAATGAAAATATTTCGATTTGAACCAGAAATTTTTCATAAAATAAATAAATATAAGTTAAACAGAAATAAGTTAAATAAAGGAGTTAAATAGTTTTAAATAAAAATTATTGGTCTGAAATATTTTTATGAAACTTGAGTAAAATTCCTGGTATATATAGTATTGTTAAAGATCTTACTTTAAAACCAAATCGAAATACAGAAGCCTTTTAAATGCAGAATCAAACATTCGCCTGCAATTATTATCAACCGGACCTGAATTCAGACATTTGTGCAAAACAATCCAATCACATTAAGCATTTATGCGTTATTGTTCGTCACTCTAATAATGTAAAATTTGCAAATATTACGATTTCCTCGCTTTTGGAGATTTTTTAACTGTAGGTTTGTAAACTTTTGACAATGCCATCTGTATTGATGATAATTGAAAATAAATTCAGTATTACAGCAACAGTTTCAAAACATAATTTTATTTCTTTTATAATGCACAGTTGTTTAGATTACTATTCATTCCCTCTTCCTGCGCTCAGTAGCAATGCACCTAAAAAACATTACCTTGTAGCATAGGGTACGGTAGGCTTCAGGGGCTCCGCAATAGAAATTCATTCTAAAAAGGGCTCCGCCAGTCAAAAACTTTGGGAACCACTGCAATAAGTGATACATGAATTTAAAGAGAAATACACCAAGTTTTTTTCAGTCACAAATATTTGATGTGTCACCCTGCATTCGATGTGTTACACTGCATATTGTCCAATCTGTAATCCAGTTCGTTCCAAACATTTTGTAGCATCACTCTGTCAATGGTTCTGAATGCTGCACAAATGCGTTCTTGAAGTTCTGGCAGTGTTTTCGGCATTGGTGATACACAAACAATGTCTTTGACGTAACCCCACAAAAAGAAATCACATGGTGTTACGTCTGGGGATCTTGGCGGCCGTGTGATTAAGGGTAAATTACTATCACCAGCTTGATGACAGCGCAGATTTTGTGTTTCAGCAGGATGGAGCCCCACCTCATTGGTCTTTGAAGGTACGTAGTTACTTGAACGAGGAGCTTCCACACCGGTGGATGGGGTGTGTAGGGTTGGTGTTTGGAACGAACTGGATTACAGATTGGACGTATGCCGTGTAACAAGAGGGTCACACATCGAACATTTGTAACTGAAAAAAGTGTATATTTCTCTTTAAATTCATGTATCACTTATTTTAATATGTGCAGTAGTTTCGAAAATATGATTTTTTTTTTTATCGGGTCCATCATTTGCACTCACCCTGTATATTGCATCATTATTCTTTATCTATAGCAGATTTGCCAATTTAGCGGTTACTTTTATCTAGATATCTACCAGAATTTTCAAAAAGTATTATTCGCCTTATTTGATCTGTCATTAAATAAGACGGATATGACTGTTCAAAAATTCCGGTATTGACTATATCTGAAAAATCTTTTTTGCTTAATTGGCACCAGTGATCTATGGTCACAGACCGTTTTTATTAATGAACAATATTTCAATTGTCGTATGCAGGCTGTTGATGTATGCAGGTGAGGCAATGCTGTTCGTATAATTATACAAGATGAATGCAAAATGTTGCAAGCTTCACGAGTTCAGGATTATTTACATCACTTCGAAAATTTGCTATTGCTAGTGGACGGAGTTCGAAATATAAAGTAAAATTTAACTCATTAAACATTATCTTTTACAACAAGCCAAATTCAGCAGATCATCTGCTCCTGAATTCCTATGCGTTTGCTTATGTTACAGATACCTTCATACACCAATCTGTTTTGGTTCGGGATTTTTAAAATGTAAACTTAACCAGAGGATGATTATCTCAAAGGCAAATAGGGCAACTGGTCCAGGTTCCTATTTTCAAGGAAATCGCAAATCCTATAAACATCGATACCTAAGACAATTTCAAGAGATTTTTAAATTAAATGAGTTCTTCAAACTGAGGTTTTAAAAAATGTCACGGGGTCCCTTAAGTGAATCTATGCATTTGGTGTCCTAGGGGGGATTCGTTGCACATTGAGGCATTTGGCTAGTTTGAGTGGCCAAATTTTTTTTGTTTTGTGTGTGTTAAGCTAATTTAAATGAATTAGTTATCAATAAATATCTTTTTTAGATGATTCATACTTTACAGTTTTATGCTTATATTTGTTAAATGAAAATAAATAGTAATATAAAAATAAAGTTAATGCTCGTTGGTATTCCTGAAAGACACATTTGCATCTTAGAATTAAAGACTGCCTTTCTTCTTAACTTGGATTTCCTAAAAAATCATTCAAATAAATTAACCCTTGACATTCCTTTTACTGGAATGAAGGAACATCCAACATATGACTTTTAAATTGTTTGGTCTGCAAAGAGTTAATAATTTTGTTACTATGTAAGATGAAGAAAATATGGCATATTTTTATCCGCACAAGTTTCTGTATAACTCTTTGGCTAGAGAAGTCTATTTTCTGTCCATTGTACAATTATTTAGAAAGATAATCTACTTTTAAGTTCTTCGTATATTTTCATAATAGTTTCTGGATTGGTTAGCTTCGATAAGTAATAATATTGTTTAAAACGATGATATTTGATTTCATTTTTATATCTGTTGAATTGTTAAAAATGCCATTTTTTTTATCCTTTGTGGTTATTTTTTACAAGTTATTTTGTTACAAGTTATTTTTTAACACTAGAACCGCGATGAGGGGTCATTTTGACCCGTAAGATGAATAGATGTCGATTCGAGCCAGAATTAAAAAAATAAAATAAGTTAAATAGATACTGCAAAAAAAATAAGTTGAATCCATAAATTAAATAGTTTTAAATGAAAACTCTGGTGGGAAATATTTTTATAAAATTTAAGTAACATTTCCACGGTTCTAGTGCTAACCCTTTATCGGGCAAGTTAATTCTGTAGCTGACATGTTAAAAAGATTCACTGCCACCAGAATCTGCAAACAAATTGATTTGAAAATAAAAGGCATTTAATTCTTCATGTACATTATAAGAACAAAATATTGTAATAAAAATTCCGATGCTAATCGATCAATTTCCAATAACAATTAAGTGGTGAATATATTACCATTGCCCGATAAAGGGTTAAGCTCACGGCAGCACCTCTCTTATCAGAGATTTTCAAACTTACTCTGATCAGGACGCTTGATTACGTTAAGATTTGTTGAAGTTATTAATCTTTCATATATGGCTATTTACATGAGTACTTATAGTGTAAGTCAAATGCTACGATTTTTGGCTACCAGTATTTTAGAACGGAAAAATATGACTTATTTTATGGGAGATATCTCATTAATTCAATAAAGCCAAGGAAACTTTTCGAAAATAACGGTGGCCAACATGTATAGCAGTTATCAGCTGTGTGATTTACACTACAAGAACCCATGGAACTAGCCATATACCGGGTGTCCCAAAAATGACTGATGGATTTTAAAATTCCATAACTTGCAAACGGTAACAGACATTAAAAAAATTCTTGCAGGAGTGTTATGTAAGATGTCTGGAGTTTTTATGCTGCGATTCTCATTTTTAGTTACATATTGCATCGATAGATGGCGCTGCAAGCAATAACCGCTAAATCCAAGTTCGATTTTTCGGCCTCTCTCTTCTTCCATATGAAAAAAGGAGATTAAAATGTATTGAATGGATACCGAAGCATCAGAAACCGGGTCTGGATTGAGCGCCTATTGCTCTCAGTGCCATCTATTGTTTGGAATTCGAACTAAAATCAAGAATCACAGTACAAAAACTCCTTACATCATACATAACCATCCTGCAAGAAATTTTTTTTATATCTGTCACCATTTGGAAGTTATTGAATTTTAAAATCCATCAGTTTTTTTTGGGGGGGACACCCGGTATATATTTTTGAGATATTTTAGCTAATTCAATGAAACCCTTTACCGTCGATTTACATTCCTTGGAATCTCAACGGCTCTTTATTTCCAATCATTATCCATTTTTATGAATACTAGGGGGTCCCGCCCCCTGCTCGCTAACACTCGCCAAATACCGTGAATTTGAATGTAAATCACATTGAGACCGCTACGCGATCCCAGCTCCTTCGCTCGCTCGCCACTATTTGCATCAACTCTAGCCAGAGTGAGTATTATCATAAATAATTTTAACATATGAAATTTAAAAATATTTTTTATGTATAAAAAAGAAATGGAAAACTTCGTTGAAAATGCAAATAAAAATGCTTTTTTTTTTTTTTTTTTGCTTATAATATTGCGCAGCACGGCTTAAATTCATTTAAAACACTTTGAAAAACATGACGCTAACGAAATGTAAACAAAACGTTTTCTGCTGCATCTAAAAGACAATCTTGATCAGAAAGCTGATTCGGTGAATGCATCACATCACCGTAAAACAAACCAATGGTATTTCTATTCAGATATCGATCAAACTAAGGCTCCTACAATCCAGGCTAGCTTACGCTGCCGCCATTTAATTGCCGGTAGAAGAAGAACGCCTGTGCTTAAAAAGAGATTCTCCCTGAATTTTGATTTGCTGATGGGTTGGGACATGTGACTGTAAATTAACCACTGAGAATCCTCGCTGTGGCTGTTTCCAAATGGCAAACTATGAATTTAGTCTGATTTTCGTGCCACGTAAGAGGCGCTAATATCTAATATACATATAGATACATATCTAATACATATCTAATATACATATAGATATTTGCATTTTGAGAGTGCGAACACTATGCTCTTCAGTTCAGATTTTAAATAAGAGAAATAGCATTTGAAACTTTTTATTCCATCCTCATAAAAAAAAATCACTGTAAAAAAAGTAATTTTCAAGAAACTTTGCCGAAAGGTGACACTGTAATCGCTGACAACAGATGGTTAATCAACAAGACTTACAATCATTACAATAGGAAAAGCAACATTGGATAATCCCTATGCGCCATACCAAGGCTAACGAAAATGACAGTTTACCATGGTGCGTTACACATGTCTCTTTTTTTCTGACCGCTTCAGTCATGTGATGGTCGAATGCATGAATACAGGTGCACGAAAAGAGCATCACGTGACTCTAGCAATCTAATGCGAAAGGCAGTGTGGTATCCTGTCTTTTTCGTTAGCCTCGGCAACACAATCTTCAGAATGCAATTTCGCTCACTTTTGCGTATTCTGGGGAATTTCTTGTAGGTAGTGTTGTCAATCGTAAACAACACATAGTTTCATTGCCGACAAGTTTTTTTCTATAGGTAAAGCGGTATTGGACAAGTCATAAAGATGGTAAAGAGGTCTTGTACCGAACAGATCTTCATTTCGATGCCTAATACTGAACCATCTTATCAAGTTACTTTGAACCCCGCTCTGGATTGGAACGCCAGGAAAAGCACACCCCGCAGTTAAATATACGTTACTTCATACTGAGATCAAGCTGGAAAAATATTTGCAAAAATATAGACACTTAAAATTCTCTTCTTCGGCAGCATTTACACTTTGAAAGTTAAAAGAAGTTTGGAGCAGAAAAACTGTAACTAAAAATGTGCTAAATAACCTAAAATTTAGTAAAATACTTTTGAACTACTCGAAATCTAACTATTTACCAAAGCTTCACAAATCTATTTCAACTTCATCTTGACTTCGATTTTCTTCGAACAACAACCTCACCAACAACATCAGAACTCAAAATCGATAACTCAGTACTTGTTTTTTCTTGTACAAAACTCGTGGAATATCTGAATATCTTTATATGCCAGTACTTTAATTTTTATATTCGTAAACTAAATAAGCAAGAAATGGGAAACTAATACTTGCTTAATCTCCTGAGTTTATTTTGGCACCAATGACTATTCCTTGATTTATGAAAACCTACGACCTAGTACTGAACTTGCAAACCAATTAAGAGTATCAGTCTCAACATTAAATATTTTTGTAAGAGAAGGTTTTTCCGACTGTAGAAAAATGTAAACACTGCGGAAAAATGACAGTGGAATTACATACCACCTTTATTTACTTATTCTTTAAAAAAATCTAGACTTTCTAAAAATTAAATTTTAAACCTTATTTATGTGAGCAAATGTGTTTTTATTTAAAAATTTCTTCGCTAATTATGTTTTATTTATCCGATCCCGACAAAACGTAAAAAACGAGATTTTACCGACCGCTGAAATGTTAAAGCATTAAAGAAAAGTAAGTGAAATATTCCACTTTGTCAAAAAAAAAGTATAAAATGTAGCTTAACTATGTGAAACAGTTTTGAACTTTTTAAAGGTAAATATGAGGACAAATAAAATTACTTTTTAAGAGACAACAGAAAACCTAGTTAAGAAAACTAAATTGTTAGTTTCTCTTTCAGCAGAAATCTCAGAACAAATTGAAAGAAGGGAAAAATAAATAAATCATTAAAAAATATCGATTTCAAAACAGCTCCTTCATTATTGATCTTCACAGTTATCAATAGTTTACACAAAGTGAAAAGTTGCATCAAAGTAACCTTAAAATATCACAAAATGTTAATGGGAGATAACTTTATAGCATGAGTTGCTTTAATTTTTATTGCATTTGTTATGTCAAGTAAGTGTTAGATTAAACTAAAAGAGTTCATGCACTTGCATTACATACACACAATTTGGGAGTTTATACTCTTGCATTTTTTACTCTATAATATATCTTAAAGTTCCGAAAAAATTTGAAGTTGCAGGTGATTCACTTTTAAGTGTTCATACTGAATTAAACAAAGGTTATATAAGCTCTAAAAACGCAATACTATCAAAAAGAAAATGAAGAAATAGTCACAGATTCTGTCATTTGATTGTATTGCAGTCTATACTTTTAACCCTTTATATCCCAAATTATGAATTCATGAAAATGTCATCTTCTAAAGAATTTTTCGTGAACTTTTGAAACCACATTAGAAGATTTATACAATTATTTAATAAATTTTCGAAGGATTTTGCCAATTCAAATTCATTAGATTTGAATTTACAGGGATTTTGTGCAATATTTATAACTCCACTCAAATCTTTCATTAAAAAAATTTTTTGTAGTATTTTGTAGAATTAGGAAATGTACAAATATAATTTTCTTACAATAGAAATATAGAAATATTTCCGAACGGAAATCCCCCCCCCCCCCCCCCAATCTTTCAACGTCAAGAAAGCTGAAAAGTTTCAAAGGCAAGCGAAATAATCATTTTAAAAATATTTTTGTTTTGTGCAACCAATAATACTATTGGAACAAGATAAAGTAAAGTATCCATAACTCATACTAAACTGTATTACTACTAATCGATGTATTAAATAAATTTTGAAACAAGTTATTTTAATAGTACTTTAAAGTGCCGTCGGGGCATAAAGGGTTAATGTCCTTTACAGGGCCATTTAAGGTTCCGTAAAAAAGGAAAAGAAAAATATGCAGTAATAGATAGATTTAAGAACTTTTTTCATCGTTTCGACTGATTATTCATTCAGAAAAAATCTTTTTTAATTATAAGCTAAGTTTGGGGAAGACATATATTTGCCATTCTGAATACTCGTTCAATACCACTCATTACTAAATACAACTCTGAATCGTGATATAACGCTCGCAATAAAAAGGGATATGGTACAAAGTGGTACTATTGGCGTAAAAATATTCAGGGGAAACCTGTAACTCATGATAAACCACATCGATCACTAATGTATGTAAACTTTTAATTGTTGTTTAACAGTGTTGTAAGTCAAATCATAAAAGACGTGCGAAATAGTTATCCTTAGTGACGTATAAAGACATATAAAATAGTTTACTGTAAACATATTTTAAGTATTAAAGTACTATGGATTTTATGTCGAAGATATCTAAAAAAGCTGCAGTGCACGCCGTCATTAGCATAGTCGAATGTGACCCACCTCTAGTACACGCCTTCTATGGAACAGTCGTGTGTGACCCACCGGTGATGCACGCCGCCTGATGCGACAGTTAAGCGTGACCCACCGGTGATGCACGCCGTCTGATGGGACAGTCGAGCGTGACTCCCCGGTGATGCACACCGGCGTGAACGTGTTAAAAGAGGTTGTACAATAGCATCCCGAAGAGGTGGTGCCCCAACATGTTGCCACGTAATTTTTAGATGTAAATGATAAATTTTGACAACAGCAAAAGTAGTAGTTATTTTCATCTATTCTTTCAGTTAGATAACTTGTGTCATTTATCAAACTTGTTTGAACATGAATCAAACACTTTAAAGTATCAGCTAATAAATCTGTTAATTTTCAAGTTCCTATCTGATTTACAGCCCGTGTCAAAAGAGAAACAAGTCGGAAATTGTACGTCAAACAATGCAAATAACGTGCTTTCGTACTATAACTAGTTTTATGAATATTCAGATCTTGGTGTAGTAGCTGTTGCACTCTTGTGCAAAAATGCATGAATACAAAATTTATTGCGATTATATATATTAAATTCAGTAATACGAAAATAATATGACTCCATCTTAAATAGGACGTAACCACCATGGCAACCTAGAATCATTACCTATCGTGGAATATCATTGAATTATTTACGTATGATACGATTTAATAAAATGAAGAAAACTTTTATTAATATCTTTTTAAGTTTTGATTCGATTTTCATAAAAGTTGAAATGACTCGACAAAATTCTGCAACGATTATATATGCTAAATTTCAAACCATTCGGTTGGGTAGTTTTTGCGCTTTTATATGCGGACAGACGGGCGGACCAGACGACGACTACAGGTGCTACTATTTATATAATTACGAACGCACCTAAAAAATGAGAAATAATAGAAAGAAAGATAAATACCCGGCTTTATTCGCAGATCGTTTGCATTGAAAACACATGCAAAAATCTCATTATATTCGAAAGAATGCCTTCTTTCAGAATTTGAAAGCAATTTTCAAATAGGGACAGCCTACATATTAAAATATGTTTCAAATTTATGATAAGGGTTTATCCACAAATTTAGAAAAATTAAATTAAGATCCTACAAGAAATTTTGTAGAGAAAATCAAACTATAAAATAAGCTAATTTTATTTTTAAGAAAGGGCATATAAAATTTCTGTTTGCTATTTACGATTTTCTAATATAAAATTGAAAGATAACAGGATATAGTTCCTGTATACCGTTGAAAAGTAAAATTTCTCAATATTTCGAAAAATAATGATTGGAATGTACTTAAAACTTATACACCCACGCTTTTGGGAGCGTTCATCCTGTTTGTGGAAAAATCAATGTAATCAATTAGTATTTTTTTAATATTAATATTTCAATAATTTTCATACTTAAAAATGTATTTTTTTAAATGTATTAATTATGTTATAGGGTCCATTCAGTGTATCTCATTAAAAAATAAATATTTCAATCAGACGATATTTTAAGAAGCGAAATATAACAGTTTTTCATGTGGATTTAACATTAGCATCCTCAAATTTTGAACTCTTCTAACTCTATAAAGATTTTTAAAAAAGTATATAAATTGTCCCTTTTCCGGGTTGCATTCATCTTACGATCACAAACATGGTTTTAGACACCGCCCACTGAATACTAGGTCTGAGCGCTGACAGAAAATAGCGGTGGCCGCAGGCGGATTTTTTTCAGCGTGTGTACGGTTCCTTGGATTCTGATACCAGTAATATTTTAAAGTTTTTTCTGTTTTGTTTTAATGAGATTAAATAATGTAAAGAAATCTTTTATAAAATACTGGTGTCAAACTTTAAGGGACTGTGCATACGTTAAAAAAAAATCCGCTTTAAGCAGCCGCCATTTTTGTGTCAGCTCTCAGGCCTAGTATTCAGGGGGTGGTGGTTTTAGAAGTGCGTGACGCCATTTGATAAAACAAAGTTGGTACAATTTTTTAAATGTAGACGATTCCTATTTATAAAATTATACTCAAATTCTAAACGAAGACATTATTGAGAGTTTATAGACACCTTTGTTGTGATTTTATTTGTAAAAAATCGGTAAAACTAGGCGGATGTAGCATTTTTTTTTTTTTTTACTTCGTGTAATTATTTTCATAGAAATTTAATATACATATATATATATAATACCTTTGAATCAAAATTTATAATACAAGTTCATATAACAATTTTAGCCAAAATTCTAAATGAAAATGGCAAGTTCATATAACAATTTTAGCCAAAATTCTAAATGAAAATGGCATGTAATAATATTATACATTAATCTTTATACTAAAACATACACTATATGCCCATTAATGACCGAACGCTTTCAATTTTAGACATTTTGTCGAATATTTAGAAATATACTTGTCAGATTCTTCAGGAATTTCAGGATTAAAAAGAACAGGTTTGACCTCATAGTTATCAACGTCGATTTGATAAGGGGGACAAATAGGGGACCAACAAAAAATCAGAGAAAACAAATAATACCCTGTAAATTAAAATGCACGAAATGATCTATCGCTGCAGAATACAAATTTGTAACATGTTGTACAGTAACAACATGTTTACTGGTTTTTGTAAGAATAGCACGTATATTCTTGGAGATATAGCGAATTTTTTAATAAGTTCAAACAATTCATGCATGTTTTTAGCTTATATCACGCAGGGTTTTCAACCAAATTTAGCACCAGTTTCAGAAAAATTTGTAAAATGCAGTAGAAACAATATTGTGCAATTGGAATATAAATGTATTAAACATTTTATGAAATATGAGCGGTTGTAAGAAATACTTTTTATCTGCGAATGCGCGAACGATAACAAGGATTTTTTTTTTACATAATTTAATAGTCATCTATGGAGCAAATCATAAAAAAAATCCAGTCAAATTTCGTGAAAATTCAAAACGATATCGTCGTTAGAGTAAGCTGATTTTTAGTTGCTCTCTAAAATCAGCTGAATGATAAGGGATTTTCCACAAATTGAATTTTTTTTAAACTGACATTTAGAAAAAAGTTAGTATTTAATGAATATCAATGAGCAGATTTGGAACAAACGCTTTGATTTTGATACTTCTTTTTATCACTGAATAGGCTCGTTCTGGTGGTTATCAAGAAGAACTAAAGCATCAATAAAAAATGAAAATTAAAATTGACAATTTCTAGATATAAGCTAAAAACATGCATGAATTTTTTGAACTTAAAAAAAAAATCGCCATATCTCCAAGAATATACATGCTATTCTTACAAAAATCATTAAGCATATTGTACAGTATCCCCAAATTTGTACACTGTAAAAAAACCACTGTTAGATTTGCCAGAACAAACTCGATCACAGTGAATGTGCTGTATCTTTCTTTGGTTTCCTGACTGTATTAACATGGAAAATACAGTAGTTGCGTAAAATTAACAGCACAATCTGCTGGCAATTTTACGCAACTACTGTATTTTCCATGTTAATATAGTCAGGAAACCAAAGAAAGATACGAAAGATACAGCATATTCACTGTGATCGAGTTTGTGCGCGAGATGAACAGTACTTTGTACTGTAAAAAAGTCGTTTTTTTACAGTGTATTCTGCAGCGATAGATCATTTCGTGCATTTTTATTTACAGGGTGATCCCAAGTATTATTTTTTTCTTTGATTTTTTGTGGGCCCCTAATTATCCCCCTTTTCAAACTGACATTGATAAATATGAGGTCAAACCTGTTCTTTTTAATCCTGAAATTCCAGAAGAATCGGACAAGTATTTCTAAATATTCGACAAAATGTCTAAAATTGAAAGTGTCCGGTCATTAATGGCCATATAGTGTATATTAAAGTAAAGCTAAGGGGCATATAGAACCCACTAGAAATCTCAAAATATTGACAATCCCAAACGTTTTAATATATGGATGATGCCAAATTGACATAAAAAGGGATCAATCACAAATTGAACAATATGTAGTATAAAAAATATAATGAAGGGAAATAAAGATGACAAATATAGCAACACGCAGTATTTAATCATCAGTTTGGAAGAATTCCACGTATTGCTAAAAATGCATTATTTCATGTAACAATAGATATATATATATAGAGAGAGAAAGGGGGTCGAATATCTACAGAAATGCTTGACGAATCTTCCTTGAGCTTCGGGGATGTAAGGAACAACTTTGACCTAATATTTGTCAGTGAAGATTTAGTCACGATAGCAATTGATAACCTCCAATCAATTGAATAAAAAACAATATCTGCGATCACCCTGTAACATAAAATATTCGAAATGGCCTGTCACTGCAGCAAATGATTATGCGGGTACTGTGCAATGTTTTTATGCATTTGTGTAAGGATATTCGTGAAGATATAAATGTTTCTGTAAATAAATATATATATATATATAGCATGCAGTTTTCAACCGATTTTAATGATACATTTCGAAATCTTGACAAAGTGCAATAGAAACTTTTTACTGCAATGAGAAAATAAATATATAGAATATGTGATGAGGTATGATCATGAAAGATGAGTATGAAATAATACTTAAATGAGAAGATTTCTACTGATACACATTGTGAAGTTCTCGAACAGTGGCATTAGCTGTGGCGTTAATAATAAATTTAGTTGAAAACTCTGAGCTATAAACAAAAAAAATTTAATTTTTTACAGAAACGTTTACGTCTTCTGAAACGGTTATATATCATGCATGCTCTTCTTACACAAATGCATACAAACATTGTACAAGGTCATTGCCATCTATTCTAGGTGCCAATGACATAGCCCAGGTAGTTTTAATAGGTAACTTCTTTACATGATATACTTTCATATCGCTCACCCGCAAGAAAAGTAACACAACTCGCAAAAATTCATTTTGCGTTTTATTCTATAATAGGTCTGTCATGTGTGTCTTACCACAGGAAAAGTTTCATAAATGTAGTTATTTGGAAAATCGTTTCATTGCGCTATATGTCTATTCGTGTCGTGGCCACAGAAGGAAGGGGGCAAATTGTGTGGAGAGGTAAAATAACTAAACCCTCGAAACATCATCTGCGGCTTCATTCTTAAAGATTTTACGCTTATATGCACATTTTTACTGCTGCATGCAGAGCTAAGGGCTATAATTTCATGTTACAGTAAAAATGTGCGTATATTATTTTGCCTTTCCTGTGAAACTTTCTTTTGTCGAGATGAATCACTTTTCTTGCGGATGAGCGATATGCTCTTATAAGTAGTAATGTCTATTTTTGATTAACTATTTAAGTACTACTTCATTTTGTTCTTCTTGTTCCAAATTTTAGTCATTCTATTTACTATTGGGTTTTTCGGAAAGATATTTCCGTTTGTAAAAATCAATTCGTACTGGAAAGTTCTGCCCGTTAATTTTTAGACATTAGATATCGGAATCAATGTCTAATAATTAAATTATAGAATTTTCCGGTACTAATTAATTTTCCCAATCTGAAACGACTTTCCGAACGACCCAATATGTGTCTTTAGCAAGATTATTATTGCTAAAATACATTTTTAGTATATATTTACTGAATGAATCATAAAAAAGGTTAGGGACTGCTGTCAGAATAAGTGTACTATAAACTTTCAATCGTTATAGTTTAGTCCTAAAATAGCCTTGACGTTAAAAATGTCATTATCGTGGTCACTGCACTACTAAGGCGTTTTGGATTTAGTCTTCATAGACATAGTAAGGACAATTATAGACATTTTTATAAATGTATTATTTTTCCACAGCAAAATTGTCATTATTTTATTATATGGAGTAGTTTGAGCTAAAACTCTGGGATTGAACAATAAAATTTAATTTTTTTTTTATTAAGGCAATATTACCATTATCTGAGAATCACCCTATATCATCCATTAATATGTTTTATGTTGGCTCGCAGCAAATGGAAGAAACAGGCCGTCGTATTTTAAATCCTTTCGAAAGACACGTGATCAAAATAGTCAAATTTTCATTAATTGTGGAACTGCCTTGTGGTCAATGTAGGTTGAATTGCAGCCGAGATCGTTGGGGCACAATGGTCCGTCTCTTTCGTTGATTGAGTGCGTTTCTTAAGGCAAATATTACCATTATCTGAGAATCATCCTATATCATCCATTAATATGTAATATGTTGGTTCGCAGAGAATGAAAGAAACAGGGCGTGGTATTTCAAACTCTTTTGAATGCCACGTGATCAAAATAGGCTAGTTTTCATCAATTGTGGATCTGCCTCATTGTCAATCTAATGTTGAACAGCAACCGAGATCGTTGGGATCCCGCGGCCCGTCTCTTTCGTTGGTTGCCGCTGGTTCCATTATTTGTGAACATGGCGTAAAAATAACTTTAACTTTTAATTTCATTCTGAGTTTTTAATGTTTTTTTTTCTTTCACTCGTAAACATTTTGTAGTGCGTGAAGCCCAAAAATATGCTATAATTTACAAAAAAATATCCTGTTTTCTCATTTTTTTTTATTCTTTGTTCAGGATCTATCACACCGTTGCGAATTAATCTGATATTTTGATTCCAAATGCGTACCAGAATATTTGAATAGTGATTTCTTTTTATTCAATTACAGACATTCCGTAATTAAATAAAGCTAAGATTACTATTAGAAATTTTTGGTAGATATTGTGAATAAAATATGTATTAAATTATTCGTTTATTTATTCAAAACATGGTTTATATATAAACAATCAAATAATTTAATGAAACCATTTGTAAATTATACAGAACACATTTTTTTAGCAAGGTGACTTGTTAGCAATGAGTATTAACCTTTCTGCTGCGACGATGTTCGAATATTTCCGAATTGATATACCAATCCACTAACTGATGTGTCCAGTTACCCCACGATCTTAATTTAAAAAAAAAAAAAAAGAAAAGAAAATATTTTTTTCCCTTGCGGCACATTTCACGTACAGACACTGAAATCCGGCTTTAGTCCGTAAATCAGCTTTTATTTTTTACTAGCTGATCCGCCCGACGTTGTTCGGACCCGTGATAATAGCCTTAAATAAACCTCAAATTTGTATGATTCTATATCTTTAACCTGCTTTTGCATGAATTTATATTTTTAAATGAAAAAATCGCGAAAAAGTATTCATATTTAGTGATAAAAGCACTCGTAAGAACTCATTTTGTTGTTTGTTAAGATAGAGTCGTTTCATAGTTTTTTTTTTTTTTTTTATATAATTTTTGTTGTCCGAGCTCTTTGAAATTTTTATCGTTTATAAATGAAATGGTTTTTCGGCCCGTGTAAAAATTTCGTAAGAAAATATTGATATGTAGCTGTAAAAGAAATGTGTTTTCTTTTCGCTTTTGTTTTTTGTTTTGTTTTCGCATCGAGTTTTTTAACATAACAAAATTTTTTTTTCATTCGACCTCTCTGAAATTTTAATCGGTTGTAAATACTATAACTGTATCCGAGCACTCGTTACAATTTCGGGAAAAAATATGCATATTTCGTAGTGAAAACATGAACCGAAGCTGAGCGAAGCCACACCGTCCGCGTTTTAGCCTTTTCATCGAAAATTTCTCAGATTTTATGTTTTTTAAATACTTCTACTCATCCTAACGTTCCAAAATTTTCATAGGCGATGTAAATCCGATCTTCTGAAATGCTCTATAAATACTGTCTCGAAATACCGACATTTAATTACTTTTAGCGTAGAAAAAAATCATCTCCAGCACTGTAAAATATTTATATATATATATAAATATATGACCAGTTTTTCTGTAGGAATCGGAAAAATAGTTGTCCTTATCGTACCGGAAAAATTTCCGACCCAGCTCGGAATAAAATCCGTAAAATACCGTTTTATTGACTATTTCCTTTTTTTTTTTTTTTTTTTTTTTTTTTTTTTTTACGGATTTTATTCCGAGCAGGGTCGGAAAATTTTCCGGTACGATAAGGGCAGCTATTTTTCCGGTTCCTACGGGAAAACTGGTCATATTTTTTTTTTAAGTGAGGAGACGCGAAGTGACCTGCGATCGTGAATTTTTTGAAAGGGTTAAAAATCGTATTTTTGAATACCGATTGCACCGTCGAAGAGAAGAAGGTATCAGCTTTAAAAGTGTGTTTTTCGTTTATAGTTACTTCTAAAATCAATCTCTGGGGGAGCGAAACGACCCTTTTTGATTTTTTTTTTTTTTAAGGGTCAGTTACAATATTTTTTCGAACTGATCACGGTGTTTAAGACGGAAAAGTACAAACTATAAGAATATATCGTTCGTTTTCCCTTATTTTATATACGGTTCGGCCGATAAAACAAAAGACAAAAAAAATTGGCATTTCATAGCTGCCAACTTTTAAGCTTTCTTCTTACCACTAACATTTTATAGTAAATATTGTCTTACTTAATCATCGAAATCTCCCGATTTAAAAAGGCGGAAATCTCTATTAAATTTTAGTGGTAGCAAAAAAGCGTAAAAGTTAGCAGCCATGGCATTTGCTTCTTCCCATCTACACTCTGCCAAAAGCAGGGTGCACGTACACATGTATGCGCGCGTTTTCCGATATATTTTTTAAAAGATTGCTTTTTTGATGAATTTTTAATTAATATATCGACTAATTATCAAAAAATTAAAAATCTGATCCTCATATGCATCGAGACCTGCCTTTGACTACCCTCATCAAAATTTCCAGATTTCTACCTGCGGTAGATTTCATTAGCCATCGCCGATAGCCACACACTCACACAGACAGAGAGAATTATTAATCTTTTATTAATATAGACGGACTTATAATACATTTAGATTTAGAACAATAAATCGCTTCGTAATCAATGTTTTCTTTTCTTCTGAAACTATAAACAGCAAGGTGCATACAGTCCACAGAATTTTCAAGGAGCATGGCTTATGGCAGCACATTTTGGATTAGAAATTTTCTATTTGATATCGAAATCGCAGAATTTATAATCACTAAGTTTGATCGTAGTATTTGTGATATTTTTATGCGATTAAATAAAGCGCAAAAATTCCATTAAAAAATCTGGTGCAACCGAACGCACCCAGGAGCACTTATAAAATTTATTACATTTAAAGAACTATATGAGTAGAGCGATTCTGGTTTTAAAGAAATAAATGAAAGTAAATTTACACTACTTAAATAGCTAGATGAAAAAAATGCGGAATGCCGCTTATTTTTGTTTATGATACCGTTCCTTTAAAAAAAAAAAAAAATGTCTCATGTGGTTTAAATCGGTTTCCAAAGAACTAGGCATTATCTAAAAAAAAAGGAACAAAACGATACATTTCCAAATCGGTCAAGTGTAACTTGGAACAATGTGTTTGTTTCTCCGTGATACTCTTTTAGGTAGCTTTCTTTACAAAAAAGCTACCTATTGCAGCCGTTCGGAGGAAAGCGATTTCAAAAAATTTTGGTATATTTTCATCGATCATGACCCCCAGACCCCGAAACCACCCTCCGTTCAAAATTGATATATATATATATATATATATATATATGACCTATATATATATATATATATATATATATATATATATATATATATATCTGACCTATATATATCTGACCTATATCACACTGTAACTCTCGTAATTATGAACCGATTTCGATGTAATTCGGTGTGTACGTAGTACATACCAATGTCTCGACCGAGTTCGTTGGCCAGCTTCATCCGCCGTTTTGTTTCAAAATGGCGGCCATTTAAAATGTTTAAAAAAATTTTAAACTTGAAATGTGGTACCAAAAAATTAAAAATGGAAAAATATTTTTTTCTTATGTATTTGACCTTTATACAAAGATTCCGGAGCAGTTTTTGTTTCGTCTATATCTTAAAAAATGGCTGCGTTATAGCATTTTGAATTTCTAGCGTGGCTGACATTTTGAAACGTCCTGAATTTTGTCACGCGATAAAAGGCGTATTTATGAACCGATTTGGATGTAATTCGGTGTGTACATAGTACATACCAATCTCTCGACCGAGTTCGTTGGCCAGCTTCATCCGCCATTTTGTTTCAAAATGGCGGCCATTTAAAATTTTTTAAAAAATTTAAAATTTGAAATGTGGTACCAAAAAATTGAAAATGGAAAAATATTTTTTTCTTATGTATTTGACATTTATACAAAGATTCGGGAGCAGTTTTTGTTTCGTCTATATCTCAAAAAATGGCTGAGTTATAGCATTTTGAATTTCTAGCGTGGCTGACATTTTGAAACGTCCTGAATTTTGTCACGCGATAAAAGGCGTATTTATGAACCGATTTGGATGTAACTTCGTTTATACATAGTACATACCAATGTCTCCACCGGGTTCGTTGGCCAGCTTCACCCGCCATCTTGTTTAAAAATGGCGGCCATTTAAATTTTTAAGAAAAATTTAAATTTGAAATGTGGTACCAAAAATTGAAAATATATTTTCTTCTTATGTGTTTGACGTTGATAAAAAGATTCGGGAGCAGTTTTTGTTTCGTCTATATCTTAAGAAATGGCTGAGTTATAGCATTTTGAATTTCTAGCGTGGCTGACATTTTGAAACGTCCTGATTTTTCTCACGTAATAACAGGCGTATTTATGAACCGACTTGGATGTACCTTGGTGTGTACATAGTACATACAAATATCTCGACCGAGTTCGTTGGCCAGCTTCATCCGCCATCTTGTTTCAAAATGGCGGCCATTTAAAAAAATTTAAAAATAAAAAAATTTAAATGAGATACCAAAAAATTGGAAAATGAAAAAGATTTTTTTTGTATGTGTTTGACCTTAATACAAAGATTCCGGAACAGTTTTTCTTTCGTCTATATCTAAAAAAAAAATGGCTGAGTAATAGCATTTTGAATTTCTCTTGTGGTTGACATTTTAAAACGACCTGATTTTGTCACGCGATAACAGGCGTATTTATGAACCTATTTGGATGTAATTTGGTCTGTACATAGTACATACCAATGTCTCGACCGAGTTCGTTGGCCAGCTTCGGTCGACATCGGGTTTTTTATCCCGTTTTTTCAAACGAAAATCCACAATGCTGATTAAGATGAAAGAAAAAAATCTATATATTTTAATATATATAAATATATATATGTGTGTGTGTGTGTGTGTGTGTGTAAACTATACGGCCAAAGGTGACCGGCCACTTGCGATTTTTGACGTTTTCTTAAATATATAGAAAAATACATGAGGAATTATCCTGAAACTCCAGGTGTGTAAACAGAATAGGACAGATCATATATTTCCGTGAAGATTTTTTTCCCGAAACCCCATAGGGGACCGTCAATAAATTGAAAAATAACGAATATATTTTAGACACCCCTGTAAAATCTAATGTAGCAAAAGCGTTCAAACTGTAGATTACGATTAAGTGCATTTTTGTAATAAATTGTGTTTATTTTTATGAGAATAGCATGTAAATTCGTAGAAAAATTAAAGTTTTTATAAAAAGAGTCCCAAATTTTGCCAAATTTTTTGCCTATAATTTGTAGAGTTCTTAATATAAAAAAAAAAAGTTCTTTTCAGAAAATATGACAAATAACACAATACCCTGCGATCATAATGAAAAAATAATAAAAATTGTATGAAAAATGAGCAGTTTTACTAAATAACGATTCTCTGCGCATGCCCGAATGTAAACAAAATATAATTTGTATAATGTGTTAGCTAAATGTATAGAGCAACTTTTGTGAAAATCTCAAAAATATATCGTTTGAAAAGTCTGAAAATTATCGTTTATAAAATATGCTCAAAATCCGTTATTCCAAAAAGGAAGCAAAAATATGAGGAGCTGTATCAAAATACAGTAGTACATGCAAAATTGCGTATGCTGTATGGCACTAATCAATGGATGTATGGATACAACCCCTCAAATTTTTTCTTCATTTTGGAAACAACGGATTTTGACCTTATTCTATCAACAATAATTTTCAGAATTTTCAAGCTATGTCTTTGAGACTTTTACAAAAGTTGCTCTGTACATTTAGCTAACACATTATGCACATTATATTTTGTTTACATTCGAGCATGCGCAGTGAATCATTATTTAGTACAACTGCTCATTTTTCATACAATTCTTATTATTTTTTCATTCTGATTGCAGGGTATTATGTACAATGTTATTTGTCATAGTTTCTGAAAAGAGCTTTTATTTATATTAAGAACTCTATAAATTATAAGCAAATAAACTTGGCAAAATTTGGGGCTCTTTTCATAAAAACTTTAATTTCTCTTCGAATATACATGCTATTCTCATAAAAATGAACACAATTTATTACAATAAGGCACTTAATCATAATCTACAGTTTGAACGCTTTTGCTACATTAGTTTTTACATTGTTACCCAAAAGATATTCGTTCTTTTTCAATTTGTTGACGGTCCCCTATGGGGTTTCGGAAAAAAATCTTCACGGAAATATATGACCTGTCCTATTCTGTTTACACACCTTGCGTTTCAGGATAATTCCTCATGTATTTTTCTTGATATTTAAGAAAACGTCAAAAATCGCAAGTGGCCGGTCACCTTTGGCCATATAGTGTATGAATTGTATATGTGTATGTGTGTTTTCATTAATATAATAATATTGATATTGGAGATATAATTGCATCAAATTATGGATTATTTTCTTTATTACCTGTTTCTAGCCGATTTTGGGTAGATGTGTGTTGGTTTCAGGCTGGGTTTCGGTTTTACTTCAAATAAAATTTTTGTGTCCAGCTTGCGTTAACCTGGGCCATGCTGGCCCTCGGACTGTACCGTGAAAAACAACACAATTTTTCCACAAAAAACACGAATGTAAGAAACAATCCCTGGAAGTCGGTTTTATTTATTTCTTTAATTACTTGTTCTCTGGCATTTAGTTTTACCGTTCATTCACAGTACCTGCAAGATACAAACAACTCCACTTTTATGACTCCTTACAGTATATACGACCATTTATTTAAATTTAAATTAATTATAACTTTCGCAGAAATTGATTTAAAAAATAACATTTATGAGAGTAAGTAAAACAACAGAATTATCGATTTGTAAAACATCGAGCAATCAAGCATAAACTTTAAAAGTAAACTAACATTAATCGATTGCATATTTGGAGTATTTTTTCAACGCAATTTCATATCTCTTAAATTGGTATTCATTTTTCATTTTTATTAAATTATCATTCGAAACTCTTTTAAATATTGATTTTATGAAAGATATTGCTTTGGAGTTTTCTCCTTGCAAAATAAACATCAATTTCTGTAAACTGTAAATGCAAAGGGCATAAAAGTATTGAAAATAAATTATCAGTTCGACCTTTCGTCTGCAACCTCATAAATTAATGATCATTTTTACATGTAACGCTTTATTTACGTTACTTCTATGTTAAAGATAAAAATATTCTTAGTTTCGAAAAATTTAATAACCCATTTTATAGATTAAAGTTACTGACAATCGGAAATATCTTTCAAAAATGAAAAATGAATGCTGTTTATATTAATTAACTAAATCTTTATTTAGACTGTTTGAATAAGAAAAAAGTCCTTCCGGCCAGTGCCGGGAGGAAGAGGTAGCTTTCATAATCCTTATTTAAAAAAAGCCAACTTATATCATGCAAACACACGAAGCTCAATTTAGTGGAAACCGAATATAGGAGATTCAATTACTAATTTTTATCAATATAATGAATGAGAATTTCGCGAAATTAGTCAGCTTTTTCCAAGCTGCTTTTCTTTAAAGTAACTTATATCTGGCTGCCAAATTCGGCAATTTCTTAAAGTGCCTGTCATTTTAAGACAACATGGTGGATGAGGCTAAGCAGTGAACTTGGTCGAGACCTTAGTAATTGCTGTGCACATGCTCACTCACATCGGAATCGGTTAACATATAGGAGTGCTGTCGCATGCAAAAAATCAGATTTCTCAAAATGTCACCCACAATAGAAATTGAAACTGCTGTATCTGAGCCATTTTTTAAGGTAAAGACAAACAAAAAATGCTCCTGAATCCTTATATCAAGATCAAATACTTAAGAAAGAAACCTTTTTCAATTTCTAATTTTTTTGCACCTCACTTTAAATATATATATATATTTTAATTTAATGGCCGCCATTTTGAAACAAGATGGCTGATGAATCTGGCCAGCGAACTTGGTCGAGGTGTTGATGTATACTATCCACATGCCTTCTTACATCGAAATAGGCGAATACGTGTGTTATCGCGTGACAAATACAAGATAGTTTCAAAATGTTAGCCATGCTAGAAATTCAAAGTGCTATAAATCAACCATTTTTTAAGATATCAACAAAATAACAAATTTTCAGAAACAAAAACTGCTCCGGAATCTTTGTATTAAGGCCAAACACATAAAAAAAATCTTTTTCATTTTCCAATTTTTTAATACCTCATTTTGAATTTTAAATTTAATTTTTTTTAAATGGCAACCCTTTTGAAACAAGATGGCGAATGAAGCTGGCCAACGAACTCGGTCTAGACATTGGTATGTACTATGTACAGACCAAGTTACATCCAAATAGGTTCATAAATACGCCTGTTATCGCGTGACAAAAATCAGGTCGTTTTAAAATGTCAGCCACAAGAGAAATTCAAAATGCTATTACTCAGCCATTTTTTTTTTTTTTTAGATATAGACGAAAGAAAAACTGTTCCGGAATCTTTGTATTAAGGTCAAACACATACAAAAAAAATCTTTTTCATTTTCCAATTTTTTGGTATCTCATTTAATTTTTTTTATTTTTTAATTTCTTTAAATGGCCGCCATTTAGAAACAAGATGGCGGATGAAGCTGGCCAACGAACTCGGTCGAGATATTTGTATGTACTATGTACTCACCAAGGTACATCCAAGTCGGTTCATAAATACGCCTGTTATTACGTGAGAAAAATCAGGACGTTTCAAAATGTCAGCCACGCTAGAAATTCAAAATGCTATAACTCAGCCATTTCTTAAGATATAGACGAAACAAAAACTGCTCCCGAATCTTTTTATCAAGGTCAAATACATAAGAAGAAAATATTTTTTCAATTTTCAATTTTTGGTACCACATTTCAAATTTAAATTTTTCTTAAAAATTTAAATGGCCGCCATTTTTAAACAAGATGGCTGGTGAAGCTGGCCAACGAACCCGGTCGAGACATTGGTATGTACTATGTCTAAACGAAGTTACATCCAAATCGGTTCATAAATACGCCTTTTATCGCGTGACAAAATTCAGGACGTTTCAAAATGTCAGCCACGCTAGAAATTCAAAATGCTATAACTCAGCCATTTTTTAAGATATAGACGAAACAAAAACTGCTCCGGAATCTTTGTATAAAGGTCAAGTACATAAGAAAAGAATATTTTTCCATTTTCAATTTTTTGGTACCACATTTCAAATTTAAAATTTTTAAAAATTTTTTAAATGGCCGCCATTTTGAAACAAAATGGCGGATGAAGCTGGCCAACGAACTCGGTCGAGAGATTGGTATGTACTATATACACACCGAATTACATCCAAATCGGTTCATAAATACGCCTTTTATCGCGTGACAAAATTCAGGACGTTTCAAAATGTCAGCCACGCTAGAAATTCAAAATGCTATAACTCAGCCATTTTTTAAGATATAGACGAAACAAAAACTGCTCCGGAATCTTTGTATAAAGGTCAAATACATAAGAAAAAAATATTTTTCCATTTTTAATTTTTTGGTACCACATTTGAAGTTTTAAATTTTTTTAAAAATTTTAAATGGCCGCCATTGTGAAACAAAACGGCGGATGAAGCTGGCCAACGAACTCGGTCGAGACATTGGTATGTACTATGTACACACCGAATTACATCGAAATCGGTTCATAATTACGAGAGTTACAGTGTGACATAGGTCAGATATATATATATATATATATATATATATATATATATATATATATATATATATATATATATATATATCAATTTTGAACGGAGGGTGGTTTCGGGGTCTGGGGGTCATGATCGATGAAAATATACCAAAATGTTTTGAAATCGCTTTCCTCCGAACGGCTGCAATAGGTAGCTTTTTTGTAAAGAAAGCTACCTAAAAAAATATTTTCTTCAGAGTCAGTTAACATTGTTTACAGACCGAAAACAAAGCTACTCTAATAGCTTTCAAAATAAACGTATAAATAAATTCAAAATCAAACCTCATATATGAGCCTTTGAAGTTACAATGACGGAAGTAGAATGCATTGAACGACCAAAAAAGTTAGTATAACGTTGATATTAAATATTTATTTTGAAATTAAATAGAAAATAATATTTTAAATAACCAAATACAAATAATAGTGAACGATAAAATTTAAAATTGGAAAACAAATGAAACTACAAAGTAAACACCACACATCTAAAAAAAAAAAATTTTTTTTGTTTTCTTGGCTAATATTGCCTCATAATCAAAATCAAACGCATTCGTATGTTTTGCCACATTAACACCATGACGTTTATATATTGAATTATCAGACTAAATCCTTATATAACATCTTCAGTTGCTAAACCAGTTAATTGTTGATCATGTCGAAGCTAGAATGAAGAAACTTCATTTAGAGCCTCGACGTCCTTAAAATATGTATTCCCTTATAGGCACATAAGTACCATATATTTTATAATAGAATTTATTTTAAAATAAAATTTGTTTCTAAAATTTGTGCCTATCTGATCTGATATCATAATTACGAAAACAACGAAGGTAATTTCATAAACGAGTTGCATTTGTTCCTCAGATGGATAAAACAAATTGAAATTGACAATTTTAGGAAGTAGTATTTGTTTTCGTTATTTTAAAATTGCATCATATTTTGACTTATAGGTGTTAAAAAGCGATTCGGGTATTGACAACATTCAAATACCATCGAAGATTAATCAAGTTGGGATCCATACTTATGATCGCCATTGAACATTCTCGACTGTTAGAGCAGAGTTGCCAGTTAGACCTTCTTTGTTATTTAGAAATTCCAAGTTTGTACCAGAAAACTCGAATAGTAATTTTTATTTGATCTAAGGACATACATTTCATGATTATATAAAGTAAAAATTCTTCCTGTGTGGTAGTTGAGATTTCAAGACAAGAAGTAAATAGAAAATTGCATAAAACCTGACCTGATTTACTCAGCAATGAGTCACTCATTTTATATGACCTTGAACATCTGTACATGCAAAGTAAAACATTATATTGAACTAGCTCAATAATTACAAGTAGGCTGTGCTGCCCCATTCACCATATAATCTAAACATGAATCCACAATTACTTGTTTATTTATTTATTGTAAAGATTATTTTTGATTCATTTAAGAAAGGGATGAATGTATTTAAAAAAAATGTTTAGTTTTCTGCTCGTTATGAATGCTAACTTGACGACCCATCTTTTATTTTGCTCAATAGCTTTTGCGGTGAAAACTTTTATTTCTGTGAAACTAACGCGACGGGAAAGTGCGCCAGTTTTAAACATGCAATTTGTTTTCTTTTGGCGTCTTTGATTTTCAGCCCAATGCCTCTTCTCTTATTTTTCCAGTATTTATAATTTATAATTATTTATAATTTCCAAATTAATATTTGAAAAGACGGACACCAATTTTAAAATTCCCTGGGTTTATTTTTATTTTGTTGTTGTTGTTTGTTTGTTCAATTCGGAGCTTTCGATTTTTGGCAAAGCACTCACCCTCCCTCGTTTACTTTTCCTCTGGCTTTGAAGTAAAAAATTGCGTACTTGTGAAGATTAATTAAACTCGAAATGCGCCAATTAAAGAAAATAAAGAAAAAATCTTTTTAATTTGATCAATAACATATCATCTGTTTGTGTTTTTTAAACGTTTTTTCCATGAAAATCTATCTTGTGGCCCAAATTAAAAAAGGGAATGTGTTCCACATATACTTCTTCATGGTAAAACGAAAGTACTTCTGGTATTGTATTGTTGTTCTTTAAAAGAAAATATCAGAAGTTCGAATAACAATTTTAAATAATGTTTATGCAGCATCAGTAAAAATGATTTTTTTTCAAATTCAGACATGATTTAAATCCATTGTTAATAAATACGGTGTTTTCCATATGATAAAGAGTGAATGGCATTTCAGATTGAAATGCATTTTTGAAATAAAATTTTTAATGAAATTAACTGCGACATTGCATTCATTTAGACGTTAAAAGGTAACGCAACTTTCACTGGTTCAAAATTTCGATTTTTGTTTTCTTTGTCGCTTACAGTATTTTTTATACACATGAAAATCATATTTCATTAGTTAGAAATCGATATCAAAAGTGAAAGGGCAATTTCGAGGCCACACAAATGAAGCGCGACACAACGAGTTAAGGGTAGCGAAAACTTTAAGAGCGTTTTTTTTTTTTTTTTTTTTTTTTCGAACAGCATTTTTAAAATCATTCAACACTTCAGCCTATTTTCAATCAATCAACTTAGTCTTTTTAAAAATTAATCGTCGCATTTTTTTATAGTGAAATGCGTAGCTTTTCTTTCGAAACATTAGTATTTCACTTTCCTGTGTAATTTTAAGTAACGAAATTTTTGTCTGAAAATTTGCATTTTACTTTGAATTGATGACATTTCACTAAAAAGGAATATTTTACTAGCTACGTATTTTACTAGCTTTTTGAGCTAAAACAACTTATTTTTTGTCTCATTTTTCTAGGTTAAATTAAAGCACTTCATTCCATCAGCTGTCAGGCTGCCATTTATTAACATATCAAAAAATATATATATGTATAATTGATTACGTTGATATATGCATTATAGTTTAGTGTAAATGGATTTTGCATTTTTGAAGAACTTTGCATTTCTCAAGGGGGAAAAAGTCTTAAATTGCAGGGCGTGAAAGTGATGTAGCTCCTTAATAAAAAAATCATTGAAAAGTTCATAATGGTTTGAGGAGATGTGACAATCGATAGTTTAGATTTGTCTTCTTATGCTTAAAGTGAAGAAGAATAAATTTAAGAAAGAAGGTAACAAAATAGGATTAGGAAAACTTCGTGTATGGTATGCTAGTTCTATAGAAAAACTATGATCGAGAATTCTCCCTGCCATGAGACAACTTTTCTTGTTATTGTGATATAGAACAAGCTATACGTGAAAAAAAACCTTCTTGAAAAAAAGAGTACTTTTTTATTGCGTAACGCCGTTTCACGTCACAATGATACGAATTGCAGTGACATCATGTGACGTGAAAGTCATGCAGCAGCGACATGGGTGTGACGCTTTTTTTCTGTTTTCGATCTGATTTGTTACATTATTAAGAAATAGCATTAGCTTAACTGAGGATTTTGGGGCAGTCAAAGTAATTTAGGTAAATTATATATAGTAAAACCTGTTAATGTGGAGTCGGAAAAAAGGGGGCCGGAAAAAAACTTTATTTTAAATAAGTTTCCGTCTGGGTAGGTAAATTGTCTATTGTAACTGCATTGTATTCTTTCGGCGAGACCATATATTTTCCGTTTATGGCAAGACTAGGTTATATACAGGTTCCGTTTTGACAACTTTACTGTATTTCTCTTTATTCCAAATTAAATATTATTTACATTGATATAAGAAAAAATATTCTACCAAGATACAAACAAAATAAAATATTATCATTTTAAAAGCATAAAATGTTTTTCCTCTAAAACATATTTGAAAATTATTTCATTATAAATAAATATGATATAGGGGACAGAGGTGCACTGCACATGATAACAAGGGAACATCTGAACAACATCCATTCATCTAATTAACAACAGATAAAAATCTTTTAATAATCTTCAATGTTTGGTATTAATCGTATCAACTGTTGACAGTTTTTAAATCTTTTTACCCGACTGAAAAGAAGGGTTATGTGTTTCATGCGTATCTGTGTATGTGGATTTCTTTATACCCTCGAAACATCCCAACGGCTGGATGGATTTTAATGAATGAGTTCTCTATCAATTTGTCTTAACGGCCCGATAGGTTATAGGCTAGGTTTTGTTTTTATGAATTCCAAATGGCGGCCGTAAAATACAAAATGGCGGTAGAGACGAAAAAAATGTACGCACCCTATTGAGGGGCATATCATTGGATAGGTCTTTCAAAATGAAGACGATGTTTCATTGACTATTTTACAGTCAGAAGCTCCGTTAAAATATTATACAACCTGGAAGTTGTGTATGTAGAATCTCTAGCTTTACTGCAACTTTAAACCATCATAGACATCTATAGACCTCATCAAAAGAGTGTTTATAGATAGGAACAAGCAATTAAACACAACTTAAAAGTCATCAATACAAGTAAATAAAAAAAAGGTAAGTAATATAAACAAGTAATATAAAAAAAATGGTACTTTTCGGTTAGCCGGGCGCCAGTGTTATATATATATATATATATATATATATAATATACAATATACATATGTGTGTATATATACAATATGCGTATATATATATATGTATATTTACATATATGTATGTATATAAATCTGTATATATAACACTGGCGCCCGGCTAACCGTAAAGTACCAAAAAAATATTTTAAGTCAATTCCTACTTAGGTCAATAAGAGAATTTTAGGTAGCTTTCATTACAAAAAGCTACCTATTTCAGCCGTTCGGAGGAAAGCGATTTCATAAAATTTTGGTATATTTTCATCGATCATGACCCTCAGACCACGAAACCACCCTCCGTTCGAAATTGATATATATATATATATATATATATATATATGACATATGTCACACTGTAACTCTCGTAATTATGAACCGATTTCGATGTAATTCGGTGTGTACATAGTACATACCAATGTCTCGACCGAGTTCGTTGGCCAGCTTCATCCGTCGTTTTGTTTCAAAATGGCGGCCATTTAAAATTTTAAAAAAATTTAAAATTTGAAATGTCGTACCAAAAAATTAAAAATGGAAAAATATTTTTTTCTTATGTATTTGACCTTTATACAAAGATTCCGGAGCAGTTTTTGTTTTGTCTATATCTTAAAAAATGGCAGAGTTATAGCATTTTGAATTTCTAGCGTGGCTGACATTTTGAAACGTCCTGAATTTTGTCACGCGATAAAAGGCGTATTTATGAACCGATTTGGATGTAACTTCGTTTATGCATAGTACATACCAATGTCTCGACCGGGTTTGTTGGCCAGCTTCATCCGCCATCTTGTTTAAAAATGGTGGCCATTTAAATTTTTACGAAAAATTTAAATTTGAAATGTGGTACCAAAAAATTGAAAATTGAAAAAATATTTTCTTCTTATATGTTTGACCTTGATAAAAAGATTCGGGAGCAGTTTTTGTTTCGTCTATATCTTAAGAAATGGCTGAGTTATAGCATTTTGAATTTCTAGCGTGGCTGACATTTTGAAACGCCCTGATTTTTGTCACGTAATAACAGGCGTATTTATGAACCGATTTGGATGTACCTTGGTGTGTACATAGTACATGCAAATATCTCGACCGAGTTCGTTGGCCAGCTTCATCCGCCATCTTGTTTCAAAATGGCGGTCATTTAAAAAAATTAAAAAATAAAAAAATTTAAATGAGATACCAAAAAAGTCCTTCCGCCCAGTGCCGGGAGGAAGAGGTAGCTTTCATATTCCTTATTTTTAAAAAGCAAGCTTATATTATTCAAACACACGAAGCTCAATTTAGTGGAAACCGATTATAGGAGATTCAATCCTAATCTTTATCAGTACTAAATCATTATGAATGAGAATTTCGCGAAATTAGTCAGTTTTATCAAAGCTGCTTTTATTTAAAGTAACTTATATTTGGTTACCAAATTCGGCGATATCTTGAAGTTATTGCCATTTTAAGACAACATGGTGGATGAGGCTAACGAGTGAACTTGGTCGAGACCTTAGTAATTCCTGTGCACATGCTCACTCACATCGGAATCGGTTGATGTATACAAGTTCTGTCTCAGGCAAAAAATCAGATTTTTCAAAATGTCACCCACATTAGAAATTCAAACTGCTATATCTGAGCCACTTTCTAAGATAAAGACAAAACAAAAAATGCTCCGGAATCCTTATATCATGGTCAAATACTTAAGAAAGAAACCTTTTTCAATTTCTAATTCTTTTGCACCTTACTTTAAATATAATTTTTTATTTAATTTAAAGGCCTGCATTTTGAAACAAGATGGCTGATGAATCTGGCCAGCGAACTTGGTCGAGACATTACGATATACTATCCACATGCCTTCTTACATCGAAATAGGTTAATGAATACGCGTGTTATCACGTGACAAATATCAGATCGTTTCAAAATGTCAGCCATGCTAGAAATTCAAAGTGCTATAATTCAACCCTTTTTTAAGATATACACGAAACAAAAACTGCTCCGGAATCTTTGTATCAAGGTCAAACACATAAAAAAAATCTTTTTCATTTTTCAATTTTTTGATAACTCATTTTAAATTTAAAATTTATTTTTTTTTTAAAAATGGCAGCCCTTTTGAAACAAGATGGCGAATGAAGCTGACCAACGAACTCGGTCGAGACATTGGTATGTACTATGTACACACCAAGTTACATCCAAATCGGTTCATAAATACGCCTGTTATCGCGTGACAAAAATCAGGTTGTTTCAAAATGTCAGCCACAATAGAAATTCAAAATGCTATAACTCAGCCAATTTTTTTAGATACAGAAGAAACAAAAACTGTTCCGAAATCTTTGTATTAAGGTCAAACACATACAAAAAAATCTTTTTCATTTTCCAACTTTTTTGGCACCTCATTTTAAATTTTAAATTTTTAAAAAAATTTTAAATGGCCGCCATTTTGAAACAAGATGGTGGATGAAGCTGGCGAACGAACTCGGTCGAGAAATTAGTACGTATTATGTATACACCAAAGTACATCCAAAGCGGTTCATAAATACGCCTGTTATCGCGTGACAAAAATCAGGTCATTTCAAAATGTCAGCCCCGCTAGAAATTCAAAGTGCTATAACTCAGCCATTTTTTAAGATATAGACAAAACAAAGAATGCTCCGGAATCTTTGTATCAAGGTCAAACACATAAGAGAAAAATATTTTCCATTTTAAATTTTTTGGTACCACATTTCAAATTTTAAATTTTTTTAAATTTTTAAAATGGCCGCCATTTTGTAACAAGATGGCAGATGAAGCTGGCCAACGAACTGGGTCGAGATATTTGTATGTACTATGTACACACCGAGTTTCATGCAAATTGGTTCATAAATACGAGAGTTACAGTATGACAAAAATCAGATATATATATATATATATATATATCAACTTTTGAACGGAGGGTGGTTTCGGGGTCTGGGGGTCATGATCGATGAAAATATACCAAAATTTTTTGAAATCGCTCTCCTCCGAACGGCTGCAATAGGTAGCTTTTTGTAATGAAAGCTACCTAAAAGTGGAAAATGAAAAAGATTTTTTTCGTATGTGTTTGACCTTAATACAAAGATTCCGGAACAGTTTTTGTTTCGTCTATATCTAAAAAAAATGGCTGAGTAATAGCATTTTGAATTTCTATTGTGGCTGACATTTTAAAACGACCTGATTTTTGTCATGCTATAACAGGTGTATTTATGAACCGATTTGGATGTAACTTGGTCTGTACATAGTACATACCAATGTCTCGACCGAGTTCGTTGGCCATCTTCATTCGCCATCTTGTTTCAAAAGGGTTTCCATTAAAAAAAAAATTAAATTTAAAATTTAAAATGAGGTATTAAAAAATTGGAAAATGAAAAAGGTTTTTTTCTTATGTATTTGGCCTTGATACAAAGATTCCGGAGCAGTTTTTGTTTCTGAAAATTTGTTCTTTTGTTTATATCTTAAAAAATGGTTGATTTATAGCACTTTGAATTTCTAGCATGGCTAACATTTTGAAACGATCTTGTATTTGTCGCGCGATAACACACGTATTCGCCTATTTCGATGTTAGAAGGCATGTGGATAGTATACATCAACACCTCGACCAAGTTCGCTGGCCAGATTCATCAGCCATCTTGTTTAAAAATGGCGGCCATTAAATTAAAAAATATATATATATTTAAAGTGAGGTGCAAAAAAATTAGAAATTGAAAAAGGTTTCTTTCTTAAGTATTTGACCTTGATATAAGGATTCAGGAGCATTTTTTGTTTGTCTTTACCTTAAAAAATGGCTCAGATATAGCAGTTTCAATATCTATTGTGGGGGACATTTTGAAAAATCTGATTTTTTGCATGCGACAGCACTCGTATATATCAACCGATTCCGATGTGAGTGAGCATGTGCACAGCAATTACTAAGGTTTCGACCAAGTTCACTGCTTAGCCTCATCCACCATGTTGTCTTAAAATGGCAGGCACTTTAAGAAATTGCCGAATTTGGTAGCCAAATATAAAGTACTTTAAAGAAAAGCAGCTTGGATAAAGCTGACTAATTTCGCGAAATTCTCATTCATTATATTGATAAAAATTAGTATTGAATCTCCTATATTCGGTTTCCACTAAATTGAGCTTCGTGTGTTTGAATGATATAAGTTGGCTTTTTTAAAATAAGGAATGTGAAAGCTACCTCTTCCTCCCGGCACTGGCCGGAAGGACTTTTTTTTCTCCCATTCTTCTTTTCTCTTGAGTGGCGCTTAAAATGCGCTGATCAAGAAGAGGGCTCTCTCGGTCTTAAAATACCTCTATCAAGAAGAGGGCTCTCTCGATTATTGAAAATTAATTAATTTAATTTAATTAATGAATTAATATTTGAAAAGAACTGGATTAGCATCAAGTGCCATCCACTACAAATTAAAAAAAAAATTATTTGAGCTTGATTGGATGAATAATAAGTATTTTATTAACGATTGAAAATTTGAACAAGATATATATAGCGAGAGTGTGAGCTAATAGTAGGAATTGAAAAAAAAAAAAAAAAAAATAGTTTCACATTCATGAGAAATAATTAATTAGTTCGCTTTCTACGCAGTCGGGTTTTTTGATTTTTTTAAATTTAATTGTTTATTTATCTGATGTTAAATAGACGAAATCGACGTTCTTCACATGTACCCGTTTTCCCCTGCAGGGTGATTCATAATAACAAATCATTAATTTGCAGAGAATTCAGGAACATAAAATTGAGTAATATTAACATAAAAACATGAGATGGCTCTCCTGCTACGATCGGAGTTCATGACGTCAGATCACGTGATCTAACGCTGACCCAATCGGGCGAGAAAGCTCTTGTTTGTTTTTCCCCTCCCTAGAGAGTTTCTCGTTGGATTGGGTTGGCGGAGATCACGTGATCTGACGTCATGTCCTCCGTCCTAAGGCACCGCTGTAACAAACAAGAGCTTTTTAGGCTTACCAGCTGACACCCAGCGCCCTCTTGTGTCTTTGTTTTGTATATGGGAAGACACGCTCTTGTGTTATTATTGTTTGTTTTTGTGTTCCTGATAAGACTGCTATATTTATCTCTCAGGAAAAGGAAGATTTTTATTTCACTAGTTTATGTTTGTTTTATTGCTCTACCATTATTTTTCACATTCTACTAAATTATGTTGAATGGGCTTGTGCTAGTAATATCGTCTTTAATGATTTTTCCTTAAGAACAGTTCCTTAATTAATAGTAATTATAATTATTCTTTTTCATATGTTTCTCTATTGCATTGTTCTAGCAATACTTTTAAACTAATTTTGCAGTCATATTTGCCATTATGCGTCGCGTATGTGTTCATAATATGTTACGATTACACTGAGATTATTGTCGTCCTGATCGGAAACGATTCTTTCTGCCGTATGACGCGTATGCATGTAACACTTTTGTGGGAAAAAAGTGCATAAAAAGTGAAAAGAAAGAAGAAAACTGAAAAGGTAAAAAAGGAAAATTATCAAAAGTAAGATTTTTTTTAAAGCAAGGAATCATATCCGGGAAAGCATTAAATGTGCAACGTACAATAAGTCTGAAAAACATACAAACTAGCAACGTTAGTTCCTTACCTTCCTAGACATTATTTAGTTATTCTGAACCACCCTGTCCCAAGAAAAGCGCCGGTGAGAATTAAAATAAATCAGACGCCAGAAAGACAAATACAAAATAATTTTGAAAAATGTCAAAGGAACAAACACTCTGTAACATTAAAATATGATATGTTAGCGGCTTAATCGGAGTAGCAAATGGAGTTCAGAATAATGTGTCAAATGACGAGTACGCATATGTACGTAAAAATGGTCTTTTGCGCGGAAAAGTGTTGTAACTGTATCAAAATTATTTTTTCCAAAAATAATTTTTTTAAAGAAATTAGAAGAGTTTTTCGTGAGTAGTGTGGTGCTATCCGAGTCAACAATTAACCAAATAATGCAGAAAATTCGTAATGATTATACAATGCTGAAACGAGTCTTCCTGAATATGATATAAACCATGCAGATGACTGTCTAGATGTTGGAGGTGGCCAATTTGAACATCTATGAGAGTTAAGAACAAATAAATAAGTTTTTGTAATTTCTTTGTCAATTTTTTTCGAAATTTCACTAGCATTTTTTTCACTTTGCGTGTATGTGTGTGTGGAGGGGGGGGGGGGGACAACCCGTACATGCAGTTAAAACAAATTAAATGATATTTATACCGCTCACATTTTAGTACATATTCCACGTTGTAGCGTATTGACATATTTCTGCCAAATGTCCCACTCAGGTCCGTGTTGTTCTATGATGCCACAGCAATGTCACTGTTGTAACTGTGACATTCGTGGTTTGCACTGAAGTCCAGCGACGTTCGTTCCACCATGTTTTCTGTACGGATTATAAATTATAACGCATTTTGATTGTAATTATTTAAAAAAAGAATCTGAAATTTGAAACTCAAGACTCTCAATCTTGCTCTTTCTCCCCCCACCGCCCCCCGTCTTTCTTTCTTTTTTTTAAAGGATCTTGAGATTCATAAAGCTTTAAAATATTCGAAATTTTAATTTTTTTTATATGCACTCCTATCTTTACCGAATATTTTGATATAATTGTTTTCTTGAAATTCTCATTAGAACAAAAGTTATGGTTTTTAGAATTATAGCCGCTCGATAGCAGAAGCGGCGTTTCCGAAACTTTGATGCCATTTTTCTCAAAATGACATTTTTGGGCATAACGCGCAGGATATCCCGAAAAGTTTAGAATATTTTTTCATGAAGTTTTCAAAACATATGTTTAATGCTATTTCGTATAAACGGAACCTAAAATTTCCTTTTTAATTCTTTAAAAAAATAATTTTTGGGTAATTATACTGTTGAAAATTTCAAAATTTTGTATTAGGTAAATACAACTTTGTATCAAAAATATAAAAAAGCATTAAACACAAATTTATTTAGGTTCAGTGTAACTATTATAATTTGAAGTATATTTAGGCACCAAAAATGTTCATTCTAGTTGCAAAATTTATTTTGTAATCCTGCGCGTACCAATTTTCTGCTCGAAAAATGTCTGACAGTTTGAATCCCCCTATAAATATTAATTCTGCATCTTGTAATTTTTTTAATGTATGAAATGAAAGAACATACTCATACCTTTCATTTCTCTAAAAATTGTGCTTTAAAATCATATACATTTTAGATAAGCGTCGTTATTGCTGGTTTTTATCTACAATTTATGCTATTGAAAATAAGTAAATATTTGTCCTTTTTTATTGCATTTGTAATGACGAAGTTAATTAATTAACACTATCATGATATGAAGTTCTGAAATTAATTACTTCTCTAACGTAGAAAATTTAAAATTAAACAAAAGGAAGAATTTCCGGAAATATACTATTTTGAAATTATACAAATGTTCATTTAAAAGCTTTTTACACTTTAACTGGCAAAAGTTTAGCGGCTGAAAAAAAAGACATTGAATTATTGGAAAATAGAAAGTAATAATGGAAAGTTTCTCTCTCTTTGCGCGAATAAGTGCGCCCTCTTAAAAGAAGTATATTCAATTGCCAAGTGATTTTTCCTGTTCTTTTATTATGCTAAGTAAAGATGAGTAATTGAAAGGAAACTTTGTATTATAAAATTGTAATTTTCAAATACTTGGAGTTTCCATCAAAAAAAAAAAAAAAAAAAAAAAAAATCGTTGCAAATATGTTTATCTCTGCTCCGAGTTAAATGTATATTTAAAGAAATATATTATAGTCATTTTGTAAAAGCTTTCTTAATCTATTTTGTCATAAACATGGACCCAATCAGAGAGAAGAAGGGGGGAGGGGGTATTGTAAATACAGCTATTTTCGAATAGTCCATTTTCGTCTTGTTGAATTTTAATTCTTTTTTTTTTTTTTCATTTTCACACAATATTTGTGTTTTTTAATAACGAAATTACGTATTTCTTTTAAATTACGTTCGTTTTATTGCACTATCATAATAGTGGAGTTGCATTGTCCTACAATGTTTTTAAGGCTTATTTAGTGATTTTCCAGTTATGAGACAAAGTCACCCTAAGCCAAGGTGACTTTGTCCCGCTTTTTTTAAAAATAATTTTAAAAACTATTCTTTAAAAATAATGTGAATTAAAAAATTTACTATTGATATCTTAGAGCTTGTTTAAATGGAAATTTTGATAATTTGGGGTTTTTAAAGGCAACAAGAGGCAAAAAATACGGTACTGGCAACTTAAAACGGCTGTAACTCAGACTAAATTTTTTTTAGGCTCGCCAAGCGTTGTATGGATAATTATCATAAGAGTTTGCCACTTTGTTGGTGTTTTATCGAAGTTCCATAATTTTACAATAAGCTGAATCTAAATCCTCGCGACAACTTTAAACTCTTATAACTCGTAACGAAATTGTCAGAGCGCGCTCAATTCTTTTTGTGTGAGTAGACATCATGACACAATGTTACAAGTGGTGATCGGATTGGAATGTTACCGGGTGTCCGATCGGCATAATACTGAGTTTAAAATAAACCTACCCCCTTATTCTTATTAATAAAATGGGCAACGACTACCAGAGCCCAATTTACTCATTCATAGTCCAGTGATTGCGATAACTGTGGCGGGCCACCGCTTTTCATGAATGCTTATTATTAGATGAAACAGTTTTATCAACAACATTTTATCTAACACTAGCTGAACCGGCTGGCGTTGCCCGGGCCTTTGATAATAAACTTAAATGATCTAAATAACCATATCTACAGTGTGTATATCTAGAGATTATATATATATATTTATATATATATATATATATATATATATATATATATATATATATATATATATATATTAATTTTTTTCACTTCATGCAGTTTTCCGAGCAAAGGTGCCATTTGGGGATGGCTAGGGGGCAGTTGCCCCATCCAAGGAATTTGATATTTCATCATGTATCAGTCATAACATGTCAGATGTTAAAAAAGAAATCAGAAATAGCACAAAAGCTAAAATAACTTATCAGATTTGACTAAAATAGAAACATGAACATTAAATAAGCAGTTTAAGCACAGAAATTAATAATTATAAAAAAATGTATGCTGAAGCCTTTGTATTGAAATATTTTTAAAGTAACACATACTTATCATTAATGATTACTTTGGCTACTTTAAAAATATGTATGTGATAATAAAACTAGAGACAGCCATACCGATTGCTTTTAATTGAGTCCCATGCTAGAGGGATCTTCCCTCGGCGTAGAGTCCTGCATCGGGTCGGGTTACCCGCACCCGAACCGACCCACGGTTGGCGCCAGATTTTTCGAGGGGTTCGAGTCGTGCTAACTTCGAATTTTTACTGCGAGTCGGGGTTCGTTTCATTGTTTAGGGTTCGGTTCGTATTTTGACTCTAGATAGTTGAATTTAGGTTGACCGAATTTCAAAAGAATATCCAAAATATTTTTTTCAGATTAAATATCTATATACAATAAGACCTCCACAATGACTTTTCTCCCGGAAGGCGAACATCTCTATTTAGCGAACATTTTTTCAATTCCTAAAACTTATATATTTGAACACTTATATCTCTGATTAGCGGAAACCTCCCAATCTACAAATCTCGAAGTAGCAAGAGTCGTTCGGTAACTTCATCGCCCCGAGCCGTCCCTTCCCGCTTTTCGATGTCTTTAATTTGAGTAATTTTCTTTTTAAATTTGTTCGGTTTCAATTTTTGATTTTTTTTTTTTTTAACCTGGCTTTCGCTAGTGAGTCTTTCACTCGGGACGTGGCTGGGGACCTACAAATCTTGCTTCCGCAAAAGAGTCGGACTATAGTAGAAGAATAAAGGGCTGCGGACGAAGATGGGCCAATTTTTATTTCATAATTAAGGTAATCAGTATTTTGGGGCAACTTCTATAAAAAGTCCAGTCAAATGTTGTGAAAACTTTGAAAGATATAGAGAGCTGATTGAAAAGTTGTGGAAAATCCCTTATAATAAAGCTATTTTTGGGAAGCAACTCACTATATCGACCCTATCTCTGTGAATTTTTGCGATATTTGACTGGACTTTTTATATAAGTTGCCCTAAATAGCTGACTACCAAATTGTATAATAAAAAGTTTAGAATCTTCCACGCATGCGCAATTAAAAATTATTTCATACAAATGCCCATATCTCATCAAATACTCAATATATTCATGTTTTAATTGCAGCATTCTGTTGCTACAGTTCTTTGTCAGGTTTTTGGAAAGTTGTGTTAAATTTGGTCGAAAACTCTGTATGCTATAAACAAAAACTTTTGAATTTTTCACAAAAACGTTAACATCTTCACGAATATGAGTGCTATGCTTACACAAATGCATACAAAGTTGAACCGGACCCAAATAGTCATTTACCACAGTGACAAACCATTCCCAGCATTTCCCGTTATATAGGTGATCGCAAATATTATTTTATTATTAAATTTATTATTAGCCCCCTAATTGTCCTCCCGATTAATTCTTCACCAAGAAATATGAACAAACATGTTCTTTACATCCCAGAAGTTCAAGAACAATTCGCCAATAATTTTGGTAGATATTCGACAAAACGTGTGCAATCGAAAGCATCCAGTCCCTGTACCTTAACTTTTAGAGGCCAGTGTATGTGTATGTGTACATAAACTATCAAAAACGAAATGTTGATAATATTTTTCAGATTTCGTAAAAAGAAATACTGGTTTTTAAATAAAGAATAATCTATGATCGCATTTCTTATATACATTTTATTTCTCATGCAAAAAATTTAATATATAGTTATATACTCATACATATTCAAATACGTATTTATTTTCATCTGAAACATAGCTTTGCTCAAACTTTTTGTGAAAATCCCAACAACCTGAGTAACAAAAAATCCCTGCCGGCCCGGCCTACAGGCAGAGGTAGATTTCGAAGTCAAATATACTAATTTCACAAACAAAAACTAAATCATGACTAGAGATAAATCCACTTTAACAATTTTATCTGGCTGCTTTTGGCGAGTTTTTATTTCATTTTTATATAATAGCTGGTTTTATCAGAATCATGTTAGGGCGGTATTCAAAAAAATAATTTTCTATGCTCAACAACTCGAAATTTTCTAGCATAATTCCAGATTCATTTTTAATAAAAAAAAAATATGAAACTTGCTGACGTGATTTTTGAAGCGATTTATAAGCGACCTGTGTTTTTATTTTTTGTTCAATTAATTTAAACTTGATATATAAACAATTATTTTCTCAGAAGGACAATATTTTTCGTTTCTAATACAATCGCTTCGGGAAATTCCGTTCAAAATGCCCACTTTGACATCATTTTTTGAAATATATACTGCCTCTATCAAAAAATCGACCATTACGGTACATTATATAGTTTCTGAGTAAGAAAACGTACCAATTGGAAGCCTTTGAGAGCAAAAATGAATTGAAAAATGAGTCAGAAAATAAGCAGTTTGGATTTGAATACACCCTTACAAAGATGATTTTTTTCTTCAACCGCTATGTATTTTTAATTTGTTTTTGCTGTAAGAATTGGTCCTATCCAAAACTTGTCTATATAGATGTTGTAGACAATATTAAGAAGATATATGATAAATTCATGGGGATTTTATATATTTTAAATTGATGGAGTTATGGATTTTTTTCTTCTTCAAACCCCCTTTTTGTTTTCGTTTTTATTTTTTTTTTATTATTTTTTTTGCGGTACGAATTGGTCCTATCAAAAACTTGTGAGTATAAAAGTTGTAGATAATGTTAAGGAGATTTATAATAAAATTAATTGGATTTGATATCTTGAGAATTGACGAAGTTATGAATTTTTTCCACCCAAAAACCCTATTTTTGCACCCCTTTAGCCCATTTTTAACTTTATCAAAAATCTGTGATACATAAACTTTTGGCGCTATTTTTAGAAGTAATAAAAACTTTAAACTGATTTGATACGTACAAAAATTAAGAAGTTATGGGAGGGTTTCTGTTTTCACAACCCCCCCCCCTCCCCTATTTCCATCCCCTTGGTCCGATTTTGCCCATTAACGAACTTGACGGAGATTTTATGCCCATTGATTTTATGTATCAGTTTCGAAGAAATTGGTGCAGAATTACGAAAGTTATCGTGTCCAGAAGAAAGTGATATATAGATAGATAGATAGATAGATAGATAGATAGATAAAGTTTTTTACTGAGGGTGGTTTTGGGTTCTAGGGGTCATGATCGGTGTAGATCTGCAAAAAATTTTCAGAAATTCCAACATAGGAACGATCCCAATAGGTAGTATTTCCTACGAAATCTACCTAAAAACCTGTAATGACCCGCAAGAATTCTTCTACTGTGAACCTACCTGCAGAAGGAAAATTAGATTCATTCCGAGCTGAAAAAACAAAATTCGGGATAACCCGAACCCGATGTTTGACTCTATTCAACGATCCCGAGATGTCCGCTATTCAGAGGTTTGACTATATTTGAATATTAAAGAAGATAGATTTGTTCATTCTTCTATGTAAAACATAAAAATGTTATTAGAGATACAATTGTAGATTATTTTTCATAATGACATTAAAACATGATGTACATTCCTTTCATTTGCAGGATGAAATATTGCGGGTTCGGATCGGGTGCGGGTTGAAATTCCTCGGGTTCGGGTCTGGTTGCGGATTGCCGAAAATTATTTTTGCGGGTTTGGGTCGGGTTGCGGAATTTTTAACCATTTGGAAAAATGGTTATTGTTCTCTGTCAGGGTAGAAAATCAAAACCATATCAGAAGTGTTTTATTGGTTGAATCCGCATTTTATTCGTTTTCTGATTGGTCTATACAGTAATCTGTACTTTCCCTTTACTTTCTTTAGAGATGAATACTTCTGTTGCCACTATGACAAAAATGTTATAAAAACTACAAACAAAATTAATAACTCAGAAACAAATTGAGATACAGCTTTCAAACAAATTGCATTTAAAAGTAACTTTTTTTCTCTATACGACGGTGTAAAAAGTAATATTGTGGGATGTTTAGAAGTTTAAGAATGAAATTTCATTTAAAATTGGTCTTCAGATTTCTTGGAAATCTGACGCTGGAAAAGCCTTTTCCCAAACAGCCAATGAAATGCTCTGATAATATGTAAGTTTCAGGTGGATAATACGTAAGTTTCAGGAAATCTGACGAGTCGCAGGAGATTTTTGTCGCTTGCAATTTTTACGTGTAATAACACTATTAATGTTTAATTCATTGTGTACGTAATGTATGATCAACTCCGTGCGATTTTTTATGTCTTAAATTTTAGTCTTTGAAAAAATCATTTTCCAAATGGTCGTTGTAATTTGTTAAATTGCTTTTTTTTATTATTTTTTTTTCTGGTTGCGGGTTGACCTAAAATGAAATTTGCGGTACCCGATCCGCGAAGGACTCTACCTCGGCGTTTTAAACACACATCGACATATTGCAATACACATGTGTAAAATCACATTTAATGTTTTACAGAGAGAAGCAGTGGTCTGTGTAATAAAATTACCCAACTCAAGCATTTGTGATTTTAGAACTCAACAAATTTGTATGTTATTTTTTAAAGTGAATTTTTTCTTAAGCTAAAAAGAATTATAAGAAAGGCATAGAAACACCATATAATAGAAATTTCCTTGGTGTTGTTGACTTGCAAAGAAAGTTTGATTCATTAATGCAAAATTAACTGCAAAAAATCCAATAAAAAGAAATACCTGACGATCATTTAACCCTTTAGCGGGCGATGTCCACAAAAAAGGACACATAATTTTAATTCCAAAACTGACAAACGGCACCAAGAATATTTAATTAAAATTTTCCTTTCACAAAGTACGGGGAAAAAGACAAGTGTTATTTTCTAATAAATTCGTTTGTAAATTGTGGTGTCATTCCATCATTTCGTCATTTTACAAACAGAATTACTCAGCGCCGGAAAGGGTTAAAAAAAGAATCCAAAAGGTACTAGTTCTGTTCTGATAATATAAGCATTTTGCGAATCAAGGATGCTATATATTTTGCAGTAATTCTCGATTGCTCGATTTATATTTTATTCTTCTGAAAATTACAGGACCTGTACAAAAACACCATAAGAAAATTCAGAGCAGATGGACTGACATAGTAGTATGGCTGGTCCCAAAAAATCCCACACCTTTCTGATATAGGTGGGTGCAGGCTTTGTGAGGAAATGGAAGGACTAAAGTCAATTCTATGATCAAATATTCAAAATACCATGCAAATATTTGAATCCTTTCCAACAACGTTTGCACTGCATTTCGAAATGTAATTATATTTCTATTTGGATTTTCTTGTCATTTTAAGTGTCTTTGGCATTTGGAGAAAAGTGTTTATTTGATGAAGTGATTAAAACATATTTGAAATCACCAATTGAGCAAGAACTCTTGAAGAGCTTAGCAATCATGTCATTTATGATTACAAAGCAAAAACTCTCAAATCACCCGGAGGGGGGGATGTTTTATTGATTCAGGGAGGGTAGGGTAGAGGTCTGCACGGGCCGGAATAGCCAGGCCCGTACCCGGCCCGTTTACATTTTTACAGTTATCCGTCCGGCCCGTACAAAAATCAGTGAAAACAGGCCCGGCTCGACTCAATTTCTACAAAAAATTTCGTTTTTTCTCGACATACAATTATGATTCTTTTAATGAATACTATATACATATTTATGGGAACATTTTACAGTTTATTTTAGATTACTATGTGTTCGCAAAACAGAAAACACACAACAATAACTTTAATGATTACTTACAGTTTTAGACGTTTCAAAATTAAATAAGGATTCATTGAAAAATTAATGTAGTTCAGAATAAAGGGTTAAAAACATGCTAACTTTTGAAGCTGTATAACAAAAAGTAGATTTGTAAAAATATTTCTCTGTCATTTTTTAAGGCTTTTCTCAAATCCAAAAGAGCTACATTCTGACATATTGCTGAATTTATTTCTTTTCGGAAACGCGTAAGATTGGCAGGTATTCTTATTCAGAAACTATGTAAACGTCGTTTTTTTTTTTTTTTCCTAGGGTTTTGTTCATTTGACGAAACCCTATTCGTCTCACTCCTCTGTCTGTCTGTCTGTCACAGAGCCAGTTTTCAGAAACTGGCTGGAGACTGATGGAGACTTGAAATTTTTGATTCTTATAGCTGAACACTTCACATAAAACGACAAATCATAAACTTTTGAAAAAATCTTATATTTACCCCCCTTGGCTCTAACGTGTGTATTTTAAGCTTTTCTTTCTAACTAAGCCCCTAATTAAGTAGAAGACTTGAAATTTTGGATTCTTATAGCTAAACACCTCACATCAAATGAAAAATCATAAAATTTTGAAAAAGTCTTATATTTACCCTCCCCCCCCCCACCCCCCGGGCTCTAACTTGTGTATTTTAATTTTTTTTTTTCTAACTGAGCCTATGAATAATCTTCATGATATTCACGAATTTCACGTTATTGTAATTTAAATCAAAGTTGGGAGAGCAATGTTCAAGATTTTGAATTTATATCATGTTAAAGTCAGCAAGCATATTTCACTACTGAAAGGGGCGCAGGTGTTGTTGAATATAAATAAGCACAGGATGATTAAAAACTTTGCTAATTCTATTTTACACTTTTAAATATATACATTATTTACAGCGAAAACATTTGAATAATACTTGTTAAATATATATAAATTCCTCGCTGGGAATCCAAGATAATATTTTATAAATTTCAGCAATCATTTTCTTCTATAAAGAAGCCAAGAAAATAGCATGATTTCATATTCGAAAAATAAATTTCCTTTTTTTATATCAAAACATCATTTCTTCTATAAGAAGACCAAGACAAAAATATTCCACAGAACCCCTAATTAAGTCGAAGACTGGAAATTTTGGATACTTATAGCTGAACACCTCACATCAAAAGACATATCATAAAATTTTGAAAAAGTCTTATATTATTTACCCTTCCGGGCTCTAACTTCTGTATTTTTAGCAATTTTTCTAACCTCCACGCTTTTCACCCGAGGTGCACTTTTCTAACTTTTGTCGACACTCCTTTAATCACTTTTTCATATTATACACCATAGCCGTACATATTTTAGCTCTAATTTTTACCGCCAGGGGGCGCCTACCTATCTCGTGTGCTATGGGTCCGATCCCCTCGACTAATATACCTACACATAGTTTGTAAAACGGAGTTTCGTTCAGATAGAGGTTTGTTTGGAATAGAGCACGGCCCCTGGTTGCGAAATGTGGAACTAACACATTTTGCAAAAGAATAAATTGTTTTGAAAGGAATATTAAACGAAACCCTCTGTGCGGTCTGTGATCACACTTACCCACTTGTTTTCATAAAAGCAATGTATCTTTGAGAAAATACTGCCAAAGTTAGCGTTTTGAATCGAATTTCCGGAAGCGATAGCAAGGGAAAGGAGAAAACCCTACAGTCAGTTGGCAAGAATCTCTTATATCTCTGTAAATATTTTACCAAAAATGTTAAAACGTTATTTGATTCCAAATCTTGTTAATACTCAGGCCTTACAATTTTATGCCTTTATAGATAAAATGAATCAGAAAATGTGTCGGAAAGTTTTGCATTGTTGAGCTGTGAATTTAAGAACCACCTTAAGGCATATTTCCAAAGATACTGTCAGCAGAAGTTCACTATCGCTATTAATACTTTTACAAAACATAATGCCTGCCCTACACATTCTCAGAACGATTAAGACCAGTTCCGTACCGGCACGACTATGTCGAAAAAAAAATGCAAGCCTGATCTCAACCCGGCACGAGTCTGCTGGAAAAATTAAACCTGGGCACAGACACCATGTCCGATTCCGATCTCTACCATGGACATGTTACATGTCTGTATCGATGTTGTCAAACTCGCATCGGTTCGTGACGTACATTTACAGTTCTTCTCGCGAAAGTTATATTCATTGAAAATGGCTCATATATTATCGGGTTCGCTTAATTTTTTTTATCGGCCTGAACCTGCAGGCCCGTTCAAATTTTTCTGACCTGGCCCGTTGAAAAAATTGTCCTAATTCTGCCGGACCGGCCCGTTTGGAAGCTCGCCTTCATTTTGCTGGCACGGCACGGGCCGGATACGGACCCGTGCAGACCCCTAGGGTAGGGGGTTGTCGCCCCGCCCCGCTTGAATTCATCTCTGAGAGCAAGAAAAAAAATATTTCTGATAAAAAAGAGCAATAATACTAATAATGGCTCATTTTCAGTTATATTTTTGCAGTGTTAAGAAATTTTTAGAATTCCATTAAAAAGTATTTATTTCCAACACAGCACTTAATTCTAAATATTTTTTCATAAACAAGAATGAATTAATATTTTTACTAAATAACTCCACAGTCACCAGAACAAGTCGTATTAAATCTATGTAACTTTTCAGAGGTAATATAATAATTTTGTTTGCTATTTGTAGGTTTACATGTATACAATTTTATATTAACCCTTTCAGGTGCAAGTAATTATGTTTCTGTAATATAAAATTTACACTGAAGTTTTGAAAAACTTTATTTGAAAATAAGGAAATGCAATTTTGCAACTTTTTTCACCAAAGTTATAAAAGTAAAATTTAATTAACGATTCTGGTGCAGATCGTGATTAAAATTAAGTGGGAATGATATATCCAACCGCCCCTCAAGGTGTTAAGGTGCTGCTTACATTGGTTTGGTCTATCCGCTTGCACGCAATTTTTAAGGGCCGATTTTGATTGCGTTACATTCCACATCAGAGGCAGTCTATAATAGATTTTTTTTAATTATATAATTTTACGACTATATGGACATTGGTGTACGGTAGAGATCTGCACGGACCAGGGCTTGGCCCGAGGCCAACCCCGCGGGGCGGGCCGGCACACTAAAGACAATTTTTTGCCGGGCCGATAAAAAGATTAAATGGGGCTGATAGGTCAGATATAGAAATTTAAGAGTATCAAACTAAGCCGATACAATACGAACAATTTTCAATGGACGTGAGTGGGGCGAGGATAAGTATAAATGTGCTGCACGATCCGATACTATATCAATATGGAAAACATGTCCAGCGTAGAGATCGACATCGGGCAGTTAAATCATGTCTGAAACAGGACTTAATTTTTTTAGTAGACTCGGGTCGGGCCGGGATCAGGCTTGCATATTTTTGTAGATACTAGGTCTACCTGGCGAGCCTGTAGTAGACTTAAGAGGCTTCTTCAGTCACGCGAAAACACCCTTTCGTTAATGTTAATCCAATGGAGACATTTTTGAAGATATCTCGTTTGCGTTTCAATATTTTTAAAAGATTTTTTTTCATTAGATAGTTGGATTCAATCTCTTCAAAGGCTGTTTTGTACTTTTTTATTTTATTTGCAGTTATTTTTAACACTAGAACGTCCGGAAGGAGTCGACCCGACTCCGACCATATGATTAAATGTTAACTGAAACCAGAAATTCTTTCATAAAATAAGTTAAATTTAAAGCACGCAGATTTACGTTAAATAAATCAGTCAAATACTTTTAAATAAAAATTCTGATGTGAAATATTTTTATGAAACTTGAGTAAAATTTCTGGGCGTTCTAGTGTTAATTAGGAGAACTTCACTTTCAGAACCAGTTTCGAAACTGAAAGCATTCTCATAAAAAAATCTGCAAACAAAATCGAGAAGTAACGAGTAAAAAACGGCCTTTGTAGAGATCTACCTCAGCTATGCAATGCAAAAAAATCATTTAAAAATACTGAAATGCAAACGAGATGTCTTTAAAATATTCTCCCATTGATTAACATTAGCGAGCGGGTCTTTTCGCGCGACTGAAGTAACCTCGTCGGGCAAGCAATTTGTTTTGTAAAAATAATAGTAATATTAATGTACATTTGGTAACAGAAAATTTGGAAATAGACCTTAATAAATTACAGAGAAATATCCTTTAAAATCTCCCTTTTTTAACACTTTCCAACATAGGTCAAAAGTGTTTATGAATTCGGTTTGTCTGGCCGTCTGCTGTCTGTCCACGTTCTAACTTGTGTAAATATACTCGGATTTTCATGCAATTGAGATATGTTAATGATGTTTACCATTGCATATTCGGTATTGAATATGAAGTGTGTAGAATCAGTAGTTCATTTACAGGGGCACTGAAAAGAATTCCGTGAAATTATGGTCAATGGGGAAAAATCGTTTGCAGTGTAATTTAATCACATTACGCTATTTCAAATGTATTGAAATTGATATAAATCACTGAATTTCAGTATAAGTTGATTACTATAAAATAGGACATTCATAGCATTTTTCGTTCCTTTACAGGGACACACAAAAGAAATCGGTTTGCAATACTGTCTTTAAGCAATAATTGCTGGAAGTGCGTTTTCAATTTCGGTATGCGCTTTTAAATTAAAGAAAATGCTCTTTACTCGTTGTGTATAAACTCTATATCTCGTATACAGGGCTGAACAAAGAATTCATGTACCATTCCCCTTATTAGCGGAAATTGCTGAAAGGGAATTTTCAATTGTGGTATGTATCTCATATTGCATGCACGTAGTTTATGGGTACAAATCTACATATCATATACAGGGCTGCTCAAAGGATTCGGATAATTTTCCGACTGTAGATGAGAATTGCTGAAATTATGTTTTCAAATGTACTATGTGTTTCAAAATGCTTTAATTAGACATCATATTTCAACTTTTTAAACAGTGAAGTTTTGTTATATTGTGCTGAATGTGTTGGAAACCGTTTCATAATCTATGTTCGATGCATGATTTTTTCTTTCTTGTTTATTATGCAGCTTCAAAAGCCCTGATGTTTTAAACCAGATTTTTGTCTTTCATTCTGAACGTATTAATGTTTTTAATGAATCTTTATTTGAGTTTACTCAGATAGCATGAACATTAGCAAAAAATTTGATTTTTTCTAACATTATCTTGCCGTGACAAATTTGAATTGAGAAATTCGCAGCAAATTTCCCGCAAGGTATACCATCCCCCACTTGCATGAGTAGTTTTTTGTGAAACTGGTGGCAAGACTGTTTTTAATTCATGAAAGTGACGAAAGAAAAAATCCCTCTCTTGAGAGAATAGGCAATCAGCACATACGCAGAAATTTTATACGGTTGGCACCGCTTTTTATAAACGCTATACTTATCAAATACAAAAAAAGGCTCTTGTTGAAAAGTAGAAATATTACCTAAACTTGTTTATGGCGATGAAAACAATGTTGCACCTTCTAACGGTGTGTTCGCGTCAATAGACCTGATCAGGTCTATGGACCCCTCCGAAGGGATTAAACTTATAGAGTAACAGTTGTAAACAGATAATGGGGCGTGAAAAGATTACTATTTCCCAGTAAGTTTACAGTACTTTTGATTACTTGTTTACCGTTAATTTGCAATGAATTTGATACAGCATGAATCTAACTTGAACGACAAGTTAGCTGCAAGTTCAAAGTGTGGTGACTTCGACGTTTACGTTACCTTGCTGCTGTCTTGTTATGAACCTTCAGTCTTGTCATGCTTAGCTTGCGGCAACTTTGTTAGTTTTCAAAGCAAGATTGCTGCTAATTTTCTGCAAATTAAAAATGCTATCTGGGTAAGAGTCTACCCAGATAGCATGCACATTAGCAGCAAGTTTGATTTTTTTCTGATATTATCTTGCCGAGACAAATTCGACTTGACATATTCGCAGCAAATCCCTCGCAAGGTATGCCATCACCCACTTGCATAAGTAGTTTGTTGTGAAACTGATACAAGACTGTCTTTAATTCACGAAAGTGACGAAAGCAAAAAATCCTTCTGTGGGGAGAATAGACAACTAGCACATGCGCAGAAATTGAAGAAATTTGGTGCTACTCAAAGGCAAGACACACACATCATTGTTACTGTTATGGAATCTCATTTTCATTGATTGGTAAAGTTAAGGAACCCAGAAAAAGGTATTTATAATTTTAACTTTTCAAATGTAGTTAATTTTTGTAAAGTAACATTTTATCTATAATCTACAACTTATTTCATATAAAAATTCTTACAAATTAAAAAGTTGTGTTAATTTACTAAGTTATGTTTACGTCTTCGGCCATTTTAAATTTATATCGAAAATTTTAATTTTTAAATAAATTTTTCTCAATATTATTGGATTTTTCTAAAATATCATTTTAATTCTTTCAGGGGCGCCGTTTTCAGTCGGCAAACGCTTAATTTTAATGACCAAAGTGACAAATGCCACCAGTAATTTTTTATTTCAATTACGGTCTCTTAATATACGTGAAGAAAAGCTTTTGACAATTTTCAAATAAATTTGTTCGTAAATTGCTGTGTGAATTAATTATTTGAACATTTTTGGGGCTGAAATGCCTGGCCTCTGAAAGGGTTACCATATTGCCGACGAGCAATTTTTATCAAATCTGAATTTTTAAATAGTAGAAGCTCCTCCCTGTTCTGAAAGCCTTTTGTAAATTGGTGTTCTAGATAGGTTTCCCAAGCTTATGCATCGGTAAATATCTTTCAATGTACGAATTTAAGATAAAATGTCTTACAATCTAAAAAAATATAGACAACATGACATAAATGCATTTCCTGTAAGGTAGAAGCCAAGCCCTTATTCAATGATGTTTTTTGAATGAAAACGAGAATTCTCGTTTCCCGTCGTGACCCAGATAGCATGCACATTAGCAGCAAGTTTGATCTTTTTCTCTGATATTATCTTGCCGTGACACATATAATTTGACAAATTCGCAGCGAATCTCCCGCAAGGTGTACCATCACTTATTTGCATGCGTAGTTTGTTGTGAAACTGATACAAGATTGTCTTTCATTCACGAAAGTGACGAAAGGAAAAAATCCCGCCGTTGAGAGAATAGAAAATCAGTACATGCACAGAAATGGCAGAAAGTAGGTGCTACTCAAAGGCAAAACATACACACCATTGTTACTATTATGGAATCTCGTTTTCATTGAGTAGTTAAGTTAAGGAACACAGAAAAAGTATTTATCATTTTAACTCTTCAAATGCAGTTATTTTTTGTAAAGTAACATTTTATCTATAATCTACAACTTATTTCATATAAAAATTCTTTCAAATTAAAAAGTTATAATTATGTTTACGTCTTCGGCCATCCCAGATAACATGCACATTAGCGGCAAGTTTGGTTTTTTTTTTTTTATACTGTCACATTTGTTAACATGCTGATAGTAAATAAGCTTTTTTATTTTTTTTATGAAAAACAACAAATATAAAATAATAAAACGAGGCACAGAAATAAATATATCTTATTTTATTTAAAAAAATTGGTATTTAATTATTAAGAGTTACAGAAGACTGGGGATATAAACGGTCGAATTTATGGAGTCTTGGAAACAAGGGTGCCATTTCGGAACTTTCCTGAGGAGATGTAGAAGGGGAAGAATTTTATTTGAATACATAGTGAACGCCTGAGAAGAAATTATCATACCCAGATAGCATGCACATTTACAGCAAGTTTGATTTTTTTCTGATATTATCTTGCCGTGACAAATTTGACTTGATATATTTCCAGCGAATCTCCCGCAAGGTAGACCATCACCCACTTGTATGAGTAGTTTGTTGTGAAACTGGTGCAAGACTGTTTTTAATTCACGAAAGTGACGAAAGCAAAAAATCCCTTTGTTGAGAGAATAGACAATCAGACATGCGCAGAAGTTTCAGAATTGTGTGCTAATCAAAGGCAAAGCACACATACCAGTGTTACCGTTATGGAATCTTATTTTCATTGATTGGTTAAGTTGAGGAACCCAGAAAAAGGTATTTATTATTTTAACTTTAATATTAAGTTATTTTTTGCAAAGTAACATTTTATGTATTATCTACAACTTATTTCATATTAAAATTCTTACAAATTAAAAAGTTATGTTAATTTACTAAGTTATGTTTACGTCTTCGGCCATTTTAAATTTATATTGAAAATTTTAATTTTTAAATGAACTTTTGTCAATATTATTGGATTTTTCTAAAATATCGTTTTAATTGATATTTATTTATTTATTTTTGCCTTTATCCCCATGCGAGTGTATGATTTTTAACCCTTTCGGAACTGCATCCCTTACACAAATTTTAATCGGTTGGCACCGCTTTTTTTAAACGCTTACTTATCAAATACCAAAAAGACTCTAACATAAAAGTACAAATATTGTCTTTATTTGTTAATGGTGATAAAAACGACGCATCAGTACGTATGCATCTATAGATCTCAAGGGATTAAAGTTATAGTGTGGCATGGCAAGATTACAACTTTTCAATAAGTTTGCAGTATTTTTGACAAGATAAAGCTAAATTTTCTACTAGCTTGCAAAGAATTTGTAGTACTTTAGTCATAACAGAACTAAATTTTCCACTTGTTTGCCGTTAATTTGCATTAAATTTGATGCAGCAAGAGTCTAACTTGCACGACAAGTTAGCTGCAAGTTCAAAGTGTAGTGACTTCGGCGTTTGCATTACCTTGCTGCTGTCTTGTTATAAACTTTCAGACTTGTCATGCTGGACTTGCTGCATCTTTGCAGAGCAAGACTGCTGCAAATTTTCTGCAAACTAAAATTGCTACGTGGAATTTCAAATTTATATTGAAAATTCTAAATTTTAAATGAATTTTTCTCAATATTATTGGATTTTTCTAAAATATCGTTTTAATTTATATTTATTTACTTATTTATTTATTTTTGTCTTTAACCCCATTCGAGTCTATGATTTTTAACCCTTTCGGGACTGCATCCCTTACACAAATTTTATTCGGTTGGCACCGATTTATTAAAACGCTATACTTATTAAGTGACAAAAAAGACTCGAATTTAAAAGTACAAATATTACCTTTATTTCTTAATGGTGATAAAAACGATGCATGCACCTCCTGACGGTGCATTTACATCAGTGCGTATGCATCAGTATTGATGAATACGTCTTCAGGTTATATAGATCTGAAGGGGTTAAAGTTATAGTATAGCATGACAAGATTGCGACTTTGCAATAAGTTTGCAGTACTTTTTGACAAGACAAAGCGAAATTTTCTACGAGCTTGCAAAGGGTTGGGTTGATTTTTGACGGATAATTATCTACACGAGGGATATAGGCCCGGGGGGAGTGCCCTCCGTGGGGGTCTTTCTAAGGGAACCTAATCCGTATTAACGCATGGAAGATCCACGGCTCGAAGAAAACCACGAAAACTCCGAACGATTAGGCCGACGGGCGCGATTGGGATCGAACCCAGCACTTCCCGTCTACCAGCTTCGAGAGCAGAACCTCTCGGCCACTGGTGGGGCACGAGCTTGCAAAGAATTTGCAGTACTTTAGTCCTGACAGAACTAAATTTTCTACTTCTTTGCTGTTAATTTGCAATAAATTTGATACAGCAAGAATTTAACTTGCACGACAAGTTTGCTGCAAGTACAAAACGTGATGACTTCGGCGTTTGCGTTATCTTGCTGCAATCTTGTTATGAACTTTCAGACTTGTCATGCTGAACTTGCTGTAACTTTGCAGAGCAAGAATGCTAAAAAATTCTTACAAGCTAAAATTTCTGTGGGGAAATGTGTTGACTGATATTGATTTATTGATTTATTTTTGCCTTTAACACCATTCGAGTCTATGATTTTTAACCTTTTCGGGATTGCATCCCTTATAGAAATTTTATTCGGTTGGCACCGCTTTTTTTAAACGCTATACTTATCAAATACCAAAAAAGACTCGAGTTTGAAAGTACAAATATTATCTTTATCTGATAATGGCGATAAAAACGATGCGTGCCCCTTTTGACGGTGCGTATACATCAGTGCGTATGCATCAATCGACCTGAAGGGGTTAAACGTATAGTGCAACAGTTGTAAACAGAGTGTGGCGTGACAAGATTACTACTTTGCAATAAGTTTGCAGTATTTTTGACAAGACAAAGCTAAATTTTCCGCTAGCTTGCAAAGTATTTGCAGTACTTTCGTCATTACAGAACTAAATTTTCTACTTTATTGCCGTTAATTTGCAATAAATTTGATACAGCAAGAATTTAACTTGCACGACAAGTTAGCTGCAAGTTCAAAGTGTGGTAATTTCGGTGTTTGCGTTATCTTGCTGCAGTCTTGTTATGAACTTTCAGTCATGTCATGCTGAACTTGCTGCAACTTTACAGGTTTGCAAAGCAAGACTGCTGCAAATTTTTGAAAACTAAAATTGCTATGTGGGTAATGAGTCTAAGTGATTACTAATGTTGCTATTTTGTATGCCCTGGCTTGCAACATAAAGTAATCTAAAATATACTGTTAAAATGTTCCTTAAATATTAATGCAGTATTCTAGAAAACAATCTTAATTGCACTGTAAATTAAAATGTCTGAAATTCAGTCACTTAAGTGTCTGAAACGGAGTGTTCAATTTTCAGACATTTTAAAATGTCTGAATTTTTTCAGACACTTTTTGCGACTGAATTTCAGACACTTGAAACGTCTGAATCGCAGACATTTTTTGTAAGCATTTTATGTAGCCATGTTTGACCACGCTGAATACTGGGAAAATATCTGGCCGTTGTCCTGCCCCCTCTACCCCCATACCGCCTGATTTTCTGGTGCTCCCAATTTTAGTATGCAATTTTCATAAAGCTGATAATTTAAATCTTTTACGACATTGTACTAATTATAATGAGTATTTTGTTTCAGGAGTAGAATAAGATTAAAAAGAGAAAATATTTATCTAAATATTAGATTTTTTAAAATTTTGTTTTTAATCTTACTTTACTTTAAAAGTTCAAAATATTGATTATAATCAGTACAATTTCGAAACAGATTTAAAATATAAGCTTCGCAAATATTGCACATGAAATTTGGGGGAACTAAAATCGTAAGAGAACGGGGCACTACCCATGCTTTAATCAAGGAGTCCTTTTGCAAAAAATGCAACCCTGCAGTATTGTTAGCTAAATACAGATGCCCGGTATTCGGGAGTATCCGTTATGGAGGTTAATGGACATTCCCGAATAGCGGATACTTCGATTTAGCGAATACTTTTTTGATCCGCAAGGCATACATATTTGTATTATTTTTACCTCACAAAAGCAGGCATCTCCGATTATCCGACAAATTTCGCGGTCCCGAAGTGTCCGCTATTAAGGGTTTTTAAGGTATATGGATATATATATATTTTTTTATCTTTTCCTACTCTAAAAGTTCAAAATATTTATCATAGTCGGTGGAATGTCGAAAGAGATTTAAAAAATCCCGTGTACGCGAAAATGGGCAAGAAAATCCCCCTCCCGTCCCGCCCCCCAAAAAAGGAAAATTCATATAATTTAAAAATTAGATTTTGCCCCATAGGCAATTTTACATATGCATCAGATGATAATCACAACAGCTATATAACCATGAGTAAATAATAAAATAGTAAATAAATATTCTATTTTAATAGCATTGAGAAAAAAAAATTACTTCTAATTTCAAAACTTAGCCATTTTTGTATTTGTCATTTAAGTACATATAAATAAAATAGTTAAGTCATTTTAAGTAGTAAACATGTGTAATATTTTTTTTTTCTTTTTAAATATGTGGTAATTTGTCATGCTTAGTTAAAAGTAAACACCAGTTTGGTATCTAATTTTATATATCATTCTTCGGAATATGTATATAATTTTCTTTAAACATATTCCGTATTCAATTTAAAATTTTCACCCGCTATTGCTTAAAAATGTATATCATTATTATTCTTTTTTATGGAACAACACGATATAAGTCATATTTAATTTATTTTATTTTTTATTCCTGTAAAATTTGTATCCTTTGAATATGAGCTAAATAGATTTTATATATTTGATAAGAAAATAATGATCTAAGAAATAGAAAAAAAAAAACAAAAAACAGAAGAAAATAGAAAGTAAAAAAAAATACATCAGACAGTATACGTGTTACGGCGTAAATAACCTCAAATTTATTTGTTTATAATTTAACTCTGTTTATCTTTCATGTTGTAAAGCATAATTATAAAAGTGATTTCTTTTGACAGAAAAAATCTAATCTGTTTATCTAAATTGTTTATAACCCTGAATCAATATTTATGAGTAACATTATGATTTCAAGGTCATGTAATATAGATTTATTTACTTTATAATAATTTTGAATTGATGGTGATTTATTAGTTTTATAATTACTTGGATGTCATTTAAATGAATATTATAGCTATTTAGAAGATTTATAACTGCATATTGTAATCTTTATTTTGATGTTTATTTTATATAATATGTATCATTTTTAAAATGGTCAGTCTTGACTCTGTAACCAAGCAGAGAACATGTAACATGTCCTGACTCTGTAATCAGAGATGCCAATTGTTAAATCATGGCTCTGTTTAATACAGAGTGTATAGTGGAAGTCCTGACTCTGCAACCAAGCAGAGAACACATTTTTTTTTGTATTGGCTCTGTTAAATACGGAGAATTACTATTATGGAACAATTATTAACTTCTAATGATGAATAGAATTTACATACTATTTCAGTTTTATTTAATAAACTATTTATTCTAATTGCTCTCCCATCTCACTTGGATTTTAAAAATTTATTTGTCAGACGAATTTCGGCGCCAACATTTATCTTTGGTGCCTCGTAACCCGCGAAACATTTTTTTTTGAAAGAATAGTGAGCAGTTTGTCAAAGTGATTTGTGATTAACAAGTGTGATTTATATTTCAACCTGTGATTAGTGTGGAATTATTATTGTGCCATTTGGATTACGACATGCCATCTACATTACCTGGAATTAACAGGTAAGAAAATATTTTTTTCATTTTCTATGAATGGTTAATGTTCTAAAATAAGAATTATTCTTTATTTAAAATGGAAAATCTTGAAAAGCTGAAAGCAAAACGTTCTGTTGAACGAACGAGTTTCACGAAATTAATTACAAAATTAGAAACATTATTAAATGATGACATTGATAATACGAAAACCGATGAATTATTAGAGCTTCAAGAAATATTTCTCTTAAAAGAAACGGCTTTCCAAAGTTTGAATCGTGATATTGAAGCTCAAATATCCGACTTAAAAGAATATGAAAAGGACATTGCTAATAGTGAAAAGTACACTGACCAATTGATCAGTGCTAAATTTAAAATTAAAAATAGATTAGGAAAATGTAAAAAGGATAATGTTTCTATGATAGCAACTAGTCGTGTAAATTCATTGAATGGTTCTGCTAGTGGAACAGAAACGAGTTCTGCCATGAAATTGCCTAAATTAAATGTTCCAAAATTTTCTGGTGAAATCGAAGAATGGGTCGAATTTTTTAACTGTTTTGAAACATCGATACACCAGAATAAATCACTATCTAAGATAGAAAAATTCGCTTATCTAAAATCCTTGTTATGTAATCGGGCCTATAATGTGGTAGAAGGGTTTCCTTTGACAGAACAAAATTATGATACTTGTATTGATTTATTAAAGGACCGTTTTGGTAAGGTTGATGTTATTATTAATAAACACATGACTAATTTATTAAATATGGAACCAGTTAAAAATTGTTCAAATTTAAATGCATTAAGAAGATTGCATGACATGTGCGAAGTTAATATTAGAAGTTTAAGAAATTTGGGGGTAACATCCAGTTCTTATGGACAATTGCTAAATCCTATTTTGCTAAAGCTATTGCCCCATGAATTAGTGATTGAATATCATAGAAAACGTGATACTAGCAAAGAGTCAGATGTAACCGATCTAATTGCCTTTCTGAAATGTGAAATAGAATGTAGAGAAAAGGCTTTGTCAATGACAAGTTCTAAAAATGATGCATCCTCTTCTTTTGTACATAAAAATAAAACTGAATTTCGTGAAAAGAAAACATCAAATAAATATCAACATGCTAATACCTTAAATGCCACTATTAAAGTTTTTTGTGTATTTTGCAAAGGTAATGATCATTTATCTTCCGAGTGTAAAAATTTAGCTGATGATAAGAAAAGATTAATGTTACGTAAGGAGGGTAGATGTTACAAATGTTTTTTGAAATCGCATTTATCTTCGCAATGCCGCATAAAATTAAAGCCATGTCTAAATTGTAAAAGCACTGAACATAACAAATTATTTTGCTTTAAGAAAAGTTTGAAACCGGAAATTAATGAAAATCAAAATCAAACAGTTGTATCTAATTCTCATTGTAATTTTAGAAATTCTAAGCATGCTGTTTTATTGCAAACATGTTGTGTAACTGCTCAAGGTAATTCTAAATCAAAGGTAGTTCGATTATTACTTGATTCTGCAAGCGAAAAAAGCTTCATAACAAAAGCATTAGCTCGTGAATTAAATTTGCCTGTTTTAAGAAAAGAACATTTAACTGTATTCGCTTTTGGCATGGATCAAGGTCGCGAAGAAGAATATGATGTTTTTAAAATTAAATTGCGAAGTAAAATGAATTATCATCGTTTTATAGATGTTGAGGTGCTAGCTACCGATTTGATAAGTGCAACAACATTGAAGGTTCCCAATTCTGACCCTCTAGTTATAAAATACATTGAAAGTAAAAGATGGAGGTTAGCCGACCCTACGCCCGAGGAATCCGAAGTACAAATTTTACTTGGAGCTGATTATTTCTGGAATGTTCAGAGAGGTGTCATTGAAGAAATTAATGACCATTTATATGTAGCTAATACACTTTTTGGGTACACAATAGTGGGAAAAATAAACTCTAAAGGTAACGAAACAGTTAATGCTCATCTTGTATCTGTTAATGAAATAGAAAATTTTGATTTGCAAAAGTTTTGGAAACTAGAGTCTTTGGGTATTTGTGATAGTAAAAATGAATTATTTTCACAAAAGGATTTAGATGCTCTTGATTTATTTAATGATAATTTAAATTTTGTAAATGGAAGATATGAAACTAAACTTTTGTGGAAAGTAAATAAAAATGAATTGGAATCCAATTTTGATGTAGCTAAACATAGACTTTGGGGATTAAAATCAAAATTGTGCAAAAATGAATGGTTACTTAAGGAATATGAGAAAATATTAAATGAACAATGTGGTTTGGGTATAATTGAAGAATGTGAGTTTAATAAAGATGAAATAAACACGTATTACATGCCTCACAGACCAGTAATAAGGGAAGATAAATCGACAACTAAAGTAAGAATTGTTTTTGATGCGTCATCCAAAGATAAGGGGGCAAAATCGTTAAACGAGTGCTTATTTCCTGGGCCCAATCTAAATCCTAACATATTGGACATTATTTTAAAATTCCGTCTCCACAAAATTGCTTTCTTGGCCGATATAGAAAAGGCATTCTTGCAAATCCAGATACAACAAGAAGATAGAAATTTTTTGAGGTTCCTGTGGTTTGACAATATCACTAGTAACAATCCCATTTTGAAGGAAGAATCGTTACCAGTATTTCCCCCTGAAACTCAACCTAATCTACCTGATGAAGAGGTCTTGCAAGAACAACGTAAAACGCTTGTTTGCTCCATATCCCAAAATATTCCAGAATTTGAGCTTTTATTTAAATTTTCATCCTGGTCTAAATTAAAACGAATTACGGCTTGGTGCCTCAGATTCATCAAAAATAGTACATGCCCATCTGAACGAGTCTATGGTTTTTTGACTGTTCCAGAACTTGAAAGGGCAACAAATGTTATTGTGAAATTAATTCAAAACCATGAATTCGGAGACGAACTGAAAATTCTAAAATCCAGAAAGATCCTAAATTCTAAAAGCAAACTCCTTCCTTTACATCCATTTCTTGACGAAAATGATATTCTTCGTGTTGGAGGTAGGCTAAAAAATGCAAACTTGTCTGAATATCAAAAACATCAAATCATTCTCCCTAAAAGGCATCATGTTACAGACTTGATAATAAAGTATTTTCATGAGAAACATCTTCATAGCGGGACTCAATTGACAATTTCAGCAATTCGACAAAAATTTTGGATAATTAATGCTAAAGAAGCTGTGAAAAGAGAAATAAGGAAATGTATGAAATGTTTCCGAAATTCATCACACCTTTCATCTCAGTTGATGGGAAATCTGCCATCAGCACGCGTGACACAAGCTCGAGTATTTTCAAGAGTAGGAGTCGACTTAGCCGGCCCCTTTTTGATCAAACCTCGTAAGGGACGTGGTGTGAAACCCTTTAAACATTATGTTTGTCTGTATGTTTGTTTCGTAACAAAAGCTATCCATCTTGAGTTAGTCACTGATCTTACAACTGAAACCTTTCTAGCCTCATTGAAAAGATTCGTGGCTCGACGTGGAAAACCTCTAGAAATATTTTCCGACAGAGGTACAAATTTTGTAGGGGCAGACCGCGAAATAAAGAGAATGATGTCTCTAATTGCTTCTGATGAAAAATTGCACAAGTATCTTACTGACGAAATGATAGTATGGAAATTCAGCCCACCTTCCGCCCCTCACTTTGGAGGCCTTTGGGAAGCGGGAATAAAACAAATGAAAAATCATTTGAAGAGAACAATTGGTGATCAGATTTTAACTTATGAAGAATTTTTGACCTTAATTGCACAAATTGAGTCATGCTTAAATTCAAGACCGCTTGTCGCGGAGTCTTCTGATCCAAATGACTTTACGGCTCTGACGCCAGGACATTTTATTATAGGAGCACCCTTGACCTCCTTACCTGAGCCTGATATCTCCTCTACCTATGTAACTCCTTTGGAACGTTGGAAATTGCTACAAAAGATTTTCCAAAGTTTTTGGAAAAGGTGGTCGTCAGACTATCTCTCACAATTGCAGCAACGTACAAAGTGGTTTAGAAGCAACCCGAACTTAAAAATCAATGACTTGGTGTTGATAAAGGAAGAAAACCAGCCCCCATTAAGGTGGAAATTGGGCAGAATAATTGAACTATTTCCTGGGGATGATAATATTGTTCGTGTTGTCAAATTAAAGACTTCTACTGGTGAACTGAAACGCCCTATCACAAAATTGTCTCCTCTACCGATGGACATTTAATATAATAGAATTTTACTTTATTTTAACTAACTTTATTATTATTATTTTTTTCTATGTCTAATTTTTGTAACTTTCTGAACTATTTTGTATATTAATGTCTTTTTCTATTTTTAGTTGTTCCAGAAACTGTTTTTTATAGAAGTAGTAGGATTTAATTGCATTTCATTTTAGTTATACTTAACATTTAAGGTAATATTTTAAATTTGTATTTAATATTTGATTATTTAGTATGTGATAGTGGAAATTTGGTAAGTTATAATTGTTCGATGAACTCCGTTCATGGAGGCGGAGGATGTTACGGCGTAAATAACCTCAAATTTATTTGTTTATAATTTAACTCTGTTTATCTTTCATGTTGTAAAGCATAATTATAAAAGTGATTTCTTTTGACAGAAAAAATCTAATCTGTTTATCTAAATTGTTTATAACCCTGAATCAATATTTATGAGTAACATTATGATTTCAAGGTCATGTAATATAGATTTATTTACTTTATAATAATTTTGAATTGATGGTGATTTATTAGTTTTATAATTACTTGGATGTCATTTAAATGAATATTATAGCTATTTAGAAGATTTATAACTGCATATTGTAATCTTTATTTTGATGTTTATTTTATATAATATGTATCATTTTTAAAATGGTCAGTCTTGACTCTGTAACCAAGCAGAGAACATGTAACATGTCCTGACTCTGTAATCAGAGATGCCAATTGTTAAATCATGGCTCTGTTTAATACAGAGTGTATAGTGGAAGTCCTGACTCTGCAACCAAGCAGAGAACACATTTTTTTTTGTATTGGCTCTGTTAAATACGGAGAATTACTATTATGGAACAATTATTAACTTCTAATGATGAATAGAATTTACATACTATTTCAGTTTTATTTAATAAACTATTTATTCTAATTGCTCTCCCATCTCACTTGGATTTTAAAAATTTATTTGTCAGACGAATTTCGGCGCCAACAATACGTACTATTCTTAATTGTTTGAAAAACGTTTTGAACATAAAAAAGCAGTTATTAAATGGCTTAAAAATATATTTAATACTGTATCATATAAGTAAATACGAACTTTTAAAAATATAAGGCAGTTTTATACATAAACTTCATATCAAGGCATAAACAACTCTTTATTTATGTCTAAATTATCATGTGTAATTTTTTTTAGTGCCAACAATTACTTGTACCAGAACCGTTGCAAATTCGATTGCAGTAAAAGGAAATTTAATAATTATTTCTCGCATTACTCAATTTTAAAAATTTTAAATCATGAACAAAATATCGCAAAAAAAATGCTTGCATATAAATTACAAAAATTAATATACCAATTTAAAAAACACAAAAAATATTAATTAAACTTTATAATTATACTGCTAAACAGCAACGTAAACTGCAAAATATGAATAAAATGTTTCTCCGTTTGTTTAATGTTTCGAAAATTTTACTGGATGATATAAAAAATTCATATTATTTTTAGAAATTTGGTAAATGTTAAATCTGAAACATTGGATATCAAAATTTACGATTTTCAATAATATATTAAAAAATCAATAAGAATAAATCTTTCCGTGATTAAAAACTGCAATATATACAGTCAAATTTCACAATATTAATGCTTTTTTTCAATCTGAAAACTTTTCCTAATATCATAATAATATGAATCATCATATTTAGCTCCAAAATAATAATAATAACAAAAAATAAAATACATGCCTGATGTCATATACTACAAGCGTTTATAGTCAGTAAACAGTAAAAAACATAGAATAAACACAGTTACAAATGGCTTCAATTTAATGTTTTTATCTCTGATAAATGAAGCGATGAATCATTCAACTTTTCAAACCTATGTTGCAAGTTTTGTTTTTGAGCAAAGACAAATTATAATTATTTCACATCACCCTATCGAAAATGAAGATTAAACTATCACTCATTCGTTTATTTGCAAACGTCAAGCAAATAGAATTACAGCATTGCTATTTAATTTTCAAAACAATTATATTTCATTCCGTTACATTAAGAAGGCATATAACAGACGACCGTTAGTGAAATCAAAAATTTAGCATTAAACTATAGAAAAGAGATAAATTTTTATAAACGATTTCACTCATATTCAAAGGTATAGAAATCTATCGGAATAAAATATTAGAATTAAATATGACTTACTCGTTCGTTCTATAAATACCCAGATTAACACATATCCTTTTAATCCAAGCAATGGCGGCGGTGAAAATTTAATTCTTTCTGTTCTTATCTCATGAAGGTGCTGTAGATGACACGCGCGGAAATCAGCGTTCTGATTGGCTGTTAAGAATAGTACCAAAGATGATGTTTAACTATCGCTTGGAGCGTACCGTCTTAAAATCAGACGGTTGTTGGATAATTTACACATGTTTCTCGGTTCGTTTATAGCATGATCATAGTAAGACATTTATGTGTCTTAAATTTAGACGTCTGTTATGTCTGAATTTTCAGATTCAGACACTTAAGTGACTGAAATTCTTTTTCAGTCACATATGTGTCTAAATTTAAGATGCCTCTATTTGCAGTGTGTATGTTAAGAAAAGACGGAATTTTTTGTGGAAATTGAGTCGGGTCTGATTTCTTTGATTTTTGCTCGGGCCGGACCGGTTCGGGCCTGATATAACTGATTTTTGCCAGGAAATTCCGGCCCGTTCAGACCTCTAGTGTACGTTGGCTGGTGACTTCAAGAGGCACAGAAGTGCTTAATTTTGAGAACCACTATTTTCGAATAGTAATTTTCGCAGAATAATTCAATTAAATAAGATGAAGATTACTATTCCCAAATAGGGGCTCCAAAATATAAACACTTCTACGAACTCTGAACCTGGGGCCGACCAAGATCGTTCCCAATCAGAATCCGCCACTCCTAAGGCGGCATTGAATGAAACTATTAATTGCTTCTCGGACGTGCACAACAAGATCAAATAAAATCTCCCCCCCCCCCCCCCCAAGAAATTTCCGAAATGGCACCCTTTTTTCCGAGACTCCATAAATTCCACCGTTAATTTCTTCTCATGCGTGCACTACACGATCAAATAGCATCCCTCCTCCCTGGAGCGCCAATTCAGAACATTCTTTGGGAAGGGGTGGGGGGGGGGGGGCAAAGTTTCCTTAGAAGGAAGTGGCATAGCCAAGGGTGGGGTGTAGGTAGCTGGACACCCCCCTCCCCTGAACGAGAAACGTTTACTGAATCATGGATACAAAAAACAGTAAAAACTTCGAATACAAAATCACAAGGGAACGATGGAGATTTCCGCTTTAGTCAGGTTTAAGTCTTAGAAGGTATAATTTGAATATATTTATTATGAGTTTTCCGTTTAAGAGAGGATTTTGTTACTGACCGGTTTCGTTTTCACAGGTATAGTCTAAGACTCCAGTACATCTCTGAAGCAGTGTCGCCATTGGGCTACTTTTTTTAAATTCCAATTTCTTGATTGGCACCACTTTTTTGTTATGGTAAAGTTCGTAGTAGTTAATGACATATTAATTAAGGCGAAAACAAACTGAATTTATTTTAAAAAATTGGTGCCAATCACGAAATCTTAATTTTAAAAAAGTAGCCCACTGGCAACACTGCTCTAAAGAGCATAAATGTATTGCAGTAAAACGTGTGAAAACGAAACCTGTTTATAACAGATTTTTTTCGCAAACGGACATAAAATCAAGTAGCGGCGAAAAAAACGTCATCGAATTATACTTGCTAAGACGGAGACCTGTCTAAAATGCGATTTTTTTCCAGTCCTTTTTGACTCCTTTTTTAAAAGTTCTTTCCCAGGGACTGATAAACGGGTGTACATCAATTGCGCCTACGGTGGGAGGAGATCATAAATTGCGCCTACAGCTTCGGCCCCTTCTGTATGAACTGCGCTCGAAGGGGGTGAGATAAGCAATCCATCATTTTATTGAGGGTTGCCTTAAAGAGTTATTTTTCCCAAAAAAGTCTTCTGGATGCAAATTCGGCCATGGTAAATCTTGGCGACAATAATCACAATACTTAAAGTCTGTATTCATCTAGCATTGCATTATATCTTATGAGATATTCAACGCAATGAATACAAATAAAATATTACTACAGGATACTTACTAATATTTACTACGAAAGAAGGGGACTTCTCATTTAAATAGCGCGGTGCAAACTGCCGCCCCAAATTTTGTTAGCTCTTTCAAGGTATTTCAAGAAATATCTAATGTTAATTTTAAAGAAACACACCATTGTTAAGAAAATTTTTATTTTGACTTGTAACATTTGGATAAAAAGTGTTTTTCCTTTTTCAATGACAAAAAATGCTGAAAATACATAAAATTCAAGTTATCATAACTCGGTAAGTTTTATTTGTACAAAAATGAAACTTTTATTGTTTAATTATTAGTACACGAAGAAAGTTTTACTAAATATATAGTATTTAAATCCCGTAAAAAAATTAAATTTCTGTAACTTTTAAAAATAACATTTTATATATATATGCAGTAGAAACCCGGTTATCCGAAAATCGGCTTAACCGAAAGCCCTTAAAATTCCTCAAAGTCCTTTTTAAATGTGGAAAATTTTATTGCCAACACTATTTTGACCGATGTCAAATGACAACTTTTAACATATTTTGATTTATGATTAATATTTTATTTGTAAGTTTTAGATCAAACAATTCCGAATCATTTTTAGTACATTGAAGAGTTGTTTTAATCTTTAAAAATTAAAAGGAAAATAAATAAAAATCAAAACTTTGAAAGGTGTTATTGGATGTGGGTAGAAATAGTGTTAAAAAAGCATGTTCTTTATGAAAATAATAAACAGAGTCAACTTACTTATTTTGTCAATTGCGTAATTTCGGGCACTTTATTAGATAGACACGTACGACACTTCATCTTTTTTACAAAATATGTTGTGATTTTCTTTTGTTTTTTAACTTTGCATCGTTTCAATGCTGCTTTATCAAGCCACCTTTTAAACAGGGCCGAAACTAGCCTTTTTTGCACCCGGGGCAAACATGGATTTTGCCCCCCCCCCCCCCTCTCTTCCGGAAAATATATTTACAAAGAGAATTTTACTAATTTTCGAATAGCCGACTTATTTTTAAATTTAAAATATGTAATCATAATATATGTAATACTGAACTATGCAATCTACAAGGGGGAGGTCACGGGGATCATGACCTCCCTCTGAACACCAACAAAAATATTCTAAGGACCATTTTTTAAATGAAATACTCAGTAGAGTCCCGATTATCCGAGTCCCGCTTAACCAAGTTTCCGCCTTAACCGAGTTATTTTCTTCTGATGGGCTGATGGCTTCCATTATTATGAAACAGCCATTATAAAGGAAGTGTTAGGTGAAGATGAAAGAGCAGCCGTAAAAAGTTAGAACTCTGATTTTCTGGTCAGAATGTGGGGGGGAAATGCCCAATATACATTTTTTTTTTTTTTTTTTTAATTATGGCCATTTTTCTTTCCCATTCTGTCCAGAAAATCGGACTTCTAACTTTTTACGACTGCTCTTTCATCTTCACCTAACACTTCATTTATAATGGTTGTTTCATAATAATGGAAGCCATCAGTGCATCAGAAGAAAATGATCCATTCCAAAGACTAACGAAAAGCACAAACATCCATTATATAAATTGAGCATTTATGTGCTTAAAGGCTTAATCTTCAGAAAAGACAGACAGAGAAACAGTAGTAGCAGTAACATTACAACTTTGCTGCTAATGCTGCATTCTTTTTCTTTCTTTAAAAAAATTTTTCTTTTCTAATAAAGGCTCTCATTATGGAGCCACGAAACAGTTGTATGCTAAAAATTTTGGCTGTTTATACTTTTCTTTACGTTGGTTTTACATATAATGTATTTATTTAACACAATGAGTTCTGTATGCATGTTATTAGTTTATAATCTTGGAGGAATTTGACGTAGAATCCCCTCCTCCCTTACCTTATTTTGCGCTAATGAAAAACGGAATAAAACGGAATATTTTATTTATTTTAATCGAAAATCTATTGAATGATTAAATAATAATAATAATAATAATAAAGATTAAAAATGTATTCATTTTTGCAAGAACTATAGGTAGTAATATAAAATAAATGTTTATTCTCTGGTGAGAAAATTTTTGGCAAAATATTGGCGTCCGAAATAAATCGCGAGATAACCTGTAACAGATAATCATAACCCTCATTTCAGCAGCAAGAATATTCTTCCATTTAGAATGTTGTTTTTTTTCCTCAGCATCTTTCTTTCAAAATACTACAGAGAATAATATTAAAGTGAAATTTATTTCTAGCATATTAATTGAATTATGGTTGGTTGATTTTGTGACGGCCGATTATCTACACTAGGGATATAGGCCCGAGGGGGGAGTGCCCTTCGTGGGGGTCTTTCTAAGGGAACCTAACCCGTATTAACGCATGGAAATTCATGGTTCGAAGAAAACCACGAAAACTCCGAACAATTAGGCCGATGGGCGCGATTGGGTTCGAACCCAGCACTTCCCGTCTACCAGCTTCGAGAGCAGAACCTCTCGGCCACTGGTGGGGCTAATTGAATTATGAAATATCTGTAAATATCTGTATATAAATGTTAATAATGTTTAAGGTTCTTGAAGAATCTTAGAATGAAACATCTAAAGGCAGAGTAAATGAGATATTAGTTTAAACCTTACGAAAATATTTGTTTCCATACATAATTGGCCCATGTCAAATATTATATTATTGAACGAAAAATAATATGCTTGGAGAAAAAAATGGCATTATTAGGTAACAAGTTTTATTTCTTCATAAAATTTTCTCTTCTAAAGTAATTTAAAAAAATTCTTCAACGTTTAAATTTCTTGTGTAAATATTTGAAATTGATGATGATTTGTAATGTTCTATCATGGTTATATATATGGATTTTTGTATCATCATACTTGTATTTATTTTCCCTTTTTTTTTTTCAATTTGTGCATATTATATTAGCGGAATATACATTTTTATAGTGTCGATTTTTCTGTGATTTAATAGTTATTATTAACAAAAAAAAAAAAAAAAAAAAAAATTATACTCATATATAAAATATATGTGTATAAGTTTTTTGCGAGTTTAAGAAAATCATTATTGATAGCCGAAATTATCGATAAAGCGCCCAATTTAGCGAATCAACGCCAACAGAAAAGAGTCTTTCTAACAAAAAAAAGCTGTCACTTCGTGCCCATAAGTATAGGTTCCGGCCCAAGGGGCCCGGTTCAAATCAAACAATAAGAAAACCATTAATCATTCTCCCCCACCTCGCATCGGGAGAAAAACTAATCCTTTGTTTGAAATAGTGAATTTGCCTCGGGATGATCCATATAAGCATCCATTTTGTTGCCTGGATGGAGTGGAATTGGGTTTTTTAATTTATGTATCAGGTACACTTATGGGCACGCACATGTTCAAGAAATATGCGCCAATTCAGCTAATGTGTTAGTACTACGTATGCTTCTCTAATAAAAGGGACTCATTCTGTAATCTTTCTGAGAGAATTTTTTTTTCTTTTCTGATACTTTTTCTTTGTAAATAACTATATGCGTTAACTAAGTGCTATCTATTTTCATATGGTGACAAATTTCATAAATAAATGGTACACTATCAAGTAAATCTGAAGATATTAAAGTGTAGTCGAACAAAAGAAAGAAAGAAGGAAAGAGATACATTTTAATCACCCCATTGTACAATAAAAAAAAAAAAAAGGAATAGGCAGCTTTCTAGTTCCGATTCTTTAAACAACACCGACTTCATTGGTGTCAGATCTTTAATCATACAATAGTCAATTATTTGTTACTATATAAGCTTTTAAAAGCACAAAGGCTGTTTGCTCTTTTCCAAAATGCATTTCAGTTGAAAGTGGAATAATCTAAAAGCACTTTTAAGCAAATGTCAACTTCATGTCATTCATCGGATTGTTCCGACAACCTCTCAATGTGGCAAATATTGCTGTCGTTAGTTTATTGACACGCGATTAATAAATAGGGACTTATAAGCTTACAAAGGGTTTCAAATGCTTTTCTTGGAGAATATAGCAAAAACAAAATTTCACTTCCGGCTGTAAATTCTTAAATCTATAACCTAAATAGTACCCCAAGAAAAAAAAAAGGCTAATTAAAAAAGCAATACATTTCTTTAAAATGTACTTCAAAACAGTAATGTGGCATGAATTGCCAAATATAATAAGGAAGGGTGAAACGAAGTTAATTTTCTCTCTATATACATGAAATATTTTTTAGATAAAAAAAAAAATTGATTCAGTTGATTTTTGATTCAGTTATCTGTACATAAATTTACACACGTACAAATCTGTATAAATCATGTATTCTTCTACATTAACAACATTCATTTGTCACGTATTTTTTAGTCACCGTAAGTACGTCTTTAAAAAACTAAAAATATGCGATTTTTTTTTTCAATGCAGATGCAATCTTCTGTTAAGCATGCGATAATAAAACATATATATTGATTAAGCACGTTTTAGTCGAATATAGTTTAATTGAATATTCTGTATCATATAAATATATCAAACTGTAATGCTAAAATAATCTGTATCATATAAATATAACATAAACTATAACGCTAAAGTTTTATTATTTTCATAATAATGCAGTCCTTAGCATTATATGCTAAATAATTAGTATGAAAATAATTAAGAGCACAAGCGAAAACTGACAAAAGTGAAAACGAAGCATTTTTTTCAAACTCAGTTTAGAACTTAAAATTTTGAAACGAAAAAACTCATAGATTAAATCAACAATTCAGTGTGTAAACCAAACATTTCAACTAGAGATCGACCGAAAATTCGGTTTCGTTCTCGTTTTTGGCTCAAAATCGGAGTTTCGTTTTCGGCGAAAATGTTGCCAAAAATTCGGCCTCACCGAAACTCGTCCGAAATTATTTTTATTCCAAAAAGTCTCGTTTCTTCCTTTGGAAATTTTCAATATAACTCATTGATTTGAGCTGTATCGGCTCAAATGAGACACTCTTTATTTATTGCTGTGTATTTCACTGTTTATAATTATCAGTCATGACTGACTCAACATGTGAAATAAATTATAAAGCAAGTAATACATGCATGACTAAACTTTGAAGACGCTTTTCACAAGCTCATTAAAAGCTGCAGACTTAACAGTAATAGATTTGAAACCGCAGAAGTGTTTCGAATACCCGTTGAATATAGTATAACGGAATAATATTACTATATTACAGTATAACAGATTATCATTTACAAAAATCTTTGTAAAAGGTAAATCGAGGTATGTATACCTAAAACATTTTTTAATTAGATGAAATTCATATAATTAGAGACTGATTTAATTATATTTTATTTTATATGAAAATAAAAAGTTTTGGCCAGAGGCACAGAGAGCCAACTATGGCCACACGTATAATAATTACACGTATAATACACTTAAAAGTTAACACTTTCAAAACACTAAATAAAATTCTAAAAGTCTAAAACTTACAAGTTTCAGCTATCCTGTGGCCATCATCAGGGTCTTTACTTCAGTTAAAAAGAGAAAAATACTTATTAGTTTGTAGAATTCAAAAGTTTACTTTTGAAACTTGTAGGTTTTAGACTTTTAGAATTGTATTTAATGTTTTGAAAGTGTTAACTTTTAAGTGTATTATACGTCTTTTAATAAATCTTTTTAATTATATTTGTGCGTTAATTTCAAAACATAATAATCCTTCAATTTATTTAATTACACATATAATTAATCAATAATTATGTATGTATTAATTACTTTAAAAAAATAGGACATTTTCGTTTTCGGCCGAAAATAGTAAGATTACCAAAGTTCGGTTTCAGTTTTTGTTTCGGTCTTAAAAACTCGTTTCGGTCAATCCTTAATTTCAACTAATATGTATAAAATTCAAACTGGATACTTGCTGAGACAGTCATAAATACGTTTTTATTATTAACAACACAAAACTGGCAAGCGCGTTTTTATAAAAAAAAAATTACGAAATCTAATAGCGTTTTTCTTTTTCTGATAAAGGCAAACAAAGTGACAGAAAAGGGTGTCACAGTTGGCGATTTGAACGGAAGTTACCAAAAAAGTTGTTATAAGAGAGTAAACACCTGTAACTCGATTAAGTATATTTTTTGAAAAATGAAAAATAAAATTCGATTCCAAATCACTTGCATTCCTGCCCAGTTTCACGTTTTTACGTTAAAAGAAAGTCTGTGAATGTGCCGGAAAACCATTAGTTTAAAAACACCTTGATTCTTAAAAGTAAAAGCAAAATGTAGATATTGCTTGCCTGCGCATTTTAAAACGTCCTTTATAAACCGACTAGAGGTCTGCCCGGGCTTGGCCCGAGGCCCGTACCCTGCCCGGCGGAATGAAGGCGAATTTTCAAACGGGCCGGGCCGGCAGAATTAGGACAATTTTTTCAACGGGCAGGGCCGGCAGAATTAGGACAATTTTTTCAACGGGCAGGGCCGGGCCGGCAGACAAAATAAACGGGCCGGGCCGGGCCGGGCCAGGCCGGCAAAAAAATTGAACGGGCCTGCAGGGTCGGGCCGGGTCGATAAAAAAAATTAATCGGGCCTATCGGCCCGATATAAGAATTCAAGTGAAGCAGATAAAATACGAGCCATTTTCAATGAATATGATTTTCTCGAGAAGTATAAATGTGCATCACGAGCCGATGCGAGTTTAACAACATCAATACAGAAATATAACATGTCCATCGTTGAGATCGGCATCGTACAGTTACTAGATATCTGACTCCGGGTTTAATTTTTCTCAGCAGGCTCGTGCCGGGACGAAACTGGTCTTAATCGATCTCAGGATGTGTAGGATAGGCATTATGTTTTGGAAGATTATTAATAGTGATAATGAACTTCTGTTAAGGGTGTTCTTAAATCCAAAAGGACAACTTTCTGACATAAGTTTTAATTTATTTTTGCTCGAAAATGCATGAAACAAGCTGGTGTTGTTGTTCAAAAACTAAGTAATTGAGCTGGTTTATTCATTTTTTTGCAAACGCAATAGATCTTTCAGAAAAGAGTGTCAAAGTGGGCGTTTTGAACCGAATTTCCGCGCGAAGAGAGAAAGAGCACTCAAGAGCGGGCGAAAAACGTGTTTGTCACGTGATCGAATTCGCTTATAACTCAATAGGTAATTGATTGATCAAAAAATGGAAAAAACAGTTCAATTCCAAATCGCTTTCATGGCCAGGCTTTCCAATTTTTTATCTTTCCGTTAAAGAATGAAATTGTAAATATGTCAAAACGTTTTGCGCTTGTTGAGGAGAGCAGTTAAGAATAGCCTTAACAGTATCTTTGGAAATATACCTTAAGGTGGTTCTCATAGTCACTGCTCAACAATGCGAAACTTTTAGACACATTTTCTGACTCATTTTTAACTATAAAGGCATAAAATTGACAAGCCTGATTATTGAAGGCATTTGGAAACGAATAGCTTTCTCCATACTTGATAAATTATAGAGATAAAGGAGATTCTTGTCACGTGACTGTCACGTTTTTCTCTTTTCCTGTGCTATCGCTTGCGGAAATTCGATTCAAAACGCTAACTTTGGCAGTATTTTCAGAAAGATATATTGCTTTTATTTATTAAAAAAAAACGACATTTACATAGTTTCTAAATAAGAATACCTGACAATCTTACGCATTTCCAAAAAGAAATGAATTCATAAATGTGTCGAAATGTAGCTCCTTCGGATTTGAGAAAAGCCTTAAAAATGAGAGAAATATTTACACAAATCTACTTTTTATTATACAGCTTCAAAAATTATCATGTTTTTAATCCTTTATTCTGAACTACATTAATCTTTTAATGAATCCTTATTTGAATTTTGAAATGTCAGTAGAGACGATGACTAAAACACTGTAAGTATTCGTTAATGTTTACTGTTATGTGTTTTCTGTTTTGCGAACACATAGTAATCTAAAATATACTGTAAAATGTTCCTATAAATATGTATGTAGTATTCATTAAAAGAATCTTAATTGTATGTCGAGAAAAACGGACTTTTTTGTAGAAACTGAGTCGGGCCAAACTTCTAATTTTTATACCGGGCCGGGAAAAGATAGCTTTCGTTCGGGCCGGGCCTGGAAATTCCGACCCATGCAGACCTCTAAAAACCGACTGGAGTAAAATGTAAAAATATATATATATCTTTTTCAATTGTTGTTATTTGAACATGTGTGCGTATCTATCGGTTCGGTCCCTTCCTAATAAATAACTAAATAATTGTCAAATGTTAACTGTAATTCCTTCCAGCCAATTCTAATAAGCTCCTTGAAAAGCTAAGAAGGAATTAATTCTTAAAAATCAATGATGGTTTTAGAAAAATAAAAGTTCCCTTAAATTTAAAATATATATATATATTTAATTTTTTTTTTCGAATAAAAGAAAATTTTCTTTATTTATTTTAATTCACCGACAAAAATACAAAATTTAAAGTTTTATTAATTGAACAAGTTTTAAAAAAGTTTTTCTCTTAAATAATAATTCAAAGTTTTTTTTTTTTTTTTTTTTTTTTTTTAATGTACCAGAGGCTGTGCCCGTTACGAGCTAAGTCCTCAAAACCCTGTCCAAATCTCGCCGGATTGTTAAACATGGTAATTTGAGTTGTTTCAAAAATTAAAATCTGATATTATAGTAGATTGAAGGATATTCCACAAATGAAAATGTAGTCATATTTAAAGGAATATTGTAACACATGAAATTGGCAAGTGTTTTCATGCAGATACTATGCGATCGAGTGTTTTCCATTTTTTAATAAAAGCAAAAGATCATTCATAAAATACTGTCAAAGGAAAACCTGTCGTCACGTGGAAAAAATCGCTTATAAATACATAAGTAACACATTGATCAACGATTAGTAAACACTATTCGATGCCAAATCGCTTCAGTAGTCATGCCTGCAAACGTCATGCTTTTGCATTTAAAAATGCGTGTCCATAAATATTTAAAAACTCCATGTTGTCGGAGGGACATATTTCTTTGATAAAGTCCTTAAAAGGTGACATAATCTTAGATTTCAGATTAGTTCGGATGATGAAACTGACACCATTTTCAAAAGAAAAGATCATTTTCATATATGGAACAAGTCATGATATGACTGTGTGATTGCGTCAGTATAATGTCATATTCAATAAACTTTAGCTTGCATTTAAAGTTCCCAAAATTTATTAGTTTATTTCTAAATTTCTTTTCTTCTATCCCTTGAAATCAAAATTAAGCAATAAAACTAAAATCTGAAACATTTAAAAATAATTGATGGATATGATGCACTAATCTTAAACGCACAGACAATTCTGTTGGTGAAAATGACATAAATTCCAAAAAGAAAAAATGCCTTTTCATCCAAAAAAAAAAAAAAAAAAAAAAAAAAAAAATGTACATCAGCACAGATTGTTTAGAACAATATTTTAATTAAAATTGTATTATATAATTTTCATATTCCATTATAACGAAGTCTTTTTAAAGAAATGTACTTGATAAAACCTCTCAAGAAAAAAAAAAAAAAAAAAAAAAAAAAAAAGCAATTTAACAAATTACAACGACCGTTTGGAAAATGATTTTTTCGAAGACTAAAATTTAAGACATAAAAAATCGCACGGAGTTGATCATACATTACGTACGCCATGAATTAAACATTCACATTCCTGGACCCATCATGAACAAATTTTAAAAGAAATTTCAGTTTTACAATTTTCAGTACTGTAAATGTTTAAACTTCTACGGAGCTGGTCATACATTACGTACGCCATGAATTAAACATTAATAGTGTTATTACACATAAAAATTGCAAGCGACAAAAATCGCCTGCGACTCGTCAGATTTCGTGAAACTTATGTATTATCCACCTGAAACTTACGTATTATCCAAGCATTTCATTGGATGTTCGGGAAAAGGCTTTTCCATCGTCCGATTTCCAAGAAATCTGACGACCCATTTTAAATGAAATTTCATTCTTAAACTTCTAAACATCCCACAATATTACTTTTTACACCGTCGTATAGAGAAAAAAATGTACTTTTAAATGTAATTTGTTTGGAAGCTGTATCTCAATTTGTTTCTGAGTTATTAAATTTTTTTTCTAGTTTTTATTACTTTTTTGTCATAGTAGCAACAGAAGTATCCATCTCTGTTGAAAGTAAAGGCAAATTACAGATTACTGTATAGACCAATCAGAAAACGAATAAAATGCTGATTCAACCAATAAAAAACTCCAGATGTGCTTTTGATTTCCTACCCTGACGAGGACAATAACCATTTTTCAAAATAGTTAAAAAAAAAAAAAAAAAAAAAAAAAAACTTCACGGATCGTAATTTTTGCAAAAACTTTGTGGCAGAGTTTAAATGAAACGGAACAAAAAGCTAAAATATCGTTTGTTTTTTTTTTTTTTTTTTTAAGGAACACTACAGCAAGGAGTGATAGCTAATGTTAAACCTATGGGAGCTTCTTTTCGTAATTTCTGTAAAAACATTGTGGCAGAGTTTTAATGAAACGAAAAAAAAAAAGGCTAAAATATATGTTTAAAAAAGAGCGAAACATTACAGACACAGTTTTTTTTTTTTACTTCAAGAACTTTTTTAAATTATTGTATTCCATTATAATGTAGTATTTTTAAAGAAATGTAGTATTTGATAAAAGTTCTCAACAAAAAAGAGAAAAAAAATACTTCACCAGGCTACAAAATGGATGCCCTGATATATCCCTGCAGATTAATCGAATGCGTTAATCCAAAGAGGAAAGCTCCCCGTTCCTTCACTTGACAGCCCGACACCACCCATCTTGACCTTTGAGGGGAGAGAGCGAGCAGCGTGGGTTTCCACGATAAGTATAAGAGAGGGTGTTGACAATGATATCCGGTCCAACGTGACGCCGAGCGCAGTTCATACAGGGGGAGGCAAAGAAGGGTCGGCATCGGCGCAGTTAGCCGGTCTCCTGATAAACAGTTCCATTCTCTCCAAGGGACGCCATTTCAAGAATTTCTTGTGTGAAGGGGGGGGGGGGGACGGGGGAGGACGTTTTCTATGATGGACAGGGTTTGGAACAGCGCAAAGGATTGTGCAAATCGCAAACATTATAGGAAAATCCTGCACGATAAAAAATACTATGCGAGATTTTGTCCCCTTAACTTTTTCATATGCATGTAATTCTTCCGCAAATATTTCATCATTTTCGTGAAAGCGATTTTCCACCCTTTTTTCAGAAATTATACAAAATCAATTTGTCAGTCGGTCGCGGAAGTAAGTATCTGTAAGTTTGCCAATTAGTCTTGTAAAAAATAGCTAATTTCGTCAATTGGTCGTGGAAAAAATAGTTTTCTTCAAACGAGCGTGGAAAAATATCGCGAATTTCTGTTGAAAGACTTTTGAACATAACGTCAGTTATACGTCGTTTCTTTCATGTCGTAAACCGATTTTCTCAGATTTTTTTTCTCCCAGCGTCGTTCCTTTTTTTCTTCTCTGCTAGCAATATTTGAGGAAAGATGAAATAAAGTGAACATGTGTGACTGCTACAGGGGTTATTTCAAGTTCGGAGAACCTGTGGAGGAGGTGGGGCGAAAAGAATGGACAGTGGGTGGGCTGCACTGACACACACTTAAAACCTTTTCTATTTCTCACAATACAAGTCAGAAAACTTTCCAAGAACTTTAACTCCATACATGAGGCTTTGCATAGGTCTCAAAGTAAAGCAGCACGTCAGACGATTGAAGATTAGTTTAATTAAAATCAGTTTGTATTCGATAATGGAATAAAAAAAAAAGGACAGTTCAAGGTGTGCAACTGATATAAGGTTTGATATTTCTCACTTTTATTTTTCAATTTTAGGAATATAATTTTTTTAAATATTTTAACTTTAAAAAATATATATATATAATGCATCTTAAACAACCGAAAATGGTAGCAAAATTAAATTTGATTGTAGCATTATATCGTCATCAGTACCATGTCAAACTATCCAATATGAAAACAGTGTTGCCAGTGGGCTACTTTTTTGAAAAAGTAAAATTCCCCTTATTTAGTGACATATTAATTAAGGCGAAATCTAGGGTATTTTACCATTTTAGAAAAGTGGTGCCAATCAAGAAATCTGAATTTAAAAAAAGTAGCCCACTGGCAACACTGTTTCATATTGGATAGTTTGATATGGTACCGACGATATTTCCAAAAGACTACAATTTCGATTGTACATCTTTCTCGGTTATACGTCGTTTTAATACGGTCCCCTGAAAACGTATAGGACACTAAAAACGAAAAAAAAGAAATTATGAACTTGAATTATACCGCTCTCCCCAGAAAAAAAACAACAAAAAAATAAATAAATCCCTCATACATTTTTTATTAAAGGACAAATTCACCCCCTAAAATTCTAGCCCTGAGGTTGACAAGTTTTCTTTTGATCAAGTCGTATATATCTGAGAAGCAATAGGTCATACTGATTTTTAAAATTAGACAAAGTACTCATTACAGGTTTCGTGCTTGAATTTCTAGGCTAAGAAATTCTTCGGTACCAGTATTTTCTTATGGAAAATCTCTCCTGAATTAAGGTGAAATTTCGACCGTTTAAACTAGATTTATTTTTCTATAAAAAAATTCTGATATTGGGCCTTGAAAATAACGGTACCCGTACGAACCCCGCATTAATAATAAATGTCTCATTTTGAGAATATTAAAATAGCAAGGCTTTAGAAAAAAATTTTGATAATTATTAATTTTTGTGCTTAGTTTAATGGTTATACTTTTATGTAATCAAATGTGACAAGTTGTTTTACCATTTGTGCAATTTTTGATTTTTTTTTTTTTTTTTTTTTTTTTTTTTTTTTTTTTTTTTTTTAGCCTGACATGTAATGGGTGGTAATTTTTCTGAACTCTAAAATTCCTTGGGGATAACTGCTCCCTAGTCTCCCCCAAACGGCGCCCTTGCCTCCCCCTCTACCTCTCCCCAAGGAAGTTCCGAAATGGCGCCTTTGTTTCCAAGACTCCATAAATTCCACCGTTATATCACCACCCACATAGCAATTTTAGTTTGCAGAAAATTTGCAGCAGTCTTGCTTTGCAAACTTGCAAATCTGCAGCAAGTTCAGCATGATAAGACTGAAAGTTCATAACAAGACTGCAGCAAGATAACGCAAGCACCGAAGTCACCACACTTTGAACTTGCAGCTTGCAGCTAACTCGTCGTGTAAGCTAATACAGCTTCTTCTTTCAAAATTTCCGGTGTGAATATAAAATTTCGAAATTAAAATGTAGACCAAACTGGCAACCCTGTACCACACTATAAGTTTAATCCCTTCAGTTCTATTGATGCATACACACAGATGCATCGATATTATCACCATTAACAAACAAAGGTAATATTTGTGATTTTAAATTCGAGTCTTTTTTGGTATTTGATAAGTATAGCGTTTAAAAAAAAGCGGTGCCAACCGAATAAAATTTGTGTAAGGGATGCAGTCCCGAAAAGATTAAAAATCATAGACTTGAATTGGGTTAACCCATTACCCGCTGATGTTGCGTTCACGCAACGGTCAAAATAAATGCACATGTTTAAGTTATTTACATACCCACCATTATTTTTGAATTAAAAAATTAGCCTTACTTAAAGACATAAAATTTTAAGATCATATAAAGTGAAAATTATCTTTCAGAGTTTGTGGTGGCAAACAACTTTCAGCTAAAAAGTTGAAAATTTCACCCTTATAGTTTTGGAGGTTAATGGGTTAAAGGCAAAAATAAATATATAAAAAAATAAATATCAATTAACACATTCACGACGGGAAACGAGGATTCTCGTTTTCATTCAAGAAACATCATTGAAAGCGTGGCTTCTACCTTACAGAAAATGCATTTATATCATGTTGTCCATATTTTTATAGATTGTAAGACCTTTTACTATATTAAATTCGTACATTGAAAGATATTTACCGATGCATAAACCTGGGAAACCTATCTAGAACACCAATTTACAAAAGACTTTAAGGACAGGGAGGAGTTTCTACTATTTTAATATTCAGATTTGATAAAAATTGCCCGTCGGCAATGTGTTAAAACGATATTTTAGAAAAATCCAATAATATTGAGAAAAATTCACTTAAAAATTTAAATTTTCAATGTAAATTTAAAATGGCCGAGGACGTAAACATAACTCAGTAAATTAACATAACTTTATAATTTGTAAGAATTTTTATATCAAATAAGTTGTAGATTATAGATAAAATGTTACTTTACAAAAAGTAACTACATTTGAAGAGTTAAAATAGCAAATACCTTTCTCTGGGTTTTTTAACTTAACCCCTTCAAGGGCGGTGGCTCATTTTTGGACCACCTAATTTTAATTCCTAAACGCCGCATAGGCACCAAAATATTGTCACGAAAAATTTCATTTTATTAAGTATGTGACCAAAAACTTTTGCTTATTTTTTAATAAATTTGTTTGTAAATTCCGATGTTGTCCACTAATTTCGGCATTTTACGAATAGAAGTACCTTGCCCCTGATAGGGCTAACCAATCAATGAAAATGAGATTCCATTACAGTAACAACGATGTGTGTCTTGCCTTTGAGTAGCACCCAGTTTCTTCAATTTCTGCGCATCGGCTGATTGTCTATTCTCTCAACAGAGGGATTTTTTGCTTTCGTCACTTTCGTGAATTAAAGACAGTCTTGCATCAGTTTCACAACAAACTACTCTTGCAAGATGGTGATGGTATACCTTGTGGGAGATTTGCAGCAAATTTGTCAAGTGAAATTTGTCACGACAAGATAATATCAGAAAAAAATCAAACTTGCTGTAAATGTGCATGCTATCTGGGTATGATAATTTCTTCTCAGGCGTTCACTATGTATTCAAATAAAATTCCTCCCCTTCTACATCTCCTCAGGAAAGTTCCGAAATGGCACCCTTGTTTCCAAGACTCCATAAATTCCACCGTTATATCACCACCCACATAGCAATTTTAGTTTGCAGAAAATTTGCAGCAGTCTTGCAAATCTGCAGCAAGTTCAGCATGATAAGACTGAAAGTTCATAACAAGACTGCAGCAAGATAACGCAAGCGCCGAAGTCACCACACTTTGAACTTGCAGCTTGCAGCTAACTCGTCGTGTAAGCTAATACAGCTTCTTCTTTCAAAATTTCCGGTGTGAATATAAAATTTCGAAATTAAAATGTAGACCAAACTGGCAACCCTGTACCACACTATAAGTTTAATCCCTTCAGTTCTATTGATGCATACACACAGATGCATCGATGTTATCACCATTAACAAACAAAGGTAATATTTGTGATTTTAAATTCGAGTCTTTTTTGGTATTTGATAAGTATAGCGTTTAAAAAAAAGCGGTGCCAACCGAATAAAATTTGTGTAAGGGATGCAGTCCCGAAAAGGTTAAAAATCATAGACTTGAATTGGGTTAACCCATTACCCGCTGATGTTGCGTTCACGCAACGGTCAAAATAAATGCACATGTTTAAGTTATTTACATACCCACCATTATTTTTGAATTAAAAAATTGGCCTTACTTAAAGACATAAAATTTTAAGATCATATAAAGTGAAAATTATCTTTCAGAGTTTGTGGTGGCAAACAACTTTCAGCTAAAAAGTTGAAAATTTCACCCTTATAGTTTTGGAGGTTAATGGGTTAAAGGCAAAAATAAATATATAAATAAATAAATATCAATTAACACATTCACGACGGGAAACGAGGATTCTCGTTTTCATTCAAGAAACATCATTGAAAGCGTGGCTTCTACCTTACAGAAAATGCATTTATATCATGTTGTCCATATTTTTATAGATTGTAAGACCTTTTACTATATTAAATTCGTACATTGAAAGATATTTACCGATGCATAAACCTGGGAAACCTATCTAGAACACCAATTTACAAAAGACTTTAAGGACAGGGAGGAGTTTCTACTATTTTAATATTCAGATTTGATAAAAATTGCCCGTCGGCAATGTGTTAAAACGATATTTTAGAAAAATCCAATAATATTGAGAAAAATTCACTTAAAAATTTAAATTTTCAATGTAAATTTAAAATGGCCGAGGACGTAAACATAACTCAGTAAATTAACATAACTTTTTAATTTGTAAGAATTTTTATATCAAATAAGTTGTAGATTATAGATAAAATGTTACTTTACAAAAAGTAACTACATTTGAAGAGTTAAAATAGCAAATACCTTTCTCTGGGTTTCTTAACTTAACCCCTTCAAGGGCGGTGGCTCATTTTTGGACCACCTAATTTTAATTCCTAAACGCCGCATAGGCACCAAAATATTGTCACGAAAAATTTCATTTTATTAAGTATGTGACCAAAAACTTTTGCTTATTTTTTAATAAATTTGTTTGTAAATCCCGATGTTGTCTACTAATTTCGGCATTTTACGAATAGAAGTACCTTGCCCCTGAAAGGGCTAACCAATTAATGAAAATGAGATTCCATTACAGTAACAACGATGTGTGTCTTGCCTTTGAGTAGCACCCAGTTTCTTCAATTTCTGCGCATGGGCTGATTGTCTATTCTCTCAACAGAGGGATTTTTTGCTTTCGTCACTTTCGTGAATTAAAGACAGTCTTGCATCAGTTTCACAACAAACTACTCATGCAAGAGGTTGATGGTATACCTTGTGGGAGATTTGCAGCAAATTTGTCAAGTGAAATTTGTCACGACAAGATAATATCAGAAAAAAATCAAACTTGCTGTAAATGTGCATGCTATCTGGGTATGATAATTTCTTCTCAGGCGTTCACTATGTATTCAAATAAAATTCCTCCCCTTCTACATCTCCTCAGGAAAGTTCCGAAATGGCACCCTTGTTTCCAAGACTCCATAAATTCGACCGTTTATATTCCCAGTCTTCTGTAACTCTTAATAATTAAATACCAATTTTTTTAAATAAAATAAGATATATTTATTTGTGTGCCTCGTTTTTTTTTTACCTTTGTTGTTTTTCATAAAAAAATAAAAAAGCTTACTTTCTATGAGCATGTTAACAAAATAGACGCATCCCATTTTAATTGATTTCTCCTTTTCTGTACACCTTTATCAAGATCAAAGGGAAATATTCAAACACTAGCCGATTGCATTTAAAAAAAAAAAAAAAAAAAAAAATTGTTTTGACGCCAAACATTAAGTTATACGACAACACCCCCTTTCCTGCCCCTAGGCTTATCTGTCGGTCATCTTTCTCCCGCCAAAAAATCGGATCTAAAAACATATGGCTTTTCTTGCTGGTTTAACTTCGGAATCTTTGACAGAAACCGGATATTGATGTTAACGAGCTTGGAAGAATATTTTACCTTTGTGACGCAAAATGACGCTGAAGATGTGAAAGAGACACACAGAAATCCTTGCTAATTGCGAAAACTCGTGTTACTCGCGAAGAAATTGAAAGGCAGGATTAGGATTACTATTCATTAACTAACGTAATTATGAATATTCGATTTTCACCTTCATAAAGTAATGTTCGATCCGATGCACTGAGTTTTCAAAAATTGTCTCTTTAAATTTAAAGTACAGGGGATTCGATACTTTGAGCTATTTTTTTTTTTATTTGAATATTTTATTATTATGATATATTATTAAATAATTTTAAAAAGGAAAATGATTTATCAAGAAAAAATGCAATTATTATGAAATTAAAAAAAAAAAAAAAAAAAAAAATTAAAACTACACTTGTCCTACAATTCGGAACTTTTTGCAACATTTTTTTTTTCATACTTTTCTTACAAGTGTGCTTAACTGATGATGCACTGCGTTTTCAAAAATTGTCTCTTTAAATTTAAAGTATTATTAAGGCGATTCGATACCTTTGAGTTATTCTGTTATTTGAATATTGCATATTCGATTTTCACCTTCATAAAGTAATGTCCGATCCGATGCACTGAGTTTTGAAATATTGTCTCTTTAAATTTAAAGTATTTTAAAGGGGATTCCATACTTTGAGCTTTTTTTTTTTTTATTCGAATATTTTATTATTATGATATATTATTAAATAAATTTAAAAAGAAAATGATTTATCAAGAAAAAATGCAATTATTACGGTAAAATTTGAAAAAAAAAAAAAAAAAAAAAATTTAAAACTACACTTGTCCTACAATTCGGAACTTTTTGCAATTTTTTTTTTCCATACTTTTCTTACATGTGTGCTTAACCGATGATGCATTGCGTTTTCAAAAATTGTCTCTTTAAATTTAAAGTATTTTTAAGGCGATTCGATACCTTTGAGCTATTCTGTTATTTGAATATTGAATTATTATGATATATTATTAAATAAGTTGTAAAAAGGAAAACGATTTATCAAGTAAAATTCCATTATTATGATAAAATTTGAAGAAATTAATTAAGAATTTTTAATAAAATTTTAAAACTACACTTGTCTTACAATTCAGAACTTTTTACAACATTTTCTTTCATACTTTTCTTACAAATATGGTTAACTGAAATACCTAGACTTAGAAAGAACTTACTAAAAGTTAATTATGTTAAGAGAAAAATAAAATATCACGATATATGTAATAATAGAGCAGAAAAGGGCTTATTTCTCTTAAAAATGTTATCTTTAAAAATAAAATATTTATATTACAGAAAATTGGATTCTTAGTTTCATAAATACACCCTAAGGAACGCCAATAAAAAATATCAAGCAAATTGAGACATGTGTTGAGGGTTTTTTATTAATTTGAACATACTGCCTTTTAAAAAATACAAACATGGAAAGATGAATTTAAAGATTGTAACTCTGAATCGTTTAAAGGGAACTGGAAGCAGTAAATAGACTTTTTCACATATTATCGGATTTTTAAAAATACAGGGATGTAGTGGAGGGTATACGCCGTACATCTTATGGATTTTTTTAAATGATCTCCGTATACCCTTTATTCTCAAATAAAGCTATAACGTATATCCTCTGGTTTATTTATGACTACACTACTGCTTAAATATCTTCCCCTGAATATACTACAGATGTCTAAATATACTTTAATAAAAAATTTGGAAATTTGACGTTTTCGCCATTTTTAGTCAAATTGGGTTACTATGTACCCCCAGTGGTTCAGCCTGAATTCGGCTCTAGAGGGTGTTTTGAGTTTCTGATAAAGGTGTTAGCCGGTTATTTTAATCACTGGTTAATGTAATCTGTCTTTTTAATGAGTCAAATCACAATGCTTTTTTTCCGCAGTTACGTTGGCTATGTTTCATTAAAACAGCGTTGCCGTTGCGTTTACAATATTTGAGTTAGAAAACATAAAATGCACCGATAACATAATACAAAACTAGGTTAGATTTATAAAAAGTGTTTAAAAATGATGAGGCAACATTTAAGAGATGGAAGAGCACAGTCCAGCAAATAATTTTTGCATAGAAAATTACAGGATTCCAGTCTACTTGTTCAATAAAAATACAACGGGTTTCGTTCCAAGACAATTCCGAATTCTTGGAAGCCATTTTAACAAAATTTTCCAATAGACTTACCTTACTTTTTGTCAAAGATAACAACATCACGAGAATATTTGGAAGTTATCATTATTTACGTCTAATTAGTGCTCAATTAGGTAATCCATATTTTGGAATATAGTTCATGTTAAACATGATATTGTTGACTTAATTACTGTGCACTTCCAGTACTTTACATGACATCGACTTTGACATTAAGTAATGTAAATCTGTTGAAATTTTAGTTAAAATATCTTTATTATTGTTAAAAATCTCTGAAAATATGCGTGTTCAAACTGAAGTCGTATCTGTACTAAATTATAAAAAAGTAACTTTTTTTTTCCTTTTTTGTAGGGTTTAAAAAGATAATCGGTCGAGTGCGAATTTTACTCGCGTACAAAAGGTTCCATACAAAATATCAGAACTGATCAAAGGCAATATACTCGCATACGTATAACCATACCATATGCCATAATTTAATTCTATTGGAATGCAAACCTATGAATAGTTCTTACTCTAAAACAAAGCCTTTGTACAAAGTTTAGCAAAGCTTGGCAGAGAACCAACCACGATTCGGAAAGAGGCCGCAGAGATTCTCACAAAAAGTCACTTGTCAATCATATTTCACGTAATAGTAGACAATTTTAAAGCAATTAAAAAAAAAATACGCTTAACAAAGTGAAACTTTCCGATTCCTTTTTAAAATAAAAGCATATGCAGGCATGATTATTCAAGTGATTTCTAGTCGAAAAGTTTTTTCATTACAAATGAATTAGTTATTGAATTATGAGCGATTGTTGTCTCAAAATTACTGACTTTAATGTCTTGGAATTTTTGTATGAATTATTTTTTTAAATATTTGCCTTCAATAATTGAATTTAGTTGGAATGAAAAATGTTGCTTATCACTATGATTCACCTTACCTAAAACAAAGGTCTTGTACAAAGTTTAAATTTGGTACTGGGCTAAGCGCGCTTCGAAAGGAGGTCGCAAAATACAACACTGCTTTGATCCATGCCGTTGTTTTCTGGATGGGTTTATAATTAATATCTCGGCTTATTACAGACACATTTTTTCGAAAATCTTTACCAACAATCCTTGTATGATTCTATGTCGATAGGTGCATCGAGCGCCCTCAACTCCCCCGCTGAGCGCCAGCAAAATAAGACACGAATGATCTTATAATAGTTCCGTTTTTACTTAGCGAGTGTGGAGTTGGAGTGGAACCGTATGGTAATGTTGGAAAAATGCTGGTGACAAACCCGCTCCAACATAGGCTATATTTTACATCGGTACAATAGCTTCCAAAGAGGTGCAGGAACAAAAAACGTTCTAAAATTGCGGTTTCTGCGATATAAAATCATGCATATTTGAGGTAATTATCATGGGCACAATCAATTACCCCGGGAAACGTCGGACAGGTCAGCTAGTTTAATTTTGGTGAGATGCAGGTAGCATTCTTTAAAATATAATTAAGTGTAAATCAATGTTTAACTAATTTATTACTTATCAATTAAAATTAATGCATGAGTAGCATAAAATTGTGTAAAATTATAGATAGTATTTTTTTATAAATTCTAGAAAATGTCTTATATTTAATCCCTCTCTTTTCAAAATCCATACTCACAGGCATGTATCTATAAGTCAATGAAATTACAATCAATGCTTCTTTCCTACGAGGCACGGGTGGCAGTGCTGCCAGAGAGCAAGCACCATTATTCGTTGCCACATTACCAACTAATGAAATATATTTTTTTTTATTTGTGTACAGACACCGTACGGTACAAATGGTTCCAAAGAAACACTGATTGCGATAATTTGCTCAATCATAATCAAAAACAGCTTTTTATACCATAAAAGTAAGTAGAAGGAAAAAGCCGGTTCTGCCCCAGCAGGAGCCATGAGCTGAGGAGCGAGGAGCAAGGATCAGTGACAGGTGGGAGGAGTCGAGTAATTGACAGCTTAGGGGAGATAAGAAAGTGATAGACAGGTGGGCGGAGTCGAGACAGACAGGCGCCCACACGACATGCTATAGTAGAGGGGTTAAAACAAAGAAGAGAGAATGAAAAGTGTACTGTAAGAGAGGGGTTAGAATAAAGGATAATGAATGAAAGTGTACTGTAAGAGAGGAATTAAACAAAGGAAAATGTTAATGAGGATGATTAATGAAGGAAAGTCTACTGTTAGAGAGGGATTAGAACAAAGAAATGATTAGGAAGGATTAGAAAAGATCGCATGCAATTAAAAAATACTTACCACGGAGCAGCGCAGAGACACGTCCTACCTGTATGACATCCACCGGGCTAATGAACGAAGAAGCGTGCAACAACCGGCTTCATCCAGATAAAGAGCTTACTTCTGATTGGACGAGAGACGAACCTAGGGGGAAGCACCATCGTTTTCACCTGAGGGCATGAACACGAGCGCCCTCTCTTGATAGGATTTTCAACTCACCTGTGATGACATCATCCTATTTTGAACTGACATAAAGAGGTTAATACATTTTTAAGTTTTAACGAAATAAGTTATAATTTTTAGTCATTTGTTAATTTTCAAAACATGTTTTTCATTTAGTCATTGTAATACAGTTTTAAATAAATTAGTTAATTTTCATTTAGTTATTTGTTAATTTCCGAACAAGTTTTTTTTTCAGTAAGTTACTTGGTAATAAAACTTTTTAATAAATTAGTTAACTTTTCTTTCAGTCATTTGTTAATTTCCGAAACAAGTTTTTTCTCAAATAAAGCTTTTAATAGACAACTTTACATTTATTTTCATTTAATTATTATTTAAAAGAATATAAATTATTTTTACTAATCAAAAGAACGCGAATTAGTTTTTAACAATAATGTTTTTGTTTAATTATTGTCAAGGATGATTGTTAACTGAAATATATGCTGAATGCGAAAACGGTTTTTTTTTTTTTTTTTTTTTTTTTTTTTTTTTTTGAACTAAGAAAAGAACTTTTTTAAATTAATGAACAACTGTTTTTGCAAAAAGGAGAAATATTGTGCTTTGCAACACTGAAAAAGAGTTGAAAATTAATGACTTCACCTAGTTTAAAGCATATTTAACATAAGATGAAGACCTAAGTGCTGTGGAAAGGTTTAAAAATAACATACTTTTGAATCGACCGATTTATGTTGGATTTACAATCTTAGAATTGCCTAAACTTCTAATATATAAATTTCACTATGATTTTATTAAAAAGAGTATAAAGATGATGTAAAGCTAATTTTCAACGACACGAACTCATTGTGTTACCATATACACGCCAAGAATGTTTTGGATGATATGGAACATCATGCAAGCTTATTCGATTTCTCTGAGTATCCAAAGAATCATATACACAAATTCCATTACGGTTTTGTAAAGAAAACATACCTTTAGAATTACAGGTTTTGAACCCATACAAGGAATTTTTTTTTTCCCTGGACAGGTGAAATACTTGATCATTATCAAATCTCACTCGGAGAGGACACATTATTACAACCCGTTGTTTCATCATATGAATATGCTTTCTATATTAGTTTTTTTTTAACTACTTATTTTGAGATATATATATTTTATTTATAAGAATGCAAGTTGTTTTAATCTTTTAACTAAGACATTTTCAGTGACTAAGGAAGTAAAATTTTGTTTTTTAGAAAAAGTGGTATGAACTTTATATTTTTTTTATTAGTTACTAATGAAAGATAATATATATATATATATATATATATATATATATTCAAGTTAACAGAAATTTAGGTGAAAGCTTTTGAATTTTCTTAAGTGTTTTATCTAAAAGAATGCGAAGTAGTTGTAATCGCTAGTTTTCTCTCATGTCTCCTACGAGACAAGTGGCTTCTATATATATAGTGAAAGGTTATTATGTGTGTAACCATACGGTTGCGCATCAATGATGTTTCTTGCCGGTATTGTATCAATTAGTATTTTACTGCTTTTAACTAAGAAATTTAAATGATAAATAACGCAAAGTCCTATAACTCATCCTATTTTGAACTGACATAAAGACGTTAATACATTTTTAAGTTTTAACGAAATAAGTTATAATTTTTAGTCATTTGTTAATTTTCAAAACATGTTTTTCATTTAGTCATTGTAATACAGTTTTAAATAAATTAGTTAATTTTCATTTAGTTATTTGTTAATTTCCGAACAAGTTTTTTTTTCAGTAAGTTACTTGGTAATAAAACTTTTTAATAAATTAGTTAACTTTTCTTTCAGTCATTTGTTAATTTCCGAAACAAGTTTTTTCTCAAATAAAGCTTTTAATAGACAACTTTACATTTATTTTCATTTAATTATTATTTAAAAGAATATAAATTATTTTTACTAATCAAAAGAACGCGAATTAGTTTTTAACAATAATGTTTTTGTTTAATTATTGTCAAGGATGATTGTTAACTGAAATATATGCTGAATGCGAAAACGGTTTTTTTTTTTTTTTTTTTTTTGAACTAAGAAAAGAACTTTTTTAAATTAATGAACAACTGTTTTTGCAAAAAGGAGAAATATTGTGCTTTGCAACACTGAAAAAGAGTTGAAAATTAATGACTTCACCTAGTTTAAAGCATATTTAACATAAGATGAAGACCTAAGTGCTGTGGAAAGGTTTAAAAATAACATACTTTTGAATCGACCGATTTATGTTGGATTTACAATCTTAGAATTGCCTAAACTTCTAATATATAAATTTCACTATGATTTTATTAAAAAGAGTATAAAGATGATGTAAAGCTAATTTTCAACGACACGAACTCATTGTGTTACCATATACACGCCAAGAATGTTTTGGATGATATGGAACATCATGCAAGCTTATTCGATTTCTCTGAGTATCCAAAGAATCATATACACAAATTCCATTACGGTTTTGTAAAGAAAACATACCTTTAGAATTACAGGTTTTGAACCCATACACTGCAACACACTCCCTTTCAAGAAAATAGATTGTATCAGTACATCCCGGAATTTTTTTTTTCCCTGGACAGGTGAAATACTTGATCATTATCAAATCTCACTCGGAGAGGACACATTATTACAACCCGTTGTTTCATCATATGAATATCCTTTCTATATTAGTTTTTTTTAACTACTTATTTTGAGATATATATATTTTATTTATAAGAATGCAAGTTAGTTTTAATCTTTTAACTAAGACATTTTCAGTGACTAAGGAAGTAAAATTTTGTTTTTTAGAAAAAGTGGTATGAACTTTATATTTTTTTTATTAGTTACTAATGAAAGATAATATATATATATATATATATATATATATATATATATTCAAGTTAACAGAAATTTAGGTGAAAGCTTTTGAATTTTCTTAAGTGTTTTATCTAAAAGAATGCGAAGTAGTTGTAATCGCTAGTTTTCTCTCATGTCTCCTACGAGACAAGTGGCTTCTATATATATAGTGAAAGGTTATTATGTGTGTAACCATACGGTTGCGCATCAATGATGTTTCTTGCCGGTATTGTATCAATTAGTATTTTACTGCTTTTAACTAAGAAATTTAAATGATAAATAACGCAAAGTTTTATTTTATTTTTAGGAAAACTGGTTTGTACTTTATTTATTTATTTTATTTTATTATTAGTTACTAATGAAGGAATATATTTTTTTCAAGTTAACAGTAAATTGATGTGAAAGCTATGAATTTTCTTAAGTTTAATCTTATCCACTAATTTGGAGAAATAATTTTAAATGCGCGAGCTACTGAACTCTTTTCAAATAGAACGAACAAGTTCTTTTGATAGTTTGAATCTTATACCAAAAAAGGTTAATGATAATATATTTTAACAAATAACAATGTAGGCAATTAGATAAATGTTTTTATCTAGTAAAATAACTATTTAAAGAAGCTTTTAAGTATTAACTTTTAGTAGTGGATTTTTTTTTTAAACAAAATTTTCCAACATGTCAAAACAAAAACTTACTTCTTCAAAATTGAAAATCTTCATTGAATTCCCGGTCTTGAAAACACGCTAGCAAAATATAGAAAATAACAGTCCGCAAATGATTTCCGAATGAAGTTTTACAATGTTGTGATATTATTTTGTTTTCAATGACATCACTTTTAGACCCTTTGATTTGCTGAAACTAGCGAAGCTTTAAACGAATGGGAAGCCAGTCCATAGTTTCACACGTTAGTTGAAATAACAATTGTAGATAATGTTTGTTATCAAGCAACTTTTGAAACGCTCACACCTCTGGCGAGTTTTAGAAGGGGTGTTTTATCTTTTAGCATCTCCTGTGGGATGCAATCTCTCATAGCGTTCAACTATGAAAACTATGTATTGCTTTAGGCAAAAAGAAAAAAAAATAGTTTTCAGACATTTCCTATCACCATGTTTCTTATCTCAACAAAGATGTTCAATTAAGAATAGAAGATAAATCTTTTTTATTTTTAGTTTAAAATAGAGTATGTTTCGATTCAAATATAAATCTTTTTTCCTTTTTATACATTAAAAATCAAGATTCCAATTAACAGAAATTATTTTTTAATTTTCTGGAGACTGTATTAAGTTTTTTATAATGAGTTTTTACTAAAATTGATGAAATAAACAGATATTTTTCTGCTAAAAGAAAAGAATGGTATTATTGCTTTTTCTCAGCTTTTAACCTGTTCAGAACCAGCATTTTTTTTTCATGAATTTTATTCGTTTGACACTACTTTTTATTAATTATTTCAATTAACTTTGTAAATCACAAAAATCACGTAATTAAATACAATCAATTTTACTTCTATTTTTTACTGATATCAAATTCAAACGTTTTAAGTACTTTTGTGGGTGCATATGCGCTCATGGTTCCGAATGGGTTAAAGAAAGATCGCTTCAAACATAACTAAGATTTGTTTTAAACGTTCATTAACCGTTTCAGTTGTATGAATAAATGTCTCTCATTAAATTAAACTAATGTTATCATAAATTAAATTGTATTTATTTTTCAAGTTTTCAAAAGAATAACGCTTGATTTTCTTAAAAAGGTTGAAACACAAATAGATATTTTTAAGTAGTTCTTTAATCCAAAGACAACTTTTTAACGAAAGTTTTCATTCATTTTGTTTACAAACTAACAGATGTTGTTATTAAAATACTTTGAAATAGAAAGACGTTTATTTGAAAACAGAATAAACCTTTTAGATAATACCCTGAAAGTAGATGTCTTTAACTAAATTATCAAACATATGAGTGAGAGAAATCTGATTGCTACGTGACAAAAATCGCTTTTAACAATGAATTTTGAGTCAGTTTTAATTTAGAAAAAGTAAATGGCTAACTTCAATGACATATTTTTAGTTTTGTTGTTAGAAATAATATGTTAAACAAATCACATTGTTTGAAAATATATTTTTCGAGTTTATTTTTTCAACAATTGTTTTTTTAAATGAAATCACAGATAAAACTAATGAAAGCAAAACTTCTGAAACACAAGTTGAATATCGAGAATGATAGAACATGTTTTGAATTAAGTAATGTAGAATGTGAAATTTTAAGTTCAGTTTAATAAAGCAAATAAATAAATTGAAAGACACATTTTGAAAGGATTGTTATAAGTTTGTTAAAACTTTTTTTGTTTTAAGAAACACTAGACAAACATTACACTTAAAAGACCAAATAATTATACATACCTTTTGTTGATTGAAGCAAGCAGAGTCATTGAAAATAGCAAGAAGCTGAAAAGTCGACGGTAACTTTAGCTAACCAGACACCATAAAATGTTCGATAAGGTACCGCAGAGCACTAAGCTAAATGTACGGTAAACGGGAGCTAAGGAACATACGACCTTCATCGACGAAATCCAAGACACGACTGACGTGTGCGGGGTCTACACCCGTAGATGAAGGTTACTGATAAGAGATCACGTGACCGCTATCAACCAATCAGAAGCGAGCTTGCAGGTGTGACGTCATCGACTGTGCTGTCTCCCCCATCGCAAACGAGGATGATGACATCGTATGGCAATACCTATAGACAACCACCCCACCAGTGGCCGAGAGGTTCTGCTCTCGAAGCTGGTAGACGGGAAGTGCTGGGTTCGAACCCAATCGCGCCCGTCGGCCTAATCGTTCGGAGTTTTCGTGGTTTTCTTCGAACCTTGGATTTCCAAGCGTTAATACGGGTTAGGTTCCCTTAGAAAGACCCCCACGAAGGGCACTCTTCCCTCTTAGGGCCTATATCCCTCGTGATGATAATTGGCCGTCATAAACACAACCAACCTATAGACAACCTGGCGCCATTTGATTGACAGGAGGCGTGGTGGAATGTCAGGAATGCAGACAGAGCGGCGCCTACCTTCTGCATCATAGTATTTTAGGAAAAATATATATTACGTTGATGTAAAAGACATTATTTTTTAAACTAACTGTTAATATTTTTTGAAATAACATACTTTTCTCATACAAGCCAAAAAAGAATGTTTCAGAACATGTCTCTTATCATGATTAAACATAACTTTAAGCATAGTTAACCATCTCACAGTATGATTAAACAAATTCGAACATAACTTTCGGCATGTTTAAACAATCCGAACTATATTTGAACATATCCGAACATGTTCATTCATAACTTTGACAGTTTTTAATCTTTCAGAATTTGAAAAAAACATATTTAAAACTATTTTATTTTAAAAACTTTTGTAAAAATTTTAATTTATAATTTCTTTTTAAGGTTTTAACTTTTTTTTGTTAAAACTTTTTTAACGTTTTTTTTTGTTAAAACTTTTTTAACTTTTTAACTTTTTTGTTAAAACTTTTTTTAACTTTTTTTGTTAAAACTTTTTTTAACTTTTTAACTTTTTGTTGTTAAACATTTTTTTTTAATTTTGTTAAAACTTTTTTTTTACTTTTGTTAAAAAAAATTTTTTTTTACAAACTTTTTTTTAAATTTTGTTAAAACTTTTCTTTTACTTTTGTTAAAACTTTTTTTTGTAAAACTTTTTTTTTTATAAAACTTTTTTTTATAAAACTTTTTTTCTTAAAACTTTTTTTTACTTTTGTTAAAACTTTTTTTTACATTTGTTAAAACTTTTTTTGTAAAACTTTTTTACTTTGTTAAAAAAATTTCTGTTAAACCTTTTTTTTTTACAAACTTTTTTAAAATTTTGTTAAAACTTTTTTTTACTTTTGTAAAACTTTTTTGTTAAAACTTTTTTAAATTTTGTTAAAACTTTTTAAAACTTTTTATCATCTTTGTAAACTTTCTATAATTTTTAAAACTAATAAATTTTATACATACATATGTGTATATATATACATATATATAAATATACATATATATATATATATATATATATATATATATATATATATATATATATATATATATATATATATATATGTACATATATATATATATATATGTACATATATGCATATACATATACATTAGATTTAAAAATCTAAGAAAAATATTTATCGGAGAAAAAGTTTTACTTAGATTTTTAAATCTAATTTTTTTAAACAGAAAAAGATTATCTAAGCATGACTAATCATGCTTAGATCATGCTAAAACATGACTAAATTCGTCGGAACAATAAACTTGTTCAACAACTTGTTAAGTGGATATTTCTAATTGTGATAATTTAAGTAGTGTGTTATTCGATAAAGTTAAACTTGATATTCGAAAAAGTGATGAAGGACACTTGTTATTTTAAACAAAATGTCTTTTTTTGTTATTTTTTATACATAAAAATATTACTAACAAAAAAACTTAAAATTTAAATGGTGTTACTTACTGTGAAGCATCTGCCCAGGACATCAACTGAAGGGGAAATGCTTGATGATAAAGCACAAAACAAGTGATGACGTCGTACTTGAAGACAACACGAGCGCCCTCTACCATCTAATACTTGTATGTGATTGGATGCGAAGATCACCTGACATGTGAAAGGAGTAGGCGGTGGAGGAGGGCGCCATTATGTCTGCATTCCTTGCATTCCCCGCCCACCTGTCAATCAACTGGCGCCAGAAAGACGGTACATGCTTCGACATGATCGTTTCTTGCAGGCGGAGGGCGTCACTTCGTCTACTGGTATTGCCACAGGATGTCGTCATACCTGAAAGGTTGCTTCTGATTGGTTGTTAGCGGTCACGTGATCTGTTATCAGTGACCTTGATCTCTAATCAGTGACCTTCATCTACAGGTGTTAGACCCCGCGCACGTCAGTCGAGGCTTGGATCTGGTGGAGGTAGGTCGCATGTTTCACAGCTCCCGTTTACCGTACATTTGGCTTAGTGCTATGCGGTACCTTATCGAACCTTTTACGGCATAAGATTGAGTAAAACTGCCGTCGAATTTTAAGCTTCTTGCTACTTTTCAATGAGTCTGCTTGTTCGAATCATCAAAAGCTTAGGGAAACTTCTTTCCAAAATGTATGTAAATTTTGTTGTCTAATATAGTGTTTAATACAACAACAGTTTTAACAAACTTATAACGATCCTTTCAAAATGTGTCTTTCAATTTAGTAATTTGCTTTATTTTTCTTCATTTAACCTAACTATAAATGTCAAAGTTCGTGTTTTCTGCATACTATGAATTCACGATTTCATTCAAAACATGTTCTGACATCAAATGTATTATTATACTCTAAGTAGTATATATTATACTCTAAGAGTATTATCATACTCTATTATTTCCAAAAATTTGTTAAACTCATTCGTCAGTTTCTAACAAAGTGTTTTAAAAAAACTAATAACAATTCTTCCAGATTTAGTTAATCAGTTGCTTTTTAAAAGTTGGAACTGGCTTGTGATTATCAAATTCATGAGTTTGTCTTTCTTAATGAATTTTGTTCGGTAGCTCGCACTTTCTTCAGGATATGTTTAACCATGACCAAAGTTATGTTCGAACATGTTTAACCATGTTCGGATATGCTCAAAGATAGTTCGAGTATATTTAATCATGCTCAAAGTTAGTTGGGATATATTTAACAATGTTCGGATATGCTCAAAGTTTGGTCAAACATGTTTAACCATGTTTGGGTAGGTTCAAATATTGTCAGGATATATGTTTAACCGTGTTCAAAGTCATGTTCGAACATGTTTAATCATATTCTGAGATGGTTAACTATGCTTAAAATTATGTTTAACCATGGCCAGAGACATGTTCTGAAACATTCCTTTCACTTGCATGAGAAAAGTATGTTATTTCAAAAATATTAACAGTTTAAGAAAAATAATGTTTTTTGCATGAACGTAAATTTAAGGGTATTATCTATCTATATAAATGTTTAAGTAAAAGCATACATCCACGTCTACGTGTCTCTAAATATATGAAAGTTAAATGTTTATGTATGGGTTCTTGTGTAAAATACATATATAGATATATATATGTATATATGATGTATGTATATATATATATATATGTATGTATATACATAACATACATATGTATGTATATGTATATGCATATATGTACATGTATATATATATATGTATATATGTATATTTATATATATGTATATATATACACATATGTATGTATAAAATTTATTAGTTTTAAAAATTATAGAAAGTTTACAAAGATGATAAAAAGTTTTACAAAAGTAAAAAAAAGTTTTAACAAAATTTTAAAAAAAGTTTGTAAAAAAAAAAGGTTTAACAGAAATTTTTTTAACAAAGTAAAAAAGTTTTACAAAAAAAAATTTTAACAAATGTAAAAAAAGTTTTAACAAAAAAATTTTAACAAAAGTAAAAAAAAGTTTTAAGAAAAAAAGTTTTATAAAAAAAAGTTTTATAAAAAAAAAGTTTTACAAAAAAAGTTTTAACAAAAGTAAAAGAAAAGTTTTAACAAAATTTAAAAAAAAGTTTGTAAAAAAAATTTTTTTTAACAAAAGTAAAAAAAAAGTTTTAACAAAATTTAAAAAGAATGTTTAACAACAAAAAGTTAAAAAGTTAAAAAAAGTTTTAACAAAAAAAAGTTAAAAAAAGTTTTAACAAAAAAAAAAGTTAAAAAAAGTTTTAACAAAAAAGTTAAAAAGTTAAAAAAGTTTTAACAAAAAAAAAACGTTAAAAAAGTTTTAACAAAAAAAAACGTTAAAAAAGTTTTAACAAAAAAAAGTTAAAACCTTAAAAAGAAATTATAAATTAAAATTTTTACAAAAATTTTTAAAATAAAATAGTTTTAAATATGTTTTTTCAAATTCTGAAAGATTAAAAACTGTCAAAGTTATGAATGAACATGTTCGGATATGTTCAAATATAGTTCGGATTGTTTAAACATGCCCAAAGTTATGTTCGAATTTGTTTAATCATACTCTGAGATGGTTAACTATGCTTAAAGTTATGTTTAATCATGATAAGAGACATGTTCTGAAACATTCTTTTTTGGCTTGTATGAGAAAAGTATGTTATTTCAAAAAATATTAACAGTTAGTTTAAAAAATAATGTCTTTTACATCAACGTAATATATATTTTTCCAGAAATACTATGATGCAGAAGGTAGGCGCCACTCTGTCTGCATTCCTGACATTCCACCACGCCTCCTGTCAATCAAATGGCGCCAGGTTGTCTATAGGTATTGCCATACGATGTCATCATCCTCGTTTGCGATGGGGAATGATAAAAAAGATTTATATTTGAATCGAAACATACTCTATTTTAAACTAAAAATAAAAAAGATTTATCTTCTATTCTTAATTGAACATCTTTGTTGAGATAAGAAACATGGTGATAGGAAATGTCTGAAAACTATTTTTTTTTCTTTTTGCCTAAAGCAATACATAGTTTTCATAGTTGAACGCTATGAGAGATTGCATCCCACAGGAGATGCTAAAAGATAAAACACCCCTTCTAAAACTCGCCAGAGGTGTGAGCGTTTCAAAAGTTGCTTGATAACAAACATTATCTACAATTGTTAATTCAACTAACGTGTGAAATTATGGACTGGCTTCCCATTCGTTTAAAGCTTCGCTAGTTTCAGCAAATCAAAGGGTCTAAAAGTGATGTCATTGAAAACAAAATAATATCACAACATTGTAAAACTTCATTCGGAAATCCTTTGCGGACTGTTATTTTCTATATTTTGCTAGCGTGTTTTCAAGACCGGGAATTCAATGAAGATTTTCAATTTTGAAGAAGTAAGTTTTTGTTTTGACATGTTGGAACTAAAAGTTAATACTTAAAAGCTTCTTTAAATAGTTATTTTACTAGATAAAAACATTTATCTAATTGCCTACATTGTTATTTGTTAAAATATATTATCATTAACCTTTTTTGGTATAAGATTCAAACTATCAAAAGAACTTGTTCGTTCTATTTGAAAAGAGTTCAGTAGCTCGCGCATTTAAAATTATTTCTCCAAATTAGTGGATAAGATTAAACTTAAGAAAATTCATAGCTTTCACATCAATTTACTGTTAACTTGAAAAAAATATATTCCTTCATTAGTAACTAATAATAAAATAAAATAAATAAATAAAGTACAAACCACTTTTTCTAAAAATAAAGTAAAACTTTGCGTTATCTATCATTTAAATATCTTAGTTAAAAGCAGTAAAATACTAATTGATACAATACCGGCAAGAAACATCATTGATGCGCAACCGTATGGTTACACACAGAATAACCTTTCACTATATATATAGAAGCCACTTGTCTCGTAGGAAACATGAGAGAAAACTAGCGATTACAACTACTTCGCATTCTTTTAGATAAAACACTTAAGAAAATTCAAAAGCTTTCACCTAAATTTCTGTTAACTTGAATATATATATATTATCTTTCATTAGTAACTAATAAAAAAATATAAAGTTCATACCACTTTTTCTAAAAAACAAAACTTTACTTCCTTAGTCACTGAAAATGTCTTAGTTAAAAGATTAAAACTAACTTGCATTCTTATAAATAAAAAATATATATCTCAAAATAAGTAGTTAAAAAAACTAATATAGAAAGCATAATCATATGATGAAACAACGGGTTGCAATAATGTGTCCTCTCCGAGCGAGATTTGATAATGATCAAGTATTTCACCTGTCCAGGAAAAAAAAAATTCCGGGATGTACTGATACAATCTATTTTCTTGAAAGGGAGTGTGTTGCAGTGTATGGGTTCAAAACCTGTAATTCTAAAGGTATGTTTTCTTGACAAAACCGTAATGGAATTTGTGTATATGATTCTTTGGATACTCAGAGAAATCGAATAAGCTTGCATGATGTTCCATATCATCCAAAACATTCTTAGCATGTATATGGTAACACAATGAGTTCGTGTCATTGAAAATTAGCTTTACATCATCTTTATACTCTTTTTAATAAAATCATAGTGAAATTTACATATTAGAAGTTTAGGGTTGGGTTGGGTTGATTTTTGACGGCCAATTATCTACACGAGGGATATAGGCCCGGGGGAGTGCCCTCCGTGAGGGTCTTTCTAAGGGAACCTAATCCGTATTAACGCATGGAAGATCCACGGCTCGAAGAAAACCACGAAAACTCCGAACGAATAGGCCGACGGGCGCGATTGGGATCGAACCCAGCACCTCCCATCTACCAGCTTCGAGAGCAGAACCTCTCGGCCACTGGTGGGGCCATTAGAAGTTTAGGCAATTCTAAGATTGTAAATCCAACATAAATCGGTCGATTCAAAAGTATGTTATTTTTAAGCCTTTCCACAGCACTTAGGTCTTCATCTTATGTTAAATATGCTTTAAACTAGGTGAAGTAATTAATTTTCAACTCTTTTTCAGTGTTGCAAAGCACAATATTTCTCCTTTTTCCAAAAACAGTTGTTCATTAATTTAAAAAAGTTCTTTTCTTAGTTCAAAAAAAAAACCGTTTTCGCATTCAGCATATATTTCAGTTAACAATCATCCTTGACAATAATTAAACAAAAACATTATTGTTAAAAACTAATTCGCGTTCTTTTGATTAGTAAAAATAATTTATATTCTTTTAAATAATAATTAAATGAAAATAAATGTAAAGTTGTTTATTAAAAGCTTTATTTGAGAAAAAACTTGTTTCGGAAATTAACAAATGACTGAAAGAAAATTAACTAATTTATTTAAAACTGTATTACAATTACTAAATGAAAAACATGTTTTGAAAATTAACAAATGACTAAAAATTATAACTTATTTCGTTAAAACTTAAAAATGTATTAACCTCTTTATGTCAGTTCAAAATAGGATGATGTCATCACAGGTGAGTTGAAAATCCTATCAAGAGAGGGCGCTCGTGTTCATGCCCTCAGGTGAAAACGATGGTGCTGCCCCCTAGGTTCGTCTCTCGTCCAATCAGAAGCAAGCTCCTTATCTGGATGAAGCCGGTTGTTGCACGCTTCTTCGTTCATTAGCCCGGTGGATGTCATACAGGTAGGACGTGTCTCTGCGCTGCTCCGTGGTAAGTATTTTTTAATTGCATGCGATCTTTTCTAATCCTTCCTAATCATTTCTTTGTTCTAATCCCTCTCTAACAGTAGACTTTCCTTCATTAATCATCCTCATTAACATTTTCCTTTGTTTAATTCCTCTCTTACAGTACACTTTCATTCATTATCCTTTGTTCTAACCCCCCTCTTACAGTACACTTTTCATTCTCTCTTCTTTGTTTTAACCCCTCTACTATAGCATGTCGTGTGGGCGCCTGTCTGTCTCGACTCCGCCCACCTGTCTATCACTTTCTTATCTCCCCTAACCTGCCAATCACTCGACTCCTCCCACGTGTCACTCATCCTTGCTCCTCGCTCCTCAGCTCTTGGCTCCTGCTGGGGCAGAACCGGCTTTTTCCTTCTACTAAAGTACTATCTTTTTAATTCTTATTTTTACAAAGATTTTTGCCTGTGTACGCAAAAATCTTGGTCTTAGATATAATTGAGAGCAAAAAGCATAAAACAGTGCGATTGAAACTGAGAGAGATTTACAAAATGTATGTTTCATGTTTATTTCTGGAATTTGATGCTCTATTATTGTTCCGAACGTGGAACAAAGACAGAAGTGCAATTAAGAAACGGCCCACTCTACTCTATAATACTCTATATATTAAACGTTTGTGTGGCAGGAAATGACCATTCTTTTAGCATAAGAAGTCTCGAAAAAGTGACTTAGTCCAAATAACCAATTTTCACTTAACCAATGCATGTAATATGCGCTTTCACAGTTTTAAGTAGAATTTTCGCCGTTTAATTGAATCAGTTTGTTGAATAGAATTTGATTTAACAAAGCGGCGGAATCCGAGAAAAGCCATAAAGTTGAAATATTAACTTTGGTTTTGATTCATATAAGCGGCAATTATCGTAACTTTTCTTAGCTCTGGGTGGGGATTACTCCCCCCCCCCCCCCTTGGCTGCGCCACTGAGTCCCCTAAGAAGACGATAATTTTTTTAAAGCTTACTCAGGTACAAATTTTAAAGTTAATTTCATTTTTAAAACCATTTACAATTTAGAAAATAGATTAAAATTAAATATTTAATATTAAGAATATAGAAAAACCCGTCTTTTTTCATAGTCTCTTTTCATATCATTACTAATGAAATAAACAATTAGATTAAAAAATAAATAAAGTCGTATTTTGATACATGAATTTAAAATATAGAGATTGTAGAATAGGAGGCACACAGACATTTTATCTGGAAAGACACATATTACATTAAGCTCCTGTACAAAAACTGCGGTCCACTCAGCACAGTGGTTAGCATACTGGCCCAGAGCCTGATTAACTCTATATTGTACCCGGGGCACACAAACCATGTCGGGGCCCCTTAAAAGAAAAAAAAAAAAGAATTGGACAAACAGCTTTACATGCAGTTTATAATTTCGACCATAACTTTACGAAAAAGCAATATATTACAGACACATGTAAAAATGCATTAAAAATAGAGAATAGTAAAATCTTCAACACTATATGGTCTTCAGAGGGAATACAATACTAAACCTATAAGACTGAATAAAGCATGTTAGATGTAGTATCCATTCTTGGAATTTTAAATTGCAGTTCGTTTTCATTAGTGAAACATACCGAGATAGTTATAATTTATATGAATAAAAATATACATTCATTTCTAGAAAGTACAAATTAAAATGTTTATTGTCGGAGGGTGCACAAAATGCATTTTGGGGGCCCCTGAAACTGTGGGTCCGGGGCACGTGCCCCAGTGATAATCGGGCTCTGTACTGGCCACAAAAGAAAGAACTTAGGCTGAGGTTCACGGGTTCGAAATCAGCGCAGTTTGGGCGGGGTAACTGTGCGATGTTTTCTTTGTACGATAATCCTGGTTACTTTTCCTTCAAAAGTCCTTCCTATAGCAATCTGGGCAATACTTAACAAAATCCTTGCATCCCGATACAAAAATATGGTGTATTAACGCGAGGTATAACCGGGAAGGAGGTAAGGATATGTCCTCTACAAACATTTGGGATTTAATGTTTGTTATTGGTCTAGAAATGCAAAATCCCCCTCGAAACTCCACGATGCCCCCCCCCCCCCCCCCGCGCTCATAGAGCTGTTGAAATCCCTCCCGGAGAAAAAAGTCTGAATTCAACGCCGGAAAAAAAAATGGAATTCGGAGCGGATTTTTTTTTATTATTATTTAATTTTTTAATGCTATAAGAGGACTTCAACATCGCATTTCTCCGCAACTGTATATTAAAAAATGAGGACTTATTAATTTCTGGCTTTGTTCTTAAAATTAAATCTCATTCAGATTTCGAAATGTTATTTAACTATATTCCTAATATTTATGATATAATATTTATATTATTTTATATTTATATTATAATATTTATAATATTTATTTATCAAATCCATACCTTCATATACGTACATTCTGAATATAAATATAAATTGCGCTCAAGAACCGTAATTATCAATGAAATAATTTTCTCTGTTTCTGAACTAGCACTAGATTAAATCCAGAGATTATTAAAACTTCAATGAAAATCTTACAGTACTTTGTTTTACTATCGTTACTTTATTGACTCTTGGCGAAAATCAAAAAACTGTTGTCGCCAATCTTAACATGCAGGGAAGTTGTGTTGTAACCCTTGTCGTTTACGGTCTGGCTGTAGTAAGAAGTATTTCAGTTTGTTTCTTCCTTTCGTAAAAGTGAATTTATTTGTAAACATTTCTGTGTCAGCCTAAAAATTTTCACTTGTTTATGATAATCTTAAAAGATAGTGACTACAGTATACTTCATCATAATATTTCTTCATATATAAATATGATCTTCAGCTTCTTTTGGATATATTTTTTAAAGGGGTAAGATGTTCGCCGGGTGTGTAACAACTATTATTTGTCTATTTGATGAACAAGTTCTGTAATTTTCAAAAAGCTGCGAAAATGAGAAAATGTTGTTGTGTATTGTGTTCATTTCACCCATTTTCGTAGTGAATGAAGAAAAAAAATATTCGGTGGTAGCTTATTTACAGTTACAATTATTACACTCGTCGTAACCCTAACGGCACTAAGAGATTTAATACGCAAATTATTACCTTAAATTTGGCTTCTTATTCGGATTTTATGTTTAATAAAACATATCTCGTGTTATTTGTTATTTAAATATGATAATGTAGTTACTCATCATAAATTCAGCATCTGTACTGTATCTGTGTAAGATGCTTTCGAAATTTTACTAAAAATCCTATTTTTGTTGCTTTGTATTTTATGATGATTCAGCAAAAGTTCTCCATATGTGTAGTAAAAATAATAGAGTACCTTTGTTTTCATTGCATTTAGTTTTCAGTTGTATTCATGATCACAAATCAGGATAATATGACCATATAATGGCAGATTTTGTATGAAGAATGTTCTACAAAATTTTGTAACAATCATATTCCTAACACATCTTGGAGGATTGGATTTTTCCACACACAGTAATAGGATTGCCACTGAAATCTGGAAAATTATCCGTATGGATGCATTGTGTTACAATATCCACTTGTTTCTTTCATTGGAATAAACAAGGGAGAGTAAGCAACAGTATTCGCCATTACTTTCATATATATGAGTGTTTTACTCCTTCAGAATTGTTTTCACTCATTAAGAAAATGTCAAGGAGTGAAATTACACATGAATATTTTGGGGAAATTTTGAAATATTTTGCCATATGATTGGATAGAACATTCTTTAATATATCTTCAAAAATGCAAAATATATTTGTCAATGGAGATTTGTATTTGAGAGTGAACCAGTTGAGAATAGTGCATCATTTATGTTTTCAGAGTATGGGAAATCTTATCGCATTTACATTGCCTCTTTCTATTACATCATGTGAGAGAGGCCTTCTTTAAACTCAAAATATAGTAAAGTGTTAAGGAAAAAAAGGTGAGAATGCCATGGTGATGAACATGATGCCATACAAGACTCTCTTTCGAAATTCTTAATGATAACTGAAATTTTTATGTGGGTTTTACGTAATGAAGTACAGGAAATGGAAAAAACTGGGGAGGGGGTGCCCAGGCTCCAGCGCAAGTCTGGTACAACCCAAACCAGAAATTTCTGCTGAAAGTCAACCCCTCCCCCCCCCAAAAAAATAAATAAATGTATATATTATTAACCCAAAACCTGGCCTGAACCCAATATACTTAAACCTGAATCTGGAATAATAAACCCCCAAACCTAAATTGGAAGAAAATTAATGTATACAATTTTATATAATATCAATTTTATTGGGTTTTTTTTTTTTTTTTTTTTTTTTTTATAAAAATGAGCACACACACTTATTAATATTCAAATATATAGTTTTTTTAATTTAAAAAATATTCAGGACTTTATTTTGGAAAATCAGATTAACTTGAAACATTTAAAATCTACCTGACCCGCAACGGAAGAAATTAGCATCAACCTGGCCTGGTGCGAACTATGTGTTGCAGGATTCATAAAGACTCCTTATACTATTTAAGATTCTGAGGGATGAAAAATCATCCAAGGAGTACTTGGGAACTTCTTAAATGAATAAAATACTCCTTTAAAAACTCCTTAAATTATGGTGAAGAAATTTAGCTCTGATCAATTATTTAATTAAAATATGGGGTTAGGTGTATTATAATCCTGCATCCGCCATCTTGGATTTTTTTCTTGCATGAAAACTCCTTTTTCACCAAGTAGTAAATGTCGCCAATGGTTAAATATTGTTGATAGATTATATAAAGATGAAAATAAGGAATTTTGCTTAGTGTCCACTGGCTGGTAGGTTGATTTTTTTTAGTAGCCAGTTACAGGCTAGTAGGAATAATTTCTTTAGTAGCCAGTAAGTGCATTTATGTCACTGAATATTTAATTTAAAAATATGAGTTTAGAGTAAATAAGTAATTTATGTACTAAATATTCATATTGTTTTAATAAGCTTGAGATACTACTGATTTCCAATCTATTTTAAATTAAGTTAACTGCAAAGTTATAGGGTCAGGTGGGGTAAAATGGGTAGTTAGAAAATATTGTTTATTTTTTTCAATTTTTTTAACATATTTATAGTTTTCAAAATTATATATGATTGCTTGATGTTTAAGCTTTTATCTCCTACTTTATTTTTGTTTTTATAGTTTGTTCTATTTGAGTGGTAACAGTAAAACCGTTTGAGGACAATTTCATGGAACATTTGGTCTGATTAAACTTCTTCCGGCAGCTCACAATAATTTATATAAACTCATATCTTTGATCTCATTTTGTTCATTAAGCATTTCTAATACTTTTCCAAATTGCAAACAATAAATTGTCTTTTGTTTTTGTTGTTTTATCTTAAGTCTTATAAATGGGGTAAAATGGGTATAGTGTTAGGCTTAACGTTTGTACTATTTTTAAAGTGTTATATAGAACTTTTCTGAATAAAATTCTTTATTTTACTGGAATTAGAATATAATAAGTTATAAAAATACTTTTAAATGTTTATCGTGCGTGCCACCATTTAAGAGGATTTTCCTCTCTATTAAGTTGCTTTTCTTCCATGTGTTGCCTCATTGTTAGAATATTTTGCAGGAATGGTCAAAATAGTTGAATTTGAAATTGTCATACTGTCAAATTCCATCTAAATGGAGTCTTCCTAAGTGTTTCTGGAATCATATTTTCTGTCTCGTTTTCAGATTTTGTTTCTATTATTGGCATATTCTCTAATTCCGCCATAAAACAATTTTCAGCACACTCTTATGATGAAGTGTCAGTGAATGCCAATTTTTTTAATCTAGGATCCAAAAGAGCCGCTTTTGCCAATAATGAGTTTTGAGAGTTATCTTTAAATCGACTGTCAAATTCTTCAATCAATTTATCAAGCACTTGCTTCGACACTTTGCTGTTTAAAGTGTTATATAAATTATTCAAAATTTTTGTAACACTAGTATTAGTGGCTGCCAAAACTTTTGAAACTGTCACCTGATTTTGAGAAGAAAATTGTTCTGTAGGGGAGAGGGGGGTACATTTCAACATGGGGCACCTTTCAACAACTGGAATTTCTGACTTCTAATACTGCACAATGATTGGCCAATATGCCAGCCAATAAGCTTTTAGTATACTTAACTGTTGACATTTAGTTTTCAGCCATTTCTTTTTACAACTGTTGTATTATTCTGTGGAACAAGTTTTAACACCCCAAAAGTAAAAAGGCAATTTTGGTTTTGTAACAGTTTATCAACCAATAATCTTTTACTCAGGTAAGTGATATTTATTCACCTACTAGTTTATTTAATTCTGCTTCTACCTACACTGTTAATAAGTCACAAGTCTTTTTCTAAGATGGTTGATAATACTTTAACCCAAATATCTGTACTAGGGGCACATTTCAACAGAGTTTAGGGGGCACATTTCAACAGTGTTGAAAGGTGCCCCTAACAATAACTTTTTAGATCAACCATCTAGGTCAGATTTTAAAGTTTCAGGAAGCATGATTACAATGTGTATGATAATCAATGCTTTAGGAAATACAGTATTTGGGGCACCAACAGGGAGTTTAGGTTTAGGTAACAGTCCCAAAAGTGGCTACATGATTGGACCTCTGTTTCTGAAGGTTCTCAAGCACATTAAAAAGCACACTCGTTGTTCAGTAGACAATAAAATACTTTTGGTTATGGACAATCATGAAAGTCATTGTACACCTGATGCTGTGCTCTTTGCTAAAGATAACGGTATAGTGCTAGTAACATTTCTTCCACACTGCCTCCAGTCTTTGGATGTTGGAGTCTTAGGACCATTCAAATCCAAGTTGAGAGTAGCACAAAATGATTGGATGGTATCAAATCCAGGCAAGACCATCAATCAGCATACATAACTTAGCCGGATTAGCAAATACTGCATATGCCGCCTCATTTACTAGCAAAAACATCACGGCAGCCTTCCAAAAAACTGGAATCTGGCCTTTTTCACGTTTGGTTTTCACTGATGAAGATTTTGAACCTTCTTCTGTAACTGTTAATTCTATTCAACAAGTTCCTGTTAATTCCATTGAAATTCTTCCTGATGATTCAATTGCTGAAGAACGATGCTCAACAGTCTCCCAAGCACTAGTAAAGAAAATCCTACTTTTTGTACACCAATACGAAAACGGTCAACTGAAAGTAAAACTAATGAACCTAGACTAATAACACCTGTAGATGTGAGGCCTTACCATAAAGCGATTGCCCAGGCTAAAAAGGGTGGAAGGAAGAAAGGGAAGTCAAAAATATTGACCGAAACACCTGAAAAGAACCGTATTGAAGAAGAAACCATTAAAAGATTGGAAAAGAAAAAGAAATCAGTCTCAAATGAAATTAAGCTTAAGTCGAAACCACCCAAAAAATTATTTGTTGAATCTTCTGATATCACTATCAGAAGATTCAACAAATAATTTTTTGGGTGGTTTCGACTTAAGCTTAATTTCATTTGAATGTGCAGATGATATTTCTTTACATGATGAATCAGAGTGTGAAGACTTTTTGACTTCTACTACTACGGAATTTGAAGGGCAAATGGATTTTGAAATAACTGATGATTCAGTAATAGAAGTTAATGACTTTGTTCTTGTTGAATTTTGTAGAAAGAAGAAAAAAGTTATGTTTGTAGGAAAAATTGAAGAAATAGAAGAAGACTGGTATAAGGTACAGTTTATGAGAAAAAAAGAAGATTCTTGGAAATTTTATTTTCCAGAAAAGGAGGACATTAGTAGCATAGAACGAAATGATATTAAAATGAAACTACCTTAACCAAATTTAAGTGGAGGAACAGCCCGAGCTGTATTTGCAATGACATTTTCCATAAATTTTGACTTAATTAAAGACAAAATAATGTAGATGGAATCTAGATCAATCCACTATATTCATTCATTTGCTATATTATTTTGTAAATAAAGTTTGTTTTGCCAAAATGTATGATATTTGTAGGTTCTCTTCTATTGTTGAAATGTACCACACCTCCTGTTGAAATCTGCCCCCCTGGGGGGGCAGATTTCAACAATGTGCATACATCACTAAAGATGCAAAATTTGGTATTTTGCCTTTGACTAGACACTATGGAAAAAATTCAGAGGATACCTGAAATATGAATTTAATAAATAGCACTTAGAATTTCAGTTTTTAAAGCAGTATTACTTCACAAATAATTCTTTTGCAAAAAACGTTGAAAGGTGCCCCCCTCTCCCCTAAGTTGTTTAAATGGTTTCAAAACTTTTATTATTTCTGGCAAAGCCTGCCATTCTTCCTCTAATAAATTTTGCACTGGGTTGTTTAGCATACCTAGTGCTGCCTTTAAAGGTTCTTGTAGAATTGTTATTCTTTCTAGCATGTCTAGTGTACTGTCCCAGTGAGTAATAACATTTATTTTAAGTTTTAATGGTTTATGTCCAGGTTCAAGTTGTTCTTGTAACACAATAAGTTTGTTTGTGGCCACTGGACTTCTGTGAAAGTGCTCTATGATAGACTTTACTTTTTTAAAAACGGAATCTTTTATCACATCGAGACTGGCCCGTACTATTAGATTTAAAGTATGAGCAATGCATGGTAAATGCTCCCATCCAGTCAATGTTATTCCGCGTTTCATGTTTGATGCATTGTCTGTAACACATGCAAATTTATTTCCTACTTCCCATTCATTTCCAATTTTAATTAATTCGTCTTTTATATCATCACCAGTGTGTCGTTCCTGACATTTGAAGCAACCTAGGAGTGCCGATTGTAATTCCCAAACCTTGCCTAGTATGTAATGTGCTGTCACAGTTTGATGAGAAGTTGTTGCCTGAGATGTCAATGCATCAGTTGTTAATGATATATACGAGGCACACTTCAACTCCTCTTTAAGTTTTTCTTTAGTCATTGTAAATTTAGTATCAAGCAAAGTAGTACTAAGTAAATATCTAGAAGGGACTTTGTAATTTGGCTCAAGGTAATTAATTAAATCATTAAAACCGAAATCATCTACAATAGAAAATGGTTGAAGATCTTTAACAATCATGTTTAAAATTAAATCATTAATTTTTTTTTCATGAGCAACAGTAATAGGTTTTTTTTTATATCTAGAGAGATCTGTGTGTCTTTTTATAGAAACACATTGAGACCGGGGTAGATTCGGATCATCAACAGAATTAGAGCTCTCTACAACACTTACCTCATTATTACTAGGCTGCTGGCTTATTGATGGCGACAACAATGGATTTGATGGAAACAAACTATCATATGATGGATAATGCTTTACCAATAAATGTTTTTTTTTTTTTTATATTCGTTGTTTGAACCCCCTTTAACTGAATACTTCGATTGGCATAAATCACATTTTGCTTTATCATTTGATGCTTCAGAAAAATATGTCCACAGCTTATTTCTTTTTCTTTCCATAATAAAAGAAATAAATGAATCAACAAGCCCCTACGAAATCCAAATCATTTGAGATTTTAGAATAACTCATACAAACAGAATGATACGCTTACACTGATACGGAAACAACTTATGCCAAAATGTGCAAGTCCGAACATAAATTCACATCCTTTACTGCATCTGGCTGTCTGGCTCCATTCCATTTGAAGTTAGTTTCATTTTGTTCGGCTGCATATTGACACAGTAACGACTGGCGAGTGATATTTCGAAGTACCGATTCGGTACTTCGTATCTTAGAGAATACCCGTTACTTAGTAACGAATATGTGCGGTTTGTCACAGCTCTATTTTATAAAGGTAAAATTTAAGTGATCACTGCCATTTTAAACAAAAAAAAAATTACCGTGTTTTTTTGTATATGCCATGTGTTTTTTTTTTTTTTTTTTACAATCTAAGTTCAGATGATCTGTATATATCAATGGCGGATCCAAGGGGGAGGTCACAGGTGTCATGACCATGACCCTCCCTCTGAACACCAACAAAAGTATTCTAAAGATCATTTTTATTATGAAATATACAATAGTGTCCCGATTATCCGAGTATCGCTTAACCGAGTTATTTTCTTCTGATGAACTGATGGCTTCTATTATTATGAAACAGCCATTATAAATGTAGTGTTAGGTGAAGAGGAAAGAGCAGTCGCAAAAAGTTAGAACTCTGATTTTCTGGTCAGAATGGAAAAAAAAAATTATATTTGTAATATTTTTTTTTTTTTTTTTAATTATGGCCTTTTTTTGCATTCTGACCGGAAAATCAGAGTTCTAACTTTTTGCGACTGCTCTTTTATCTTCACCTAACACTACATTTATAATGGTAATGGCTGTTTCATAATAATGGAAGCCATCAGTCCATCAGAAGAAAATGATCCATTCCAAAGATATAAGTTCAATTGAAAAAAACTGTTTAATATTTTGAGCAGAAAGGAAGAGGCTACTCCTGCAATTTTCATGATACTAATAGAATCACATAGCTGCCAATTTGAACAGTTTTGTTACCTCTAAAATTTAATACAAATTTTTGCCATATTTAATCATTGACAATTGTGAGACTTTTTAAACTGAATTTCCAGAAGTGACAGCCAATTGTTCGCTTGTGACGACATTTCTGTGGCTGTCAACTCGTAAAACTTGGCTAAAAGTGCTAACTTTGACAACGTTCTCTGAATGAATTTTTGACTTTATAAGAAAATGGGAAACTCTTTAATTTCTGGGTATCTGAACAAAACAGTAAATTTTATATTTTTACGAATATTAATGCAATTTTTTTGTATTTACGAATGAAAATGACTTTGCAAAAGTATCAGAAAAATAGTTATTTTGGATTTGGGAATAGCTTTCAATATAAAAAATTCTCAAAAAGAGATGTGATCCCCTTCCACCCACAAAATGGAAATCCATGAGACACCTCTAAATGGTGAGCTGGATCTGCCGTTCGTGTATATCCCAGTGGCAGAACTATCTTCCAAGTGTCTGCAACGTTAATAATATTTTCAAAAATTGTCTGCAATGTGCTATATATCATATAAATTTACTCTTGCTGTTGTAGTGCTATTTAATTATGGCATCATAGGTGTGTATATATATATTTTTTTTCTGAAATGTTACAGCAGAAGGCGGGGGGATTCCCCCCAGGCACTAAATATTTTTGTTGCTGGTCGGGTTAGTTCTGTTTTCGATTGGGGTTTATTTCATGCTGAGAGCAATTACTGCAAGTTGGGTTCGGATAAACCTGATTTTTCAAAAGTTAGTTCAGTATATTATTTCAGATTAAATATATCTATAATAATAAAAATAAATGTTTGTGTATGGGCTATTTTCTCAAAATACCAATGTGTTTCTTTTGCAAACCTTTGATGAAATTCACTTTTTTCATGATCCTTTGAAGAAATTTACATTTTTTCCACGATCCTTTGAAGAAATTTTTTCGTTTTTTCCACGACCCTTTGAAGAAATTTTTTCAACGATTCTGTAACGAAATTCGCGTTATTTCTGTGATTCTGAGACGAAATTCGCATTTTTTCAATGTCCCTTGGGCAAAATTCATTGTTTTCCGCAGTCTTTTTACAAAAGTTGCATTTTTTTTCGCGATTTCTCGACTATATTTGCGTGTTTTTGAACGACCCTTAGACGAAATTCGCGTTCCTTCTGCGCAGGGCTGCGGAGTCGGTAGGAAAAAGGACCGACTCCGACATACACACGGGGTTTCTCAAAAAGATTGAAATGCACTTTAATATTTTTTTGTTGGAGATTTATAGTTCTACTAGATATACTACTTATATGTTCTACTAGAACTTTCTCAAAGAATATTTCAAACACTTCTGTTTCAAACTAAAAAATTTCTATTAAAGTTAAGCCTGCAACTTTTCATGAGCAAGTGAAAAGCGTCTTCAAATTTTAGTCATATATGCATTTCTTGTTTTTTAATTTGCACTCACATCTTGAGTCAGTCATGACTGATAATTGAAGAGCTGAGTGGATGAACATGTTATGCCACATTTTCTTAAAAAAAATTTTATCCTTTGGTTGAAAGCGTTATGAGGTATCCTATCACATTGTGAAGCTAAAATACTGAGATTCTATTTAGTCTTGAAGATTTAAGACATTATTCATTAATATTTAATAATGTCAATAATATTAATAATTTTTAATATTTGAAAATTAAATATGAGTAAGTTTTTCTGGGAGAGTTTAGTACCATACCTGCTAATATTTTAAACACATGGTATCAAACAGAAAATAAATCATTAAAATTTCCCGCCAAAACTTTCACTTCAAATTTCTTCAAATGTAATTTTTGTTACTTAACATGTTCTTCCACTTAGCTCTTCAATTAGAAACAGTGAAGTTCATAGCAATAAATTAAGTGTCTCATATGAGTCAATACAGCTCATCAATGAGTCATGTTGAAAATTTCCTAAGGAAAATACGAGAATTTTGGAATACAGATAGTTTCGGTCCGACCGAATTTTCAGCAGCATTTTCGCCGAAAATGTAACTGAATTTTCTGTTGATCTCTAATTAAGATTATATTCATTAAACGTTTATATTGAGTTAGAGCAGTGGTTCCCAACGTGGGGCAATTTGGCTTTTGAGGGGGGGCAATTTCAGATTTGTTATTTACACATTCTCTCTCAGATTTTCTTCATTGTTTAGTGAAAGTCTTGTATGTTTAAAATAGAAAGAATACATAAAATTTAAAAATATCTGAATAAAAATAATTTTTCGAAAGTTCCCACTTAAAAGCTGAAAATACAACTGTTACCGGAATAACTCTGTGAAAATTTTTTCTGTGCATTTAGACGCGTTTATATACTTTAAAACTTTTGTAATTTTTCTGGTTTTAATATTATTTTAGTACTATACACCTCCTTTATTTTTTTTAACTGTTTATTGAAACTGGTATTTCTAATCATCGTGCAATGTGCCACATGAAGGAACTTAAAACTAACTATTTTGAACACGTTTAACCAAAAAAATGTTTGAAATATTTTAATTTCGTACAACTTTTATAAAATTTTAATAAGAACCCAAATGAGCACCACAGAAGGAAATGGGTAAAGAGTAAACATCTTATGGCTCTTGTGCATACCAGATACACAATATATAAACATACAATATGACTTATGCACTTTAAAATTGAAAATAGGATAACACATGGTGGTAAACTAATGGTAATGGGAAAAAGAACAGATAAGTATGCTATGGGGGGGGGGGGGGGGATTAAAACGGTTACTTAAAATTGATAAAGTTGAAAATCCAAAATTGCTATTTGTGAATTATGTTATTCCTACAGTCTCGGTGTTTTAAAAACTTCACCTGTTCTCAATGAAGTACAAAAATCAACTATAAAATGCATCACTTTTATCAATGATAATGAAATGCGGATTATATAACACTTTTGTGTCTGAGGTGAGTTGCCAAACAACTGAAAAAAATTTCTAGATGTAAATGTGAAGAGATATGGCCTTATTGAAATTCAAAGAGTTATGAAAATCATTTTTATTAAAAAAAATTTCCATTATCCTTTTGAATGTGAAAGGATTTATCATACTTAATTATCTCTTTTAGGCTTCTTCAGTGCAAATATCTGTTAATTTTTTGTATAATAAAAATTATATGTTACACAGGGGAGGAGGGGAGACATCATGGTTTTAAAGACGCTTAGGTGGGGGCGGCCTCAAAAAGGTTGGGAAACAATGAGTTAGAGTAAGATTATACTGAGTTCAGCCACTAATTTTTAAAAAGCTATCCTTTTAAACAATTTTTTATACAGTCCTGAATCCTAATAATCCTGTTTCTAATAATTTATTTTTATAACCATCGTATAACGGACGTTTATAAATTTCGATTCAGAATATGCAATACATTAAATAAAAATTATCTACATCATAAAATCTTAAATAAATTTATGCCGATTTCAGTGGGTTAAGGGGGGGATAAAGAATCGACGAATAAGGAATAATCATGAAAAAAAGTGAGAAAATAGAAAAATCTTTAAAAAACATATATTTCAAAAGACCAAAAAAAAAAAAAAAAAGACAGCCATTCTGAGGCATGAAATGAGTTTCTCCACTTTCTTCTCAAAATTCATGAAATAATTTTTTTTTCTACAGTAGGTTAGAATTACGGCCCTCCATCTGATAGGATAACCAAATTTAGCCGGAACCAGGACTTTAATATGACCTGATTTTTCAAAAGAAAATATGTACTGAATATTTTTCAAATGAAAAATCTATATATTTGAATATTAATGAGTGTATTTAAGTTCATTTTAATACAAAAAAGATCAAATTGTAGGTTTTTTCATAATTGTTTAATCCATAAAATATGAACTAATTTTCTTTCATAATAGATGTGAATTTCCAACTGGGCGAAAAATGTCCGGACCAGGATTCGAACCCGGGACCTCCTGGCTGAAGCCGCCAGTGCTCTGCCATCTGAGCTATCCCGGACGATTCTGGTCGAACTTTTTCACCCAGCTAACCTTGAAGATTACAGCATCTGGTCTGAAATCTGGTTCAGCTCAACAGAATAAATCTCAGGTAATGGAACTCCAGAAATCGCTGGATACGAAATTACACTAGATTAATTTTAACACAATTATTCTAATTGGTAAACAAATCATAATAGATGTAAATTTCCAACAGGGCGAAAAATGTCCGGACCAGGATTCGAACCCGGGACCTCCTGGCTGAAGCCGTCAGTGCTCTGCCATCTGAGCTATCCCGGACGATTCTATGATTTATTTATGATTTATTATGATTTGTTTACCAATTAGAATAATTGTGTTAAAATTAATCTAGTGTAATTTTCTTTCATCACAAATTAGGGTCGGATTTGGTTGATGAATTCCTTTTTATTGGGTTTCGGGTTGACTTTCAGCAGAAATTTCAGATTTGGGTCGGGTGCAACCCGGCCCTTGGAAAGACCTTAAAGTTGGGACTTAGAAGTAGAAGAACATCTAAGTTTTGGGTAAGAAATATTTAGCCCTCTCATGCATACAGACCTCATATGAGGTCGTATAATTATTGCATTAGTAAGCAAAAAAATGTTGAGCATTCATTTATGGAGATTTGATTTGTGGACAGATAATACCTAGCATGCAGTGCAATAATAAAATTATTTTATAATGGTTTCTCATTTATCAGAAAAAAGATTTTTTGTGAATAATGAAAAATAAAGAAAAATAATTTATGCACGAGAGGGTTAAGAAGATAACTGCAGTTTTTTTGTTTTAATGAGAATAATTCTGCACGAGTTCAGTTGTCCAATCTTGTAGTGATAGCGGCATTAATCAATTTCATATTTTTCACACATTCTCTTTTATCTGAAATACTTAAAAATAAAGCAGTATAAGTTGGACAAAGGGTCCATTGTTATCTGAAGGAGATTGTTGCATTCGTTAGGGTCCAATTCGAACGGTGGTTCAGATTGAGTTGGCGCTAAATGTTTTTCGTTGTGGGCCAGTCTGATAATTATTATTGTGGGTTCGGGTCGGGTTGACCTGATTTTTCAAAAGGAAGTCCACAATATTGTTTAACTTATAAGTCGAATAAGTAAATATGCAGGGTGTCCATAATTAAACGACCCTACTTTAAGGTTGTCTAAATACAAAACTATTGGTCAGAAAGTTGTGAAATTTTGTGTCGGAAGATGGAAGATGATATAAAGAAGAAATGGGAATTTGTTTGAGCGAAAAAAAAAATAGTTCAAAATTTCGCCACCAGAGGGCGTTTTTTAATAAATTACACATTTAGCCACCGCCCACTGAATACTAGGCTTGAGCTCTGCGAAAAAAATGGTGGCTGCCTTTTTCAGAGTTTGTATGGTCCGTTCAATTCGAACGCCAATAATTTTATTTAAGTTTTTACGCTTTATTTTTTTCAGGGGGCAGTCTGTATATTTGTCTTATTTAATCTGAGAAAAATAAAGCGTAAAAACTTTTAAAAATATGTAATTCACTGTTGATTCTTGACATAAAAATAAATATTTAATTTTTAAAAAAGTAAAATTCAAAATAGTACAAATACTTACTCTCTTAAAGTTTTGTATAACTGAGTCTGATATTTTTTAGAACAAAAAAGTTAAATTTAATTTTTTTAAATGTCGAGTTTTAAAAGTGTCGAAATAATAAATACTTTATTATTTTGTAATTAGAATTTAGTTATAAATGTATATTGTACAGTTGCACTGCACAAGAATTTATTTTAATACAATTTTAAAGTGCATTAAAAGGGTACACCTACCGAATCTCGAAATGACAAATCTTATAAATAAAAGTGAAAGGTATCAATTTTATCAAAATATTTGTTTTGTATTGATTCACATGATTACATGATTTGCAAATATTAATTTAAATAGCTCCCAAGCAGTCCATAAAATTCTCAGCATTTTGATATTTAATCAATATTCCACAGTATAACAGAATCCATTCATACATTAATAAATATTTATAATATCTACACAACAGGTATACCTGCAAATATGGAAACTTATCTAAAATGGATTTTTTTTGCTACTTTGAAATTACGTTTTAACACATTTCACTGTATGAGGCACATTATAAAAAAATGAAATTTAACTATTCTAGACGCATAAAAAGTTACAAATAAAATATTAAACTTCATTTACAGCTACTTCAAACCATTTTTTTTTTCATTTTATTTCAAATCTTCAGCATTGAGAAAAATAAAGGGGAACAGAAAAAAAAAAAGGATCTTGCTCACATAAAACTTTTTATAAAACAATTTGAGTTGAAATAAATGTAAAACAGGTTAACAAACAAGGCTATGTCAGTAATACCAAATAAAAGTGAATGTTATGTTTTGATATGAAATTGTTAAAATTTGACAATGATAAAAAATAATATTAGGTATGTATAACATGCTTTTGTGTATTATTTTATGTATATTATAAACGAGGGCATAGTTACTTTCAAAGCCAATTTTAAAACGCAAAACACATACATGCAATAAATACAAAATATTTGAGAGAAGGAAAAAAAAATATTTTTGCGGTAACCAACAATGTAATATTAAAATATCATTGAATTCAATAAATAATATTTATTTAATTTCATAGGTAAAAAGTTATTCATGATAAATAATAGTAAAATTGTAAAAAGTTTTCAAGATATACTAGGGATTTTTTACTTTCCTTTCTTGTCTTAGCATATACGCTATGCTGCCTATTGTAATTGTATTTTCTTTTCTGATTTATCATTAAAATTTACCATTTTAGAGAGGATTCCACTATAGAAAAGTTCTATTTTTACTGCTTTCACTCTATTTAAATATTTATATACAAATAACATTATGCATATTTGAAAGTTGTTCAATGAAATACTGTTAATTGCTAACTACACAATACCTTTAAAAGTCATAATTTTGATTTTATAATAGATTTGTATCTTATCGAATCATTATTACTTTTATAGATTTGTATTTTAATGAATTATTTAAATGTAATTTTTTTTATAGTAAAACCTGTGAAAAGGAACATGTGTATAACAGTATTCTGACTTAAACAGAAAATTTAATAGGCCCAGGAATTCAATATATATAGTAAAAACTGTCAAAACAAAATCTGCCTGTAATGGAAAAATTTTGAAATTGCGATGAATAGAATTCAATAAAATTATAACGGACAATGTACCTGCTAAGGGGTGATTCCATGCAGAGAGTCACACACGTAACGCAGGCTTTAATTTGCATTTATTCAATTATTTATTATATTTTAATGTTAATTCTGATTTTAGGTGGTATGGTAAATAAGTTATTAACATATTTTTTAGTTTAAATGTGTGTAAGTAAAACTCGCAGAAATATATCATTTAATTTCATACTCAAAATGTGCTTTTTTCTGAAGTAGAAAAAAAGCACATTTTGAGTAATGAAATTAAATGATATACTTCTGTGAGTTTTATTGCCACACATTTAAATTTAAAAATATGCTAATAACTTATTTACCATACCACTTAAAATCAGAATTAACATTAAAATTTAATAAATAATTGAATAAATGCAAATTAAAGCCTGCGTTGTGTGTGTGACACTCTCCACAGAATCGCCCTAAGACTGAAACTAGTCTATAATTGAAAATTTCTCCTGTATTTAGCAGAGAATCGGCACATTTTGCTACATTAATTTTTAATTATCCGAATAATTAATCAAAATATTTTTAGACATTATCGTAAGAAAAGCATTACATTTTTAAATACAGAAAAACCTGGTATTACAGAATCGCAGGGGACCGGGGAAATTTTCCATATGAGCAAGTGCACTGTTTATTCTTATTGTACTGTTTTCACCGAAACTTAGTACTAAAATTATTTTGTTTTAGACAGGATTCTGTTATACATGTTCCGTTTTAACAGGTTTTACTCTATTTTAAAAAAAAGGTCTTAGAATTCAAAACCAGTTATAAATTTACAAAATAGGTGTTTTCTTTTCTTTCTTTTTTTTCGTTTTATTTTTAAGGGATATTAAATGATTTAAATTAAAAGAACTGTTCCTTCCTATTTAAATATACGTTTTCTGATCTGAATACTTTGGAACTGATTTCACTGTTACAAAGTCATTTTGAAATTAAGAGCATTTATAAGGATGTTTGACTGGTAGAATAGTGAAATGTAACATGCGAAATTCTGATTTGAGATTCACGGACATTGGGTTTGCAGGATCCCCCTCCTCTACCCAAACACACACACTAAATCTTGGAAAAAGAAGTGCTTGTGTTTCACAATCCTTTTTTTAAATGCAAAGTATAAACATGAAATGAGTTAAACTAAGATTATTTTCCTCAGAATTCCCACTGCAAGACATTTAGGCATACAAAGCAAAACAAAATTTGAAAATGAAAAAATATTAAATATTCAAAAATAAGCATCTACCTAAATTTTAGAAATAGGAGAATTAAAACAACTCATTCTTTTTTCTTTTGTCTGGGGGACTCTGTCCCCCTCCCCCTGAACCCCATGTTTAAAATAAAATGGAAATACATGAACGTCAAACGGCAATAAAATAAAATACTGTCTTGGGAAGAATAAATTTTCTGCTATTTTTTTTGTTTTTCTTTTTAATAATTAGAGATAAAAGAAACTTGGCTACATTTCAAAATTCAGGGAGTAATTGAACTTGCCAGCGTATATGCTAAGAGAATGGTGTAGCATAAACTAGGTACCACTACCCTCCCTCCACCCCTTTATGAAATCCTGCGTATACTCATATATTTATTGACAAACCAATATCACTTTCTTTTTTCTTTTTTGATTCTGTTAAAATAAACATTATATAAAGAAACCACCTTTTATTACTAGTGCTGTAAGTAAGAAAATTGGTCTTCATGTCTATCTTATCCAGATATGTTAAAATACAAATTTTTAATAAATGGGTAATTCCATACTTATGATTAAAAATACTATATAATTAATTTAATATAAAAAGTACTCTTCGCTACAATTTTAAGGGAAAAGACAAGATATAAATATGCAATATTTCTAAAATAAATTTATACAATACTATATATATTTAAAAAAATTACCTGCATGTGGGTGTTCAAGTTGGATTTCGTTTTCATGGATAACCAGACATCTGACGAGCGATCTTTACATTTATATTTAAAAAATTTAATGCCTTTTTCATTTAAATCTATCTGAACCAGGTTCAGTGAAATAGTCTTAATTTTTTTACTATTTTTCTTAGACATTTCTAGAAAACTGAAAACAACCACTAAGAAGTTCAAAATGCGAATGAGTTGTTATATAAATTGTTGTATGCTATTTAAACACCTTTTTTTCCACACCATTTTCATTATTCTCAGATTCCCCATTTGAAGGAGGATTTAGTGTATAGTGTCCAACTGATATATATAAGTGGCTATAATAACATCATAAATATAATATTTTTCTTTTTTTATCCTTCATCACTCCCACTCAATAATCCATGAACGCTGGTCCCTGGAATGACCGACCACATGCCGAGTTTGTTTTTTCAATTCCCAATTCTTTAACGAAGTAAAACTGTTTCTATGTCCGTATACTATGCACAGTGTACAGTATACAGATGCACATTCTGTTTCACTTATCACTTTTACCAGGTTGCAGTCCCCTCATGATCTCTGACCTCTTGACACTTCTGCTATAGGGACGATTTAATGAGTTGAAGACGTGAACTCTTCCTTTCTTGGTGCAATGTTTAGCTAACCGACCAAGTATTTTACAGATTGGGCGAAAGGAAGAAAAAAGGTGTAGTCATAGAATGTAATCATATATTTGTGCGAGATTATGATTACAGAGCTTATGATACAGATTACTTTGCGATTATGATTAGATTACACTGATCTGCATATTGAAACTTTTTTTTTGATGATTAAAAATGAATAGGTGATTTTAGATCAATTTTTTAAGCTGATTTCAAAAGTAAAGTCGAAATTTGCGTATCACGTCAGGATTTTTTACAAATTAACAATTTGTAAATTTATAAAAACATATGATTTTTTAACTTTCACTTATATAAATTTATAAAAAAAAATTATTATTCAAAGGTAAATAATTAATACAGACTAGGATATGTATTAAAAAATTAATGTATGAAAAATTAAAGTATAGACATAATAATTATACTTACAATATATTTAAATATGGACAAATTTGATTAATATTAAAAAAATCAATTAGTTTGAGAAAAATTCCTTTTAGTTGCTTTTCGTCCACTAGCACAAAGATCTCTCTTTAACATCCAGCAGTAATCTGCCATCATATTTTTATTCCACTTGCCTTGGTACCGTTTTTCCATATCTTTGATGTCTTGGTGAAACCTTTCACCGTGTTCCTCACTCACTGCTCCGAGATTTTCGGGAAAGAATTCGATATGTGCATGTAAAAAGTGTATTTTTATACTCATGTTGCAACCAAGTAATCTCAATTTTTCTAACATATCTGCAACTATAATTTTGTAATTTGGGTCTTTCTTATTTCCTAAAAAGTTCTCCACTACACATTTAAAGCTCAGCCATGCTTCCTTTTCACAATCATTCATTGTTTTTTCAAATTCACTATCTGTCAGTAATTTTCGTATCTGAGGCCCAACAAAAATACCTTCTTTAAGCTTAGCATCAGTAATAGAAGGGAATTTGCTGCAAATATATTTAAAACATTCATTTTCTTTATTTAGGGCTTTCACAAATTGTTTCATTATCCCTAATTTGATATGCAGAGGTGGAAGCAAAACATTTTTAGGATTGACTAAGGGATCTTTAATTACATTTTTTGTTCCAGGGGATAATGATATTCTTGATGGCCAATCTTTCTTTTCCCAATGATTTTTTTTATCCCGGCTGTCCCACTCACACAGAAAACATGGGAATTTTGTGTATCCTGATTGTTGTCCAAGTAGCATTCCAATCACTTTTAAATCACCACATAACAACCATTCATGATCTTTATATTTGACCTGGTCTAGCAAAAGTTCAAGATTTTCATATGTTTCCTTTAAATGAACTGAGTAGGCTATAGGTATTGATGCATATTGGTTTCCATTATGCAACAAAACCCCTTTTAAACTTGTCTTGGAGGAATCAATAAAAAATCTCCATTCTGATGCATTATAAAGGATACCGTAAAAATTCATTATTTCCTTTATGTTATTGCAATATACTAAATTATCCTTTTCAGAAAAGTATGGAACAAGTTCTTTTTCATGATGCCTGTACCAAGAGAATTGTGTCTCTGGTAATAATAAGTTCTTAAATTTAAGCCGAGAACCAAGAAGTTCAGCTTTTATTTTTGGCAAATTTAAATCGCGCACCAAATCATTGAGTTCATGCTGATTAAATAAAATTGGAGCTTTATCATTTACTTCTAGTTTATAGACATCTTGTTCTTGATTTTCATCATCTTCTGAATTATTTGGTTCATTTATGCTTTCCAAATTGGTTGGAGGAGAAGGAACAGGAAGACTTTCATTATGCAATATAGGTCTTATTGCAGAAGGCAAGTTAGGATATATAATTCCTTTTTTATTTTTCGAACTATACCCATGAACATTAGCTAAGCAAAAATAACAATCGTCATGATGATTTCTAGGTTCTCTCCATACCATGGGAATAGCAAAAGGCATACATTTCTTTTTGCCTTTCAACCAAAGTCGTAATCCTTCAACACATGTTCTACACACTTTATGAGGGGCCCATGTCTTATCTTGGTCACCCAGTCTCACACCAAAATAAGCATAATAAGCATTTTTAACAAAATCTGTAATATCCTGCCTTTGTTTTACTACAGTATAATTTCCACAAATGTAACAAAATATATCTGTATCATTTACACATTTACGTGAAGCCATTATTCAATTAAAGAAGATGTGAAATATATCACATATTTCAAATCGAAAGAAACAGACGTGAATAAACAAAGAAATTTATTGTTGTTAAAACCTATGCATTAGATCAAACATTGTTTGGTGCTGCCACCTAGCAAGTATTAATTTAGATATTTTTTACAAAATTAAATTTATGGATTTCGCTTTTTCTTTTTAATTTTACATAAATAATTTTTTTTTATTATTATTAAATCATATTAATAAATAATTTCAGCTTCCTAAATACAGTTTCTCATTTATTTAAATTAATGTAATGTATATACATATGGAATCAATTCCTAAAAAATTTGGTGGCGCCATCTAGTATTACTATTATAAAGTAATTTATGATTTAAGAATAAAATTAATTAAAAATAATATTTGTAAAAAAAGTGTACGTGGTGTGCAAAAATGCTTTACATTTTTGAAATCAGCATAAAAAACACTTTCAGAAAAAATATTTATATGATCATCAAAATGCATGCTGATCAGTGTTATGATTGTAATCAGAATGAAATCTCTTGATTATGATTATATTGCGATTATTCTGAAACCAAAATTTAAGATTAAGATTACAGTGCGATTACACAGTTTTTGTAGTCGATTATAATCTATTATGATTACGCGATTACGATTACTCGAAGTCTGCTTTTGACGAAATTCGCATTTTTATTGCAATCTTTTGACGAAATTTGCGTTTTTATTGCAATCTTTTGATGAAATTTACATTTTTCCGCAATCCTTTGACGAAATTCGTGTTATTTCCGTGATCATGTGACAAAATTTGTGTTATTTCCACGATAATGTGACGAAATTTGCCCCTTAGACACAATTCGCTTTTTTCCGTGATCATTTTACGAAATTAGCATTTTTTTTTTTGCGATCCTTCAACTAAAATCGCATGTATTCAACGGCCCTTAGACGAAATTAGTTGTTCTTTCTGGGAAAATTTGATGAAATTCGTGTTTTTCCGCGATCATGTGATGAAATTCATGTTTTTTCCAATGCCCCTTAGACACAATTCGCTTTTTTCCACGATCATTTTACGAAATTTGCATTTTTTTGTGATCCTTCAACTAAAATTGCGTTTATTGAACGGCCTTTAGACAAAATTCGAGTTGTTCTTTCTGTGATAATTTGACAAAATTCGCATTTTTTATGCAGTACTTTGACAAAATTAACATTTTTTATGCGAGTCTCTCGGGAAATTCACGTTTTTTTGGCAATCCTTTGATAAAATCTGCATTTCTTTAGATCATTTGACGAGATTTGCATTTTTACTGCTATCGTTTGATGAAATTTCACATTTTTCTGGGATCCTTTGACAAAATTCACGTTTTTCCACAATCTTATGACAAAATTTGTTTCCTCCGCGATCCTTTGATGAAATTTGTGTTTTTTTCCGCGATCCTTTGACAAAATTTGCATTTTTACCACAATCATTTGACGAAATTTACAGGATGTTTCCAAGAGAGTGAAACACACTTTTGATTTTTAACTCTTGGAGATAAGTTTGCAATGTAAATTTAAAAAGGGTTCAAAATAAGTTAGGAAATACAATTATGTTAAGGAAATAGTCCTTGGCTTGATTTTCAATAGTTACAAAATAGTTTTTAAAAATTTATATGACTCTCCTAGACAAAATTGGTCAATTAGAAATTTTTCTGTTTGCTGCAACAAGATCATTATAAAAAAGTTCTTTCGAGTGTGCTGGGACAAAAAGGTAACTTCTGTATTCCTTGTTTTTAAGAATTCAGCTAATTTTACTCAAATACACAAAGGTAATATGCATGAAACCCAATTAGAGAAGATTTCCTGTTTTCATCAATGCTGAATGGGAATTAAAAAAAATTAGTCAGTTATCGCCAGATTGGCTTCATTTATGGACACCAAATTTGCTTCAATTTGGTGACACCAAATTTTGCAAAAACGCTTCACCAAGTCGCCAAGCTTGGCGAGAATGTTATTCTAATGGATCTAATTATAAAGTTTTAAGCATATGAAAGTAGAAACAATGGTTACAACTAATAAAGTAAATTGGAAGAAATCACGTATATTCTAAAGCAAGCTCATAAATGAAACCAGATTATGGAAAAATCATCCAATCTAGAATTTCAAACTGCTGTATCTCAGCCATTTTTCAAGATAGAGGCAAAGCAAAAAATGCTCACAAATTCTTGTTTCAAGGCCAAACACTTAAGAGCCTACAACTAGTCACACAAAAACAAGAGAAAGCTAATATTAAATGTATGGGAGAAATCTTTACATATTTCTTGCTTGTATTTTAATATTTTTAAATGATTTTTTTTTCATGGGATATCTGAGGTTGATATTTAATGTTGTGCATTTGTACTTTTTCGATTTTGGTTAGTTTTTTTAAGGAGAGTTTCAGATCCAGGTCCAAAAGTGAAAGTGTCTGCATTTAAAAAAAAAAAAAAAACTGCAACCAAAATGAAAAAAAGTACAAACACACAACATTAGATATCGACCTCAGACATCCTATGCAAAAACTCATTTACAAATATTAAAATACAAGCAAGATATCTGTAAAGGTTTCTCCTCTAGGTTTAACATTATGTTAGAGTTTCTTTGTGTGCTAGTGTAGGCTCTTAAGGGAGAAAAACTTTTTGGTTATCTAACACAAAGAGAAAGAATAGAGGTGCAATATGCTATAAATGCAACATGTTTGCAACATGAAGCTGGTTATCACTCAAATTTAAATTCCCTCATTCAGCCCAAACAAAATGAGCAAGTGGAACAGCGATCAAATTCTTTGATGTCACCTGTGCATTTTTTCTCTAAATGAAAGTGATCTGCTTATGTTTAAGCATTATAAAGTAGCTTTTCATAGGGGAGGGATCTTCCAACAGTAAAAGCAAAGAAATACAGGTTGGAATTGAGAGGTGTGTTGAAATACAGGGTTTAGTTTGGGCCAAACAATAACGCATTTTAGTGTTGTTTTGCCGTCACACGCAGCCACCACACTCTGTGGTTATCTAATTGTTGTGTACATCTTTTCGAATTTGAAATCTTTAAGTGACCACCATTTTGACATCATCCAAGACACCACAACAAATGAAGCTGGCCATGGCCACCAAACTCTGTTGAGGCCTTATTAAGTTCCGTACACATGCTCAGTTCAGAAACATATCAGTTCATAAATACAAGTGTTATCACATGACAAAAAAAGAAAAGTGCCCAGCTAAACTGATGGCATTGAGCTTACAGGCTATTCACACTAATTGTATATCATTCTCTTATTTTAAAGAATAATGCCCCTAAAAAAAATAAGTGAAGGGGAATTAGCCCCCATTTCCCCCTTTGTACTTAACCAGTGAACCTCCAAATCTAATCAGGGAAGCTCCTTATCATAATAAACCAGTATACCAAATTTGGAGCAAATCGATTAATCCTGCCAAAAAAACCATTTATCTAAATTAAGGGGGTGGACTAGCCCCCCTTTATCCTTAACCAATGAATCCCCTAAACAAATCAGGGAATCTCCTTAACATAACAAACCGGTATACCAAATTTGGAGCAAAGCGAATAATTCTGCATGAAAAACCCGTTTATATAAATTAAGGGGGGTGGACTAGCTTCCCTTTCCCCTTTATCCTTAACCAATGAACCCCCAAAACTAATCAGTGAAGTTCCTTAGCCTAATAAACCGGTATATCAAATTCGGAGCAAATCGAATGATTCTGCATGAAAAACCCATTTATCTGAATTAAGGGTTTGGACTAACCCCGTTTTTCCCCCCTTTATCTTTAACCAATGAACCCCCAAAACTAATCAGGGAAGTTCCTTAACATAATAAACCGGTATACCAAATTCGGAGCAAATCGAATCATTCTGCATGAAAAACCAATTTATCTGAATTAAAAGGGGTGGACTAACCCCCCTTTTCCCCCTTTATCCTTAACCAATGAACTCTCAAAACTAATCAGGGAAGTTCCTTAACATAATAAACCGGTATACCAAATTCAGAGCAAATCGAATAATTCTGCATGAAAAACCCATTTATCTGAACTAAGGGGGTGTACTAACCCCCTTTCCCCCCTTTATCCTTAACCAATGAACCCCCAAAACTAATCAGGGAAGTTCCTTAACATAATAAACCGGTATACCAAATTCAGAGCAAATCGAATCATTCTGCATGAAAAACCCATTTATCTGAATTAAGGGGGGTGTACTAACCCCGTTTTTCCCCCTTTATCCTTAACCAATGAACTCCCAAAACGAATCAGGGAAGTTCCTTAACATAATAAACCGGTATACCAAATTCAAGGCAAATCGAATGATTCTGCATGAAAAACCCATTTATCTGAATTAAGGGGGTGGACTAACCCCCCTTTATCCTTAACCAATGAACCTCCAAAACTAATGGGAAGTTCCTTAACATAATAAACTGGTATACCAAATTCGGAGCAAATCTAATGATTCTGCGTGAAAAATCCCTTTATCTGAATTAAGGGGGGTGGACTAACCCCGTTTTTCCCCTTTATCCTTAACCAATGAACTCCCAAAACTAATCAGGGAAGTTCCTTAACATAATAAACCGGTATACCAAATTCGGAGCAAATCGAATCATTCTGCATGAAAAACCCATTTATCTGAATTAAGGGGGTGGACTAACCCCCCCTTTATCCTTAACCAATGAACCCCCAAAACTAATCAGTGAAGTTCCTTAGCCTAATAAACCGGTATATTAAATTCGGAGCAAATCGAATGATTCTGCATGAAAAACCCATTTATCTGAATTAAGGGTTTGGACTAACCCCGTTTTTCCCCCTTTATCCTTAACCAATGAACTTCCAAAACTAATCAGGGAAGCGCCTTATCACATTGAACCTAGAAAAAAATTTTGAAGCAAATCGGATGTTTCTATCAAGAGTTATCGCGTTACGTACGTACGTACATACATACATACAGAACGGGCGGGCACATTAGCTCTCAGGCTTTGATAGCCTGTGAGCTAAAAATGGGTATCTATATATCATATCTTTGAAATGAAAAGGCAACAAACAAGTTCGTATAAGAAAATCTGACCAAATCTGTAGTTTAAAGATGGTATGTAATTGACATTAATTGTTATACAGTAGACTCCCTCAAATCCGCGACCCTAAAATCCGCGAACACCTAAAATCCGCGTATTTTTTTCAGATGTAAACAATGAAATTTACAGTTAAGTTGCAGGAACAAAATTCAAGACTGCGCCAAAATCGGCGACTACCGCAATGTTTCTTTTAATAAATTTTTTGTTAATCAATCTCTTTTGGCTATTACAGCTGATGTATTACTAAATAAATTTGCATTACTTTTGATTTTGATATAAATTAGCATATCTATATCAAAAATTCCAGGGTTCGAAATGGAAAAATCCACGAACCGAAATGCTATTTTAAAATTATTGTTCGCGGAATTTTTTTTTTAAATTATAGACAAATTTATTTCTAAACATACAAAGCAGTATAAGAAAAGCATTCAGGACTCTAAATAACAATGAATAAAGTTACAGTGAGCAAGCTATATATACTGATAATAGCATTAACACTGTTCTCCTTGCTATCACTAGATGGCAGCATAGGACTTTTGGAATCGAATTGAATCGATTTCATTCGTAATATTTTTATTTTACATAATTATTTTAATAATTACTTACTTTTAAACTAATAAATTATTTTAATATTTTACTTATTTTAATGTTTCTCTTTATTGTAAGCATTCATTATAATTTCCCTTGCTTAACTACCAACCAAATTAATGTTTCAAAAATGTAAACAAATCAATGACATGAAATCCGCAAAATTCTAAAATCCGCACAACCTCTGGTCCCATGCTGTGCGGATTTAAGGGAGTCTACTGTAGTAAAAAATAAACATGCAAAACATCATAATAAAAATAACCTACTATGAAATCTCAGTATTATTAATCATAATTATTTTAAAGATAGATATGCCAAACAAAAAATAAAAAGAATTTAGTCATAAAAATAACAAAATTTGCTAATGAAAATTAAGATGGAAAGTAACACAAGTGTTTAATCATAAGTTAGCAAGAACCACAGAGCTATAGGGATTCTATTACCATGGCAAGAACTCTTATACAGTAGACTCCCTCAAATCCCTACATTGTCACAGGTGTAAACAATGAAACTTTCAGTTCAGATGTGGGGACAAATTTACAGATTTTTTTTAGTTTTATATTATTCCGTATCCATATGTATTTTATTATGTAATTCTCAATAATATGACTGAACTCATAGTCATCCATGAAGGAAGTATAAATTTATTTCCGAAAAAATCAAGATATTGCTGATATCACTGGTAATCACAATTTTTTTGCCAAATATATTTATGTATTAAACAAGCTACTTTGATTATAAATACTGGCTAAACCTGAAATAAACCTTTCTTACCTTATGATTTTAATGCAAATAGAGTAACCTTTTATGAGGAAAATTTCATTCAATAATGCAAGGAAAATGTATCTCATCTTTATTATGCATATTTAATTATACATTATTAATTATTTACTTGACCTTTACTTTTAATAATTTAATCATTTTTAAAATTACCTTACTTCTTATTTTAGTTACTTTATTACTTTACTTAATTTTAATATTTTACTATATTGCAAGCATTAATTATAATTTTGTTTGCATTATTACATTCAAATTATCGTTTAAAAAATGTAAGCAAAGCAATGACTAGAAATCTGCAAAATTCTAAAATCCATGCAACCTCTGGTCCCAAGCTGTGCGGATTTGAGGGAGTCTACTGTATCATCATTTGAGCTGAGGGTGATTTTGAATTTTGGAGGGGGGTCATGATTGGTGAAATTATACCAAAATACTCTGGAATTGCTTCCTTTCAACCGACTGCAATATGCAAGCTTCTTACTTTTTTAATTGAAGTTGCCTAAAATTGCACACCTGTATCTTAACAGTTGAATGAGTTATAATGAAGGAAAAAAAGCTGACTTTATACCACTTTTTTGTACAGTTTTAAATGCTATTTCATCAGTGAAAATAAGGACCATAAACAGATGTTATTCTTTAAATCAGAAATGTGTTAATGAGTGTGAAAAAATTGTATCACAAATGTACTTAAATAAAGAATTACAGACAGATATCATGTAAGAAGACAAATGTTGTTTTAAATCCTAGAAACATGATTAAAAATATCAATTTATGATGCATTCTCGTAACTTCTATGTATAAACTGAGCTTGTCTAGTTGAGATTTTTTGTAAATGTTTTTGGAGTTTACCATTAATATTGTTGATTGCTTTGATTATCTTTCATTTAAGGTGAACTGCATATGCATTATCATCCATGTTTCTTCTTTCTTACAGTATCTCATTGATTTAAATTTGTAATTTGAAATACGATCCCTATTTCATCGTGGTCGATTTTTAAACATATTTCATTCAATTTTATGGATATGGGTATACAGTTTTTTGTAATGATCTTCTTAAAGTAAAACAAAAAAAAATTATAATTGACCAATTATGCCTAGGGGTTGTATTAAAATATAACAAATGTAAATTTAAGAAAGATAATAGTAGGACTAATTGACTACCATAATCTTATTTCCTATCTTTTTTTAAAAAACTATTTTGCACTTTACATTTCTTATTTATCTTCAATAAGTAAAAAATAAAAACATGTTTCAGTCTCTTTTTGGTCACTTTGTTATAGCATATCAATATTTTAAATGCGTTAATTACACATCCTTGACTTTTAGCATTGACAAAAATCATTATTAATTTTCGATAATGGGAACTAATTTTTGCCTAACAATTCATATTAACACCAACCTATTGTTCTTATTTTTTAACTATAATTATTCATATGTAGGATTTTAGTCAGATGCGATATATATTTCCAATGTATACTATTCCCAAAATGAACGAAAGTTTATCATATAAGAAAATTTTGATTGGCACTAGGGATGCAATAAATAGTCATTTAGCATAATATGGAATTTAATTATTACTCGGCCAAAATCAAGGTTGAATATTCAGCACTTCAGCAATCAAATACAGTAGACTCCCTTAAATCTGCACAGCTTGGGACCAGGGGTGTGCAGATTTTAGAATTCTGCGGATTTCTGGTCATTCCTTTGTTTACATTTTTTAAATAGTAAATTGAATGTAATACTGCAAATGAAATAATGATGAATTCTTGCAGTTTAGTACTTAATTATTTTAGTATTTTACTAAACTAAAATAATAAAAAGTAAGATAATTTCAAAAATGATTTAACTATTAAAAGTAAAGGTCAAGTAAATAATTAAAATGTATAATTAAATATGCATAATAAAGATGAGATACATTTTTCTTGAATTATTCAGTAGGGTGGTCACAAGAAATCAATTTTCAAATTTTTTCGGGGGACCCCCCAAAAAGTTGCCAATTAACTAGAAAATGAGATTGGCTAAGTTTCAGCTCATTTGGATAATATTAACCCGTGCCTCATTGAGGTTTAAGTTTGAAAAAAACGTGATTTTTTGCAAAAAAATGCTGTTTTTCCTTCATGAAATGAATACAATTAAACCTAGGAACATAATGCAGGTCTCATTTTATAAAAAAAAGTTTTGATTTGAAGAACCACACACCATTTTTTTCTAAAAATGTATAGATTTAAAAATATGTGCATTTTTCAGGACCAGACTTCACCTGAATCCTAAAAATTGACTTTTTATGAAAACGCGAAAAAAAAAATTTGTAACATTGCATTTCATCTGCTTTCCACCTTTTGTTTTTCTTTTTTTCGTTTTCTGAAGTCCAATAAAGTGTTTGATTAAAAAAAATTCTAAAGAAAAGGAAAAAAATCGAATTTTAAACTGAAAGAATTGGGCAAAGGAAGTATAGAAATGAGAGCAAATAATGCTCAATTGCATTTTATTATTAAAGTTGTGTTACAAGAAAGGAGGCATAATAAAGAAAATAAATTATTTTCCCTTACAATTGTCACGTTAACCCTTTCCGGCACAGAAAAATTCTGTTCATAAAAGGATGAAATGATGGTCTACCCCGGAATTTACAAACGACATTTTTAGAAATTAAAATCACATTACTTTAACCTTTCATTGTAAAAGCAAAATTTTATTAAAATATTCTTCATGCCGTTTGTAAGTTTGGAATTAAAATTAGGTGGTCCCGGCGTGGAACACTGCGCCGGCAAGGATTGAAGTGGTAATGGTTTAGATAAGGTGGCTTATGTTGACTTTTTTTACCAAAGTATTATCTAAAAATGAAAATGCAACTTGATCCGAGTTAAGATACCAAAGGCGGTTTGTCATTCTAGCAAGTGCTTTGTCTGTAACCTATTTATCAAATTTTCTGTAGTGAACAAGTGATTTTATTATTTGCAGGTCTTGAATTGGGGGCTAAAGTGGCAGTGGAAGTATTGAAGCACGCTTTTGCATAAATATTGATTAAAAATAAGAAAAGATCTCTGATACCTTCTTTTTCTAAATTTGTTATTGAAAGATGATTCCTGAAACAATATATTTTAAGAGAATGAATGGCCTGTGCCTCCATCCATCTGACATGATTAAAAGTACCAGGTGCTTTGAAAAAAAGTCTTTTGCAGGAAGGAGTTCTATAAAAATTAAACAAAGTTGGATAAACTCTTTATAATCATCCCTGAGCTGTTAATTTTTAAGAGTTCCTGTAAGAAAATTTGAGATTTCTTCTGAATTAACTATTTATATCTAGTATTTCATCTTCAGTAACATTTGTATACTTACTCTGGTTTAATTTAGACCACCCAATCAGAATTGTTTTTTTTTAAATATCTGGCTGAGGGGCAGTGATTATGCCCATTTTACAATCAAGAACAGCTTTCTAAATTATGCTGGCGGCATGGTAAATACAGAAGACTTTTCCTTTAACAATTGCTATAGAAAAATGCAGGTTAACTCTGAGGCGACCTGTGTTTACTGCAGTTGTATCAAAAAATATTGCCTGGATTTTACCAACTTCCTCCCACTCTTCAACTGCTGAAAATAGAGCTTTCGCCTGAATTGTTCCGATACAATTTTCAAGTTGAGGAACTCGTAGTAACTGTTCTTCATCCCCACAACTAATTAAAACTTTTATCCACTCTACATGTTCTTTATTCAAAAAATGGTGAAGCAGTTTTCCACCCCAGTGAACAACAGTTCTCTCTAAATGGGAATTTTAAAATCTGTTTTTGATAAGCTCAGTTTTTTGTTTACGAACCAGTTATTTGCAGAGTCGATATCTGTGGTTAGCTAGTGGATGTATTCTAAGTCTAGCAGCTTCTCTGGCGTTCAGTTCATTTTGCGAATATTATAAAATAAAATGCATAAAACTTGACAATTACTTAGCTGATTACTGTCGATGATTTAATGAGACATGTGGCCAATATAAAAAATCTTACATTTCTGCCATCATATCAAGAGGGGGAAGGGGTTTACGGAATGTTTCGTCAATTCTAAAAATAGATAACCATAACAGATAACAAAAACAGCCTTGTAAAAAAAAGAGAAATTCAGAGGTTCAACTGCAACACAAATCGAGAAGCTCACTCTTACTAGACACTGAACTAGATAACTAATAATCAATTATAATTCGTGAAATATTTTTAAAGTTACAAAAATTGTTCACTTATTTTTGCCTATTAATAAAAATGATACAAAAAAAATTATCAAAAGTAATAAAATTTTTAATTTGTCATTTTTTACCTATGTTTCAAAAATGCAGAGTTTGAGGGTATGGTCCACTAGATGTCCTGATAAATACTAAATGTTCATTAAATATAAATTTTCATGAGAGTAAAAGTTCAAGGAAACAAAAGTTTCTATGAAATAAAACAAGAATCAGGTTTCTAAGACAAATATTTTTCACGTAAGGAAAGAAAAACGACAATTTTTTGCCAAAAGTTGCAAATTTTCAAGAATTCAACCTCGATGAGGCACGGGTTAATATTATTTATTTGAGCTGAAACTTTGCCAATCTCATTTTCTAACTAATTGGCAACTTTTAGGAGGGTCCCCCCGAAGAAAACGTTAAAAAAAAAATTCCCCATGTTGCTTGTGACCACCCTATTATTCAGTGAAACTTTCCACTTAAAGATATCCTATTAACAAAAAAATCATCAAATAAGGAAGTTTTATTTCAGTTTTAGTCACTTTTAATAACTAAAAAAGGTTGATTATAAATATATTTATAAAATTAATTGTGATTAGCAATATATATATATTTTAAAAATAAATTTATACTTTCTTTAGGAAAAACTATGAGTTCAGTCATATTATCGAGAATTACATATTAAAATACATGCAGAATGATATAAAAGTAAAAAATTCTGTAATTTTGCCCATACATCTGAACTGAAAGTTTCATTGTTTATATCTGTGATGATGTGTGGATTTTAGGGCTGCGGATTTGAGGGAGTCTACTGTAATAAATTTTTCTTTAAAAATGAGATATAATATGTACTCTACACTAGGGCTGGACGATATCAGAAATTTAATATTGCAATATATCAATGAGTTAATATTGATATTTGTGATATATCGCGATAACTACCTTAAATTGTGCAAGAATAGAAATTTTGCTAATTTCGAAACATAAATGGCATAATAGCAACAATTTAAGTAAAAACAGATGTATGGAACAACTACTCAATGTCTTATACCTATATGTTCACACAGCAACATTAAAATAAGTATATATATTTATAAAAAAATATATTTTAGAAATGAAACCAATGTTTGATATCTGTTTACACGTATACCATTTGTTGCAAAGTATTTTCCTTCAAAAACAGTATGTTTTCTATTCTTCCTACTCTATGCATTATTTATCAGCGACATTTTAAGTATTGAAGTACTTTGCAAATAACTGACAAAATTATAAAATACAAACTAAAATAGAACATTCTTAAATTTAGGACGTTGACAATTTTATTTTAATTAACACAGGAAAAGAGGAAACTCTAGAAAAAACTTAAATTAATTTAATGCTAGATGTGGTGCTAATATACTTGTTATTAAATAAGTTTCAGTGGATGATAGATGCAACAGAAATGTTGCTCTTCAATCTTTCTCTAAAAAATCAATTCATTCTTGGCTGTTCTTAAATACAAAAGGGCAACTTTATGACATAAGTTTAATTTATTTTTGTTCGGAAATGCATGAAACTAGCAGGTGTTGTTCAGAAACTATGTAATCAAACTGGTTTTCTTTTCAGTTTTTTCCATTTTTTTTGCAAACGCAATAGATCTTTCAGAAAATAGGGTCAAAGGGCACGTTTTGAACGGAATTTCCGCGTGAAAGAAGAATAACCACTCAAGAAAGGGTGAAAAATGTCTTTTTCGCGTGATCAAAATCGCTTAGCTTGATAGATAATTTATTTATCAAAAAATAGAAAACACAGTTCGTTTCTAAATCGCTTCTAAAATCCAGGCCTTCCAATTTTGTGCCTTTACGTTTAAAAATGAATTTGTAAATGTGTCACAATGTTTTGCATTTGTTGAGCAGAGCAGTTCCCTGTATTTATATCTTTCTACCTATTTACTACAAGAAAACAACATTGAAACCTTTTTAAAAAATATATAAATACTTAAATCACACTTGAGAATAGTTTTATACTAATTTAAATTTTTTTTTTTTTTTTGATAAATATTCATAGCTGAAAAATATCAATACAGAATATATTAAATTCACTCCAGAAAACTTCGCTCTAACAAAAATACGACAAAGAAGTAATATGAATAAACATTACTGACTGGGAAACTCTTTTTAAAAACAACCAATCACCACTGTGAAAGACTGCTTTGACCTTGGGCTTTTTGCCAACTTTCATTGCAACTTTGCTATAAGCAAAAGGTGAAACTTTAGAGGACTCTCATTGGTTGCTTGCAAGCCGAGAATTCTACCTTCTGAGGTATAGACCCAATGATCACCTGTTATCTTTGTATCAAACGCAATAATGAATAACCAATGCTCATGCGTTATTATTCATAATGTATCAATTATCTGGAGTTATTGGAATAGGTGTAGAGACTAATCACAGTTGAGATGAGAAAGGATGATAAGTGTTATTCAGTATTACGCAGAGAGTCGAACGAACTTTAGGTTTATTGAGAAGGGATAGGTGTATTGCAATGATTGGGATAGTTTCTATTGCAGATAATCAACAGAAAGGAAGATTATCGATGTAGATTTTCTGTTTTGGATGAGAAAGGAGGTTGAAGACAATGGAATAGAATTTTTTTTTTTAGGTTCTCTGGCGGTGAGCGCAAAATATTATTTTATTGAGTTCTGAGTTACTTGGCGATATTTTTTTCTGTGCTCGTGTTCGTAATTGCAGTGTTTGTTAACACTGTTATATTATTGGGATATATCAACAGAGTCAAAGTTTAGATATTGTTATTGCGATAGTTAAATATCAATATCTGCTGATATATTGATAAAATAATCCAGCCCTACTCTACACACAATTTCTGTATTTCATTGTTAAAAATATATACAATTTCCTTTTTTAAAAACTCCACAAAATGTCTAGGAGCTCATAATGTTAAGGGTCATTCTCCCAAAAGTGTACATTTTAAATACAAATTCTTCCCGTAAAAAATTTTTGTTATCAAGACAAATGTTATCATTTTTTGAAACTTATCACTTACTGCAAGTAAAAATCAGCAATGGCCCAGCTACATTATATTTATTTTTTTCAGAAACACAATTTTCTGACATAATTCATGGATGTGAACTTTATGCTACAATTATGTTTGTGTAGTAAGACAAAGCATAAAAAACTATTTATGCTATTAGATATACAGTAGAAATCCAGTTATACGTTTTGTCCGGGACCGGATAACAAAACGTATAACTCAGTAAAACCTACAATTCAATTAGTGATCTATCAGGACTTTTTTTAAATATATATTGTTAAAATTTTGTTTCGCTAACAAGTTTACCTTTTTGATCGAAAACCGAAGTTTCATAAATATTATTCACCTTAGCATAAATTCGTGAAAATGGAACAGAGTAGAACAAAAAAAGGTACATCAGAAAAGTGCACAAAGGAAGGTTATTTTATTATAAAAATTTTATTAAAAATACTATTTTATTTACACACAGAGTATTTAGAAGAAATGAATGAAATCATGTAAATCATTCATCAAAAACATTTCCGTTGGAAACTGTTTCTTACCTGAAGAACAATTATTTTGGGGTGCTCTTGTTCTGCATCAAGATTATACTAAAGTAGCCCATTGCGATAATGTACTTTACAAGTTGCAATTATGGCCCAAAACTAAGAACTGGAATTTTCTAGCGCAGTTGGCAGGGGAAAACTTCACTCGGTGTTCTCGAACTAGCTTGAGGGCGAGTGAGCAGCACAATGTTTCATAAATAGAGTAACTTTGTATTTTTCTCTTCCTTATATGTGCCTTTATTTTCTTTAGCCAACTCTCCATGGCTGCCCGTATCATCCACGCTTACAGATTTTCCTCATAATCCGTGTAGAATGTAATTATATTTTTATAACAAGGCTTTTTGTATTTTTAAATGACAAAATGTCATTGCTTATCGGTACCATCAAATGTTGTTTACTTTGCATGCCGGTCTTGTCTGTAATGTAATCATCTTACACCTAACAGCCTTGAATTAATTTTGGAAGTTCCTGATCTTTGAAGTAATCAACTGCATGATCATTTATGACATTCTACTCATTGCATATGGGGCGACCAGTAATACCATGGTGGTCCTTGAATCCTGCAAGCCAACCCTGAGAAGCTTTGAATACTGCTAACTCGAGGGCTTTTTCTTGCAACAAATTTCAGATTACCGGTATGTCAGCCGAACGCTTAGACTGAAACCACAATTATAGAGGTTTTTCTAATTTGGAAAATCGTCCTTCTTGCAGGCGTGCTCATTTGGAAGAGCTTGGCCCGGCTTCAGTTAAAGCTTCTTTATTTTTTTCTTTCTTGCTTAAAATTGTGTTGAGGGTAGAGTATGGTATTCCAATATGTTGAGACAAAATCTCTCACCAGAATTGATATCCCACCTTCCAAAAAATTTTCAGCTTTTCCTCTACCGACAGATCTGCCTATTTGACTCATTTTTAAGCCGCACAATGAAATGTTAAGTAATCTACGACACAGCACACTGTCGGACGCATATCCATGTTGTTGCCCAAAATAACTGCCATATTGGAACTTCCGCATAAGTCTATCACCTGAGCTGAGATTGCATATTTAAAAGGGCCTGTCGTTGTACCCCATTTGCTAACGATAACTAGTTTTAGCTTGGTTTTTTGGTTCTGGACCCACAATGGCGGGGATGACGGTCAGACTGTATTATAGGAATGCAAGAGAAAGACAGGCGGTCACATGGCTGTGCTGGTAAAGAGAAACATGAGAGGGGAGTGGAAAGGAGGTCCCTGCTGCTACGGCCAACACCTCTATCTTTCTCCCCCTTACTTCTCATATGCTCCATTTTTGCACACAGCTAGTTAAAATCCCAGAAACCATAGAGAAAACATTCGGCAAGGGGTAGAAAAAGTTCGGGGAAAAAAATATTTTCTGTAAAACGCATAAGAAAGATAAAACTCCATCCGGGGATGGAAAAACAAAACGCATAACTGAGGGAAACGTATATTTCAAAAATGTATAACTCAGCTAAATTTTAACGGCAAATGATCGGGACCAGTGACTTTAAACGTATAACTGAGGGAAACGTATATCTCAGGTAACGTATAACTAGAGTTCCACTGTATAACTAAGGAGTAATTCTATATAAGAATGTACAATGAATTTATTTGGAATGAATCTAAAAAAAACACAAATTTATCTCCCATCTAGAGCTTCTTTTCATCACCCATCTGTTATGTTATTCAATTCTTCTCTTTTAAAGTTTTGAAACTATCTTTTTTGAATTACAGTCATTGTAAATTCTTGTTAAAGCATTTTTCTCTGAAATATACATTTTCAAAATTAAAGAGATTCACGGAGGTGAGAAATATGCTCCAAATATTAACCTACATATTTATTTTTTTTGAGAAAAAAATTTTCTGGTCTTTAAATCAACATCTGTTGATATAATTATATAAGCATATATCTTAGTGTTGATTTAGTCACCTTGAATTACAGTTCATGGATGTGAGAATCTCCAATAACCATAGTTGCTTTTTTATGAGAAAATCAAAATCTAATACCTGAGTATCAAAACAAATTTCTAACTTATAAGTTAACAACAGCAGACATACTGGCTAACTTTAGCATCATGGTAAACAAAATCTGATGATAATTTTGCCATTTATTAACATGAAAATGCAACTTTCATGGAAGTGAGAATTTATAGTATGACACTCCTTTTCATTCTCAGAAAACAAACAAGTAATTAACTATGCTAAGTTACTTTGCTCTTGAGATAGTAGTAGCTAGAATAATAATTACTTAACTATTTTTTTTTCTATTAAATAAGTAATCAAGCATTTTCCTTTGTAACATTGGGTGTGTGACATGACACGGAGGTGAGATCTCACATACTGTATACTAAGAAATAAAAAATATAAAGTATTTGGTCTAGGAATTAGTTCGTGCGGTTTTACAAGAGATGGCGTAACAACCGTATTGCCCCATAGTTTCGTTTGTTCAAACATGCATTTAAAACTACTGTTATTGCGCATCCAGTTTAGTATATGCCATTTGGTTTAAGCGTAAATAACAACAATTTTTATCCAATTGAATATGTCAAATTTTGTGCCTGATAAAGTGTTTTTGTGGGGGGTTATTCTTCATTACTTTAACATGAAGAAAAGTGCTACAGAAAGTCATCGTATTTTGGTAGAAGTTTATGGTGACCATGCTCTAGCTGAACGAACGTGTCAGAAGTGGTTTGCACGGTTTAAAAGTGGTGATTACGGCTTGGAAGACCAAGCACGACCTGGACAGCCAAAAAAATTTGAAGATGAAGAATTGATAGCATTGCTCGATCAGGATTCGTGTCAAACGCAGGAAGAACTTGCAAAATCAATTAGAGGTTGCTCAAACAACAGTTTCCAAATGCCTCAAAGCAATGGGAATGATTCAAAAGATGTCACATTGGGTTCCATATGAATTGAAAGAAAGAGACATTGAAAGAAGAAAAACCGTTTGCGAAATGCTGCTTCAAAGACAGAAAAATAAGGGATTTTTGCATCGGATTGTTACTGGTGATGAAAAATGGATTTATTACGAGAATCCTAAACGAAAAAAAGCCTGGGTAATGCCAAGTGAACCAGGTCAGTCACAACCGAAACAAAATATTCACTGTGCAAAGATTATGCTGTATATATGGTGGGATATGAAAGGTGTGGTGTACTATGAGCTTTTGAAACCTGGTGAAACTATTAATGGAGAACGTTATCGACTTCAGTTAATGCGTTTGAAACAAGCTCTGGCCAGAAAACGACCAGAATGGGATAACAGACATAATAAACTTATTTTTCAACATGATAACGCCCGACCACATGTCGCAAAACCGGTCAAAACATATTTGGAGAATGTCAGATGGGAAGTGCTACCCCACCCGCCGTATTCACCAGACATTGCTCCTTCAGACTTCTACTTGTTTGATTGCATGAAAAACGATTTGATTGTACAGCGGTTCACTTCTTCAAAAAATATAGAAAAATGGATCTCTGATTGGATCGCTTCGAAAAGTGAGGACTTCTTTCGACACGGAATTCATAAATTACCTGAATGATGGGGAAAAGTAGTGGGTAGCGATGGACAATATTTTTGTTAACGTATTTACCTATTTTGCTTTTGAAATAAAGCTTTAATTTTTTATTAAAAAGCGCATGAATTAATTCCTAGACCAAATAATTATAAAAAATGTATGCACACAACACATTTAGTCTTCTTTCACTTTCAATAGAAAACATAAATTAATTCAAGTACTGAAGTTGTTCATGTCAAATACTGAAAAACGTTTTGTGACTGGAATTGTACAATTTTTGAAGAATGACCCTTAAATTCCTTTTTAATAGTTGCAAATCAGTTTGCAAAGTAAGTAGTTTTTTTTAAGCATATCTCAAAAAATAATTTGCATAATGAGCTTAGTTTTTAGATTTGCATTTTTAAAGCTTGTAGAAAGTGATTTCTACAAAAATTTGCTCATGGTAATTCCTAATACATTTATTTAATAATTTTTAATTTACTAAAGATTCTTTTATTAGATACAACACCATTAACTATTGTGAATGTTAAGATACAGAGTTTAAAGTCTTTACCCAAATAGTCTGAATTTCTTGGCATGACAGAAAAGTGAGTTAACATCGTGGTTTGAACATAAATCAAATATTATTTCTATTTGATTCTGGAAGGATTTCTGAGATCCAGGAAGAAAAATATTTATAACTTTTTAAAAATTAGTGATACTAAAATTTGCCTTGCTGAATGATAATTTAAATATGTAATGTATTGATGCAATATTCTATTGGATATAGAAAACATTGTCATTTAAGCCCCTTATTACAGTGTCCAAAATTTCTTTCAATTATCAATTCTTTCCTGTAAAACATATGTATATCATCAATTTTCACTGCTGTGTTATTATTTTTATCTATTCTCTTTCAGCGGTAGAATTGATATAAAAAAGGCACTGGTCCCAAGGACCAGTAAACATAAGAATTTACTGGTCCGCAGTAATCATCACTGGCCTGCTAGATAAAATTCCATTAAGTTCCTTTAACCCTTTGAGTGCCCTCACCCCCCCCCCCCTTTCCTAGAATATAAATCAAACTTCCTTTGCAATTATCCAAAATTTTCATCATAATAAAATGTAAAATTATAATTTGCTAAAAATTAAACAGTACATAAAGAAAAACTATAAAATTATTAATTAAACATTTCATTTCAGATAATCTATTTTAACTAAGGTTTAATTCAATTTTTTCAAATTAATTTTTTTAGGTTAATTAATTTTTTGGTTGCAGTTTTCTCAAGGACGGGAAAGTTTACGTTTATCTGTCAGAGAGGGGGAAAGTTACTGGTCTTGCAGACCATTAAATTTTTCAAATTAGTGGTCCGATTGAATTTTTGGTGGTCTCGGACCAGCGGACCACCAAGGATTTCGAACGCTGCTCTTTGGTGGAACCCTTTTCTTATGGTGTTTTCGGAAGTCGGTTTCAGCATCTTTTCAGCGAACACAATTCAACTTCTTATCAGAAAATACATTCCAGTGGAATCATCACTGATAGTTTGTATGGTTTGGATAGTACTTTTCTTTATAGTAATGCAGTCAATGACATTGAAATTAGATGTCTCCAGAATTTCAATTAAAATTTTTATTTTACTCAAGATATTTTTCTTGGGAAAAAAAAAAAAAAAAAAGTTTTCATTTTCTTATAAATACCAAATGCTTCTGTTCATGTAGACGAATCAAATGTCTTTTCATGGAAAGTCTTTCCTTTTCTAGTATTAGAATAGAATGTTCCTTTAAAAGAAAACTCGTGATATTTGCAGATTTATGTCTGGCATTGATGGCAACGACCAAAGCCCTCATATAGCCGCTCTGGCGATGACCTGTTGATATGGCGCTAGTCACAAAAGATGTGCATAGCTACCAACTTGTATGGTTTTTTGTTGCCACTAAAATTTAATAGAAGTTTTTGTCTTGTTTCCTCATTAGAAATTGATACATTTCGGTGATTTTTGGTAAAACTTATTATTAAATTTCAGTGGTGAGAAATATCCATACAGGCTGGCAGCTATGGATGCGAATAATTTGTTCATAGATTATTGTTAGTGACAGTAGGATATTTTTTTTTTATTTGGAACAGTTTTTTTTTTTTTTTTTTTTTTTTTTTTTTTTTTTTTCAGGGATCTAACGCTAAATACAGTAGTCTCAAAAATCCGCACAGCTTGGGACCAGAGGCTGTGCAGATTTTAGAGTTTTGTAGATTCTGGATTAAATGATTTATTTTTTTCAATATATCTTTTTTATTTTCAAGAAGAGCATGTAATAATTCAATTTAAGCAAATCAAAGCTTGAATCTCTTATTTAATATTTAATGTACATTATCATTTTAATACCAAATTTTTTTTTTTTTTTTTTTTTTACAATTTTAAACATTTCTTATATAGTCCTTTGATTTAGAACTTCCATTTCTTCTTTGTGAAGTTTCTTTTGAATTTTGTAAATAGCCATTATTTCCTGTTGGTCTATACAACTCTGCTGCTCAAAGAACTTCAAAATCTTCACGTAAAACCAAACCTTCTTCAAAATTAGCTTTTGATATTTTGTTTTGGCTTTAGTTTGTGGTAAGTGTAAGTGAAAAATCTTTATCTCCATCCTCATTTTGGATAAATAAAGAGCCAGGCCATATTTTCTCATGCATTAATTAAAGTCTTGCATGAAATATAAAATTAATTCGCTATTTTCTTTAGCAGCTGATAGATGTGTCACTACTAAAACTTTTCTGTTCTTGTTTATATCTCTTGTCGATTTCTATTATTTTACATTTTCTTGTATGTAAGTTTCTGTGAAATAAAAGCGTTTTGTGTAATAACCTGTGTCATTACTATTTTCCCATAAATTTACATTAAAAATTATTTTCATTCACTGTTTGGAGTAAAGATTATAAAGAATACTTCTTAATTGCAAATTTCATTGTTTACATTGTGAAATGCATGCGGATTTTAGAAGTGCGGATTTTTGAGACTCTACTGTATAGCTTCATGTTGTTTTGAGGTTTTTGAGAAAGGAAGAAAGTTTTGGGGGGAAATAAAGAAATAGATTAGATACACTATTGTTGTACAACAGTAGTGAAATTCAGGTCTGGTAGACGTATGATACTTTCATAGCACAGAGAAATACAATGACAAATTGAGTCTATAAACTTTTTGTAATTTTTTTTTATTATTTATTATAATTTAACTTGTTTACTGTTACAAAACTCAGAAAGGTAGTCAGCAAAACAATTAAAATTTCATATATTTTTACAATTATTTAAAAAAAAAAAGTCTTTTAAAAATCTAGAATTTCTCAACTTTAAGCTCAAATTTCCCAAATCCACATATATTGGAGGGGGAGGCTCCCCCCCCCCATCGTGACGCCTCAGATTTCTAGAAGCTTCAAAATATGCAAATCCAAAATTACAACTCATTCTGCCTATAGCTTTTGAATTATGCTTAAAAAACACTACCCAGTGTGCAAGCTGTTGTGCTATGATTTAAAAAGAATTTAACATTAGGAGTTCTAAATTTTAAATATGCATAATTCCTAAACTACTTAATCAAATTACTTCTAGTTTGGTATATCAAAGTAAACTTTACAAAGAATCCAAATATTATGTCAAAATTAGATGTGGGTATGAAAGTTTTAAAGTTTGTGTACATATTAATATTCTAACAATCTCCAAAGTGTAAGTATAGTATTATAAAACATTATCAGTAATCAGTTGGTTAGTGAAGAGTTAGTTTCCTTTATTAGTTAGTCTTTTGTTTTCCCACGACTATTGAGATATTTCAATTTTGCAATATTTTGTATAAGTGTGTTAAAAAACAGGGGGCAATTTGTAGAAAATTTTAAATGTTTGATTTGCCTGATACTTTTTTTAAAAAACCAGTATTGCATTAAAATATAAGTAAGAGATGTGTTAACATGTATACTATGCATAAATATTATTTGCAATCCAGAAAGGTAGACAGTAGAAAAAAATATACATTTAAAAAAAGTTTATGTTGAGCTCAGGAAATTTTTTAAAATAAATTTCCTCGTGAGAAAAAATAAATAAAATCCTAATTGCATTTGAAAACATGTATAATATTTATTTTTTATCTTTGCTATTTTAAATCCATCTTCTTTATTTTGTGTTATTTGAAAATATAATATAAAAGATCAAATTTTAAACGTAACACATTCAAAGATTTTAATTTTCTAATTGAACAGTAGATGGCAGCACAAGCAGTCGAAAATTTTTGTAATTTAGGAACTTTTCTCAATGGTCGCTCCTCGCTCTGTAAGAAAAGAACAAAGGTAACAAAAGTAAATTGAAAATTTCGTTACTTGTAACACTTTTTGTGAGATTTCTTTTTAAGTTTTGCTGTCATTTTTTATTTACGCAGTAAAGAAGTCCTGAATTTTATTCTGCATCTCTCAAAGAAATCTGGATAGGTATTGTTTGATACAATTTAGCAAAAGTACATGTAATATAGTAATTGAAGAATTGTACAGTGATTGTATTGGTAAAATTTAGCAATTGAGAAAAGACTAAAACTATTTTAATATACTTCCTATATCTTAACATTTCCAAAATATTTATATGATTGTTTTTAGAATTTGGAAAAATCTCATTATACAAATATTTTTTCATATCATGTCATTCTAGAAAATATTTTTTTAACCGTCCTCTTTTGCCTAGTTTGTCTTATAATTTTTTACAGTCTTTTGAAACTACCTCTTAATAAGAAAATTTATATTCTATTAATCTTTTCATTACAACTTGCGAATACGCCTGGAGTCCGCCATCTTGTTTCTTTGTTGATAATTTATAACCAGTTTATGCTTAATTTAACAACATAAACAACAACATACATAAACAACAACAAAAATAAATAACAACAAAAATAAATAAATAAATCCAAATAAAGAAATTTAAAATCGGCGATGATCAACAAAGAAACAAGATGGCGGACTCCGGTCGTATTCGCAAGTTGTTCCGATAATATAGACATTTATTATTTTTTTAATAATTAGTAAATCTTTTTACTTATTAAATCAATATTACATTAATTTGATCATTTATTATTTTTTAATAATTAAATATGTTTACTTTTTAAATCAATATTACATTAATTTCATTTAAAACTTCATAAAATATAAAGTATTCTTAAAAACAAAACAAAAACAGATGTCACTCTTTTGTGAAAATGGAGAGAAGATCTATTTTTTTATTTAAATTAGCATAGCGCAATCTATATTTAACATAAATATTAAAAAATGTGCCACAAAAGAAATTACAAAAAAAAAGTATGAGTTTAAAAACTAAAGTAAATTTGCTTCATATATTTTTTATGCTTTCTGTATATTATCCATAATTTAAACTATACCTAAAAGTAGCATTTTTGTTTATACAAGAAGTTAAACATAAAAGAAGGCAGAGGGAGGAATGGGACAAGTCTAATTCGTTCTTTTTAATAAGATGAATGTAAATTGCTAATATGCAAGTATTTCTAGAGGGTAGTATATTAATTATAATATTGAAAATATATTAATTTACTTCACAGGGGTCGATCCAGACAAAATTTGGGGCCTATTTAGGGCCCTTTCACAAAAATCTATTTAATAAAATGGGCCCCTTCACAAAAATAAATTTAATAAAATGGGCCCTTTCACAAAATTATTTTTAATAAAATAGGCCCCCTACGTAACATTCTTTTTCATGAAAACTGTTTTAAAATGTGTAATTTTCTAAATAAAACTAGGCCACGAAAAACAAAAACTTTAGCAAGGGGATTTAAAGAATGTTTTTGTTCATAAATTCTTGGTTCGAATTTGAGTAACTGGATTTCAACTTCGTTACAAAATGTTATTTTTCACAAAAATATAATAAAATTCACAAAAATAACTTCTACTTTTCACAAAATGGGCCCCAAGAATAAAAACCTGCATCGACCCCTGCTTCAAAATGTAAATAAATTGAACTGATGATTTTTTAATGACATCTCTGACTGACAATCCTGAATTTTCCTTCCAGTGATCAAGATACTCATAGATTAACATACAAGATCGGACACTCCCATAGAGCGTAATGGTAATGCGATTGCGATCGTTGTGCCTTTAGTGACAACAGGGAAGAAACTCTCCATCCTTGTAAAAAAAATTTATTATTGACTCTACCTCATTGTGATCTTTCTTCTTTTTAATGTTGCATTTTCAATAGAATCCTACACAGATACATGAACACAGAATAGATATTCTATTTTATATATCTAATATCTATTCTATGTTCATGTACTACAGATAAATGCTTTTTTTTTTTTTTAAGATGATGAGTGAACGATTTAAGTGCAATGAAAAACAAGGTAAAAATTTCGTCTTGAATCGTATGTATCAAAAGCAGTGGTGTAATATAAAAATATATGAAATATTGCACTCTACAAGTCCCAGAAAATTTCACAATTATTCCTATTTGGTAGGAAAAATTTTATAACCGATGTTTTATTAATTTGTGAAGTTTAACGTCTTAAACAATCGTTTTAATGATCTTTTAAAATTTATGCATTTTCACTTTCTTACAGATAAAATAAAAATACTGTTTTTAATGTAAATAATGTACAATCAATCCAGTAATATTTATAATATTAAAATATAAGAAATAAAAATTAAATTACAGATGGGAAAAATTCCTTTCGACAAATTTTTAGAATTGTATAAATCTAAAAGTTAAAAATAAATAGAGGTACTGACGTTACACTCAGTAAAATTTTATTCGATATGAATAAATTGACACAATACCTGAATTTGGTTTTTTACAATTTTATCTCATAAACTTACATATTTACATCCTTAACATAATTTTCTAGGGGTTTTTTTTAATACTATTACTCTAATTATCACTTTGTAAGTTAAAGGTAAACATTACAAGTATACGGAAAAAAAAAGCAGCTAAATAAATAAAGCATAAATACAATATCGTCTGCCTCTTGCTGCTTGCTGCATTTTAGGAAAGAATAGATATTCAAACCATAGAGCGTAAACATATTTCTTCAACATAGGTAAATTTTGGAGGCTTGTTAATTCTTCCTTGTTGGTAGTGACACTAGTACTGTTGCCATTACAGATTTTTCCCGTAAATGTCCCATCTTGTTTGTTAATCTATGGAAGATACTGGAATTTGATATTGTAGCACAGACATTATCATCCTACAATCTTTGTTAGACTGCATATATAGCCGACGCTAGACTATTTGTGCCTTATCATATACTGTTTTATAGCTAACAGGGAGGTATGGGACACCTTTTGAAATTTACAGTTTCTTTAATTACAAAATTGTTTCTACAAATTGTGTTTCTATATTGTTCAAGGACACTAGAAAGTGTTTCATTTTATATTCTATAAATCGAAATTTTTGTTTTTGTGTCAAACAAAGTTGATTTTCTTATTTTTGTAAAAAGTGTCCCATCCCTCCCCACTCTCCCCTACTAATAGATAGTAGTAAATTCCTTAACTGTACATTTCATATATATAATATGTATATATTTTATTTATTTATTTCCTGGTATGTGTCTAAATAAAATAATAATTTAATTAAAAAAATTTTTACTCTGTTATACTGATGTAGGTCTGCTGTTATATTTTTTGAAGCAAATGAAAAATAAGATTTATGCACAAATTTTCATTTGTACATACGATAATTTCTCTGGATTTTTTTGCTGCTTCCATTGTGAATTATTATTGAGAATAGCATATTTTATAATGTAAGAATCAATGTGGAAAGTACTATAAAAATAAGATATAACAGATATACATTCTTTGAATAAGAAATATCAGCACTTATTTTTTTAATGGAGTAAAATACACATAGTTTGCTGCCAAGTTATTATTTTAAGAAAATATATATTTTCTTCTGAAAGTATTTTGCATATACTAAGATTATTTTGAGTGCCATAATTATGTTTCTCATGTTTTATGATGCATATTATCTTTTTTTTATTGGAGACAACGCCCCCCCCCCCCCACCTGAACCCTCCAGTAATCATTTTGCTTAAAACATGAGACATCTATGGTCAAAATAAATGTACACACACCTACTTTTAAATACAAAACATTTTTTTATTATTATTATTAAAAGACATTTAATAAATAAGTTTTTAAAGAATTATATTAAACTTTGACATCAAATAATATTTTTTCTCTTCAATACATAATTAAATAACATTAAAATTGAAAATATCTCTAAGGTCAGAAGACAAAAGTAATGTCCAAAATACCTACTTTTAACACGGCAGGACGGGCGCAGGGTGTTTTGACACCCCACGCTCGAAAATATTCGTCTGCTGTCATTGAGTGCTTTTAATTTATTGTTTATTAATTTTTAAAATTAACTATAATTTAACATTTCCGTTATCATTTTTCACGAGAAAGAGTGTAATTATCATAAATTTCACTAACAGACAGAATTCTAAAGTGTTTTTTCGTATTGATACCCTTTAATATGTTTGGGGTGTGCAGACACCCCATGCCCGTTCTCGTGTTACTTTTCGTGGCGCCCGTCCTCCCCGGTTAAATACAAAACAAAACATCCCTACCGTCAAAAGAAATATCCAAAACACTTACTTCTAAATGCAAAGCAAACAATTTAAAATAAAAAAAACTTTGAAATAAAATTGTAGCGCATTTATATATCTACTATGGCTAAACGCAAAATCATAATTAGAATATCCGCTAGCTGAAAGTACCAGAGCTCTAATATTCTGCAGTCATAATAGCCATAGCGTTGTCCCTTCCACTCACATAGTTATATTTCATACATTTTTTTTGCAAAATTTGAAGCAATTTTGTCTTTAGCAAAAGAAAAATTTTAATATATTTTGACTATATATGCATTTATGTTTATTTAAATATCAGAGTAAAACAGTGGAAAAATTTTACAAAAATCCTATTTGCCAATGATTTTTTGTATTAACTAACAAAACAAACACACAGTGTTGTTCTGGTCGGCTTCAGTGTGCAGTGTTTATCAGCACTGTTGTGTTCCAATTAATATTTAAATATTCACTAAAAATAAAGAAGTACTGGATCTGCACTGCTGTGAGCTCTGGTGTAAATTATGCACTCTCCATAATGAAATAATAGAACAAAATGTCCTGTGTGTATGCAACATGCTATGTTGCATCTGAAGGTGCTTTATGGTAGGAAAGAACGAAAGGATTTGGAGATGGAAGGGAAAAGAAAAGATTATTTAGGCCTTGGTTTCTTGGAAGTGCTGCTCCACTGGCTGCAAAGTGCAGTATTTATGAGCTCTGGTGAATTCCGACCAATATTTAAATATTCAGTACCAGAACTAAGCTCCGGTGCAAATTAAGCACTGTGACCATCCCTATTATAGGGTTCCCAGTGACATGGAAAGTCAGGAAAAATTTAAAATAAATGGAAAAAGTCAGGGAATTTACAAATATTTTCTAAAATGTCATGGGAGGGGGTCTGAGGGGGAAAAAATTAATCGAAATCTATCAAATGATTTTGTGAAAAAATTCACGAAATTCGTTAAACGACCATAAAAAATCAGAGAAATTTGATGAGCAATCACGGAAAAAAATTGTTAATTTTGTTAAAGGATTATGGAAATAAATAGTGAATTTCATTGTATGCCCATTTCGTCATGGAATTTTTTGAGATTTGGTCAGGGAAATTGCCAGACACGTTTTGCTGGGAACCTTGTAATTATGAGAGCCATTGTTTTAGGAATATAAAGAGATATAGTCATTAGCTTCAACTGTTATCAAGAATAAAAGTAGGAAATAATAAAATTATTTTCTTATTCCTCGTTCTGACAAGACCTACTCCATATACATAAGTTCCTTATGATTGCCGGACCTGATTGACATATTGATGTCAGGACCCTTATTCTTATCACCATGTAAAGCATATATTTTTTTTTATCCTCATAAGCAACTGTTTCTTTTATTAAAATATTTCCTCAATTATGCTTTCACTTACCTTAATATAAAGTCATTTCTTTTCTTTATTTTAATATCTATTTTATTTGCAGCTCATATCTTTATTTACTGATGGCATCTGTTCAAATCATGGCATATCTCATTCATTCCTTAAACCACACACGCTTTACGATGTTTTCATTTGCAATTAATTTATTCCAGACAACAATCACAAGATGGTGTTAGATGTCTGTCATAATAGTTTTCCTTTTCTGCGACTTACGTCGTCACTTCTGAGCTCGTTCTAGAAGTCAAAAGGAACATTTGATAACTGTGTGGCTATTGCATTTCTGTTGGTCTGGGATGTTTAAATACAGCGGTCTGCTTGTTGTTAATGCAGATGTTCTTTTCATTTAATCGAGAGTTTGCTGGTAGTTATCGCTGATCGACATTGGTTTTTCAGTACTGTAAAATCCTGATTGTAAGCCCCCCCCCCCCTTTTTCAAAAGAAAAAGCAATTAAATTTGGGAGGCGGGCTTATAATCGAGATTTTAAAAAATAATTATTTTAAAACCTGTTTTTATCATTAATTTAGAAGTAAATAAGGTAAATATAGGGGTGAGAATCTTCCATATTTTGACAGCTTTCCGATTTGTAAAAAAAAAAAAAAAAAAAAAAAAACCCTCCCTTACCAACAAAAAAAATTCCCTTCAAAAAATATAAGCAAAATTTTAAAAATTTACTTGTTTTTCAAATGCACTTCTTTACTTGACCTTTATTATATTTTTTCTTCATTTGTACTATTTGTTCTTTATTTTACTGCAACAATATTCAATCAATCATCTAAGCCCCGCCTCCAAAAAATATTGCTTCCCCCTTTGCCACCCCCCACCCCCTCTGGTATCAGACATGCATAATTTAACCTATAAAACTCTTTAAATTTCTTAATACACAATATGCTATACAAATACACTATAGTTACAATAAATAATCTATCAGATAATTTATTCTCTCCCTGTCTCTCCTGACTGTCATATCATGATCCTCCCCCCACCCCTCTCCCTGCATCGCATGCAGTTTAAAATCTGTCATTTTTTTTTAAAATTTCTGCTTGATTCGTGATTGTCATAAAATATTTAAATAACCACCTAAATTAATTCATACCCTCCTCCCAAAAAATGTTTTCCTTTCTTTTTTGTTCCTCCCCCCCCCCCCCCAAACACACACAGTATATTTAAAAACAAATTGTTTTTACTTTTTTTTTTGGCACTATTTAATCATAAAATACACATGTAATTCAAAGGTTAGAACAGACCAACTGCAGAAAAATCTTTTGCTTTTCTTCTGCATATTTCCGCAACCTATGACAATATTCGCGATTTTCTTCAGCGACTGATGGACAAATTTGATTTTTTTCTCCCTTTAATTGATTATTGAAGTTAGCAATTCTTTACAGTGATCAGTTAAAAAAAAAAAAAACTAATTGTTTCTTAGATATGTGACGAAATTCACGATATTTTTCCATAATTATGAAGAAATTCTCTAAATATATTCTCAAAAGAATCGCGCAATTTTATATGTTATCTCAAAGAACATCCTCCCCCCCTTCAAGAAACTCTAGAAATGGCACTAAACCTTCTCAGATAAAGAATTTGTGATGTAACTACACGATTTCACTCATATTTAACATCCATTAAGAGGATTTTATGTTAAGAAGTTTGTTTTCCTTTCCAATTTCTTTTTATGAGAAATTTTTTAATGTCTGATTTTTTGGACTGGTGGCCGATATTTCTTTAACTTTCGGAACCGAATGACTTAAATTTTCAGAAAATTCGGAATAAAATCACTTCTGTATTATCTATTGTGTACTATATTTTAATTTATTGTGTTTTAATGCGTATAATTAATTTCAGCATAAATGTTATGTTTTAGTGTATCATTCCTATTTTATAACTTAATTCAGCAAATTGATTATCGTTTATTTGCACTAGGGGAAAAAATGCATTTTGTATGTTATTATATTGCCATGAAAAATATTTTTTAATAGACCTCCAAAATTCGAAAATCCAGAATCGCCACGTTTTTTCCCACGAAAAATTTCTCACAAAAAGGGGGGGGGGGGCTTATATTTGGAAGTGTAAAATAAAATAAAAAGTACTTAAAAGTGGGAGGAGGGCTTACATTTGGGATTTTACGGTATATTAAGTTTTTGTACATAAGTTTTTATCTGTTGTGCTTGAAGATGATTTTACTTTTGAAGAAAGTGTTGGTCTGCTATTAAACATCATTTGTCATATTGAAGTTGCTTAACCCTTTTAAATGACATATTTTCATTGACTACTTTTTATTTTCTTTCCATATTGACTATCACGTTGTCTTTAAACTCTAGAGGAAATGGGCCTAGCCCCGGTAGTAAAAAGTTCTCAGACTGGAGTTGGGCATTGCAAATTTTCTTTTCTCTTTTGCAAATTCTTTTCCATAGAACCTTTATTTCACTTTTATTATGTTTAACTCTTTATTACTTAATACAAAACAAAAATGAATTAAATGCATAAAGACATTTCAGGTAAGTGGTTGTTTGATTAATTAACGCTTCAATTGTAAAATATTTTACCTGCAGATTATTTTCTGCCCCTGAAATATCTGTCACAGACAATTTGAGAATTTTCTGCTACTGGGGTCCTAGTTTTAGATAGTTTTGGAATGAACTAATTTTTAACCCCTTCGGGACGGGAGCCTTTTACGAAATTTTTAATCTTTTGTCACCGTTTTTTAAAAATAGCAATTTGTGTCTTCTTAAATCGAGAAAATGCGCTGATTTAAAAAAGGCAAATTTTACAGTAAATTTTTACTGGTGAGGAAAAACAAAGATTCTGAGCGCTTCATGCGGCATGTATACGTGCCATTCGTCCCCAAGGGGTTAAGTAATGACAGAGAATGTGTTGCTTTGGTAGCAGAAGTGTTTTAGAGCATTAAGGAGAAAAGCATTAGATTCTGAATTTTATCATTTAAATAGCTTCACCCTATTTTGATATCGTTTCTCTTGTAGCCATGAAAAACTGAAAGTTTCAGATACATCATCAACTACTGTTTTGCTTGGTGCTTTGTAAATTTGCTGATGGAATGACGTTTACTTAAGATGCAGTCGAACCCTGATTTAATGAATCGTTCGGGACTAGCAACTTTGTTCGTTAAATCGTGGTAGTCAAAGGAATTTTTTTATATAACAGAACATGTTGAAAAAAGGCTAAAAATAAAAAGAATAATGCTCACTTACCATAATAATGATGTTAAACATTTGTTGTTTATAGAAAATACAGTGTATAAATAATTTTCCTTTTTTTTTTAATTTACTACTATAAATTACAAGCATTGTAATTAAGAAAAATTCTCATTTATTCAAATTTTATAGATAAATTTATTTTTTAGAAAAGAAATCTTTTCTAGATGGTTGTATGCTTTGTTTCTATTTTGTATTCTAAACGACTTTATCAGTTTTTTCCAAAGCTTTGAAAACAGTGCTATCAACACCATGAGCGGTCAAATACCATTTCAGTGTTTCCAAACTGCGAAACTGCTTCTTTGAACATTGTATGCTTCATCTCTAGTTTATGTTCATCAGATCCACTACTACTGCTATTAATAAGCTCGCTGCAATGTACAGTTTGCATGTAGGTAGTTCTGCACCACATGATACATAATCAGAAAATTGATAATTAGGGACATCGAAAATTTTTGATAAATATTAGAAAATTTCTTCAATTTTTAACTTTTTTTTGCATCGAAAGTTATTCGTTAAATCGGGATTATAAATTCGCTACATCGAAGTATTTTTGTTCCACTTTTGTCCGGACCAAAAAAAAATTCACTAAATCGAGAAATTCACAAAATCGTGATTCGTTAAATCGGGACTCAACTGTATTTGATTTAATCTGCATCTACAGTTTGTTATTGCATGCCATATTCATGATTCCATAGTAATAGCAAATATAAATTTAACCCCTTCCTGCATGATTTTTTTTCCTGCAGGCAGAAAAATTTTTAAGTTTGCTAAGTATTAATGTGACATGATCAAAAATCACTCAAAATTCGAAATTTTCAAATCCACCTTAATTTAAGGCCGATTTAAGTTCGTGCCATATATGTCACACCATGCATTAGCGACTACTTTTCCATAGTGGTGAAATCAACATTATAACTTGCATGCAACTCTTAAAACTTCAAACTATATATAGAAAGAACATATGAAATCTATTTGTGTATGTGTGTTTCAGCCTACAATAATTGATACATATATCGTTTATTGAAAGGCTACATTCAACAATACCTGATACATGTTTGGTTTAAAACTACAGGCTACAATAACTGATACATATTTTTGGCCGAGAACTACAGTCTGCAGTAACTGACACAATGCTGTTGAAAACTACAGTCACTCAATGACCCAGGGCCGAAACTAGCCTTTTTTGCAGCCGGGGCAAACATGGATTTTTGCGCCACTGCCCCCCTCCTCCACAAAAATATATTTACAAAGAGAATTCCACTAATTTTCTAATAGTCGACTTATTTTAAAATATGTAATACTGAACAATCTGCTTTGCAAATATTGATTCATTAAAATCTTGAAAACGGAGTCGACAAGAATCGAAAACAAATTCCGCTTTATACAGGATCCTTATGCCATATTATCTTTAGATTCTTCTATGCTTTGGCATACTCCAGACAGGATGATTTTACAATACCGGTGCTAAACATAGATATGAGAAAAATCGACAAACAAAATCTTCATTGGCATCCCTTCGTCCTGGTGCATGGGGCACGTACCCTCCTCTACCCCTCCTTAATTCTGGCCCTGGACCCTTCACTCAGTGTGAAACTTGACAAAACAATTTCGGTCATTGTTCAGACAAAGTGACACTTTGCATTTTTGATGGTGAATAAACAAATACATATTTCAACCACTATGGAAAAATACAACCCGTCAATGCATGGTGTGACATATGTGGCACGTACCGATTTTTATGTACTATTACGCTAGCATTTCTACAATGTGTTGCCATCATGATATATTATTCAGAGATACTTACAAACACAGGTGTATTTATTTCAGTCCATTCTTCTTCATTTTTCCTGACAAAAATATTCACTATCGAGCAACACAAAGCAACAACTATAAATTCTCACCGTTCGCCTCTTTTTTGGTGCAAAAATCCGCTCTAAAGGAGGCAGCACCTGTTGGCATAACATGCCTCATCCACTGACGTATTAAACAAAGAAGAATGGAACTTCTGCGATTAAAAACAACTGCAGAACTACAGTAAATTCAGCATGTGCCATATATGTCACAGTATGCAGGAAGGGGTTAAGAGGCTACTTCACTCATATGAAAACATCTACTCACTAATGTTGATGCTATGGAAGAAATTTTTTTTTTAATCACATTGGTATTTCAATATTTTAAAGTGATTTTTTTTCTTGCAATTGATAGCTGAGAATCTGTGAAGATCATTTTTTATTTTTTCAATTTTATTTTTCAGAACTGGTTTCAAAAGTGAAAGTACCCTAGTTTAAAACCTTGATATAAAATCGAAGAAGTAAAAAGGGGTCTTTGTACAAATTGACCTCAGCTATCCAATACAAAAAATTATTTTAAAACATTGAAATGCGAACGAGATACAATAGAAGATCTTTATAATGCTATATATCACAATTCTCCATATAACGCACAACTTCTCAGATGTAAACAATAAATTCTGCAGTTAAAAAGCACCTGCATTTTTACATTGTAAAAAATTGCTACTCTCTAGAGGACTAAATTTGATACATTAATCAGGGGTCGATGCAGGGATTTTTTCTTGGGGCCCATTTTGTGAAAAGTAGAAGTTATTTTTGTGAAATTTATTATATTTTTGTGAAAAGTAGAAGTTATTTTTGTGAAATTTATATTTTTTGTGAAAAGTAACATTTTGTAATGAAATGTGAAATCCAGTTACCGAAATTTGCACCAAGCATTTATTAATAACTTCTTTGAGTCCTTCTGTTAAAGTTTTCATTTCTGGTGAACTTGTTTTCTGTAAATTACATATTTTAAAATCTAACAATATACAAATAATTAATGAAGAGCATTTTTTTATAAAATAGAATTTTGTGAAGGAGCCTGTTTTATTAGGAAGAATTTTGTGAAGGGGCCTGTTTTAGTAAGAAGAATTTTGTGAAGTGGCCCTAAATAGATCCCAAATTTTGCCTGGATCGACCCCTGTTAGTTCAACCTTATGTCCTAATTTAAGACCTTTTTACTGAAAAAAAAAATGCTATTATTACAATAAACACTTTTGAAAATGTCTAATATAAGGGACGATTTGCTCAGCTATATTTGGATCATGTTTATAAAGTAAACTTAACAATGTCTGACCTATATTATGCAAAAATTTATAATTTGGATAACTCTTGGTAACAAGGAATGCAGTATAAAGATATTCTAATGTATTTTGATATGTTTCAGACATATTTGGCCATGTTTACAAGGTAAATTTAATGATGCAATCTATATAACGTACAACCTTGCGTTTTTAGGTTTGTGTTATAAATAGATCTGCTACTGTATTTTAAATTTCTTCCATAGGATTAACATTAGCGAGCGAGACCTTTTTGTGTGAATGAAGTAGCTATTTAAGTAATTCTGTAATCTAAATAATTCTTTTTTTTTCATCTCAATAATGAAAATAAGTTTTATCAATTTCGATATCATTTATGTTACTTATGTTGTTTTGTTAAAAGTTTACTTTTATCTATCGTCTGTCTTTTTGAGTTTTTAATAAATATATTTGTTGTTTTTATCTTTTCTTTCCATCATAAGTTTAGTTAATTCTTCAGTACAGTTAATATTTTACCGCTAATGTGGTTTTTTTTTTCAAAGTTTATCTGTAATTAAATAATTTATCTAATTATTGGGGTTTTAAAATACAGCTTAAATGTTTTCATTTGCAACTTTTGCACCCTCCTTTTATACACAAACCCCAGTCATTGCATATGTAATGGCGAACAGTGACTATAACCATATTATACAAAACTGTAACTTCTAGTGTAGAATTGTATATAAAAATGTTTGAATGTGTACTTGAATTTTGTTTATATAATATCCTCTTCAGCAAAATTATGAAGAAAACTTTTTTAGTTACTGTGTCCGATGTTTGTATGTAGAATGTGTAGTATTTATTAAAAAGTAATAAGTAGAAAAAAATCATATATTAAAACATTAAGGTAATTCTGTCAGCCTAAAAATGGACATAAATGTGCATGCATAAAATTAAATCTAAAACCTGTTCAGTTATAGGATAAAGTAGAACATCAGCCAAGGGCAGATCTAGCTCACCATTTAGATGGGGGTCATGGATTTCCTTTTTTGGGTGGGAGGGGATCACATCTCGTTATAAGAATTTTTTATATTGAAAGCTATTCCCAAATCCAAACTAACTACTTTTCTGATACTTTCGCAAAGTCATTTTCATTTGTAATTACAAAAAAATTTGCGTTAATATTCGTAAAAATATAAAATTTACCAATTTGTTCAGATACCAAGAAATTAAAGAATTTCCCATTTTCTTATAAAGGCAAAGATTCATTCAGAAAATGTTGTCAAAGTTAGCATTTTTAGCCAAGTTTTATGAGTTGACAGCCACAGAAATGTTGTCGCAAGGGAAGAATTGGCTGTCACTTCTGGAAATGCAGTTAAAAAAGTCTAACAAATGTCAACGATTGAATATGGCAAAAATTTGTATTAAATTTTAGAGGTATGTAACTAAACCGTACACAACAGCTATGTGATTCTATTAGTGTAATGGAAATTGCAAGTATAGCCTCCTCTTTCTGCTCAAAGTATTAAATAGTTTTTTCAATCAAACTTATACCTTTGGAATGGACCATTTTCTTCTGATGGACTGATGGCTTCCATTATTATGAAACAGCCTTTATAAATGAAGTGTTAGGCGAAGATGAAAGAGCAGCTGTAAAAAGTTAGAACTCTGATTTTCTGGTCAGAATGGGGGGTGGGGGGTGGGGTGAATAGCCATAATTTTTTTTTAAAGAAAAAAAAACAATCATGGACACCCCCCCCCCCCATTCTGACCAGAAAATCAGAGTTCTAACTTTTTATGACTGCTCTTTCATCTTCACCTAACACTTCATTTATAATGGCTGTTTCATAATAATGGAAGCCATCAGTCCATCAGAAGAAAATAACTTGGATAAGCAGGATTCTACTGTATATTTCATTTTAAAAATGATCTTTAGAATATTTTTTTTGGTTTTCAGAGGGGGTCATGACCCCCCGTGACCTCCCCCTTGGATCTGCTATTGACATCAGCAGGCTAGCCCAGTGGTGTAAGGCATCTTGATTCATGTGTGATTGTCTGTAGAGAACGCAAGTTTGATCCCAATGCCTGGCAGAATGATTTCTGTAGTATTTATTGGTGATAATTTCTTTCAATAATGCCATTTTATTTCAAGTGGAGAAGTTATATGATTTGTATTTTTTTTTATTATTATTCAATTTTTTTTATAATTAACTCACAACGATATTTAAAAAAATTAATTTTGTATAAAAAATATTTAAATTTATCAATTAAATAAATTAAACTGATTTACATTACAATTTTTGCTATATTTTGTGGCCATTAATCAAGAAGATATAAATACTTCTACTAAAAAAAGTATGTCATTTTTCGTAAAAGAAAAAAAAATAGAACGGAAAATATTCATATAAGAACTATAAAAGAAATTACTTTGATATCCATAGTTGAATAATTAAATAATTTAAAAAGTAAAATAAAATTCAAGTAATTAAAAACATAAATTATTAGCAGCAAATTTCAAGTTCAGGGTTTTAGATTCACACTGATAAAAATAAAATTCATAAAAACTGTTAAAGATTGCATAGTTAAAAAAAATAATAAATATTATTTTTTTTTTTTTTTTTTTTTTTTTTTTTTTTGTCAAAAAATTGAGACTAGTTAGTAAAAATAAATATCCATTAATCCATTCAGTTAATATTTTTAGTTCTGCTAAACTAAAATGCAAGCATAATTGGTTATAAATGACAAACTTAAAATTCTGTCACTTCATTAATTGAGTATGTTAGACTGACAGCACCATCTATTGCCTTAAATCTATAGGGATTACTTATACAATATTGTACCTCCACCTCAATACTTAATTTAAAAGCAACTAACTAAAAAAGTCATTAATTCCTAATGAAACTTTAAAGTTGTTTACCATCAAATCTTGACTGGTACTATATGTATGATCATACAGGTGTATGATCAAATATAATTTAACAGGAAAATGTTATGTAAAATAAAGTATTAAATTGCCTACATAAAAATTTATAAAATATTCTTTTTGCAGAATTTTAATTTTAGGTTAATGCTGGTTAAAAATATAATTTTTTTGTTTGGTTCAAATTGAATTTAGCAGGACTGGGACTGATGTCATCTAATTTGTGGATGGGTTGGCAATGTTTGGCATGAGCTAAACATCTTTTTTTTTTTTATATGCCAAGATAGCTTTCCTATGGGATGAGCCCATGCAGACTAGAGGCCAACCTGCGTGAGATTGGGTAACCCAATTTTACCAAAACCCAGTCGGGTAGCATTTATTCTTTTCACTGTGGCTTTATTCATTTTTTTTTAAAATTTATTTCTTTTGGGTACAATTTTGACATTTATGGGTTGGGGGATGGGTTAACCCGATGTTTCATAAACAATCCAGTATATTTTTCAGAGGGTAAAAAATATATGGGGCATTCTCACAATCTTGACTTTTGGGGGAAAAAATCTGGTGAAATTAAACTTGCTAAAATAACATTTTAATCTGATAGACGAATGCCTTAATGATTCAAAATAAAGAAAAAATGGTCAGCAGCGAAAAATATTTTATTTAACTGAGGTTTAAGCTAAACTTGCGAGTTTAATTTTCCTTACCACTTTACCCCTATAACTGTTTTTCTTCTAAATTTTTACTTATAATGAATTTGCATAGTACCCACAGGACATTCAAATAAGAAATAATAAAAATGTAGTATTTTTAATACAGAATTTTCGTATAACACTGTCTTAAAGGGACGGTAAGGTAAAAAAAGGGGATGGTATAGGAAAAAAGGGGATGGTATAGGAAAAAAGGATGGTAAGGAAAATTACCACCTATTTTTAGGAAAATCATGTTAAGACTAAGTGATAGCCACAATGTTCATTGATTTTTAGAAACAGTTGTTAACATTGGATTAAATTAATTTTTTTTTTTTTTTTAATTTACCTCAAAAAGTGCAGGAATAAACCTTGGGGATGATAAGACTACCAATAAAGGCATGATCTTGAAATTGATATTTAAATGCTGATTTAAATTCTGCAGTAAATTTCTTGTTAAAGAATTTTAGACATTCTTTCTCTAGCATACTTCTGCATGAGAAAAAACATGAAAAAAAATTCTGTGGCTGCATCTGAAGTGATTTTCTGTATAAGTTTAGCAAGAGGGACGGTAAGGATGAAAAACCCTGGGACAGACTTCAAAAAATAATGTCAACCGTAAAAATGTGTGCAGGTTAATTTTTTGCTACATATTTATATAAACAATTGTCCCAGTTTCTGAAAAAAATTACATCGAATTACTTTTATTGAAACAATTTTATACAGACAGCTCCAAACTTAAAATCGGCATCAGGGACACAGGACGGTAGATGAGTTTTCCTGGTATTTGGACCCCCAACATCGTCCGAAACTTATTTATCTCATTGATATTGTTATGCAATCATGCAATGGGATGTTCCCCAGTATATGAAAAAAAAAACAAAAACAAAAAAAAAACACACACACACACACAAAAAAGTGCATTAAAATAAAAATTATTCAGGGACATGAAAGTCAAAAGATTGTGAGAATGCCCCATATATTTGAATATTAATTAATACATAAACATCTATTTTTTGCATAAAAGATAAAATTAATGTGAAAGATATGACTATAGACTATTTTCCCATAATTGTATTAACATATTAATTTTCTTTCATTTAGACCTTGTGTCTAATTTTCAAAAATCATTTTATTGGGTTCCGATTAACTTGAAATAAAATTTTTGGGTTTGGTTTGTATGCACAGACATTTTATTCTGACTATACATTTAAAATATTAAAATATGGTTTTAAATGCTTAAAATGTTGTTGACTTTAAGAATGTTCGAAAATATTTTATTTTTTGAGGCGCTTACTATAGAAAACTAATTTTGCAAAATTGCAATTTAAATTTTTCTCCAATTATTTGAGTTAAAAAAAAATAAATAAAAGTTCTCTGAATAACTGGTAGACATTTTATACAATGTACAGAAAATTAATTTCGTAATAAAATTCAGTAGTATAAGAAATACTCTAATTTCAATAATCCATTGAAATTCAACATAAAAAATTTCAGTTTATTTAAAATGACTTTTTATCACCAGGGCATTGAAAAAATGTCAAATGTACCCAGTTCCAAACACCCGTTTTATGGACAGAATTTTTTTGTATAAATTCATTTGGAGAAATCGCATACTATCAATCAATATATGCTATTGCAATAACCAGCAGATATTGAAGCTGCTACAAGATGTTGGCCATGATTATCACTGCTTTGATATATTGCAAATATGTATGGACCAGTAGCTGAACTAGAAATGAGTGGCAAGTGTTATTCATCTCTAACAAACAGTCTGCTATTTAGGACAACTTAACTATTTTTATATTTTATTGGCTTGGCATCACTTTTTTTAAAAACTGACGACTAAATCATGAAATAAAAATTTTGAATCTTTCATGCATGCACAGTGAAAAATTTTCATGCATCCATATCTCATCAACATCTCATCCTGTCCATATCTCATCAAATAATGAATATATTCATGTTTTAGTTGCAGCATACTTTTCTACCATATTTTAAGTTTTCGGAAGGTGGTGTTAAGTTTGGCTGAAAAATCTGTATGCTATTAACAAAATACATTTTTTTTATTTTTCATAGAAACTTTTAACATATTCACGAATATGAGTGTGATGCTTATACAAATGCTTACAAACATTGAACAGGACTCATGTAGTCATTTGCTACGGTTGCAGATCATTTTGAACATTTACTGTTACTGATTTCACTTTTTTCTGTGTGATTTATAAGTGAATATTAATTATTGTGTTCGTTTTCATTCAAGCAAAAGATAAAACTGCTATTAGAGATGTAATTCTAGACTACTATTCCATAAATGCATTATAATGTGGATTTTTTTTTTTTCACTTTAATTTCGGATTGAAGTGTTGTGTTTGGTTTGAAGACTTTTTAAATCTTTTTTTGGATTTAGGTTGAGTTTCAGGTTGGCTTTAAGCAGAATTTTCAGGTTTGGATCCGGTGCAATCTGACCCATGCAGGACTCTAATCCGTACACTCAATTTCAAATGTAGATTGAACAGGGTTGCTACGCTACCTGGAGAACCTGGAAAAGTCAGGGAATTCAGAAATTTGTCTAAGTCAGGGAAATGTCAGGGAATTTCTATATTTTATCCAAAATCCTGGAAAAGTCAGGGAATTTAATAAAATTTCATGGAGGTCGCCAAGTAAGTACAACCTTTGTCCCATGGCAAATGAGAAAAATCTTTCACGTTTTTGCAAATTCCAATTTTTTGAAGTTTCATTTAATCACTTCTTAAAATTTCCTCTTCCGTTTATCTTCCTCTTTTCTTTTTTCCAACTGTCATCTCCACACATATTTTAAAATTTTTAACTGTTTAATATATATATTTTTTTAATTTTTCTGCAATATTTTTTATTGACATTTAATGTAACTAATAAATCATTTCAAATCTGCTTAACCTCCACCCTGAAATGTTTGCTTCTCAACCCCCTTTGCCTAAAGTTTAACTTAAGTGAGATTGTGATAGATAGTGAAGTAAATTATCATTCAATGCAAAAATGTCGTATATGTATATATATATTTTTTTCCATTTTACAGGACACTTACTTTGAAATACTCAGAAATTATTAAGGAAAGCAATTTCTATTGCAGTCCTAAGAGCATTTTGTGTGTGTGTGTGTGTGTGTGCGCGCGTGAGGGAGGAGTGCATATGTGAAAATTTTAATTGTGATATATAGTTATTTTTATATTTTCATTTGGTACAATATTTATTTTACTGTCATCTTGTCCAGTTCACATTACACTGCTAGACTGAAATTTTCATAAAATGCACCTGGAAAAGTCGGGGAATTTCATTCTCCTACATGAGTAGCAACCCTGATTGAATTTTTTGGTAAAATCTGAAAGTAGTTTAGAGTAGTTTATAATTTAAAAAGTAGTCTTAGAAAGCAAAGTAGTGGCTACTTTTGAAAAGTAGTTTGTAGTCGCTACTTTTTAAAAGTAGTAGTTGTATTTAACTACATTTTTGATAAAGTAGTACTAAAAAAAGTACCGTATTTTCAGGTGTATAGCCTGCACCCCTAAAGTGAACAGTACCATAAAAAAGTTCGTGTAAAAGCCATGGAGCTGCATCGTTGTATAGCCTGTGGGCTATACACCATCTACAAATGTATATTTTGACCAGGGTTTACGCCGCATCGTCATGAATGCCACATGTGACATTTCTGCGGTAATTGCGAATGACGTGCTAAACAGAAACACATTAATAAGCTGAATTAAGAAATCATAAAAATGAAATTATTAATTAGAAATAAATAATTTAAATACAAAATTCGAAATTATTAATGTGATTTAAATAATATAAATAAGAAAAACTACACTAAAATTGCGTAAAATTTGCAGCTTAAATTCCGGCATATGGCACGGATGATAAGTTGCATTATCTTTAGTATATCATGAATGATTTTGCAACAAAAAAATTAAACTGAATTTTAAAAACCACAAGCACCTAAATATGAAATTATTAATTTGATATAAATAATATAAGTACGATATTCAAAATTAATAATTCATTATAAACAATATTTAAAAGAAAAAATCCCATTAAAATTGAGTAAACTTTTCTATACACTGAAGAGCGTCATGATAACGATTGGGCATTAGCAATCTCAACTTTAACTCAAGTATCTTAAATAGCGTGTTCGAACGGGATAAAATGACTATCTTCACAGTGCCATATATTAAAATTATTGTACAAAAATAGATAATAAACATATTAATTTTAATATTTAGCTCTATGTACAAATAAAATAACGTTATCACATCCCATTTCGTCAATTGAATAAGATATAAAAATTCTCATTTTAATCATTTCTAAAAGAATCTGTAGATCAGGAATACAGATGTTTTTGTTTTTGAGGGCGGGTGTAAAAAGAAACCTTGCGCAATAATTCATCGAGATCCGGTAATTTTAAACTCATTTTTAAACGGGAAAAGCATGGAATCTGCTGGCATATCTATCAAAGTGATTTAAAATTGAATGCATTTTTCCATTTTTGATAAATGTATTATATCTTAAGTTATAAGCTAGTGCTATTTGATGACCTTCCTCGAGCTGTCTCATCGGGAAATTCACTTCAAAAAATCAACTTTCAGCATTTTCTAAATGTTTTTTCCCTTATCAAAAAATGAAAAATGCTAGTCGATTTAGTTAAGCATTAATAAATGTGCCAATAGTTTTATACAATTAAAATAAAAAATGACTTATAGTGAATGCAACCGTTATTTATGTGTGTATGCGTGTTTCATAATAAAGTTCTCAGAAACAAAACAAAACTTTTTATTTAATTTGAATCGGTTTTATTTAATTCCAATCAATCTGCAAGAAGTTGCACGTGGAGCGATAAGGATTATAAACATTATATGATTCATGCTAACCACTACAAAAAGATATCACATACGATCCTAAAGCTATTTTCTTTTTTTTCCCCCTTCTTCTACCGCTTTGTTTGGAACATTTTAGCTGTCACAATCTTAAAGAAATAAATATAGATTTCAATTAGAAGATTTTGCTTTAAAAGCATTTATACACGAAATGATTACCAAGAAAAGAAAAAAATATATATATTTACCGTCACTGTGCTATTTTAACAATGCAATTGAATATGTTTTTTATGGTCGTTTTTAAGAATATTTGGCATTATTGTAGATATTTTAAAAATACTTCTTCCATGAACATTTCAAAGTTATATTTTATATTTATTTCAATCACTTGGTATAGAATTGAATCCTGCATTGGGTCGGGTAATCGGATAGTACCCGAACCCAACTGAAGTTTGGGTTGGGTTGACTTTTTTTTTTTTTTTCAGTCATGGGTCGGGTTGGTTTTAAATGTTCAGTTCGGATTGGAATTTGATTTGTTAGAGTTAACTTTTTTTTTCCAAAAGATGCTGCTAAATATTTGTTTAAATGGTAAAAGCCGAAATAACTTGATACAAGAAAAATATACTTGTAGACTACTTTTCTGTAAATGCATTAAAATGTGGATTAATTTTCCTTCATTTTAGTTTTGGTTTTAATATTTCGGTTGTTTATTCTTGTCGGGTCTCAAGTTGACTTTAAGCAGAATTTTCGGATTCGGATAGGATACAATCCCAGACCTTGCAGTTCAGAGTAGAGTCCAACATTTGATCTTGTAACCTGATTTTACCTGCTATTGTTTTGTCATAGATAGAAGGAAAAAAATGGATTTTTTCTAGAAAAATACATTTTTCACAAACAGAATATTTTCTTATAGTTATATTTTCTTAGAAAATATGGAATATTAAGCATTTAAAAAATTTATATCCACTAATTTGTTTTATGTAACCTATGAATATTGTTTAAAATCATTTTTATAGGATTTTCACTTAAAACGTACACATTAGAGATCTGCACGGACCTGGTTAATATCTTTTTATTAGACTCGGGCCGGACCTCGCTCGAGCTTAATTTTTATCTGGAGAACTACCTTTTTTTTTTTTTTTTTTTTTTTTTTTTTTTTTTGGGCCATGTTAGACCGGCAGGTTTCTGTGAAAATAACAGTGAAATTTTTCCCTTGTTCAGCAAAATCTTTAGAAATTTATTTCATTTTATTAAATTATAGAGAAATATATTTAAAAAAATCTTTATAGAGCTTCAAAATTATTTTTTCCTAAACCTTTTTCTTCCATTTTAAACTACATTATTTTTTCTAACGAGTCATCATTTAAATGAATTTCTCTAAGTAATCAATAAAGTTGCCATTCCATATTTCATAGCTTGTGGACATACTAGTTTAAGCTGCAAAATGTTTGCATGAGTATGTAAAAAATATATCTTAAATAATTTTATTTATAGGATAATGTTCATTAATAAGTAATCTGATTTTCTATCAAAAATGGAGTCTGGTTACGCTGGGCCCGGACTTGATTTAAATGATTTTTCTTGGCTGGGAGGGCCAAATTTTAACGTAAATGCTAAAAGTTTAGCCCAGGAAGGGCCAATATATTTCCAGTGATGTCGCTGTACTTGGAAAAACCTGGGTCCCCGGGACCCAGGATTTCCAAAAATCTGAGTCCCTTTTTTACAAAAACGGGTCCCTATCAATAATAATTTGTATTTTAAAGGAATAAATAAAACTTGGTTATTTGGAAAATATAAAATAAATGCATTAATAATAATTAAATAATGAATTAAAATCAGTATTATTTGCACTCAAATAGGATATTTTTAAAAAATACTAAGAGAAATTTTCTTTACTTTTTTAAAAGTAAAAATGCAAGATACAATTTTAGAAGACACCAAGTTCCACTAAGAAGTATCACTAATGTTCGCATTTCTTTTTAAAAAGGGCAAAGACGGGTTTATTGAAAAAGATATTTTTGCTGAAAAAAAAGAATACTTATGTTAAGTAAAGGTGTACTTTTTGTTGAATGAATGGGTGCTTTCATTATACTTCCCATTGAATTATTTGTCAGCATAGTTGGAATCAGACATTTTCCTTGGAAGGGAAATTTGCATCTAAATCATTAATAAGCACCAAATCCTAAATGTTCCGAAGGCGGGAGACATTTCAATGCAGTAAGAAGGAGTGGGGGGTGGAGTTACTGGTCCAGCCCCTGAATACATTATCAAAGTACACTGAAATCATGCTGTATTTTTAAGAATCTCATAAAAAAATTAAATCCCATTTTATGAATTTTCTACCTATAAGTTTAGTTTGCACATCTTTTTTGGTGCTTTGACTAAATTCACGCTTTTCCGCGTTACTTTGAAGAAATTCGTGTTTTTTCCGCGATCCTTTGTCGAAATTCGCTATTTTTTCGCGAGCCTGTCACAAAAATCGTGTTTTTTCCCGATGCTTTGACAAAATTCGGCTTTATTCCGCGATTTTTTGACGAAAGCGCTATTTTTTCGCGATCTTTTGACGAAATACGCTATTTTGTCGCAGCCCTTTTACGAAAATCGCGTTTTTTCCGCGATATTTTCATGAAATTTGTGCTTTTTTCGAGATCCTTTGACGAAAATCGGCTTTTTTACGCGATTTTTTGACGACATTCGCTATTTTTTGGCGAACCTTTGACGAAATACGCTATTTTTTTCGCGATCTTTTGACGAAAATCGGCTTTTTTCCGCGATATTTTGATGAAATATCACTTTTTTCGCGATCCTTTGACAAAAATCGGCTTTTTCGGCAATTTTTTGACGAAATTCGCTATTTTTTCGCGATCTTTTGACGAAATACGCTATTTTGTCGCGGCCTTTTTACGAAAATCGCGTTTTTTTCGCGATTTTTGATGAAATTTGCACTTATTTCCGCGATTTTGATGAAATTTGCGCTTATTTCGGCGATTTTTTGATGAAATTCGCTTTTTTTCGCGATCCTTTGACGAAATACGCTATTTTTTTGTGACCCTTTTACGAAAATCGCGTTTTTTGCGCGATATTTTAATGAGATTTGCGCTTTTTCGCGATCCTTTGACGAAAATCGGTTTTTTTCGCGATTTTTTGACAAAATTATGCGTCCTATGGGACGCATAAGAGCTATTTTTTTGCATCCCGTCTCCGATTTTTCGCGTAATTTACGCGCTATAGCGCGTCCGCGGCATCCCTGATTTCAATCGCCTGGGTCTAAAAATTTTGGCTCTCCCACATTATTTTAAAATCTCATTAATATGAAATTTCTCATCTCTGGTATCTGAACTTTTGGGAGTGAAAAAAAAAAATTTAATTGTGCATAAGTGCCGCATCGCTTGAAATTTCAATTCAAAACACGTAAACGCCACACCGTTTCTTCTGAAATTTACAATACTAAAATCAATTTTTTTTTTCTTCTTCTTCTTTAAATAATTCCATAATAATAAAACCAGAATTTTAACTTATTTATTATTTTTCTTTTTTTTATTTAGAAAAAAAATTGCTTTTTTCCCCTTTAAAAATATCAAAATTGTCAGAGGTAGTTCAACAAATATTTTCATTTTTCTACGCCTCACCTGTGGCTGAGAGGTTCTGCTTTTAAAAGCTGGTAGACGGGAAGTCCTGGGTTCGAACCCAATCGTGCCGTCAGCCTAATCGTTCAGAGTTTACCGCTGTTTTCTTCTAAGCTTGGATTTTCTTGCATAAATATGGTTTAGGTTACCTTAGAAAGACCCCCATGCAGGGCATCCCCACCCCTTCGGGCAAATTTCCCTCGCGTAGATAATTAGCCATCATAAACAACACAACACACATTTCTTTTTTTCTTTTTCATGTCAAAAAGCAAATGTAATTATTGTGCTAATTGCATACATTTCTGGCAAACATTAAATACCATTTATCTCAGTTTAATTTTTTGCATTGCAGCAGCAGATAATAGGTAAATTATCACAACAGTAACTTTGAGAGAACATGATGTAATATACAACTGGAACCATTAATGGCATTTTACCACCTAGAAAATATGTTATTATTATTTTAATATAAGTAATATAAAACTATTGTATAAAAAGGCACATGGTAATTCACTCAAAAATATTTATTTTAATCACTGGAACCGGAAAATCCTTCAAAATCGGGTTTCAGAGTCCGTCATAAACAAACCAATAATATCGCTATTTCCAAACACAGAAATAAATAATAATAGCATTTAAACAGTAAAAAAACATTACAAACACGGGAAAATTCTTTAAATTTTGCAGCATAGTGAAAAAAAATTCACAAATTTTGACGATTTTTGAAGTTAAAAAATTATAGAAAAATCACGATTTCCGTTTCTTTTTTTTTTTTTTTTAAATCTTTGTATAAGCCGCAGTGGCTATTCCAAATGTTTTTTTTTCTTGTATAACCCGTGGGCTATACACCCGAAAATACAGTAGTGTTTCCTACCCCTTTGATACTACTAATGTTAAATTAATTTGTAATCGCTGAAAACAAATTGCACTGTGGGTGATTTTTTAAGCATAGCTCCAAGACTACATTATGTAATAAGCTGTAATTTTGGATTTGCATATATTCCATTTTGGTTAAAAAATTTATTTGCTATAATTCATATTTTCTTCAAAAATTAATTTAAATTAAATTTTCAAGATTAATTTTTGGTAAAATTGTTAACTGTAACCTATACATTTTTTTTTTTTTTTTGAAGATGGATTTCTAAAAACTTCAAATATGCAAATCCAAAATTACAGCTTATTCTGCCAAGTATTTCTTGAGTGATGGTTAAACTAACTGCACTGTAATCGGTTTGCAGCAAATCAGGTTTTGCAGCAATTACAAATTAATTTAAAGTTAGGAGTTCCAAATTTTAAACCTTCATTATTCCTGAAATACCTGACCAAATGACTTCGGATTTGGTATCCTAAGGTAAAATTTAGTAAAACAGCCAAATATGATGTAAAAATTAGGCATTTATATTGAAAATGTCAGAGGTTGGTAGAATTTCAGTATGAAGATGACTCTTTAAAAAATAAAATCTCATAAAATGGGGAAAAAAGACAATTTCCAGTAAAATGGCTATTTTCTGTGCCAGTTTGGAGATTGTATTAAACTGTATAGGGTGTTATCTCTTTCGCTGACTGCACCTTGTTTGTGTTGAAAATTTATAAGGATTTAAACTGTGTTTTGAGAGTTTTAAATTGTTAAGTAATGATTTTTAAATAAAATTGTTTGACAAACTGAATTTTTGTTCTTGGTAAGGCCAACAACTCCTACCCAAGAAAAAAAAATCTTGGAAATAAAGATGGCACTGATGAATGGCAAACAATAATTTCAGTGGAAGAATTTCAAATGGAGCACTACTTCTAAAATTTCACAAGCATCCGTTCTCTGAATTTTTTAAAAAAGCAATGCAAATATTGAATTATCACCAGAAAAACATTTTTAAAATGTGGCAGGATAAAAATAATAATGCAGTAAGATGAGAGAAAAGTAGAGAACATTTGTGGAAGAAATAGAAAACTGTATCAAAAATAGTGTTAACATATCATTCTGTACGTTGGCAGCAAAATATCTGAAATGACACTTCATTGATGCATGAGGAATCTGGCTACTCATGATGCCAACTGACAGAAAAAATGTGATGTCTTCCACATGAAAAAAAAAAAGAGCCTATAATGAATTTAATTTTATTATTATGTTATAATAAGCCAAATAACACCAAAGCTGGGCAAGACTGAAAAAAAAAAAAAAAAAATAAAATAAAAAATGTAAGCTTGCAATTATTTAAGTGAATTTGCACAATAAGCCATATTCTTCTGAGATTCTTCTTCCTATTCAGGCAATTATTCATCTTCTGGAGTACACAGTTTAGTACATATTTTTTAGGTTCAAGACAATCAATTTTTGATAAACTTTTAAGTAGTTTCATGTATATAATTTTTCCATGGTTTGTTTTCATGGGAGGTTAATTTACATCATGCAAATTTCATTTCGTCTTAACCTTTTCTTCCTCATGTGTGATGTCACATTTTTTGCAGCTGTTAAGCTATTTAATTAACATAACATTGCAATTATTTTTTTTTTATATGCTATCATTTACTGTCTACTGTAATTAGCATAAAACCATCAAGATATGTACATTTTTACTGCAAGCTGGTTGAATTAAAAGGCAAAAATATACTTAATACTTCCTGAGTAAAAGTACATAATTTTTTATGAACTTGACTTTATTTGACACCCCTGTGACAGTTTGTAGACATCCCCCTTTTTTCTTGAAGTGTGATGCAATTAACATGTTGAGTGCCATTATGACTGACACTGAAGCGCTGAAAATTTACAATGTTTAAAATAATTTTTAAGAAAGTGTAATCCTGTAATAAATAAAAGGTAGGTAAATTTTAAATATTTGTTCAGTAATTATTTAAAACAATGTATATTTTTCCAGTTTTGTATCATATTTTAGACGTCAGCCATCGGTGAATGATGCGTTTTAAATGGAAAGTTTGCTGTCAAACGTGTTAATGAATGACCTCTTAAATATTGCAAAGGTGAAAATAGTAACATAAGGCTAATTTCATAAATAGCCAAAAATATTGTATACAATTTCGAAATATATGAAGGTTAATTATGTATACATTGTACAATTCTTCTGGTTATTGTTGTTTTGTACTTTAGTTTTTTCATTCTATCTTTGAAATTCACATATTACTTTTGCTGTTTGACTTCAACAATTTTATGAAAAAAAAATGTTGGCTGGAAATGGGTTAGTTTTTATAATTAACTTAATTTGATAATAAATTAATTTTTACAATTTCAGATTTGGAAGAGTCTTCAATCCAGATCTCATCTGGCAAATCAGGATTTGTGAGAGGGAAACTAGTTGAAAATTTTGTAGTATCATGAAATCGGTGAAGAATCTTAGCATCAGTCACTGCCTGTCAAGGAGCTGGTCGCATGTATTGGGTGAGTGCAAAAGTTTTTACTGGTTTTCGGAGATGCAAATCACAAGTGGATTTGGCATCATATATAATGCTGTAATTAAAAAGACAGAACCAACGTTACAAAACACAAATATAAATAAGATTAAAACACATATAGCTATTTTGAAGCCTCTAAGGCTTCATCATCAGTGCTTAAAAATAAATTAAAATTAAAACTGTGGATTAAGGGGGGGGGGGGGGCAGGAGAGCCAGAGAGGCGTACCTCACATCTCGACCGTCAATGGTGAAATGAAATTAATTTGTTAACAATCAACTGCAGAGTCGATCTCACGCACACACAGGAAGACCAATCAGTATTGCCCAGATGCTCCGGGACAGTTCAAACAAAGGTGAGAAAAAAGGGGGGAGGGAAGAAGGCGAATTAAAGAAATTCAAACCATATCTTTAAAAAATTGGGCGTGCTGGAAAAATCCTTTACTAAGCTGTTTGAATTTTTCCATATGTGATAGGCTTCCCAAAATTCAAGACCATAAATTGATGAGCATTTCTATATTATTGAGGCTTCGGAAATTTTTAAATTATGATTGTTGTTCCAGCAGCGATTAGCAATAGCGGAACGTTTGATGTGACAATTTTTAACATAAGTTTTATGCTCCACTAAACGGACCTTAAAGGGTTGTTTCATTTGATCAATGTAGGGGAAAGGGGACACGGGGCACTGTGGGACAACAGGCATTTTTACTATGAATCAAATACTCAAGAATTAGAAAAGTATGCCATCATTTAGATAACCTGTATGTCAGTCAACACTGTGGAAATTAGTCATTGTCACATTTCATCTTGTGGGGAAGTAGGAGCCATGTTTGTTTGTACTACCACTGTTGGAAAAATCAAATAAGTTTTACTATTTTGGATTTAAGTAATAAATTATCATTCAATTAATTTAAAGTTTAAACTTTCTTAATTGCATGTATGTAATGATTTTTATTCTATTAATAAATTATGTGCAACTTTTGACTTCTGATTTAAAAATACTTCTTGCGGGGTACAGGGAGACATATTGATGGGGATACAGTGGGACGCTATTATATTATTGTTAAAAGTTTTTTAATCAATTGTTATTTAAACACATTATTTTGAATATTTTTGTCTCTAAACATAGAATAATAATCTGTTAACTTTAATTGCACACAAAAAGAAATTATGAAAATGAAAACGATACTGTTTTCATAGCACAGTTAAAAGGATAAAAATCTGCAACATAGCTGGGCTTGTTATCAAGGCTTATGCTTTGGCCATTTGTGCAAAGAGCATTCTATATGGATTTTCATCTTCAGACATTTTTCCTTATAACAAGGCTTATATTGATGCAGATTTTATAGCTGCAAATGTTACCGATGTTCCATCAGCATGTGTTGCTGACACATCAACTATTGAACATGTCATTCTATCACATGAGTCAAGTGAAGCTATTAAATCAAGACCATTCACAGAAGAGCTACATCCAGGGTGCTCCAATTTAAATTCTCCTTTGGTGAAAAACCAGAAAGTTGATGAGCCTGTTTTGTCACCAGAACTAATAAGGCCTCTTCTGAAATGTCATGCATCTGACAATTCTACGAAGAAATCAGAAGTATTGACTAATAGGTCTGATACACCTGTAAAAAATAGAATAGAGCAGGAAAGTTTTGAAAGATTGAAAAGAAAAAGAAATATTCTTCTAATGTTTTGAAATTGAGTACCAAAAAAAGATTGTAAATAAAAATTTGTGGAAAAGCAGTTCTTCAGAAGATGAGGATTGGAAGCTCTCTGCAAATGATAGCATTTCTGATGATGAGATGGAAGAAAGAGAAAGATTTTTTGAAGATGATAATGGAAGAAAGAGAAAGCGTTTCAATTAATATTGGAGATTTTGCATTAGTCAAAGTGTGTGGAAAAAGAATGGTGCCATATGCTATTGTGTTGCATAAATCATAACTAAAAGCGAAATCGACTTTGAAATGAAGTACATGAAAAGACTTTTGGCAGGATACAATTTTGTTTTTGATGATGAGACAACATATTCAGCTATCCTTGCTGACATTGAAATGAAATTACCAAAACCTATTGCTTGAAAGAACAATGATCTAATTATCATTTCACATAGACTTCCAATGCTATTCCATGATAAAATAAATGCTTGAAAACATTTTGTTATTGTTTAATGTGATGTTACTTTATCGTTTTCAATTCATCGAACATTATTTTGCAAAGAATTTTTCAACTCTTAAATGTGTTCCATTATTATAACTATTTTTAAGTCTTGTCATTTGAAAATTGCTTTCATATCTTCTGTGTTCGATATCTCAACCTGTATTTAATAATAATAAATGTACTATATAGCTCATTTTGTATGTGCCTTACTCATTGTCCCACTGTACCCCATTCCCTGTCCCAATGAGACATCTTGAGTAACTTTTGAAAATTAAATTTTTTTTTAAAGAATAAAATAAGGATAAATTATAAAAAAAATTACAATAAAAGCTGAAAGTTGCCAAAATATCATTCCATATTTAAAATTTGTTTTTAATTAAGAGGGAGGAAGTTATTATAAAAGAAGTGAAAATTGTCCCACTGTGCCCCCCTGTCCCCTACATTTTATTGCATTCGCAAGATATCTTGTAAATAGCCCAATGTGAAAAACTGTCAATTAGATGTTTCAGCTTTGTGAATTGAATTTTGTTAAAAGGAGTATAAACTACCTTAAAGCCAAATTTTAACAAGATTTTAGAAATTTGATGGCTTATTTTCGGGAAATATGGAAGTATAATTAAATTTTCATTGCTGGCCGTATTAACTTTGGAGTGAGTATATTTACTTAGTTTATTATGAATGGAATCTATGATATCAACTTTAAAACCTCGATCAATGGCAATGAATTTAATGTAATCTAATTCAGCCTTTAGTAAACTGTTGGAAGAACTAATATTTATGGCCCAATAGACATAAGTGTTGAAGGCAACCAACTTTTGATTAGGTGATGGGATGATAGACGATGAGGGAGTAAAGATACTGCAAATGGTTTGCGGTAAACAGTAGTGTGAAACAAGTTATTTTCGCAAAAAACCATGACATCAAGAAATGGCAAATGACTGTTTTTTTCGAATTCAGAAGTGAAACTGAATACGTTCATCTATAAATTTCATGATATCGAGAATACTAGTAAGATTAAGACCATCAGAGTTCAATAATGCAAAGCAGTCATCGACATAGTGGATGTAAAATGCAAAAGATAATTTCTTGAAAATGTTTGATTCGTAATAGTGCATGTAAATGTCACTGAGGATAGGGTTGAGGTAGGAGCCCATGGACAAACCATCCGTCATGCAGTAAAATTTACCATTGTGTCGTTTGCTATTTCTTGATGTCATGGTTTTCCACGAAAATAACTTGTTTCACACTACTGTTTACCGCAAACCATTCACAGTTTCTTTACCCTCTCATCATCTATCATCCCATCCACCTAATCAAAAGTTGGCTGCCTTCAACACTTATGTCTATCGGGCAATAAATATTTGTTCTTCCGACAGTTTACTAAAGGCTAAATTAGATTACATTAAATCCATGGCCATTGATCGAGGTTTTACAGTAGATATCATAGATTCCATTCATAATAAACTAAGTAAACATACTCACTCCAAAGTTAATACTGACGGCAATTAAAATTTAATTATACTTCCATATTTTCTGAAAATAAACCATCAAATTTCTAAAATCTTGTTAAAATTTGGCTTTAAGGTAATTTATACTCCTTTTAACAAAATTCAATTCACAAATGGGTCATTCCATGTCAATTCAACCAATTTTTTTTATGGTTTGTAACCCGACCGACACGGATTTGGGTGAAACTTTGTGTACTTAGTAATTCTATCTTGGTATGAATCCATCAGAAATTTTTCCTTCCTAACCCTCATAGTTTGTGAGATACGGGGTGTCAAATTTTTGGATTTTTCTCAAATCGCAAATTTCTGAGTCTCTATTTTTAGACTGCAGTTCCATTTTCAAAAGAAAGATCTAAAATGTGAATCATCTTAAAAATATCACTAAGTACATAAAAAGATGCAGATTTCAATTTAAAAATATTTAAAAAATGAATTTTAAATATTTAGGACCAAAAAAGTAAACCAAAGTTTGAAAGTTATGGTTATTTTCCAAATTTTTGTGACTTTGCGAAAAAGGCTCTACACAAAAAGGCAAATAAAATTTCCAATTTCTTTTTGTTTTAAATAACAGTTTACACTTTCTAGTTATGAAATAAAAATGGTCTTTATCATGACTTATGCAAAAATTTTGCCCTGTTTTGGGAAACTGCACCAATCAAGAAAAAAAAAATCTGCCTAATTTCAGCTGTGGTACCTAAATAACTACTGTGGTTCCTATGACTTGTTGAATGTATTATTTAATGTTTCTTTCTTCCTTTCTTTTGCAAGGTAACGTTTTTGCTTTGTTTTATTTCTTCTGCGTAACAGGGAAAAAAAGTCTGACAGCAGTCTATCCCCCTTCCATTAAATTTTTTGCATAATCCTTATGTTTCATTAGGGTTTAGTTCATCTGACGAAACCCTATTCGTCTCGCTCCTCTGTCTGTCTGTCCGTCCATCTGTCACAGAGCCCGTTCTCAGAAACTATACTTGTTGGAGACTTGAAATTTTGCATACTTATAGCTGAATACCACACATCATACAACAAATCATAAAATTTTATAAAAGTCGTACATTTAACCCTTTGGGCTCCCACATGTGTATTTTAAACAATTCTTTCTAAGTGAGCCTCTAATTAAGTTGGAGGCATGAAATTTTGCATACTTATAGCTGAATACCTCGCATCAAAGGACAAATCAAAAAATTTTGAAAAAGTCGTACATTTAACCCTTTGGGCTCCCCCATGTGTATTTCAAACAATTCTTTCTATGTGAGCCTATAATTAGGTTGGAGGCGTGAAATTTTACAAACTTATAGCTGAACACCTCACATCAAACGACAAACTATAAAATTTTGAAAAAGTCGTACATTTAACCCTTTGGGCTCCCACATGTGTATTTTAAAATTCTTTCTAAGTGAGCCTCTAATTAGGTTGGAGGCGTGAAATTTTACATACTTATAGCTGAACACCTCACATCAAACGACAAATCATAAAATTTTGAAAAAGTCGTACATTTAACCCTTTGGGCTCCCACATGTGTATTTTAAACAATTCTTTCTAAGTGAGCCCCTAATTAGGTTGGAGGCGTGAAATTTTACATACTTATAGCTGAACACCACATATCATACGACAAATCATAAAATTTTCAAAAAATCGTACATTTAACCCTTTGGGCTCCCACATGCGTATTTTAAGCAATTCTTTCTAACTTAGCCCCTTATTAAATTGGAGATTTGAAATTTTGCAAACGTATAGCAGAACACCTGAGGCCAGGCGACAAATCATTAAATCTTGAAAAAGGTCTTACGCTTAACCCTTTGAGCTGCCACATATGTATTTTAAGCAATCTAAGAGAGTTGCTAATTAAGTTGGAAACATGAATTTTTGCATACGTATAGCTGAATACCTCAGACCACACCGCAAATCATAAAATTTTCAAAAAATCTTATATTATTTACTCCTCTGGGCTCTAACTTGTGTATTTTAAGAAATTTTTCTAACCTCTGCCCTTTTCACCCGGGGAGCACTTTTCCAACTTTTGCCGACACCCCTTTGACCATTCTATCATATTATGCATCATAGCCTTACATATTTTAGCTCTTAATTTTTACCGCCGGGGGACGCCTACCTATCTCGTGTGCTATGGGTCCGATCCCCTTGACTAATATACCTACAGATAGTTTGTAAAACGGAGTTTCGTTTGGATAGAGGTTTGTTTGGAATAGAGTGCGCCTCCTGGTTTCGAAATGTGGAACTAACAGATTTTTCAAAAGGATAAAGTGTTTTGAAAGGAATATTAAACGAAACCCTCTGTGCAATCTGTGATCACACTTACCTACTTGTTTATTTATTCCTTCATATATTTTCTTTTATTATAAGCTTTTTTTTAATTTAAATAATCTCTTATTTTTGTTTTTACAATATAACTGTAAGCAAAAAATCTTTTGTTGGTATAGAATAAAAAAAATACAAGAATGACTTTTTATCAATCACATATTCAATATGTTTTTTTTTCTCTCTCTGTGTGTGTGTGTGTGTGTTTGAATTAAAATACTTTATTTGTATTTAACATTTATTTTTTTTATTTTTAAACTTTCTATTTTATTTATTATCTTGGATAATTTTAATCATTTTGAATATGTTTTTATAGTTTAAATACCTTATATTTAACAAAGCTAAGTTCATTTCTACAGGATGAAACATATTTCTACACCTGTCTTGTATAAACACATTCTGACAAAGGCAGGATAAAAAATTTTTTAAAGGCAGGTGTTTTCGAATCAGTTAATCAAATTATTATTAGTCTGTTGTTTCTCATAATAGATGAATTTGAAGTAACTGATTACGCTGCAAAACAGTCATGACAACTTCTGAGAGAAAAGAAAAAAAAAAAAAAGGTACAGCCACAGATCCAGAAACAATTGAATTAATTGAAAAGTTTTATAATTGTAATGAATATTGAAGTATCATGGCTGGGGAAAAAAATGTAGCTAGCATTGCTAAGAATGTACTATGCACAAAAGTGAGTGATATTGTGTGTATCTACATGAGTTGTATTCTCTTTTTTTTTTAACAGGAATTTCCAAAAGACTTGAGAATTATAACTCTAGGTATTCAATCCAGTATTTGGCAGCACTGTTCTTTTAAATGAATTTGTGACAAGCTTAGTAAAATATTTGGAAAATGTTATTCCACTCTTTTACAACAAAAGCTAAATCTAATTTCCTAAAAGAAACTAAAGCAAACTTTGGATCTAAAAAGCCATCGTTTTATTGGATTTCAGCAAAAATTTTACTTTTCTTATTCAAGATGAGGCTTAAAGTTGCCATTGGACCAAAGAATCTACACTCTTCCTTCATCCAACTGTTATGTACACTCTATCTTGAGAGATTATCAGCAAGCAGCATACACATTTTATGATATACAACATGATGCCACTCTTGTGTGTTTAACACAGAAGGAAGTGATAGCATTTGTAAAAGAAATATTTCCTGATGTAAAGAAAGTCTTCGACTTTAGTGATGGGTGTCTGGCCGATATAAAAATTACAAATTTTCATAAACCTTTACCAAAATGAAGAGAATTTCCTTTTAAGATATTTAACAATATTTTTTTTCTGGGAAGGGGGGGGGGGAGGAGTGGATAGCCACCGATTTTGAAATAGTGTTTTAGCTACTAAATTATGAAGATCTTCTATATACTGATGTTTTGTTATGTTACTATGTTTGAAGTTGCAGTAAGATAGAAAAATTGAACTATATATTAGAAGGTTCTCAATGATAGAAAAATTGAACTATATATTAGAAGGTTCTCAATGTTACTTATTCATAATAAATATAAATTTAAAATTGCACAAAGAAAGAATGTTGCAAAGTAAATGTAAGTGATACTGCAAAAGTACTTCATTTATTTCTATATTTATATTTAGCTCAGTTCTATTTTTGAATTTCAATCTTTTAAATATAATGTTTATTCTGATTTTTTAGTTTAAAAAATTTGCATATAATTTAACATTCTTTGTTACATAAAAGAATTACAACAATCTAAATTTTTAAAATGTTTATAAGCAATTTTATTTAATGTAATGGATTTAATTAATGATTATTTCAATTTTAATAAAAATGTCTTTCTCCCAGCTTATGTAAAAATTTTGCCCTGTTTTGGGAAAATGCACCAATCAAGAAAAAAATATATCTATGCCTAATTTAAGCTGTGGTACCTACATAATTACTGTGGTTCCTATGACTTGATGAATTTATTTAATTAGTGCTTCTTTTTTTTTATTTGCAAATCCCCCCACCCTCTATTAAATATTGTACATATTCCTTACATACTACCATTGTGAAAGTATTTATAGAAATATATCACTGAATCTATTGATAGATGTACATTTATTTGAAAAATGTGTGCAGTAAGATTGAGAACAACACAATTTCAGATAATGTGTGATATGTACAAATGTATCAGATATGTATGCAAAAAAATCAGAATGATTAATAAATTTAAATTATCTCTTAATAGGTACATCCCAAAATAAGTCAAAATTTTTGCATAAACCATGAGAAAGACATTTTTATTTCATAAATAGAAATCCCAAAGTGTAAACTTTTATTTAAAACAAAGAAATTGGAAATTTCATTTGCCTTTTTGTGAAGAGCCTTTTTTGTAAAATGAGAAAAATTCAGAAAAATAGGCGTAACTTTCAATTTTTGTTTAATTTTTTTGTCTTAAAAATTACAAATTTTTTACATATTTTTTATTAGAATCTGCATCTTTTGATGTACTTAGTCATATTTTTAAGCACATTTGGATTTTAGATCCAGAGTAACAATTTTTTGAAGATGGAACCACAGTCTGCAAATACAGGCTCAGAAATGTGCAATTAGAAAAAAAAAATAAAAAATTGGACCACCCATATCTCACAAACTATGAGGTGTAGGAAGGAAATTTTTTTTTATTTTTTCATATTAGGGTAGTGCTAGTATGTACACAAAGTTTCACCCAAATCTCTGTCGGTCGGGTTACAATGTTTGGTTGAATTGACATGGAATGACTCAAATCTGAAACATCCAATTGACAGTTTTTTACATTGGGGTATTTACAATATATCATGCGAATGCAATAAAATGTACATTGGTCAAACGAAACGACCCTTTAAGGTCCATTTAGGGGAGCATAAAACTTGTGTTAAAAATTGTGACATCAAACGTTCTGCTCAAGGTTGTTACGTTTAAAACGTGTTTAAAACATTACATTTAAAACAATGTTTAAAACATGTTTATTAAAGAATCGTTTGATATTCAAGTTGCATGCTTTATTTACGCAACAAATACATTATTTTCATGTGTGGATCTTCAGAATTTAAAAAGATAGTGTCAAGTATAAAACCTGGCTACAAACCACCAAATCATCATGAAATAGGAGGCATATTACTTGACAAAGTGCATGAATCTGTGCTGGAAACTTATAAAAATGATTTAAGAGAACAGATTGTTTGTGCTGCTCTTGACAGATGGAGTAACATTCACAATGAGCCAGTTGTAGGAATTACAGTATCTTGTAAAGGCCAAATTTACCTAGTAGATTCAATTAATACACCTGACCATCCTCGTGAATTTAATTATCTTTGTGAGCTTGCAAGTATTGCCATAAATAAAGTAGAGGAACACTATGGTTGTTTTATTGGCAGCTTTGTAACAGACAATGCTGCCATGAAGATGAGAAATGAGCTTTAAAAGATCGAGACATAATATGAATATTTTAACTTATGGATGTTCACCTCATGTCTTAAATCTTCTAGCAAAAGGCATTAAAATCTCTAATATAAAAGCTCAAGTTTTGATATTGTTAAATATTTTTGAAATGATCATTTTGCTTCAGCAAAGCTTCAGGAAACAGTTGCTAAAAAGCTTGAGTTACTATCAGGTGTCAGGTGGAATTCCATGTTGGACACAATAGAGTCTTACATAAGCAATTGGTCACAAATTTTGAAAATTTGTGAAGATAATCGAGAGAAAATCAATTCTGATATTTCTAAGAAAGTCTATAGACTTGCAGTTAAAAAGAAATGTTGAAAATTATATCCAAAGGCTCAAACATATTGCAATTGCATGTGACAAAGCTCAGAGTAATAATTGTATTATTAGTGATGTAGTTGAAGTTTGGAAAGATTTAAAAAAAGAAATGTCAGAAATATGTGCTGCTAGTAATCTTACCATGATTACAAAAAACATTGAAAAAGCCATAGAAGACAGATATGAAATGGCCATGACATCTGTACATTTCTTGGCAGACATTACTGATCCATGCTTTAAAGGAGAATCACTTACAATTGATGAGACAAAAAAAGGCATGAACCTTGCAGCCGAATTATGTCCTGAACTAATTCCTATAATTAGAAACTATAAAGCTAAGTCAGCTCCATTCTCCAGTTATATGTTTGACGCTATTAATAATAATGCAAAAAAAAAAAAAAATAAATAAATAAAGTAAAAAAATGATGTGCAGTCAGTTACCAATCATAAATTCGCTGTTCAAGAATCAAAGTGCACAATTTTGTAGAAATAACACCTTTATCTTGGTGGATAAGCCTTGAAAAACACGTTGATAAAAATATCATCATGATCACAAAACAATTACATACAGCTGTATGGATAGTTTAGAAAGAGTTTTCGACTTTTGGCTTTGTGCCGAGCAAAACTAGAAACCAGTTAGGTGTTGATAAGGTTGCCAAGCTTGTTACAATTTTTAAGAACTTAATAATTAGATATTTTAGTTTAGAATAAAAAATTAATTGTTAATTAATGTTTGGCATTTATTAAATAATTTTTTTCTTATTTACTGTTTTTAGAAAATATTTTCATTCTTTATATTTAATTTAATAATTTTTGTTCACTTTAATCAAAATTGTGCTGTTGAATAAGAAAAAAAACGTTTTAAATGTTTAAAACATGTTTTAAACAAAAAAACACGTTTTTTGTTTTTTTTTTCTAAAAAAAAAAATTTTTTTTCCAACCCTGGTTCTGCTATTGCTAATCACTGCTGGACCAACAATCATAATTTTAAATTTCCGAAGCCTCAATAATACAGAAATGCTCATGAATTTACAATCTTGACTTTTGGGAAGCTTATCACATATGGAAAAATTCAAACATCTTAGTAAACGATTTGTCCAGCATGCCCAATTTTTCAAAGATATGGTTTGAATTTAATTCATCCTCTTCCCTCCTCCCTTTTTTCTCCTCTTTGTTGGAACTCTCCCGGAGCATCTGGGCAATATTGATTGATTTCCCTGTGTGCGCGTGAGATCGACTCCGCAGTTGGTTGTCAACAAATTAATTTAATTTTGCTATTGACATTCGAGATGTGAGGTACGCCTCTGTCTCCCCCCCCCCCTTTTTAATCCACAGTTTTAATATTAATTTATTTTTAAGTACTGATGATGAAGCCTTAGAGGTTTCGAAATAGCTATATACGTTTTAATCTTATTTATATTTGTGTTTTGTAATGTTGGTTCTCTCTTTTTAATCTATTCACACAAAGTACAATCCTCCCCCCCCCCCCTTTCATAATGCTGGAATTATGAAAGGAATGGCCAATGAATGGCTGGAATGGCCAATAAAACCATACGGCAGACTGCATAGATGCCAACATCTTTGAAAATGTCAGATAAAAATGGTAGTATGTCAATAAAATAGAAAATATATGTCTAGGTATCTAAACAAAAAAAAAAAATAATTTTGATTTCAGTTTTCCTTGAGCCACAAAGTTCCTTGATCTGCGACGTGATTTTTTTGCAAATTATTTTACTTTTTATCTGAATTCTACCAGGGTTACAGAAAATGTTTCTACTCCCAACATTTCCCCCAATCCACACGAAAATTTCCCCAAAATTTTACGGTATGTTATAGGTAAGTGCTGTATTACCATAGGTATAGAAAATTTATTTTTCAAATATTTCTCAACTTATGCGCGAGTATATATGGCAGGGATGATTCTGAGTGAAAAAAAAAAATTCTAAAATTCACAGCAAATTTTCTGAAAAGTTACAACAGAGTGGGGGAAATCCACTCCCAACACTATGTATTTTTTGTGGATCTTTTGATGCAATTTGCAGTTATTTCGCGATCTTTCGACGAAATTTGTGGTTATTTCTCCTTCCTTTTGATGAAATTCGCAGTTGTTTTGTGATCGTTTGGCAAGATTTGCGGTTCTTTCGTGATCTTTTGACGAAATTTGCAGTTTTTTGTGATTCTTTAACAAAATTTGCGATTTTTTCATGATCTTTTGATGAAATTTGCAATTCTTTCATGATATATTGACGAAATTTGCAATTCTTTTGTGATCTTTTGACAAAATTTGTAGATTTTTTGCGATCTTTTAACGAAATTTGCTGTTATTTCACCCCTTTTGACAAAATGCGCGGTTGTTTCACAATCTTTTGACAAAATTTGTGCTTATTTCGCGATCTTTTGAGTAAATTTACGTTCATTTCGCGATCTTTTGACAAAATTTGCGTTTTTTTTTTTTTTTCACTTTTCTTTGACGAAATAGAAGGTTATTCACCCTGTTATGATGTAAATATAGTTATTTCGCCATGTTTTGATGAAAATCGCAGTTGTTTTACGATCTTTTGATGAAATTCAAGGTTGTTTTGTGATCTTTTCACGAAATTTGCGATTGTTTCGCGATCTTTTGGCAAAATGTGCATTTATTTTGTGATCTTTTGACAAAATTTGCATTCATTTCATGATCTTTTGACGAAACCTGCAGTTATTTTGCGATCTTTTGAAGAAACCTGCGGTTCTTTCGCGATCTTTTGACGAAATTTGCTGTTCTTTCGTGATCTTCTGACGAAATGTGTGATTATTTTGCGATCTTGTGACGAAATTCACATTTTTTCCGTAATTCTTCGCCAAAATTCACAGTATTTTTATGTCCAAATTTTCAGATGACCGATTTTTTTTTTTTTTTTTGAACCGAATGTCTTAAACTTTTGGAAATTCAGAACATAATCACCCCTGATATATGGTACATATTATTCTGAGATCGATTTTGTGAAGGTCGCCATACGGATATTTTTATTTGTACTGAAATTGTTCTATCTCAGGGAATTATGGAATTCGTTGTTAAAATCGAAATCAATTGTATGTGTTTCTGATAAATTTCCCCCGATCCTAGATCGCCAGATCAGACATATTCTGCACCCCTGAATTCTACTCATTCTCATAGAATTCCAAAGCTTGCCAATTGTCCTGATTTAAGAGAAAATCCTGATTTTTCATGTTTTCTTATACTCCTGATTTTTGACAGTTTTCTCCTGATTTCTTACCTATTTTTCCATATTCTATTATTTTACTCCCAGATGTACTGTAATTCAGAGATGAAAACTGCTATACAGGTATACTTGTTCTTTAATATGAGTGATCAGTGGTATTTTATGTGATAAACTGCACCCAGATTCATTATAAATGATGAATTTTTAAAATTTTTTAGTGTTACTATGGACATGTTTTGGATTATCAATATAAATTTGTCATTATTAAGACTTATTTATGACCTTTGCTGTAGTTTTTGTATATGTCTATGGGGAAACAATATTTCTCCTTGTAACATGTAGTTAATTTTAAAATATTCCTAAACGTTGTATTCTTTAGTCCATTTTACATGTAAGAAGTACACATATTTTTCTTATTTCAGGGTTCCCAGCATCATGAAAAGTCAGGGAATTTCAAAGTAGTCAGGGAAATTTCAAAATATGTAGGAAAAGTGAGGGAATTTACAAATATTTTCTAAAAAGTCTTGTAGAAAAAATGAAAAATGATGCGAAATTCATCGTAGTCTCGTGAAAAAAATCATAAAATTCATCAAACGATCGCCAAAAAAAATTGAGAAATTTGAACGCAGAAAAAAATTGCTACTTTTGACAAATGATTGTGAAAATAAGTAGCACATTTTGCTGTATGCATGTTTGGTCAGGGAATTTGCCAGTCACGTTTTGCTGGGAACCCTGTATTTGAATTAGAGCGATGTACTTCCTTTTAATCTTTAATAATAACAAAGTCGCATTTAAAATTAAACTTGTTCTAAACATGTTTACATTTAAAAATTAATAAGCTTTCATAAAAAAAATTTAAAAAAAAATCTTATTTCTGAAATGTCTTGATTTTTGTCTTCCAGAATTTGGAAAGTCTGTTGCAAAGAAAAACTTTACTAGCAAAAACATAGATTTAAAATAATTTGTTTCTTAAAACGTGTGCTAATCATAAAAATGAATTTGCGAATTCGGCAGCTACAGTCCTCTCCCACTTAATCGGGTCAGATAATCAAATAACCCGCTTATTTGTATAGAATCCTCTGGAACTGAATTTATTCCTATTGGTTCTATGTTACTTTTTCCCTGCTTAAACCAAATACCTTTTACGAACGTCCCCGTTTAATCGAATAACAACTGTGTGACCTATGTTTGAAAATAGGCACGGAAAGTACGTTTCAGCTGGAATTTCCTTCAACTTTTGGTCATTTTTGGTTCCTTTACGCTGAAAACAAATTTTCAGTGCAATGATTTCAAATTTTCAGTGCTTCCTGCAATAATTTCGGCTGGCAGGTGTATAATGGACAGGTCAAATCATTTTCCCACCATCACTTCTTGCTGTTAACCAGGCTTTAATGGCAATGTGCCATCATTTCGAGACTCGAGATGGTAGTTGTGATATTTTGCACTCATTCAAAAAATAGCTCAATATTCGATATTTACTTCTTTAAATTTCCACTTAAACAAACCACTTTAAACGATTTTTTTTAAGGCAGTATAAGTAACATAAATTAGAAGCAACAATGTTTTGACCAAATTCAAATGAGCTGCATTAAGTGTGATGTAAACCATATGTAACCGTATGTAATAACATTAAATTAATACGTATTTACTTTATATTAGCATTGATTTGTATTTATTTTATTTTGTTATTCTGTTAACTATTTATTATGCTGTTAATTAAATATACCGTAGATGGTTATTTTGCCTTTTTATTATGCATTAAATATTACAGTTATGATTCCGCGTTTAATCAAATACCCCGTTTAATTGAATATTATTTCTGGAACCATCAATATTCATTTAAATGGGGACGAATGTAGTTGCAGGAAATATCTTGAATTTAGCCAATCAGTCATGGAAAAAAGAATTGCTAATTTCATCGATTTGTTGCAGTAAAAATCGCTAATTTTATAACTTTGTCATAGTAAAGAAAATCCTAACTTATTTAATTGGTTGCAGAAAAATTTGCAGATTTTGTTGTTCAGTTGTTGAAATGAAATCTCAATTTTGTCAATTGATCATTGAAAAAAAATGCAAATTTTGTCAATTGGTCACAGAAAATTACCACAAAATTTGTCATTTGATCATTGATAAAAAAAAAAAATAGTAAATTTCACCAATCAGTCACAGCAAAAAAAATTACATATTTTATCAGTTAGTCATAGAAAAAAATCACATAATTAGATAAAATTTCACACAATTATATCAATTGCAAGTTTTTTGCTCTGTAAAGATAAGCAAATTTGAATTCCTTTTATATAGATTTATTGCAAAAGTTCATTTATATTGAAAAATAAAATAAAATTATTTAACCTTTATTACTATTATTCTTGTATGGGTGAGTGCAACTGCTGGAAAGGCTGAGAATTCAAAGAATATATGTAAAATATATTAAATATTTGCAAAAGAAATTGTAAGACTCCTCAAATGCTAATATTTGACTCCTGAAATGTACCTTACAATATTGACATCTATGATGTAGGAAATGGACTTATAAAAGTAAATTGTTAAATGTTCAAAGCTGTGTACATGATAGTTCCATTTTTGATGCTTCATGGAGGTTGCAAATGCAGGCCTAGCAGTGCTCCTATAATTCCTATAAATTTGAAAAAGCTCCTATATTTTCCAGTCCTCCACCCTTGCAATTATTTTTATTTAGGCCGAGAAGGTCTTTTAAAAAATCGCGATTTTCGACAATCCTATACAAAAAAGTCATAAATTTCTTAGGTTTGTCACGGTACTGGAAACTTAGTCATTCGATTATGAAAATATTCACGAATTTCGTCAATTGGTTGGCAAAAAAATCATGATCTTCATCAATGGATCTCAGAAGAAAAATTGTGAATTTTGCCAATCTGTCATTTAAAAGAATAATTGGATTTCATCAATTGATCATTGAAAAAATTGTAAATTTTGTTAATATGTTACTGATAAAAATTGCGAAATTGTTCTATCAAGTGTGGCAAAAGAAATATGAATTTCTTCAGTCAGTCGGGGTGAAAAAACACTATTTATTCAGTAAGTCGCATTAAAAATTCACTGATTTCGTCAATCTCTTGCTTTAATATATCACAAAATTTGTCGATTGGTTGTTTTTAAAAATCGTAAATTTTGGAATTCACTTGCAGCAAACAATCATAGATTTCATAATTCAGTTGTGGCAAAAGCTTGTGAATTTCTTCAATTGCATGCGGCAAAAAATTGCTGATTTCATCAATTCGTTGTTGAAATATATCGCAAAATGTGTCGAACGTTTGTTGATAAAAATCATAATTTTTGGCAGTCAGTCACTGTAAAAATATTGTGGATTTCACCAATCAGTCGCATGAAAAATAGCTGATTCCGTCAATCGGTCATTGAAATGCATCACAGAATTAGTCGATCATTCGTTAATAAAAAGAGCACATTTCGGCTTTCGCTCCCTGTAAAAAAATTTTTAAAAATCTCAAGTTTTGCCAGTCAGTTGCAGCCAAACATCACTGATTTTGTAAGTCAGTTGTTGAAATATATTGCAAAATTTGTCGATCGTTCTTTGATAAAAAATAGCAAATTTTGGCAGTACTCGTGGTAAAAAAAAATCGTGGACTTTGTCAGTCAGTCACAGAAAAAAATCACAAATTCGTCAGTTTGTCACTTTAAAAAATTCAACATCAGTCGGTTGTTAAAAAGTTGCAGATAAAAAAAAATCACTAATTTCGTCAGTGTACCTCAGAAGAATGTCAATAGGTAGTTAGAATTTTTTAAAAAGTAGCTTTTGCCGGTTGATTGTTCCAAAAAAAAAAAAATCAAGAATTTTGTCAATCATTTGTGGCAAATATTTGTAAATTTCTTTACCGAGTCGCCGCAAAAGTTGTGAAATTTCTTGTTTGGTCATTGATAAAAACCTTGAATTTTGTCAGTCGGTCGCATAATTTCACAAAATTGTATTGATCACAAATTTTTGCTCTATAGGAATAAAACAAATGTAATTCATTTTATAAAAATTCATTTAAAAAACAATCATTTATACTTAAAAAATAAAAGTAATTCAAGTAACCTTTATTTCAGTTATGTTTGTATTGATAATACAAATGCTATAAGGAGTTATGATTCAGAAAATAATTGTAAAAAATATTTAAAAATATAGCTTGAAAAAAAAATTGTGTGGAACTACTGAAACACTAATATATTACTCCTGAAGAATGTTAAAAATTCCTGAAATAGTCAGGAGTGAACTTTAAATAGTTTTACTCCTGATATATTCTTTACAATGTTTACATCTATGATATTACATATGCAAGTGTATTAAAATATATGTAGGTGTGTATATGGCGTTATAAATATGTAGACATATAAATAAAAATTCCTATATTATCTTCAAAACAGTTCCTATGTTTTCTATAATATTTTCAAAGAAAGTCACTTCTAGGCCTGTAATTTTTCAAAACAATAAATACAGTGTTGTAGCACACATCTTTTTTTTTTTTTTTTTTTTTTTTGAAAGCAAAAAGCCGTTTGTAAAATATGTCAACAAACTCACGAGCGTCAGCTGTAAGCGCCACCTATAACAGGATCAAAACTTAGACTTAACGTAATATATATCTGTAAAATTAAAACCTGGATGCTTTTACGTTATGTTAAAACTAGCACTTTTAGCACCTTTTAAGTAATTTTATGCATGTTTTTAACTTTTATATTAATATCAAGGTGGAAATTCCTTCACGGCACTAGTTTCTACAGTGTTTTGATTTTATATGTAGGGTTTAATCTAGAAAAAAGACATTTGTAGCTTTTTGGCTATTTACAGCCAACAACTTTTAGCCAAATGAAAAAATCTGTAGCCAAGAAAAAACATTTAATTTACACAAAATTTTTATATAAAGTATTATTTTCAATTATTCAATGTACAAATATCATTCTGCAATATTGGCCCTTCGAGGTTTGGCTATATACCATACATCAAATGCTTTTTTAAATACAAATTCTTTAGATAAACCCCCCTTCCAAATTGATCATCATTATGTTACTTAAGTTTTTTATTGTCAGTCTGTTTTTTAAGTCAGTTTTTGTTACATTCATAAGGTTGAATCCTCTTTCACAGTCTGCTGTAGACAACGGAAGCGTTGTAACAAATTCATATAACGAAGTAATTTTTGGAAACATTTGAGTTATTCCATTTTTATGGAAAAAAAGGATGCAGTCAGCCAGTTTCATGTCTTTGCACCCTGTAGCTAGAACCCGCCTAAACAACTTCCATTCATGGATCATTTCTGTTTCATTTCCCAACTTGGGATCATCAGCAAAAAATAAACAAACACTTTTGATTTCTTCAATACCATATACACTAAAGTTTTCATCGTTCTCATTCGGTAGGTTTACTAGGAAGCAAAAACTCAAACATTTTGACATGTGGAAGATCTTCAAATCTTTCTGCCAAATTGTTTAGAAGAGATGTCATGAATGCCTTTCTTGCAACAGTTGATTCGGTCCTGAGTTTTTCCCTATCTTTAACGAAATGACCACCATCATATTCAAAACCATTATTATCAACTGAATTGTCTGGAACTTTGTTTTTAAATTCCATAAAACGTGTGCCAGTCTCATTTGCTAATATTTCTTTTAATTCCATGATGCAGCAATCTAGTTTCAAATTTACAATATTGAAATCAACATTGCTTGCCACGAAAGTGTAGCACAAATCATTTAAAATGAACGAAACATCAGACAGATATGCAGTTGTAGCCAAAAACTTATAGTTTGTTACACACTTCAGTAAACCTTGTGCTACTGCAGATTCATCACTTAACAAAACTGAAACAAGATCTGACCAATGGTCTAAGACTACACTGACAGATTTGTAGAATGAGAGCCACCTAGTAGAGAAAGTCTGAACAAATCTTTTTTCTGGAACATCAAGCACCTCTTGAACTTTTTTCAGAAAAGCAGTATTTTTTGGACTATAGTGAAAGTATTTGAAAATTTTGTTTAATATATCTTGAAACTTTACAAGATACAGTACTTAATCTGCTGCCTGGCCACTGGCTAAAGCTAAACGATGTGCAGAGCAGTGAATACCAATTATTTGCTTCGACTTAGCTTTGAATAAAGTAGTAACACCTTTCTTACACCCAGTCATGTTCCTTGCACCATCAGTGCCTAATCCAGATATATTTGTAAATTTAATCCCAAACTCTTCCAATACTTCCAAAACAGCTCCAAAGATCTGATCAGATGAGCATCCAGGTAGAACTCGCAGTTTGAGAAAATGAGAACAGACCACACCCTTGTTTAAAAGTCTAACGTATACTATGACAGACTGAGTAGTTGAAACATCTGTACTTTCATCAAGTAGCACTGAATACCACCTGGAACACCGTATTTTTTCCATTAAATCATCTTTAATTACATGGCAAATAGCTTCTTCCATCTCACGAATACTACCATAGGAATCGTATAAGGCATTATTTGCTGATTTTAAATGTTCTAATGAGCTTGATCCTAAATCCTTACAAAGCTCCATCAATGGCTGAAACTTTTTAGTTGCAATGCATTCTTTAGCTTGAAAGAAAATGATTTTCATTGCACTAATTACTGCATCTTCAGACTTATCCTTAGCAGAAACAACTGCCTACTGAAAATTATCTGCCGCTGCTGCAGAGTCTTTGTTGCATCTAAGCATCGCTGATCTGTGGTCCTCCGTCCGTTCATGCTTGTTCAACAAATCAGCTTTAAGGCATGTCTGACCTACATTTTAAAAGAAAATATCTTTAAATCTTTAGGGAAGCTGGAATGCTTAATTAGACAATTTCTGACAATGGACATCCCATGTAGATACTGCTAAAAATATTTATAGCCACTTTAAGCTTAATTTTTGAAAATTCAGAGATTTAACATAAAAACAACAACAATCCAAGAAATTTTAAACAGAAATCAGCACTCCAAACATGCGGGGGAAAAAAAGGATTAGAGGTGGGGGAATTTATAATTAGCAAACGGCAAATACATAAATTTTAAAACATTATAGTAAAGCAAATATTCATTTTTAAAACCCATATATTCCGAAATTACAGCCAAAAAAGAGGAATTCAGAGATTAAACATTTAAAAAAAAAAATCCAAATGAAGAAATTTAAAATCGGCAAAAAAATTGGCGTTTATCTCTGTGCAAATATTCAAGGATAGATAAATTGAAACACAAATTTTTACGGAAAATTTCCCTTGAGGTGAAAACCGGGAAATTGAGTTAGTAGCCAGTGGCCGGTAGACTTAGTTTCATTAGTGGCCACAAAATCGGCAAAAAAAATGGCGTTTATCTCTGTGCAAATATTTAAGGATAGATAAATTGAAAAACAAATTTTTAAGGAAAATTTCCCTTGAGGTGAAAACTGGGAAATTGAGTTAGTAGCCAGTGGCCGGTAGACTTAGTTTCATTAGTGGCCACTATAATGTTCAAACTTTTTTGACATATAAACTACAATCGTTGTATATATACATATTTTTCTATAAATCAGAATTTTATACCAGCCAAACTATTCTTAACCCTCTGTCTACCAGAAGGGTCCAATGGACCCGACATGTATATTCAAAATATCTATTCAAACCAGAAATTTCTTCAAAACAAACTAAATGTATAAATCAGACAATAATAAGTTAAATAAGCAAATTAAATAGTTTTAAGTAAAAATTCTGGTGTAGAATGTTTTTATAAAACTTGAGTAAAATTTCCGGTAGTTCTAGGGTTAAGAAAAGGGAAGCACACAAAATTCTAGAAAATTAGTTTAAAATCACAAAATCTGTCTAAATTTGTTTTAATATATTTTTGGATTATTTGTATAGGTTCATAAACACAATTATCAATCAAATTACTATTACTTTCTTATATAAAAAAATAACTAAATCAAATTTCCAACAGCTAGGTGTACACACAAAAAAAAAAACCCACAATAAAATGTTATTTGGATTTAATAAGTAAATGTGTTATTAAAACACTACACACATTATATAAATTTGAAATCTAAGCTGGTGAGTTTATTTCACAGGATTAAACAGTAGGTATCTCTCGAAGAAAAATAATTTAACTGCTGAGCATGTGGCAGGAGTCGAAATATTGAAGATACTGCAATTGTCCTTAAAATCCGCTTGCATCCGGTGGAAAAAGAGTAATAAATTACTTGAAGTACTTGTGTGGAATTTTGATAAATATACTTTGCAGAATAAAACTGTATTTCTTGAAAAAATAAACCAAATGAAGAGCAAGCACATGGCAAAAAGCCGAAATATTGAAAATACAGCTAAGTCATTGAAATCTGCTTGCATCCGGTAGGAAAAAGAATTAACCAGTTTGCTAATTAGATGGAATCAAAGTAGAGATGCATATTTCCACGAAAAAAGCTATATTTCACTTGGCGATCAATAACAGATTTTTTAATCGCCATTTTTACAATTTTAATCGCCATGTGATGAGTGGCGACCACTAATTTTCACCTTGTCAAAAGGTATTTGGAACAAGATTAAGAAAAAAAACAACCCCAGTCAGTGCAAAAAGATATTGCCAAAAAAGAGAAAATTTGTTTTCTATATAAATACAGATGAAAAGATTTATATATTTTTTTTTTAAGTAAATCCGTGGAAAAGTAACATGTCTGAAAATGTTTGTGACCCTAAATTAATATACCAGATAAAAATAATTTTACTTTATAAGTATTGAAAAAGGAAATAGCTTACCTGATGCAAAGGAATTACTCTTGTCAGTTTTTTCACACCAGGTGCAGAAAAACATCGGACTGGATGATTCTGAAGAATTTCCTTCTTTTGTTTGGCTAGTGCTTAACCACTTGTACTTTGAAAGCCATTTTGTAACAACATCAGGACTAACTTTCGCTCATTGAGTTTCATACTCGGGTAACCACTTTTTATAAGAAGGCTCTAATGATGATGGCGAAGGTGAACTAGGCCTCTTTTTAGATAATCCTAGCCATGCATCCATTTTGTTACACTCTTGAGGGGAAAAAACTGTTATAAACAAAAATCCGAAAACCACATATATCGACAACTAAAAGCTAGCGCACACGTAATAAATCATAACATGTAAAAATATCTGATTTTCACTTCGCTTCGCCGTGAACTTTTCAACTTGTAGCGCCGTTGTGACAACCAATGAAAAACGAGCATGCGATTTAAATACTCCTGAACATAATTAACATTTACTTTTAAGATTTAAATTATGTGAAATTACTAGAAAACTTATAAAATATGGAAAATAATTATAAAATAATTTAAAGCTAGCATTAAATGGAAAAGTTAATTTTGCACAATGAAGGAGGAATAAAGTGATTGCGATTGCAACACAAAATGGCCGAATGCCAGAAAAGAACGAACTGTAATGAAACAACTCCACCGAGCTGTTAAAATGTAAATAAATGCCGAATGTGCAAAGGAAAGGAAAATTAAACGAAAAAGAGATGACAACCAAATAAATAAAATACGTGCGGTAGTTCAGGTTTACAATAAAAAATTAATTGGGTGGAAAGGGAGAAAACTGTAAAATTCTATATTTTTGAAATACGGATCAACAAAAACAAAGGGCATAATTTTTAGGGCATAATTTTAAAAACAGCATAATTTTTTTGGCTGTCGCTATTTGACGAATCTACTAAATGCTTTTGGGACAAAAAGCACCTTCAGTTAGCTTTTTGGTGATTTGGCTAGCGCTAGATTAATCCCCAATATGTTATTTCAATTTTCATAACAAAATAATATTGCCAACTTCTGCTATCTCAGACTTGCAAGTCTCCTGATTTTCAGCTGTATCTGAAAATTTTATCATTTTTGATTTTTGTTACTGCATGAAATGGAACCATCCAACAAACCCATCTTAGTGGAATAACTCGGTGGAAACAGTTTTCTCCTTTGTGATTAGTGTGTGAATTTAGTGTCATATCATAAGTTACGAAATATCACAATCCAGCTGCCTAATGAACACGAAGTGTCATGGGTTTTGGCAAGTAATAGAGAAAGCTATGAGGGTTGATCCACAAAGTAATGACCGTTTGGCTGTAAAAACTTTGAAAACAAAGATTTCTTCCAAAAAAAAAAAAAAATCACTTCATAAGTTAAGCTTCTCCACATAATCACCCCTACATTTAAGCATTTGTCATATCCATTCATGAGCTTTACAATCTCTATTATGTAATCTCCATGTACGACTGCTTCCAGTCCCTTATTAAGTCCCTTATTAAGTCAGTTTTTCACTGTAGTCTTCATCTTGCCATCATTTCCCATCATGCATAAATTTTGTTGTAGCCAATATGTTCTGACACAAATTTATCAAGCAAAGAATGTGAAATGTGCATACAAGCAATGTGCAACTCGTTCTCTTAGTCGAATCCATTACCCTAATCATTAACCATTGAGACTTACGTGCCCTCAACGAGTTACACATTACTTTCCCACACAGTTCACGTTCTTTGCTTGGTGAAATTGTGTAGTGTTGACTCTAAGCCGCTTTAGCAGGACGCAGTGCCCGGCAGCCCTTTTTTTCTTTTTTGTGCCCGGCGGCTCTTTTAAACCCTTCCGATGCACCCGGCTGCCCTTTTTAACACTTTCTATGCGTCCTGTGGCAATTCAATTGATTGCGGGAAAATATCGCAAATTCTAGGGACTCTAAACAAACCAGTTAGATATATTTTTTGTGAACAAGGTACAAGTGTTGCTTTTTTTGAAAAAAATGTGCCCTTTTTTTAGAATAGTGTTCCCTTTTTGAAAAATGTACCCTTTGTTTTAGAATAGTGTACCCTTTTTGAAAAATTCCCACCCGGCAGCCTTTTTTTTTCTAGAGCCAACACTATTGTGTCAGAACATCTTGGTTGCAGCCAGTGGCATAGCTACGTTTTTTGCCACCCGGGGCAGGAAGAAATTTTGTGCCCCCCTCCCCCTAAATAAAAAATAACCACATTATTTTTCCTCAAAACTAAAAAAAAGTCTTTTTGGCTTGTACCAGGAGGAAAAGGTAGCTTCACTCTTCCTTGTTTTTAAGGATTCAGTTCAAATACACGAAACTAAAATGTGTGGAACCCGATTATAAAAGATTTCTAGTTTTCATCAATACTGAATTTCAATGGGAACCTCGAAAACTTAGCGGGACATTCAGGATATGACTGTTGTTTTAAGTGTATGGGATTAGCAACAATGAAAATAAATTTACAAACACATTTGCTAAAACTCATAAATTATGCCCAATTATGGGGAAAAAAATCTTCTGTTTGAAAATGGCAGCCACCCTAGAATTTCAAATTGCTCTATTCATCCATTTTTTAAGATAAAAAGAAAACCAAAAAATGTTCTTGAGACCTTCTATCAAGATCTAACGATTATGCAAGAAATAAACTTTTAATAATTAAATAAACTTGCATTTATGATTTTTTGTATATGTATATTTTTTAGTTTGAAATCTTTAAGGGGCTGCCATTTTGAAACAAGATGGTGATCAAGATGTTCAACGAATTTGGTCGAGATCTTAATAAATCCTTAACATATGGTCAATCACATCCAAATCGGTTTATAAATACGAGTGCAGTCGCATGACTATTATCCTATTTATACAGGGTGGTCCTAAAATAGATGTCAAAAATGTAAAGGTAGGTAGAGGGGACCTAAATAAGCATATTTTGTATAGGATTGTGTGTGCAGTAATGCCGCCTTGAGCCGGTAGGGAGCGCTGATGACTGCGGCGTATAAAAGCACTTCGCTAGCTGGATTCATCATTTCCTGCACGGATCTCAAACAGCATATATTGTTTCACCAATGTGGAGTGTGCCGCATGCATTTCATGTATGGAGCTGCACAAGGAAACGGATTAGCTGCTCAGAAGATGTACAGGGAGTGATTCCTGGGTAGGAATCAACCGGATCGTCGGGCATTCAAGCGTCTTCATCGGGAGTTACGCACAAGTGGATCGTTTTATGCTTCCAGGCGTGGAGCTGGCATTGGAAGATATCGCAGAACTCCTGCAGTGGAAACCATAATACTAAACACGGTAGAGGATAATCCTTCGACAAGCTTGAGAGCTGTAGGGCGTGCATTGGTTGTGAGCCATCAAAGTGTTTTGAAGACTTCACATGAAGATGGAATGCATCCGCATCATTTACAGAGAGTGCAAGCAATGACCCCTGATGATTATCCTCCACGTCTCAACTTTGCTCGTTGGTACCTACAGCAGACGGCAGCCAATCCAACCTTCCCAGCAGATGTTTTATTTACTGATGAGGCTACCTTTACATGTTTGGATATGTTTAACATCCATAATTCTCACCTGTGGGCTCATGGCAACCCACGTGGCACACACGTACCAAGAAAGGTTTTCCATTAATGTTTAGGCAGGCATTGTACACAATAACTTAGTAGGACTGTACATTCTACCTAGTTGTTTAACTGGCCATACATACAACATCTTCCTACAGGAGGTTTTACCTGAACTTCTGGTAGATATTCCTCCAGCTGTTCGCAGACGAATGCGGTTCCAGCACGATGGAGCCCCAGCTCACTTCAGTCGAGACGTCAGGAATCACCTGGATGCTGTCTATGGCCACCGTTGGATAGGACGGCACAGTCCAGTTCTCTGACCACTGCATTCTCCTGATTTAACCTGCTTGGATTTTTTCTTTTGGGGTCATATTAAAAGCCTGGTGTACGAGAGTCACGTCACATCTGAAGAAGATCTTGTTGCCCGCTTGTCTGTTGCTGCTTTACATGTGCTCGACATGCCTGATGTCTTTTCTAATGTGCGCCGATCTATGCACCGTCGCTGTGAATCTTGTATCGCTGTTGGTGGCCGCTCTTTCGAGCATCTCTTGTAAACTGTTAATAAATTTTAGTTTTCTTTTGTCTTTACTTGTTTTTTCAGTTTCCTTTGATTCATACTGCTTTACAAGCTAGTGCTTTAATGTGTTATTGCCACACACACATTCCTATCCGAAATATGCTTATTTAGGTTCCCTCTACCTACCTTTACATTTTTGACATATTTAAAATTCAAAATTTAAATTAAATTTCAAAAATATAAATTCTTAAATTCATTTTCCTAACTTTAAATCTTAATTCTAAAATCTGTTTTACCACTTGTAACTTTGTTTCTCAGCATAATATTTATTATGTTCACCATTAAAATCAGAGAGTAACTTAAGATAGAAAATGCTGACGTTTAAACAATTCTCCTTAGTTTGTGGTTAAAGCCTTGTACGTCTCCAATCCCAGGAATTGTGCGAGTCTTGACCACAGATCAATCAAGAGCTAATTAATCCATTAAACTAAATGTTCCTCTGAATTGATACCTTCGCCCCCTGCTGGAAAATATTACAAGCCCCAACATATTAGCAAGAAGGCGCACGAAAAAGATTAGATTTTGCCCATTCTAGGTGTGTGCACCCAACGACCATGTAGGTTTCGAAATTAACGGAAATGGTTCGAGGGACATCCGGAGCTCATGAAGATGATTGTAAGATGCAGCAAGAAAATAAACGAGTATGGTTCACAAAGAGGTTCTTGAGTCAAATTCTTTACCCCCATTAATCTCCCACTTATTCCTTACATAGATAGATATAGCTATAGCTTTCTCTAATGCACATGCGCTGAATTTAAGTATACATGAAATATATTTAAAACGACGAAAACAGCTATTTATACTGGCCGTAGTAGGAAGACTGAAAAGTCCTGCTTTGTTTTTTATAAGATTTAAGAAGGGGAAATTTGGGGTTCGCCCACATTTTATGGCTTTTCTCAATGCCAATTCGATGAAAAAATGGAATTTCCAATAAAGGCAAAATTATATCGTTACTTGTTTTTCTTCCAGCTAAATCCATTTTGCATTGGTTCACAGAAGCCCACATTACATGAAAATATTCATATGGAATGCTAAAAACAAAAAAATCAGCATGAAAACCTGTCTTTGAATGTGTGACGGAGATGGCTAGAAATATCTACTGCATGTGTAAGTCTGAAAATTTAGGTGAGGGTAGTTCAAGGCAGATCCTGATGCACATGAGGCTCAGATTTCTTATTTTTGAGTCGGTAATTTTTCTTAATTTTTCCAAAAAATTGACGGTGACAGTACAAAAGTTCAGAGAAAGAGCCATACAGTGTCGAATATTCATTAAAAACCGAACTAAAAAGAAGTCTCCTCTCCAGCCGACCCCTCCATTTAATTTCCGAAAATTGATGGATCAGAGATTATATGACATGTAGACAATCAACTTAATTATTAAACATTGCCAAATGCTAAAAACATAATTTAAAAGCATTTTATCAGTTTAATCGAAGATTGTTAATGTGTTTTGTGGCAAGAGTCCTGTGATATCAGTTAAGAGTTCCTCTACAAGGGTTCCCCCCCCCCCTCTTTATTTACATTTAAAAGTATTTTTTCCAAAGTATAGAAGGGACATTCTCTTTTACCACCATTATCGGACATTAACGGTGCATTCTTTTCTCAGATTCTATTGGTCAGATTTCAATGGGAATTGATTCATTCAACTTAGCTTATGATTTTCTTGCAGTTTTCAGCTCCATCTTTCAGTTCAGGGAGCGCATTCCTATCTCGGGTTCTATAGACCAATTTCAACTGAACTTTGCTCATTCAACTTGGTTTTCGATTGTCTTACAGTTTATAGCTCTACCTTCCACCGCCAGTGGGCATTTTTATCTGAGGTTTAATGGGACCGATTTCTGCAGAATTTTTTTCTTTCAACTCATCTTATGATTCTCTTCGTGCACAGCATGCCTGCTGTACGAGGACACAGAAAGAGGAACCCGTGCTGGAAATTCATTTTGAAAGAGATAAATTTGAATGTAGGTTTTTAGTGGTCAGAGAAACATGCATAGGAGGTTTGGTCTACACTGCCGAAGACAGTAGGGACCCATCCCAGAGGTTCATTTTGAAAGATTCTTTATACATTTTTCAATTTTAGTATGAATAAAGGTTTTAATCATTCGCAATTCGTTTGGAAAAATCAACTGTCGGGTCAGTTAGTATATAAATGAACAACGTTCTCTTTGATACCAGGAATGTAACGCCAAGTCGGCAACTGGCCTTTTGATTTATAAACTGGAGGCTAGACAGTTAGAAACCTACATCATTGATTGACAGTTATGGATATCTCCATTCCCCCCACCTTCACTGAATTTCTTCAAAACTTTCACACACACATGAAAGAAAATGTCAACAATTCTTATTTATTTTAAAAATATGTGAAATAATTTCGGTTTAAGGCTTCTCTCAATTTGGTGCCCCTTGTTTAATCACTTTGCGCCTCAATTCAGGTACATAATTATCTTAGGTATGATGTGTGTTAAGCCATCCCTAGAAACATTTACAGAAGCTTTTTCTTCCTTCATTATTTAGATATAACAAAATAGCTTACTAAAGAAAACATTCACACACAGATGCACACTAGGGTGGAACTAAAAAACGAAGTTTCGAATTTTATATTCTAATAGTGATTATTTTTTTCCTTTTTAACTCCATAAAAAGAAAATATTTTTCTTTTAATTTTAAAATGATATTTTCCGGTTCCTCAAAGCGCCCGATTTTCCATAAAAAACGAAAAAAAGCCAATAATTGCATGAAAAGTTTTTTAAGCTTATTGTTAAATTTATATTTTGCAAAATTAAATTAATTAAGTGTTAATGTCCTGTAATAAAGAGAATAATTTAGTTTGAGTGCCTTAGAAAAGTTAGCCCCACTTTATTTGACTTTCATAGAAGCCAGCGTCGTGGGCGTCGGCTTTCATTGTCTGTGATTTATTTGGCTGCAACACATAACAAGTTAGTCCGATTTAATGGGTGTTAACAGTTTCTTTAATTATTTTTCGATAAACATTCGGTGTCAAAAGTGACAAAGTCTGTTAACGTACCTAAATCTAGATAATTGTTGAAGTGTCCTGTATTTCGTGAACCAAAACAATTAACATTAGACTGTCATCTTTGACGAACATATGAAGAAGTTATGAAACATTATTTTTGGGTTCATTTTAACTTAAAATCTGACAGCTGGAATCTGGTACACACTATTTCTAAAATATCTAAAGCTGTTGATGATACAATTAAAAGTGTATTGCTGAGACCTTCAAATCCAACGGTTTCTGATACACAAATCGTAAAAAATGATTAGAGACTAGTGCGAGAAATGTCAAAATTTGAAGAAAAATATTAAGATTAGAAAGAATAATCCCACATCCAATATAAAATTGCAAAATGTTAGGTAATCCTGTAAAAAACATTTCTTTGTGTAAAAGCACTAAATATTATCGTGTATCAGAACAAAAACGTCACTTTCTCAAAGACCAAAGAGAGATGGGGTGATGACAATAGATATAAAAACTACAAAAAATGTGTAGCAAGACTGGAAATGGAAATATCAAGGAAAAAAGTTATTTTAAAACAAAAAAATGATGTTTTGATTGAATGATCTTCAAGTGTAAAAAACAGTTCGGAAGGAAATAGTTCAATCGGTTATTTTTCTAAACTTGAATTTGATAATCAACACAGTGAAAGAACTGGAGTATTAGACAGAACTGCAAATATTATTGCAAATGGCACCTTAGAAGATATGGGTATTTCTGATGATAATAAAGAAAAGGTAACTGAAAGAAGGACTTGAAGAAGACAAAGAGAAACGAAAAGGAAGAATTTGAAAGAACAGGAAAGACGAAATGAGTTAATTTTAGAAGGTTAGTATTTTTATGGCAGAAAGGAAAACGCTATGATAACTGAAGCAGAGGGAAAAAAGTATAAAGAATCATTAAAGAAGAACATCTGGTCTCGGTTCAAAAACCAGGATAAAAATATATTGGTCATATTTCATTGACATCTTCTTCTTATATTAATATACCCACTGCAATTTTGGTGCATTTTCAAAATAATAATACAGACATTTCAAGTTTGAGAGTTATTAGGTGAAACAGAAACGCCTTTAATGCAGGATGCAAATCTGGAGTTGTTAAAACATCGGAAGCAATACCCTAAAAACTTTATAATGGATAATTTGATTATTACATGCAAATGAACTTTTTTCTTAGATACTTATTTCAACATCTTGCTGAAAAACTACGGGTACAAAAGGATTTTCTGGTTCAGTAGGAAAGCAACTTGAAAAAATGTGAACATATTGAAATTATAGACTATAAAAACATTGATCCTATCTTGACGGTCTGATCGGATGAAGAACTTAAAAAAAGTACAAACAGGGGATACACCTGAATTTTAGATTTTGCTTATCATACTCAAACAGTGGAAACGTGTGTCAAAATTGTTTCGCGAGCTGCGTCAACTGTCTTTAAATATTAAGCAAAAGACGGCATAATCTTGGAAAAGTTGAATTCCCACAATGTAATGACAAAGTTTGCCTAAAAGACAGTAGGTTGAATATCCAATTTAATTAATTCATAACAAAAGGAGGTAAGGAGGGTGGAAGTCGATATTTAACCACCTCCTTGTGGTGACTTCTGGATAGTATTTGCTAAATAAAAGTAGATATGAGCTAACAGCTACGTTGTTTACTTTCAGTTACTTTATACTGAAATTTCAAAACTTTGACCTCCTTGAGCAACCGGAAAACAACTTAATTTAAAAAAACCTTTTCAGCCAAAAGTTTAGACATCCAAAAAGGAAAAAAGTTTTCACTATTACACATTAAAATAAAAAGTTTTTTTTTTTACCCTATACTTAAGTTCCACCCTAATGCACACCCACACACACAAAAATACCAACAATTGTTATTTATTGTCAAAATATGTGGAATAATTTTGGTTTAAACCTCTCTCAATTTGGCACCCCTTGGCCTTGGTGCCCGGGTAAGCCGTCCCCCTTAGCTACGCCACTGGTTGCAGCAAAATTTATGCATGGTGGGAAGTTATGAGTTGAAGACTACTGTGAACAACTGGCTTAACTCCGGAACTGGTGGCGTTAGTGTTATTTGTGACGGCCAATTATCAACACAAGGGATATGGGGCCCAGAAGGGGGGGTGCCCTCCGTGGATGTCTTTCTAAGGGAACTTAACCCATATTTACACATGGAAAACCAAGGTTCGAAGAAAACTCCGAATGATTAGGCCGGTGGGCGCAATTGGGTTCAAACCTAACATCTCCCGTCTACCAGCTTCGAGAGCAGAACCTCTCGGCCACTGGTGGGGCCCGTAACTGGTGGCAGCAGAGTACAAAATGGATATTGTAAAACTCCTGAACAGATATTACAAAAGACTAAAGGTATGGGGAGAAATAAAATAAACTTAACTTACGTCTGAATTTTTTTTGATGAAAATGTTTGTTTTTAAAGTTTTTTAGAGGCAAGCGGTCATTATTTTGTGGATCACCCTTGTATGTTTATTTCAGTTTACTGCTAGAGAGGAGTAGTTGATAGTAAGTTTTGGAATCCTATGGTGGATTGTTTTATTTTGTCATTTGTTTTTTGATTTATATTTAATTATGGCTCCAAAATAGATATGTTATCTTTTCACCAATATTTTTCTGAGGATTTCCATTATACAATGCCATCTGTCAAAAGAAGTTTGCATGGTATATTCTTCTGATTTCACAACTTCTCATGGTGGAAGTGTAGTATAACGTGTTGGAATGCAAAACCATATAGATAATGTACAACACACATGAATTCAAATTTTCCAACTGAGTGAAAAAATGTCCTAGCTGGGACTCCAACCCAGAACTCTTGACTTACATTGCCAATGCTGTTTGAGATACCTGGGCTGACAACTGGAGGGCATATTTCACTCAGATAACATAATTGGCGATGACATCTGATCTGCTATGTAGATAGCTCAACAGAATAAGCCACAGATAATGGAACTTCATTTAAATGATGATCAGTTTGATTGAGTTAAAAAATACACTTCTCAGCCCAGCGAGTGCAAACCAGTAGAGCATTGACAAATGTGAGTCAAGGGTTCTAGATTCAAGTCCCGGCTTGGACATTTTTTCACTCATTTGGAAAAAACGAATTCTTATAACTTTACCAATCGGTATGATTGATTTAAAAGTAATAATGTTAACATTAAAAAAATGCCTAAATTTAATGTTGATGAAATGAATCAAAGAATCATTAAAGTAGAATATGTATTTTCATTAGTTTTATTGGATCTTGGTTTTTACTATTAAATGCTTCACATCATTCAGCATCCTTAGTGTATGATAGCTGCAGCTGTGCAGATTATATAAAGAAGTCTGACAATCATGTAAAAAATGAAAGTTATTGTGTGTGATATAAAAAAGATTCATTAATACTTTTTCAGCAGTAGCTGCAATTCCTGAAGCAGATAGTGCTATATATTTTGATGAGTGGGCAGTGCTGCTGAAAGCTTTTTTCAGCTCAATGGAGGCAAATCAAATTACTTTTTTAGGGTTGATCCTTAAGATTTGTATTAGATGGTTGAGGACATTGTTTTCAAAATCCCCGTCAAAGGATATGAATCCCTTTTGGGGCACGGCTTGAGACATTGTTATCAACAGCCCAATTAGTGATGTATTTAGCTAGACATCCTTTGAACAACTTTGAAATTGTAGAACAAAGGGATATAGGCCACCAGTGTTATGATTTTTTGCATTTTACTGTTATAGGAAGGAACACGGTTCTATATTTGTTCCCACTCTTATGATTTTCTGCGTTTTGCTGTTTTAGGAAGGAACACAGTTCTATAGTTTTTCCAATCAGCTGGGACAATTTCATAACAAACACAGAGGCTGAAAATACAAATGAGTGTTAGCATGTCTGGTTTGATGTCCTTCTAATGGTTGAATTTTAGCATTTTCAGGAAAGAGGTGAGCAGAGAGTTCATGCGGTATTGCGGTATGTCACAAGATTGTACATTATCACCAATGATTTTTCCAATTGTACAGCAACAGTATTTGGATGAATTTGGGGTTTTATATATTTTCTTGTTTGAATGTAGAGGCTTTAATAAGCTCTGGTAAGTCAACTGTCCTTTGTGTAAACTCTATGTATTCATTGAGAAGATTAAGGATTGAGAGAGGATTTGAGAAGGTAAAGTGTTTCCAGTTTAGAAACGAGTCTGCTTTGAGCAACTCATTAATTTTTTTAGTAAATTCTGACAAAGGCGATAAATTCCCAGGATTGTGAAAATCATTGGAGGCAGTATGCTGTGAATTGGATAGTGGGATGCACCAAGAGCTGGGAGATCTATCATATTCTGGGGTTGCAGTATCAACATTATTGCTGGCAGGTATATAGTAAGGTCAGTTTTCAGTGTCATGACTTCCAGATTGAGAAGGGACATTATTCTGAATAGGATCAATTGTTGCAAAGGACAACTGATTTTGATGTACACACCTGCGCCAATTGTACCAAACTGTGCCAAGCGAAATTATCTGCTACAAATGGGTTATTTTCACTGTGTTTGTGCCGAAACGGCCATTTCGTTTCTCTTGTATCTGCCCAAATTTGACTTCTTTGTGCCATTATCACAGACAAATATTGCGAATTTTGTCAAATTGACAATGAAAAAAATCCATTTTGTCAATCATTCGCAGAAAAAATTGCCACTTTCATAAGGACTGCCAAAAAATCATGAATTTTATCAAAGGATCGTGATTTTTAAAAAAGCAAATTTCGTCAAAGGATCGTGGAGAAAAAAGGAAATTTTGTTGAAGGATCACAGAAAAATATCTTTCTTCTACAATAATTTGTTGCAGAGTTAGTAGGGAATGTTTTTTCTCACGTCTGTGCATTTCCATTTGTTTTCGTAAAATATAAAATCATTCAACACCGATTTCAGGTATATTAATAGGATTATTATCGCAGGCCTGGATAATGCCAGACAGCTTAGCTAGTACAGTAAACTCTCTGTAAGGCAGACTCCGTATAAGACAGAAGTCTGTCTAACTCAGAAAGATTTTCATACTATGGAAAATTTCCTCATTCTCGATCGATTCCGCCTTGGACAGAGTTTAATGTAAATAAATAAATACATAATACAATCTATTAAAATGGTGTTAATTCAGCAATAACTTTCCTATGCCTTCTGGAAAATGAGATATTATTTAAAATAGTGCATGTATAAGACAATTAAGAAGAATATTTTATTCGCAATAACATGTCAATATTTTTGTTTAAATTTTGCTTTATTTTGGGGTGAGAGACATCAAATAAATAATTCATGCAAATACTATAAGTAATTGTGAAATGAAAGTTTCTATTTTAAGTTCATAATTCTGATGCAGTGTTTTATACAGCAATCTTAGCTAGTTCTTGAATTCAAATTTTAACATGCTTTCACTTAAAATATCAGTTAATAAAAATGGGAAGCTAATGTTTAACCAGTCATTCAGCTGCAAAAAAATCTGGTGAAAACAATGTCGCAGCAAATTTTCTGCAATTCGTCGACGAAATTCACATTTTTCTGCGATCCCTTATGAAATGCGTGTTTTTTTTTTTAGCGATCCTTAGACAAAATTAATTTTTTTCATGACCTTTTCATGAAATTCACATTTTATTCGCGATCTTTAGAAAGAATTCACGTTTTTGTGATCTTTTGATGAAATTCGCATTTTTTCCATGATCCTTTGACAGAATTTGCATTCATTTCGCGATCTTTTGACGAAATTCGTGGTTTTTCCAAGATTTTTTTTCAGGATCCTTTGATGAAATTCGCATTTATTCTGCGATTCTTTGACGAAATTTGCTTTTTACCGAGATACTTTGACGAAATTTGCATTTTTTTCCGGAGATCCTTCGACAGAATTCGCATCTTTTCTGATATCCTTTAACAGAATTTGCATTTTTTCAGCGATATTTTGACAAAATTCATGTGATTTTTTTTGTTGTTGTTGTTGTTGCAATATTTTAACGAAATTTGAGTTTTTTCGCAATCTTTTGAGGAAATTAGCATTTTTGCCGCGATCGTTTGACAGAATTCGCATTTATTCTGTGATCTTTTGACGAAATTCGCAATTTTTCTGAGATCGTCTGAAAAAATTAGCATTTCCCCGCCATCCGTTGACGAAATTAGTGTTTTTTCCTCGATCTTTAGTTAAAATTTGCATTTTTTCTGCGATCATTTAACAATTTCGCATTATCCGCTCCCCTTTAACGAAATTTGCATTTTTGCGTGATCCTTTGAAAAAATTGCTATTTTTCCGCAATCCTTTTGATAGAATTTAACATCAGTATTCAGTCTCATTGCTCAAAAACCCCACTCGTATACTCACACATTTAATGCATTTATTCATTCATTCAGATTCATTGATCCTCATAGTTAATTTCATTTCATAGTTTTTAGTTAAAAGATCGTTTCACTTTGTTTACATATTACACAATAGTAAATGCAACTTTGTCTTTTATTAAATACACTTTCGTTATTATATTTAACTGTTAACTTACCATTTAATAGTCTGTTGTCCAGGTTTTTGCTTTACAATAGGTTTTGTTTAAGTTTATTTTACTTTAAAAGTTTATTAGCGTTTTAGCTTTTTCGCGGCATGACAGTCGAACACAATATCAATTATGTCGTAATTGAAGTAATCGATTCAGTCGATTTGCCGTATGGCACTAGATGGCAGCATATCGTGAATCATCTGATTCGTCGATATATTTTAATTATTCATAAAGTTTGTGTTCACGTCACGTCACAGAACATTCTAGCAAATGGGCGTTTTCCCGGCACGTGTCATCGATCGGATGGTATTTATACCACGGTTGGAACATTCAACAGCAGACGCACGTCTGAGTTTTAAGCTTGTTTGGATGTTTCAAGCAGCAGTAACGTTTAGTGTTGCCGGGGAGATAGTCTTTAGATATGTTTGTTTTAAATATGTTTGTTGTATTTTCATTTTTCCCATTTACTTAATTTATGTTTACCGGTGATACCTACAAATTCAGTTACGTTTTTGAAACAGCTTTACTCAAATTGGTGATTGGTATGTTAATTGAATCTAGTCATTTTTCATCATGTTGCATTTTATCGTCATTTTAACTTATATTTGTTTTAAAAGAAATATGTTATGGTATCTAAGCTGAAATCAAGAATGTGAATATTATCTTCTAATAAACTGTTCATCTTCACCAGAATTTATGACTCTGTGCATTTTCTTCAAATACAGTTTTATTTTAATGCTGCTTACCCGCATCTCAGTTTAACTTTTACTTTCTTTATACTCTGCGTTGCAAGTCATTATTTTCCAGCGAAACTCTCACTGTGCACGTTTAAATATCTTTCAGACTCTGCCTTTTTAAACATGTTAGATGGGTCTTACCCTATTACCTTTGACGAATCCCTCGTTTTTTTCGTGATCCAAAGAAGAAATTTGAATTTTTTTAGTGGTACTATGTCGAAATTGTTTTTTGCGATTGTTTGACGAAAATCAGGTTTTTTCCACGATCCTTTGCGAAATTAGCTATTTTTTTGCAAACGATTCATAAAATTGTTTCTTCGGCTACCATTTGTCGAAATTTGTGATATTTTTTATGTACAAATTTTTGGATTGATGACTGATTTTTTTAAATTTCGGAACAGATCACCCCTGCAAGAAACAGCAGAAAAGTGGAAAATCACAGAACTTCATGCCTGGCACATGCTTGGTGCAAATATAAGGAAGAACACTATTTCTGTACAAAATGCACAGCACTTGAAATCTTGGAAGTGGTTACAGTAAATTTCAATATACTAGCCCCCACCCACCCACCCACCCACCCAAAGCAAAATCCTGGGTGTGCCACTGGAGATAATGCAAGAGAAATATTTTTGTACTGGAAACCAGCATCCCAATCTACTTATTGTATCAAAAATACAATGCATTCAGAGAGTGTGTGTCACTTGGAGCTGAAATCAAATTTTCATTTGCAACTTTAACAATAAAGATATTTTAGCGAGATTTTCGTCATATAAACTTTGCTTATATGAAATGTGATATCATTGAAAAGTGACTGAAATTTGATTGTTGATTAATTTAAATAACTAAATGAATATAATTTTCTTATATTCAAAGAAAAAATATTGTGAAAAAATTTTTATTGGTTCTGAAGGGGGTGGGGGAGTAATGACCCCTACCCCCCTTCTCTGACCTTCGCCATAGTTTCTTCCTTGATATGGCTGTCTTCATCCCTTCATTGTGCCAAAATTTCTTCATGCACGAGGTTTTTTCAGTGTCCGAAAATAGTGGATTACTTGGCACCAGACCCGATTGCATTGCATAATTTACAAACTACAGACAATCACTGCCAGGGGTATACTTTTAACGAGCACTGTTAGCATATGACATAATCCATACATGAAATTCTAGGGTTATATCCACCCTCTTTCTTACTGCTTTACTTGTTAGTTAAATGCCTTGTATTTCTTTATTTGAATTATCCCTTTTTAGCTAGGCTGGTCCTCTTCTATCTTTATTCTTTTACAACCTAAATAAATCCCCTTCCATCACTTCACAGGGGTCAATCCAGGCAAAATTTGGGGCCTATTTAGGGCCCCTTCACAAAAATAAATTTAATAAAATGGGCCCCTTCACAAAAATAAATTTAATAAAATGGGCCCCTTCACAAAAATAAACTTAATAAAATAGACCCTCTACATAACATTCTTTTTCATAAAAACTTTTAAAATGTGTAATTTGTAAATAAAACCACGTCACGAAAAGCAAAAACTTTAGCAAAGGGATTTAAAGAATGTTTTTGTTCATAAATACTTGGTTCGAATTTTAGTAACTGGATTTCAACTTTCGTTACAAAATGTTATTTTTCACAAAAATATAATAAAATTCACAAAAATAACTTCTACTTTTCACAAAATGGGCCCCAAGAATTAAAATCTGCATCGACCCCTGCTTCATTTCATTGCTGGTATCAGCAGCGATCTGTTACTTTAGCATCGATTGACTTTACCACGAATGAACCACAATTGAAGGGATAGTCTCTTAGCGTTGACAGTTGTCAGGTTAGCCGGCGTTTGCCATCTGTCGACACCAGGACTTCCACCGTATGCAAATCTACATATGACATATGAGTAGCTCTCTATTCGGGTCGACCGGCAGCTATACTTCTTTGACACAGAGCGTAGCCGTCGGTTTCGAATGTTTGTTGGAGTATGTTACGTGAGTAACGCTTCATATTGTTTTAGTATGAGTTCGTCATAGAAACGACTGTTTTATTTTCGACGTATCAAACATGGCCGTGTCAAGGCATGCATAGACGACCTGTGCTTAAAGAAATAGTTGGAATTTTACTTATGTTTCATTTTTGAAATAAGCTTAATTTTTCCAATGACCTAAGGGCATTGACTGTCTAATATTGCAGAGTGATGGAGTGGAATATTTATCATGGAGTCAGCAGCATTTACCTCTGGCCGTTAAAGCGCATATAAATTGAAAGAGTGAGGTTAAATTCCCCTCTGGTTGTTTTAGGCTGCGTGAAATGTCTCCGTCAGTATTGAAATGTTAAAAAAGATAAATGTTGCGTTGAATCTGAGATACATAGTGTTCCCAGTTGTTCATAAGAATTGTTTAGGAAAACTACATTACTTTGGGAGTGTCTTATAGAATTGAAAAGTTCGGCAGATATAAGTTGAAGGGTTTTTTTTAGATTAGTTTCCGAGCTGAGTCGCCATTGAATCCGTAAGTTTACAAATGTTTCTTTTTCCATATAACGACGTGCTGGAATGGTGTTTCTTTTATTGTGTTATAATTTCTTTTTTATGTTTTAATAGAGTAACTTAAATAAAAGAAATGTAATTAAAATTAAAGTTTATATATTTTTTTAAATGGAGTTCGAGTTTAATATATTTAAGGACTTTTCTAAATTAATGTCTTTGCTGTTTTAAACAAGTTTAAATGAATAATATTGTTTTAAAACAAGTTTAGCTTTTCTTTTTCTATGAACATTTAACTGTTGCATATTTAACCCTCGGTGTTCCAGCAACCACTTAGCCGAGTACAGCTGTTACGTTAATTGTTTTAACGTTTAATACAAATTGAATTAGACTGTTTTTCATCAACCTGTTGAAATGTTATGACAGGGTTTGTTGTTACAACCGAGATAAAATTATCTACTTGATATTTATATACAGTTGTTTTTTTTTTAATATGTTAATAAACCTATTTGTTTTTATCTTAACTTTTGTCGTCTTTCTATGTCACACTTTTGCACGTTTCTCTTTAGCCATTTCTTTATTCCATTTCTTTTTCAGCATTTTTATACTTCATAGCATTTTTACCTTAAAATTTTTTTAGCCCTTTAAATCACAATGCTTCCATTTGCATGTTTTCGTAACTCTGCTATGTTTTTCAGACCCCGGCTTTACTTACATAATGCCCGGGACAACAAGCACTATGGTCAAAACTGCTTTTAACCGATTAAAAATAAGAGAAAAGGGGAATTCATCTTTTTTTTTTGGGGGGGGGGGGGGGTGTTTCACAAAATGGTCATAAATCATTAACGTCTGTAGCTTAAAGGATGTCATTAAGTAGCAAAAGTGCTAAGAATTACAAACTTTGAATACAACTATTTCCGTATAGTAATATTTACCTTATTAAATCACAAAATTCTGCAATTAAATAAGGTGAAGATTTTCATTCAGAAATAGCTGTATTCCAAAATTGTAATTCTTGGAATTTAATCAATAAGTCACATAATCATTTTCACTATTGATGAGTTTGAACATAACTTTTTTCTGTTCTGTTGGTGTTCATATTGGAATATTGTCTAAAGTTTTTTTTTTTTTTTTTTTCGCTATAAATGACAAATTTTCTGTGCTTTTTAAGTGGCGGCAGGCAAGTAAAATAATGTAATTTCTCCGTGTTAGCTTATCAAAGACGCATTTACATCAAAAAATGCATTTAAAAAATTATTTAGGATTTGAAATGACCAAATTAATTAATTTGACAAATATGCTCTTTTGCCTAATTTGAGAAAACACCTTTCAAAATGCCAAAAATTACATGTTGCTGAGCAAATTATAAGCTCAGCAGTGGAGTTTGACTCTGGTTTGATTATTTTGTTCTTGGTTTCATTACATTATGTTGTTTTTAACATTTAATGCAAAAATTACATTTCGAACCCAATTTCAAACATTGATATTTAAAAAAAAAACCAATTATGTTTAAAACTGTCCTGTTCTATACTATTTATGAATTATTGAATTCAATACAATTTTACTATATGAATATTTCTTAAGATTTTGAATATATAGTAAATATTTAATTACATTTATAAATTTAAATACCATGTAAATTTTTAAATGAAATTCTAATTATTTTTCTCTTTAATCTGTCTAGGCTAGAATATGAAAGCCCTTAACACTAGATGATTTTGAAGTAAAGAAAAAAAAGAAGCATATTAGTTTAACATTGTAACATCAATTCAAAAATCATGGCTTCAAAGAACTATGATAATAATCGTGAAAAAGACATGATAATATAAAATATAGCTCAAACTATAATTGTTGAACGTCAAATTCACCTTGAAAAACATATAAAATACGATGTTACATTCTGATAAAATTTACTTAAAAAGGTGCTAAAAATACATAACAGGTTTTCACAACATGAAAACCGTGATAATACAAAATAACTGCCAGATTACTGAAACTATTGATTTAGTATCATCGGAAGAGAGTGATGAAGACATAAAATATCTTGGCTCAAGTGTTTCAAAAGCCAACTCGAAAACAAGAACTGTGCCAATAACTCTAAGAAAACAAGGGATACTAATGAAAATTTCAGACGATCATTCTCAAGATTTAGAGAATACAAGAAATGAAGAAGAAAGCATAAACATACGATATTCATAAAAAGTAACATCAGAAATTAATATAAATGGTATGGAAAATATTTCTTAAGAGCCTTGCAGTAAGAGTAAAACAAGAAACACTGATGGTCAAGTTTTACTTAACAAAAAGCGAGCAGTATTGAATTTAGCTATTAAGAAAAGAAAAAGGAGGAATTCCGTACTTTCACCAGAATCTACCGATGCAGAAGAATGTTTGAATGAATCAGGCAAATGTGTAAAATCAAACTCTTCCACATTTGATATGGAAACTGAACCAATACTTGAATTTAAACCTCCTCACAAAAACATTAAAAATCAAAGAACCATAAATTTTACACCTCACTAAATGGAAAGAAACAAAAGCAGTCATGTGCATATAGATCAAATAGAAGTAATTCTGTCCTTGTTTAATCAAAAAGACGTGTTGTTATTAATAATTTAAATGTTGAATTATCAAGAATGACAAAAAAAAAAAAAAAAAAAAAAAGAGGAACATTTGATAAACACTAAAATATCAAAAGCAAAAAATGTAGAAATAATTGATCTTGATCCTGTTTCACCAAATACTCCTTTTTCAGAATCAGATAAAAACATCAGCACCTGTAAACTTGTATTACCAAATGTGGATAAAACAGAATTGAAAAGAATTCTCGAAACAGCTAACAACTTGCATTCTGATAATGCATTGCATGATTGCGACAAATCATATCAAGATAAATTGTTTTTTCCGACAGCAGGATAAGACTCAGACTAATTTGCCGAGAGCTCCATTCCTATTAATAACTTTACACTTGAAACAAAAATGGAAAATTTTGATTCATCTGATGTTCTTACGAATGTATCTCCTTTAACATTAAATAATGTTACAATTAAAATGGATAAAGAAAATTTTTATCTGGTTGATGTTGCTACTAAAGTATCTATATTAGCATTAAATGATACAATTAAAACAGAAAAAGAAAATTGTGGATTGAGTGATGTTCCAAGGAATTTACCTGCTTTAAGAATAAACAATCATACAATTGAAATGGAAAGATAAATTTTTGAATCAGATAATGTTTCTAGGAATTCATCTCTTTGAACATCGAATAATGTTTCCCATTCATCATGTTTAAAAAAATTAGAAATGCAACAAACCTTAAAAGAATTGATAAAACTTTGAAAGATCTTCTGTAGACAAAAATGTCAATAGAAAAAATGCAAATAACAAGAACGAAATTGAGAATTGCCAGAATTTACTTGGGCCAGACCAAGAAATTAGAAATTCTACAGCTGAGGAAAAGCCTACAGGCATTAAATTAGAAGAAGAAACTAAGACGTATGGCCTTCTCTGTAATAGGTTGCCAACAGAAAAAACTTTTGTGACTGATAAAATTCCTGCTAAAACTCTCAGAACATCTAAAATTCCAAAGGAAAAAATAAGTGAAGATAATCCTATGCTTCTTAATATTGAGTGAAAACAGTTTCCTACAAAATCTTCAGACATTCTATAATGTTAATCTAGCTCCATCTCCTTTAACATTAAATAATGTTACAATTAAAATGGATAAAGAAAATTTTTATCCGGTTGATGTTGCTACTAAAATATCTATATTGGCATTAAATGATACAATTAAAACAGAAAAAGAAAATTGTGGATCGAGTGATGTTCCAAGAAATTGACACATCTTCACACATTGAAATACAAAAAATCGTTCATTACATAGTTCAACAAAATATTCTCCTAACAATAATATGTTAACCACAAGTACACTTTTAAATTCTGCTCATTCATTAGGAAATTGCATGTCTGAAACAATTCCTGATTTTAATTATTTTACTAAATGGAGCCAAAGTTCTTTCTAAAACAGCTTGCAACTACAATTTCAACCAAAGCTTTTTTTCAAACAGGTCCAAGTAAGTTTTCTTTCATATATTTAAACTATAATGTGTTTTTTAAGTACATATTTTTCTGTGAATGTAATTCATATTAGTAGTATTGTAATATAGTTGTTAATCTTTCACGAGAAGAAGCATTTCAGTCTTTTGTGTCATAGCTGAATACCATTATCATCAATTCGGCATAGAGCAGAAATGGGAAGGTTGCAATATTTTCCAGTTTTGTGACATTTTGGCACTATTTATTATACGCTAGCGAAGTGATGACGTCATTTTACAGATTTCATCTGCTATGGTCACACTTGGTCACAGCGTCTAATGCTAAATATTTTAAAAACATTTATATTTAAAAATATAACGTTTTTCTGACATTTCTAGCGCTTGATTTAGATATACTAATATAAGAAGTATCATTCGTATGTATTAGATTAATGTATTTTTGTGTCAGAATTATAGACTTTTAGTTTTAAAATAAAAATCCAGTATGGTGCCATTATAAACACAGGGAATGTTTCCATTTGCCGCAAACAACAAAACATAACACAGGGCACGTTTTATTTAAACATAATTCATTTATATTGTTTTTTTTTTGTTTTTTTTTTTTTTGCGTTTTTACTTACCTTCTGTGTATTGTATAGTCTGTTAATTCTTTTTATGTTACTTGTATCTTTTATTCAGAAAACGAAGGTATAAATATTAAAATAGGTGAAATATTCATTACCTGTCAAAAAATAAACCTGTCAATTTTGTATGTTATAGTGTCATAAGTGCTGTTAGTTATTCCTTGCTATTCTTATTCTCAAATGAAGTTCTTGCGAATGAATAATTTTTAGTTTTAAACATAGTTGTAATATATATTACGAATTATAGACAAGTTGTTATATAATATATATATATATCGCTGTTTTCTTTCACAATCCAACAGACTATGTTTATACAAAACAAATAGGTGTTGCTATCCAACGTACAATTTATTCACAAGTTTAACATAAAACTCTACGTTTCGGTTTAATCTTTAAAACCTTCATCAGGAGAAAAATTTTCTAAAATATAAATCGACAACAAACTCTTTACATGCTACATTTTGAAATCAATTCAAAATACAAAACTTTCTAACTGAAACCTCTTACTCCCAAAAAAACAGTTCAGTGGCGCCATTTTTTAACCAAAGATGCAAACGAAGAAAGAAATGCTGAAAAAAGTGGAATTTTCATTGACTTTTCAAAATTGAAAGCCATATTTCTGGGATGTGAAAGGAACTATGTTTATTTATCAATTTATTTGTGTAAAATAATTTTAAAATAACTTATTTACTATCAATATTGTTTGCTCAGTTTTTAAGTCATTTTATCGTTTAAAAATTCTTTATATAGTAGAAAGTTACTAATGTCTTATATCGTTGGATTAATTAAAATACGCTTTTATTAATTTGATAAACAAATTTAATTTATACCGTGTATTGTGTTATATTTGTTATTTGATAATAATCTTAGAAAATTATGTGTTATTTATTTATTTCTCTTATAAATATTTATAAAAACCACAGACTTGAAATTATTAAATAAATATTTTACACGAAGAATCTACTTGTTAATGTTTGGGTTTTATTTTTATCCTTGCCCCAGAACCATACAGAAGAGGATAAAGCCAGTACAAATTACTGTGGCCGGCTCTGGACTCCTACTTTTGTATATGTGTCTAATGTTTGACAGTTGGGTTTGAAAAACATCCTAGCATATTAAAATTCAGCAGAATCTACATTGCTATCATTCATATGTTCCTAAAATAAGGTATTGTATCAAGAATGTTTTAGAAATTTAGCACTTCTCCTTCCCGAAAGGAAATATATACATATCCTACATATATATAATCCTACATATATATAATCCTACATATATATATATGTGTGTAGGATTTGTGAATATTTTTAAATGCCACACCATAATTGGTATCCAAATGTTCATTTATTTGTTGTTGTTTTTTCTGTTGTACTTTCAGTCGTGGGATTTTTTAAAAATTAAGCTTATCTCTGGTTTCATCTAAAATTTCAAATTTTCTTCCTATTGACGTAATTGTTTGATAATATCAATATGTTTTGTATGCATATTAGCTTTATGAAAGAATAAGTTAAACATTTTTCTGGAATCCAAATATCTTTGTTTAATCAGGTTTTACACTTTTAATAGAAAGCCAGTTTTCATTTTGTTATAGTGATTCATACTGGTGTAAAGTGTTTAATATGCTCAGTCTCACCTCTCCCCCCCCCCCCCCATCTTTGTCCTTAACACATCAAAATAAAAACAATATAATTTTAACATGGTTGTGAAAAGAATGAGAAAATATGATATAAAATTGGAACCATGAAATGCAGTATCGCTTCTAGAAAAAAGGCGTCATATTCATAATTTTGAAATAATGTGGACAATTTCAGCGACGCAAACAGAAATCATATGAAAAGTTGTGTGAATATTAGTGTCAATAAAATTTTAAGTTTCTGGAGCTTTTTATCTATATTTTTGTTAAAAATTTCTTTCCAGAGTATATATCAAAATTTGTTTGTCAATTTGTGGATATTTGAAATCAGACTCGCATTGTATCCTACAAGAGTTTCAGTTAAATAAGTTAAGGAATCTATATTAGAATGTTTTAGTCATTTTATTTGATAGCATGGAAATAATGCTTTTACAGAGACCCCATCCAAAAAATTATATGAATTTTAAAGAATTTCTAGGAATTGTATTAACTTTTTTGACATGCTGAGAGAATCAAAGAAAGGTTTTTCATTGGTTTTATATTTTGAATTTATATTTAATTGCATATTTGTAGTCATCCTGACAAAAATTTTGGAGGGGATCAAACCCTGGTAATCTCTCCTTGTCTTGAAACTTATATAAACTAGCTGACCTATTTTAGCGATCGCTTATGCTCTGTGTTTAGTGTTCCAGGGTTCGCACAGACTTTTAGACTCCTTGGAAACTCCTTAGAAATGAAAACATTCCCAAGTAGTACTTAGAACTACTTAGATAAGCAAACCACTACTTAGAAACTCCTTATATTCTATTGCGGCTTTGGACGCAAGCGATATTGCTACCGAGGGGAAAAAAATCGTGATTGGAAAACGCACGGTAAATCCTTTATGCATGTCATTCATCTGAAGCACAGCATTGATTGGGTAGGGTAATCTTAATAGCAGGGCTCCCACTAGGTCCGTTTTTCAATTATTAGGTCCGTAAAGTCCATTTTTCGACACTGTTAGCCGACCTTTATTTTAAATTTTATAGATGTTTAGCATTTAGCCAAGAATCTCGGAAAAAGCGCGTTTTTCGCAAATATGTTCCAAAAAAATACCGTCAAATTTCGTCAATCGATTGCGGAAAAAATTCTTAAATTTTGTCAAAGGATCGTGAAAAAATGCGAATTTTTCCAACAGATCGCGGGAAACTCTGATTTCTTAAAAAGATGCGAATTTCTTAAAAGACAGCAAAAAACCGCGAATTTATTCAAATGATCACAAAAAAAACGCGAATTTCGTTAAAGATCGAGAAAAAAAGCAGATTTCCTCAAAAAATCACATAAAACGCAAATTTTCTCAAAAAATCGCGAAAAATTGCGAATTTCCTCAAAAGATCGCGAAAAACACGCGAATTTCCTCAAAGGAACGCTAAAAACACACGGTTTCCATCAAAAGATGACGAAAAAACGTTAGTTTCATCAAACAATCCAAATAAAACGCGAATTCCATTAGAAGATCGCGAATTTCTCCAGAGGATCGCGGAAAACATGTGAATTTCCTGAAAAGATGGCAAAGAACATGCGAATTTTGTCTAAGGATCGCGAAAAACACGCAAATTTTGTCTAAGGATCACAAAAAACACGCAAAATTCGTCAAAAGATCGCGAAAAACATGCGGTTTCCATCAAAAGATCGCGAAAAAAACGTCAGATTCGTTAAACAATCGAAATAAAACATGAATTCCATTAAAAGATCGCGAAAAAAGCGAATTTTCCCAGAAGGTCGTGAAAAAAAAAACTTGAATTTCCTCATAAGATCGCGAAAAAAAATGCAATTCGTCAAAGTTTCACCTTCAAAGAAAGAGATTACCGCTGTTCTAAAAGAATAAATTCAAAACTTGTTATATTTTTTCTTGTATGTTGCATTTAGCATTCCTTTTTTTTTTTGCTTTTAAAATTTTCTTTAAGATGTATCATGTATGTGATATACATAATAAGTGTTTGGGGTTTGACTAATCTCTATTTATATGACCTAGGGGTGATTCTAGTCCGAAAATGTAAGGCATTCATTCCCGAAAATATTAAAAAATCGGTCACCAATCCAAAAATTCGGACATGGTCGGCGAAAAAAATTTATTTTGTCAATCATTTGTAGAAAAATCGCCAATTTCGTCAAAGGATCATGGAGAAAACGCAAATTTCGTCAAAGAATCGCAAAAAACCCCACAAATTTCGTCAAAGAATCGCGAAAAACCCCACAAATTTCGTCAAAGAATCGCAAAAAACCCCACAAATTTCGTCAAAAAATTGCGAAAAACTCAAAAATTTTGTCGAAAGATAGTAAAAACCAAAAAATTTCTTCAAAAGATCGCGAAAAAACCCCACAAATTTCGTCAAAAGATCGCGAAAAAACCCACAAATTTCGTCAAAAGATTTCGAAAAAACCCACAAATCTCGTCAAAAGATCGCGAAAAAGCGCGAATTTCGACAAAGAGCCATGGAGAAAACGCATAGCTAGTGTCAGGAGTGGATTTCCCCCCCCCCCCCTCCCTTCCCCCCTGGTGTAACTTTTCAGAAGATTTGCTGTGAATTTCAGAAATTTTTTTTTACTCACAAGGGAACCACTTTTGGTGTTGCTCGCACATAGCATTGAGACCTGGTGCATTTTAAAGACCTATATTATGAAGTTTGAGAATCAATAAAATTTTTCTGTTAAAATAATATTTCTTGATTATACAGCAGCATAACTTTCTGAAAATGCAATTGTCGAGACCACTTATCGGACTATTAACATAGAATTTTTTTAAAGAAAAGCATTTAAAAATAAAAACTAGTTAATAATAAGTATAAAATATTGAAAAAAGTTGGAAAATTCCTTCAAAAACCAACGAATTTGATTTTAAAAAATTGCAACTTTATATTCATATTATTGGCGGGGAAACAGTTGGCGTTTATTTTCAAAAGTAGAGTTCTTTGGCAACCCTAGTCAAATGTCATAGCTGAATTTGTTATAGCTAGAAATTGCAGTATCCGACCTATTTCGTCACAGTAATTTTTCTAAATTGTGTAAAAATATTAATTTACTTTATGATTACTTTTACCGAAGGACCATTTAATAAAGCAACATTTCATTTTAAACGTTCGAAACTTTATTTCATTCGATTTCAAAAGAAAATAATTTGCTTATTTTGTATTTCACTAAAAAATATATTTCAATGATCTTCGAAGCTTTTATAGAATTATATTTATTACTTATATATTTATCGTCTGCATAGAAAAAAAAATAAAAACCTAATATTTGTTTCTTATGCTATCAATTATAAAAAAGAAATCGCAATCTGATATAATTCTAGTAATATGCTCTGTGCATTTTCTCTTTGGATAAAGCGTGCGGAAAAATTGTAGCACCATATTTGGTGACTTAACTCACTTTTGGCGTGAAATAAACAACTAAATATGTAATAATAAAAAATTAAAAGTATAAAAAAGTACATAAAATATTATTTTAACAGAGAAATTTTTTCGGTTCTCTAACTTTTATGTATAGGGCTACAAAATGCACCAGGTCTCGATGCTAGGTGCGAGCAACACCAAAAGTGGTTCCCTTGTCAGAATCACCCCTGTTTGACCATTGGTCTCTGCATAAAAAAGTAGATTGTCAATTTTGTATTTAAACTTACGAAATCAATAAGCAATATATTGTGAATACTGTGCAATTTCAGCACTAACAATTGGATTCTAATAGAGTAAAATTTGTTTTTGAAATGTTTTTCTCTCCAAACAGGCATTAAAAATTGGAGTGTGCATATCACATAACGATGCAGCACATAAAAACATTGACAACAACAACAACAAAAAAATGCCAAATCCTTAAAATTTTTTGGACTCCTTGGATTTTTTGGGTACTCCTTGGATTTTTTCTTCCCAACTCTGTATGAACCCCGTGTTCTCCATTCAATCTATTTCGATTTTCTGTCCTTAATTTGGCTTCTTCACTTTCAAGCATTCGCCAAGATCTTTTATGGACATTTCAAATGATATTTTGAAGCTGTATAACGAAAGATCACGGAACTTTGAAGGGGGGTTTCTCTGAGACCTATAGCGGCAGGCTGTTGTCTCAAATGATCCACTAAACATCACGGAGCTCTTTCCTCCACGGTGAAATGTAAATAATCCCGATTGCCCTAAATCCTGCCAAAGGACTTTTACCAATGAGATGCGTTTCTAGGGCGTTGCCATTAGACAGTAACAAATAACTGCGAATTCTGTGCCACGTACGTTAGAGTAATATAGATTTGCAAATAAGTGATTACTGTCATACTTATAAGTATAATACAAACTACAAAAGTATTTTAATCAGGGCTGTCTGCCTACCTACCCGCCCAAAAAAAACCCGGGTGGGTTTTATAAAAAAAACCACTTAATAAAACCCCCCAAAAAACCACATAAAAGTGGGGTTTTTTGGTTTAATATGAGTTTTTTGCTGCACAGTATTATTTATTTTTAATTACTACTTATTTGTTATGATTCTGTTATACATGTAAGATAAAAATTTAATTAAATTTAGGTTTTCAGACATCTTTGTATAAAAAGATAAAAATGATCTGAAAGAACTGCAAAACCCAAACCTCATAAAAAATTAAAAATACAAGTTCTTTGGATTATATTAATTTGGTGAGGGTTGGGTGGTTGGGTCTTGCAGTTCTTTCAAATCATTTTTAATTTTTATGCAAAGATGTCTGAAAATCTAAATTTAATTGAAATTTTATCTTACATATACAATAGAATCATAACAAGTAGTTAAACATAGTTGGCACTGTTCAAAGAAATGCACAGCAAAAAACTCCAAAAACCCAAAAGAAACAAAAAAAACCCATGAGTTGATTTAAAAAAAAAAGGGGGGGGGGGTTTCAGCCCTGATTTTAATTATATTTATATGATACAGTCAAATCTTTTTTGACAAAGTTATTATAGTATTTCTTTCAATACAGTGTTTTCAGTCAGTCAAAAATTTTTTAACAATGTTATTATAGTATTTCTTACTATATCGTGTTTTCAGTCATTGTTAAAAAACATAGTCTACTTTTGGGCACCTACCAAAACTCATTTTTTGAAGTATATAACGTTTGTAGCACCTACTGTCACTTTAATGCTCTTGCATCGTTTCTGAATATCACATAATATAAAAATGTACCTTCTTATGAAATTTGCTTGAAAACTGTAGCTCAATTTAAATGCCTTTTAAAATTATTTTCAAGTAATTTTTTTTTAATCCATCTCAGCAATGAACATTTGTTTACTACAATAAGGTAATGTAACTACAGATAAAATTAGCAGAATTAGCAATTTGTTGCCCAATAGTGAAAAATAAAAATAAAAAATAAAAAATAATCATTCTGTAAATTCTTTATATTTATGGAAATTATCATTTTTTATTGTTTGTAATGATTTTAGTATTTAAAAAGGAAAATTAATTTTGAGTATGAAATGTTTGTATTTGACATATATTGGAGTTTTAATATGTATATGTCAATTTTTGTTTTCATTTTAGTATAGCAGTAATTTATTTAGGGAGTCATCTGTTAGAATGGTTATATGCTTTGCTGCTGACTGTTCTCACCGTTCAGGTAGAGAAATATGTTCTTTCTTCAGGCTTTCCAGGTATATATTTATATATCTGAACTTTTTATGGAATTTATTTCTAGATTTCTGAACAGTAAAATTTCTTTTTTTATATAAATGAAGATAATGAGAATAATACTATACTTTTAAAGTTATAAATGTGATACTGTCATTTCTATGATGGTGATTAGTATTCCCTTTGTTCTAAACTATTTTTTAAAGTGCAATGCCTCTCCTATTTAAAAAATTTCTATAATTCTCTCATTTCATTTGGAAAAACATAAGAAATTATTCAATTACAGTCGAACCCGGTAATAGCATCCTCAGTTATAGTGACAACTCGGTTATAACATCAAATTCTGCAGTCCCCATGAAATTCCCATAGACACCAATGTTATAGTAACTTGGGAATAACGACATAATTTAAACAGCAACCCCGGTTATTGCATCAAAAAATGTACATAAACTAATATATTTATTCTCAGAAAATGGGGCAATATAATCTGTTTTCACAACAAAGAAGTCCAATTTGTCACCGATGGGACACATTGAAATCACTGCTGGCTCAAGTTCACGCCTACACCAAATTTTTTGGACCCATCTTGCAATATCGGCCAAGAAATAACTCTGAGGGGTAGGTAGTGAACAGGGTGAAACTTTTGCTCCTTATCTGTCTAAACCTAAGCAAATAGCATAGAAGGCCAGTTATGTAAGATAAGGTTGATAAGAAGGGAAGAATCGAAGGACACTTGGCGCTTGACCAAAGAAATTATAAAAGAGTGTAGCGTTTCTGACGTGACAGTAACATCATGCATTTGGTTTTCTGTTCTCTCGTGCTTTGAGTAAGAAACGTTGATTATTATGGCATCCTTTTACGGATGCTTCACCAAAATTACAGAAAAGTTCTTTCTTTGGGAGTTAAAGTTAATATTATTAATACATTGGATAAAGGGAAGAAGAAAGCTGATGTTTGTTGAGAATTTGGTTTAGTAAATTCAACTGTGTGCTCTATCTGGAAAACCAAAGAGAAAATTTTAAGTGCCTTTGAACAAAATGGCAATTATGTTAAGAGAATGAGGAAGCTGGATAAGGAAAATCTTGATGGGTCATTGCTAAAATGGTTTAAACAGCAAAGAACTATGAATGTTGATGAGTGGTCCAATGATGATGTCAAAAGCAGAACAGCTGGACAAGTTGCTTGGGTATGAAAATTTTGTTTCTCTATTTCAAATTATGAAAATCGATTTAAAGCGTGTTATAGAATAGTGTTTCACAAGGTATGTGGTGAAGAAAAAAGTGTCGACGATAAGTGTGTTCAGGATTGGCTAAGCGATGTATAGCCAAAAGTTTGACAAGGCCAGACAAGGACATTTTTAATGCAGATGAGATGGGCCTCTTTTTTAAGCTTACTCCCGACAAAACTCTTTCATTTAAGAACCAAAATTGTTCTGGTATAAAATTGTCAAAGGACAGAATTACAGTTCTTGTGTGCAGAAACAATGGCTAGAACAGAGAAGAAAACCATGACCGTGATTGGAAAATCTAGGCGTCCACGATGTTTCAAAAACATTATAATGCTTCCAGTCAACTACCAACACAGCCGAAAGGCTTGGATGACATCTGAGTTGTTTGAAGCTGAATTGAGGTGATGGGATAAGGAACTCTGCAAACAAAAGCAAAAGATTCTACTCTTAGTTGGTAACTGTCCTGCCCATCCAGAGGTAAAAACTTGCAGAAAATACAGTCAGTGTTCCTGCCACCAAATTGTACAAGCAAGTTGCAACCTATAGATCAAGGTGTAATCAGGAGAATTAAGAGCAACTATCAGAAGTGCGTGTTTATGCACATTTTTAAATGCTCAGATGAAAAAAAGGTTTGCAGTATAAATATTTTAATTGCAATTAATTTTTTGGATAAATCCTGGAGACGTGTTGCAGAAAAAACGATTCAAAGCACATTTCGACATGCCGGTTTTGTTTCTACAGAAGAAAGTGTTAGCGAAATCCTACAAAGAGAAGAAGAAGATTTGCCTTTGTCAGAGTGGAATCTTTGATTCAGAAGATCTGATGATTTGCCTTTTTATGAAAATTTGGACAAGTTTGTTGTTGTAGGTGGCGATGTGGTAATTTCGGAACTTAAATCTGATTTGGAAATTGTCCGAGAAGGGCAGAAAACAGAGGAAGCTCTCAGTGATGATGAAGAAGGACTGCGTTTCTGACGTGACAGTAACATCATGCATTTGGTTTTCTGTTCTCTCGTGCTTTGAGTAAGAAACGTTGATTATTATGGCATCCTTTTACGGATGCTTCACCAAAATTACAGAAAAGTTCTTTCTTTGGGAGTTAAAGTTAATATTATTAATACATTGGATAAAGGGAAGAAGAAAGCTGATGTTTGTTGAGAATTTGGTTTAGTAAATTCAACTGTGTGCTCTATCTGGAAAACCAAAGAGAAAATTTTAAGTGCCTTTGAACAAAATGGCAATTATGTTAAGAGAATGAGGAAGCTGGATAAGGAAAATCTTGATGGGTCATTGCTAAAATGGTTTAAACAGCAAAGAACTATGAATGTTGATGAGTGGTCCAATGATGATGTCAAAAGCAGAACAGCTGGACAAGTTGCTTGGGTATGAAAATTTTGTTTCTCTATTTCAAATTATGAAAATCGATTTAAAGCGTGTTATAGAATAGTGTTTCACAAGGTATGTGGTGAAGAAAAAAGTGTCGACGATAAGTGTGTTCAGGATTGGCTAAGCGATGTATAGCCAAAAGTTTGACAAGGCCAGACAAGGACATTTTTAATGCAGATGAGATGGGCCTCTTTTTTAAGCTTACTCCCGACAAAACTCTTTCATTTAAGAACCAAAATTGTTCTGGTATAAAATTGTCAAAGGACAGAATTACAGTTCTTGTGTGCAGAAACAATGGCTAGAACAGAGAAGAAAACCATGACCGTGATTGGAAAATCTAGGCGTCCACGATGTTTCAAAAACATTATAATGCTTCCAGTCAACTACCAACACAGCCGAAAGGCTTGGATGACATCTGAGTTGTTTGAAGCTGAATTGAGGTGATGGGATAAGGAACTCTGCAAACAAAAGCAAAAGATTCTACTCTTAGTTGGTAACTGTCCTGCCCATCCAGAGGTAAAAACTTGCAGAAAATACAGTCAGTGTTCCTGCCACCAAATTGTACAAGCAAGTTGCAACCTATAGATCAAGGTGTAATCAGGAGAATTAAGAGCAACTATCAGAAGTGCGTGTTTATGCACATTTTTAAATGCTCAGATGAAAAAAAGGTTTGCAGTATAAATATTTTAATTGCAATTAATTTTTTGGATAAATCCTGGAGACGTGTTGCAGAAAAAACGATTCAAAGCACATTTCGACATGCCGGTTTTGTTTCTACAGAAGAAAGTGTTAGCGAAATCCTACAAAGAGAAGAAGAAGATTTGCCTTTGTCAGAGTGGAATCTTTGATTCAGAAGATCTGATGATTTGCCTTTTTATGAAAATTTGGACAAGTTTGTTGTTGTAGGTGGCGATGTGGTAATTTCGGAACTTAAATCTGATTTGGAAATTGTCCGAGAAGGGCAGAAAACAGAGGAAGCTCTCAGTGATGATGAAGAAGGGCAAGAAATTGATGAAGTACTACCATCTGGAATCAAAGACGCTCAGCAAGCAATAAGACTGTTGTCACATTTTTATGAGTCCCAAATCACAGATACAATTATCTTTAAATTTATCGGACACATTGAAGATGACATAGAAAGAAAATTAATACGAATACGAATTTTGCTCGGAAAATAAACAAAAGAAGATTGAACATTTTTTCTCTTCAAATATGTCCTCCTAGGTCTATTACTATCATGTTATGCAGGAATAAATTCCTTTTTTCCTTGAAAAAATATAGTAAGTGTGTTTTTTACTCATTTTATAATTTATTATACAATTTATATCACCATTATCATTTTATAAGTTGTAAAATAGGGTGGTGTGCACGCGTTCTTTACTTATACCCTATGTTTCTGACCCGACCTCGGTTATAGCATCATAATTATTGCGGTCTCTTGAATGACGCTATAACCGAATTTGACTGTATGTTATAATTGAATTGTACTTTTTATTTTTAGTTCATAAAATCATTCAAAATTAATGTTACTTAATTTCAGAATTTGTCCTATTTAATTTCATATTAATATATGAATTTTTTCCACATTACTATTTGATTTTAAAAATATGTATATATTAATCTAGGCAAGCTGACAGAGATCCCATACCATCTTCAAGGTTATGCAGCTGCCATTTTCCAGCTGGAAAAAAAGAAAATGGTCCCAATTTTTTTGCGTATAACCAAAGATCTAGACTCTCATTTAATTCTCCTGAAAAATGAAGGTAAAATAAATCATTAAAGTGTTAAATATTCTCATACAGTTATACAAAAATGTCTTTCTTTAAATATGATACAGCATGAAAATGATCAGCAACTTCTTTCAATATTATTGATAAAACAAACTTTGTCTTTAATTCGTAGTTTCATTATACACTTTTTTGTTTAAAAACTTTAATTTTTATTATTATACATTTTAGTGTCCATTTACAAATAATTCTAAATCAAAATCAAGTCAATTTCTTAATGTTATTTTATCGATATATTTTTATAGGGCAAAAGTTTCAAAACAAGCAGATGTTAGTGACACACCACAACAGCAAACACAAATTGATAATCCGCAGCCAACATACATTGATGACATACCATCCCAGCAAATAGAATCTGATAGTCAACAACCACAGCAACAGAAAATTGATAGAGACAAGTTGAACAGGGAAATTCTAATCTTACAGGCAGAGATTTTAATGTTAAAATCAGAAAATGAAAAATTGCAGCAAGAAAGTGGAAGATTTTTATTCAAACAAATTGCAGCAAGTGATAAGCTTCTCTCTCTATATACTGGTCTGCCTAATGCTAAAATTTTTTACAGCATAGTAAATTATATTAAAAGGTTAGACTTTGAATACGTGTATGGCTGGAGAGTTGAGCAGTTGGCAATGGAAAAGCAGCTCTTCATTACACTTCAGAAGTTGAGGCAAAATTTTAAATTTAAAGATAGAGCTGTCAGGTATTCCGTATCGGATACCTTAATCAGAAATATATTTTTTACAGTTTTGTCTCTTCTACATGAAAGCTTGTATAAGGAGTTTGTAAATAATCAAAATCTGCCATCATTGGAAAAAATTCAGAATACAGATCAGGCTTCTAAGAAATTCCCTAACTGCCGCTTCATAATTGATAGCACTGAAATCTATATAAGAAATACCAGGAAAAATTTAGAAGCACAGAGGCAGACATATTCTCACTATAAAAAGAGGCAGACATTAAAAGGCTTGGTTGCTGTCACCCAAAAGGAATAATTTGTCACACCAGCAAACTTTTTCCTGGCTCAACATCAGATAAAATGCTTTTTGAAGAATCGGGGCTATCAAATTTTCTTAATCCTGGAGACATGATATTGGCTGACAAAGGATTCCTTATACATAACCTTCTGCCTCAGGGAGTTAACGTCAACATTCCTCCTTTTGCTTTTCAACCACATTTCACTCCAGAGGATGCCACATGCACAACCCAAATAGCTAAAAGAAGAATCCATGTGGAGCGAGCTATACAGAGAATAAAAATATTTCAGATTCTTGATAACATTTCACATAAATATGTCTTCTGCAACAAAAATTTTTAAAGTTTGTGCTTTGCTAGTAAACTTACAAAACCCTCTGATAAAAAAAAGAAAAAATAATTAAATGTTCACACTTAAATTTCAACTATACATCTTATTTTCTGCATATTCTCTTATTTTTATGTTAACTATTTATCTGCCTCATTTCTCCCTTAAAAAGCATCCTTTCTTCAGTGACTTACAATTTGCTGTTCCACATATTTTATGCAGATGTAGAATGTTATTTAAGGGGTTTTTTTTCTCCTTCTGCTTATACAGGGTGATCAATTTAAAAGAGTACCCGTTTGTTTTTGTTTTTTTTTATTATTATCCACATCTATAATATATGTAGCAACACTTTCAACATCATTACTTATTTAGTATGTCTATATTTAATGTACGGGCAGTGTTGAATTCAGACACTTTCCTAAGGGAGGGATTTCTGTGGCTCCGGAGGGGGGGGGGTACTTCTTGTACCCTCGGGCCACCCCCTGAATTCAACACTGTGTGCAGGTATAATTTTTTTTTCCATGCAAAAACTCGTTTTTTAAATATAAATTTGCTTGAACATCATTAATAATTTTTAATATGATTCTGCACAAATGATTTGAGTAAACCGTTTGTTTCTTTCAAAGTTTCTATTTTATTTATTTTTCAAAACTCAATTCGTAAGATTATGTTTACTTCTTAGGTGAAGCTTGGTTCCACCTTAATGAGTATGTAAATAGCCAAAATTTCCACTCATGGAGTCAAGACAATCCCCATGAGCTAAGAAATTGTCTTTACATATCCAAAAGATTGGTGTGTGGTGTGTGCTCTCAAGGCAAAAAGTGATAGGACCAATTTTTTTAACCCAAACCATCAATTCTAAAGTGTACCTGGAAATAATTCAAACTTTTATTGCTTCACTGAGGATATGGACTGTTACTGTACTGCTGGTTTCAGCAAGATATGCACTAAAGTGTTTCACAATACAATTCTACCAAGATTCTATGTTAACTGTTATTTCATTATGAAATATTAAAAAAAAAAAAAGTATGGGTTTTTGATCTGCTTTATTAATAAATGTGTCTGTGACTTCCAATTTGCTGCTCCACATGTTAAATATATTTTATAAAGATCTAAAGTTTTATTTGGATTTTTTTTTCTTTTGCTGATATATATATGATTTATTGATTAAACATTTATACCCAGGAAGGTTAATGTAGTCGCCTGGTGGCGTGGTCAGTAAGCAGAGGCTGCTGTCACCCCGAGGGCCCGGGTTCGAGTCTCTGGGTAAGACATGGATGTAATTGTGAATGTCCCATTATAGTTATATAATATATGTAATGGAAAAATAAAAACTGTTGTGACTGGTTGTTGTTTCTGTATAATAAGGATCATTCGAGGCGACAGCCATTGTAGCTATAGGCCCCAAAGCGTTCTCCATTTCGGTGGACTTCAAGGTTAATGTAATTTGAACTACTATTATGTACATATACTAAAAGAATTCTGCATTATACATTTTCTTTGCATGTGCTAAACTGCTTCAGAGTACAATTATCAGGTTTATATGATTAACGTTTATTTCATCATGAAATATTCTAAAAAATACGTATATACTTTATAAAGATCTAAAGTTTTACTTGGATTTTTTTTTCTTTTGCTGATATATCTGTGTATATTATTAAAAATTTATGCCCAGGAAGGTTACTGTAATTTAATTTGCTATTTACATGTATTAAAAATATATTTATATACGATTATCTTTGCATGCGCTAAACTGCTTCAGAATACAATCATCGGGTTTACAGGATTAACATTTATTTCATCATGAAATATTCTTAAAAAATACGTATGTATTTTTTATCTGCTCTCCTGTGATTTCTAATTTGCTGCTCCACCTGTGAAATATATTTTATAAAGATCTACAGTTTTACTTGGATTTTTTTTTTCTTTTGCTGATGATATATCTGTTTATATTAATTAAACATTTATGCCCAGAAAGGTTACTGTAATTTAATTTACTATTATGTACATATATTGAAAAAAATATTTATATATGATTATCTTTGCATGTGCTAAACTGCTTCAGAATACAATTCTACCAGGTTTACATGATTATATTTTATTTCATCATGAAATATTTTAAAATATTTATGGGGTTTTGTTTATAAATGTATCTGCTCTTCTGTGACTTGTAATTTGCTGCTCCACTTGTTAAATATATTTTATGAAGATATAAAATTTTATTTGGATATTTTTTTCTTTTGCTGCTATATTTGTTTTATTGATGAAACATTTATATCCAGGAAGGTTGCTGTAATTTTAATTAGCATTACATATCATACATACATTAAAAAAAATCTGTATTATAAAGGGTTTTATTTGTATGCACTAAAGTGTTTCAGAATATAATTCTATCAATATCTATCATTAATTTTTATTTCGTTATGAAATGTTTAAAAAATATATTGTTTTTTTTATCTTCTTTGTTTTTAATATTTTATGATCTAAAGTTTTATTTAGATACTTTTTTTTTTTTCTTTTACCCATTGATATATGTGTTTTATAGATAAAAATTTATACTCATGTTTGTTATAATTTTATTTGGTGTTTAGTACATGCACTTGAAAAATTTTGTATTACCGTATATACTCGCGTATAAGTCGAGGAATTTCTGACAATTTTTGGTAAGCAAATTTGGGGGGGTTGACTTATACGCGAGTCAGTTAAAAAAGAAAAACCAAAAACTTCGAATACTGCAAAATTATGGCTTTTTATGTGTATGAATAAAAAAAATAATACATAAAATATACAAATAATAATAACAGAGTTTCCCCAGGTTTAAAAAAGGGCAGGGTGGTGCTTGTGGGAAAAGGGCACTTTTGGATTCCAAAGGGCATGTTTTGGATTCTTAAGGGCATTTCTTGAAAATTTTAAAGGCATTCTTTTGATTTTTAATATTTAATAGACAGAACACTATTTTAAAGACAGCAATGAGTCAATTTTTACTATACAAGTAATTTTTTTTAATAAACAAAGGAGTAAAGGCACTTTTTTCAGGTGAGGGCAACAAGGGAGCTAATTTTTTAAATGAGGGGCAAGAGGGGTGCTATTTTGTAAACCTAAGGGCAGGCAGGGTGCAGCACCTTCCTGAAACTGTCTGGGGAAAACCCTGATAATTTATCATCTAAAAAAATTTCAGTGATTTGTTTTTGTTTACTTACTACCTTTTCGCATTGGCAAGTGAAATCTTTGGTTTTATTTTGTGCAAAACTGAAGTAAAAAGTTAGGGGGTCGACTTATATGCGAGTATATACGGTATATATGTTTATAATTGCATGCACTAACTGTTTTAGAATACAATTCTTCCTGCATGATTAATTTTATTTCATCATGAAATATTTCCTGATTTTTGATCTGTTATTTATAAATATATCTGCTCTTTTGGATTTTTTTTCTTCTCTGATGCTGTATTATCAGTGAGGTGCATTACAAAATGTTTATTGTAGAATATTGTACACATAGATTTACCATACATTTATAGGAGAGACTCAAGATTTAATCTGCAGTATTATCTATGAGTGTTACTTGCTAAAAGTGCATTTTAAGTTATGATATGCAAATTTCAGTTTACTGATTTTTTTAATCATGTTGTGCATAAATTCTGTAGAGCATATACAGGTTATTATCAGAGTTATATCTATGACAATGAATAAATAAATGAAAATGAATGGGCCAGGCTGGGTATCATTCTAAGTATTTCAGCTGGTAGAAAATCTGTGTGCTGTACCGATGACCCATGGTTCAAGTCTGGGCTTGGACACTTTTTCACTCTGTTGGCTGTATGCCTTTTTAAGCAATTAAAATTTGAAATATTAGACAATGAATAGCTTAAAGTTTTTATTCAATTATGCACTTTCCAGCTGAACTATATGTAGTGTATAATGCATGTTTTGTATCATATGTTTAATGAGTTTTAAAATCATCTTTTGCGTTATTAAGCAGTGAAGCCGCATTAAAGTATTCTGAATGTGTTTGAAAGGGGTTTATAATCTATGTTTGATGCATGATTTTTATTTTGTTTTTCACTTGTAATGTTACTGAAATTCCACTGAAGAACTATTTTCTGTTGACTAAAGAATTGTTATAAAAATATGTAATAAAATGAGTATTGTCCTTTATAAATGTGTCTTTGCATTTATTTCTGTTAGGCATATCTCATGGAATCGAAAATTTCATACTTATTCGTTGTCCAAATCAACCAGTAGATACATGAACTTAATTGCACAGTTGTTATTGTTTCTTTCCTATTATTTAGATTTTCATTTAATATTTTGTTTGAAGATTTTAGTTACAGTATAATTTTTAAGTAGTAACCTTCGTCTTGTCTAATGATAAATTTCTGGATTAAATAAGACAAAGATTACTGTTTGGAAATCCTGGTACTAAAAAGAAAATGTCATTAAAGGGCAATTATTCTCAAGGTATTAAAGAACTGAACATTTCTAAGATGAATTTTTGGTTTCAGTCAAGTAATTGTTCCTTTGTAACATGTCTAAAGGTTTTAATATGTTACTGTTTGGCATGTGCACTTTGTTTACATAAATATAAACCACAAAGAGAAGATTCACTAAAAAGGCACTGCAATTTGAATATTATTTCTGTAATCTTAATTTTGAGCATTTATTATTAAATTTTATTAATCTTTAAGAACAGTGACATTCTATACATAAACACATTTTAAAGCCTAATATCAGCTTTAAGGGGGCTGGTCTCTCAGCTTCCAATTTCCCCTCACTAATGTCAAGTCTATGGGCATTGGATACATTCGTATATTTAAAATACCACCTCAGGAAATTAATATTTTTAACTTCTATTTTTTGTGTACACTTCCTAAAAGATGTTTCTTTTTTTCTTAGTTATCAAAATATCTGTAAAGTATAGACTTCATTTTATATGAAGTGTTAAAATCTTACTCACAGTTCGTCCGCTTTTAACACACAAAATTCAGCATACATTTTAGAAATATTTTGAAATTAAGAAAAAAAGAGACATCCTTTTAGAAATTATAAAATTATATTATTAAAAATATGAATTTTCCGAGAGGATATTTTAAATATACGAATGCATCAAAAGTCCATAGACTTAACATTACGGAAGAGAATTCCGAAGCTGAGTGACCAGCCCCCTTAAGTGATTTTCTTTAACATCAAATTAATATTTATAAAAAAAATAAAACTAATTTAATTAAGAAAATTCAATAAATTACATAAATTTATGGGTAACATATTCTGTACACCAGTGGAAACTTTTCAATAATTTTTTAAAAAATGGAAGGAAGTAGAAAAATTATGAACTTCACACATTGGTTAAATACTGAATGGTCTTTTAGAAGTGTAAATGAAGCACAAGTTTTAATCATGTTAATATTTAAAAAATTACAGCTGTTTACTAAAAGACAACTAAAGTACAAGAAACATCAAGTGAAAAATAACAATAGTTTTTTAATCTTTTTTTTTCCTATTTAAAAGAATAAATATGGAAAAGTAACAAGAATCCAAATGCTACGCATTATTTTCAGCATTCAAGTTTGTAAGAAAAAAAAAATTATATACATAATGGAACAAATATATCCCTTGTGAAAAAAAATAGAGGAAACAGCTCTACTCGTTATTCAAAGAAAGTTAAAACAAATAAATATATTTTTAAAGAACAAAAAATCGCTTTTTTAAAAAGGCAAAGAGTTAACACATCACTGTATTTTTTATGTAACTGCAAGCACATAAGCAACATATAGTAATTATATTACTTCATAGGTTATATTCTTATACAAAGGGTCACAAAAAAGAGTGAAATATGCTTTAACTTTTTACTTGTTGGAGATACATAGGCAATGTAAATTAAGGTAGAAGTTAAGATGATGATGATGATGATATAGCCCCATCATTAATTTTCAAAAAGTTACAATTTTTCAAATTTTTATACAGTCCCTGATCTAATAAGTTATATTTAGAAATGTTTTTTTGACAAGTTATCTCCAGCAGGTACAAAATAAAAAAATATTTCATCTTTTAGGGATGCCCACTATACAAAAGGTAAAAATACCAATTAGCTCTTCCGGGACCATAGGGGTGTATAGAGGATTTGTTTATGGTATAAGTAATAAAGAAAAGTAATATTTCCCTCATTTAATGAAAGCATTTTCATGGTTATAATATATAAATAAAGGTAACTAAAAAAAAACTTACCAACTGAATAAAAATCTTATATAAGAAGCTAGTCTGAAGAGGTTAAAAATATCCAAGAATTGTAACTTTTAAATGTAAATCGGAAGCATTCATTACATTAAATATAGTTATGTGGCAATCTGATGTGTTGCTTTGGAATTGCATGAGATGATTTAATTCTTTTGGAGAAAATGAAATTTAACTTTATTGTAAATTTAGAAGGCAAATATATTAATTTTATTAAATACAATATTTCAAATAATAAATTTTATTTACAATTTAAGTCAAAAGCTTTTATAATGAAAACGTACATATTTATAACTATTTGCCACAAGCTTTTTTGTTCTTCCAAGATTTGGCTTTGGATTTTTTGGAGCTGGAGAAATGACATCATTTGTGTGAACTTATATAAAAATGACTTTGTTTTGGCAAATTTATTCAAAAGCATTTACATTTATGAATTAAAATAAATGCTTGGAGAAATATAATTTTCCTCGCTAAAACATTGTGTTTAACTGTCCTTGTGAAAACTTTTAATTGTCATCTTAAGAAAATAGTTGAAAATCTTTTTTTTACCTTAAATTAAATTAAAAAAGCTACTTTTTTTTATGTCAATAGAATTTGTCTCAATTCAGCAGACGGTTTTTTGCTTTCTAAAATAAACTGATTCCTGAAGCTTAAATATGAGAAAATTAGTTTGTATTTCTTGAAAAATACAATTCAAGAACAATGTATTATTTTCACTATCCACTTAAATAAAAATTAATTTCGATTAGAAAATTATGTTGAACAAAGAAAGACTATAGAACTATATAAGACTGTATAGACTATACAACTAAAATTTCATTGTCAAGTGTTGCTATTTGCAAAATAACGTCAGCGTTTGTTTAACCTTTATAAAATAAATACAAAAATGAAAAATTGTTTTTAGTATTAAAATAAAAGTTTTTAATTTGCTTATAAAACAATAAGATGTAGCAAATGTCCATGCCTTTCTTTTCCATAAAAAATAAAATGGAAAGAAAGATAAATATTCACATAAGAACTATAAACAAAATTATCCGGATATCCATATAATATTAAAAAAATTTAAATAAAATTCAAGTAGTAAAAAATATATATTATAAATCGATATCTGCATCAAGTTTCAAATTTAGGCTTTTGGAGAATAAGACTGATAAAAATAAAAATTCATGGCACCTTTTAATGGTCATGTAGTTAAAAGAATAAAAATATATATATATATATATATATATTTTTTTTTTTTTGAAAAAAAAAAAAAGAGACCATAGTAAGTGAAAATAAATGTTCTATTCAATATTTTTAGTTAAATTTCTGATAAAAAGCAGGCATAATTGGTTGTAAATAAGTTCTTTCACTTCAATGAATAGGTTAGACTGATAGCACCCTCTTATCTCCTTAAAGAAATGGGAATCACTTATGCAATATAGAAATTTGTCACAATTTCAGTAATTAATTTTAAAGCAACTAATTAAAATTTAAAGAATTTTTCTAATGAAACATTCAAATTATTTACCATCAGATCTTGACGGGTACTATCTAGTATATAAATACACATATATCAAATAGACAATAAAATAGTTTATATTAATATGTATTCTGAGAAATATTGCATATATTTTCTTTTAAAACAACAGATTATTTTAGAATTAAGAGTTTTGAGAGGAATATTTTTAAAATTAAACGTTGCAGCATGTTATGCTTTGAAGAATGTATATATATGCATAATTTTTTTGCAATTTCACATACGTAAAAACATGATGAAAAAAATCACAAGGGATATCTAACCAATTGTTAAAATATTTATATTATAGAATATATATATATAGTTTTATAAAAAGAAATAATTTTTTTAAGATTTTCAGCCCCCCTCTTTGATTACAGGTACAATCAAAGATTCTTTTGGGGTCCATACCATCAGATTACATGCTCTTTTGTCCATAAGGTGCAACATACCTTGTATCTGATGATAATATTTGAACCCCAGGACATGCTTAGTGTTTAGATGCACATCTAATGTGCATTCATGTACTAAATTGTTGTTTATCTCTTCTGTTTCAACTTCGAAGTTTTCCTGTTTAGATATTAAATACCATTTTTTTTATTTGACTTCTGCCAAAATGTCACAATCTTTTTTTAGAAAATGGACACTTCTATTACATCATGGTGACCAACTAATGCATCTGGGGAGCAGCCAATCAAACCAGATGTGTGGAAATAAATTCCACCAAACTTCAACTGAACACTTTTTAATGATTGAAAAATTTCTAGGGCTGCTGCTTCATGGCTAACTCCCCATTGAATGGCTTTTTTGGTTTCCAGGTTATATTCGCCATTCAATGTTTTTAGTGTACTGGGAGGAATACTGCTGTTTTGTATTGCTTTTAATACAACACCAAAATTAGAAGCAGTAATCCTCCCTTTCCTATATATACCCTAGAGGGAATTTTTCTTTGTCCCATGGTTTCTGAAAAAAATTTCTCAACTTCGTCTTCATTTAATTTCATGTTTTCAATGATAGAATTGACTTTATTATCAGATGAAGCAGCTGCTTTAACAATTGCATTGAATGATTTTGGTATATTTCTACCAGTTTCTTCAGTCATGAGCTATACTAGGCCACACTTTGGTGCACTCTCTTTAAGTTCATTAAACAAAAAATCTCTATCTTCATCTGTTGGCTTTTTTTTTCAAAACAGATTTTGTTTCACCAAACAGGTCTTCCACGTCTTTCCTTTTATTGGTTTGTTTCTATGCATTCCACACACATGGCTTATCTGTGCAACTAACATTTATGTAATTTAACAATTATGTAACATTTGTGCAACTAACACATAAATTAGCGTTGCAGCCATGTGATGGCCCTTATCCCTTCCTTTCATGCACTCGTATTCAGCTGACAATATTTTACCTTCAAATACTTCAATCTGAAAATAAGAAAATTCAGATTACAAGAATAGTAATGCACACAAAACTCTATCGATAATTCAAAAGATATATAACTTTCATTGAGCAATGTTTATTATTATTTATTTGCATGTGGTGTCTTTTTCCCTGAAAGTTCAGATAGCTAACTCCTGTTCAGACTTTACAAAATCTAAAAATATATTAGTTTGTTCAATTAAAGTGGTGCATATATTGAAACTATATACCCATTTAAAAATGAATATACATTGGAAAAAAAGATTGGCCCCAATAAATGAATTGCCATTAGCGCACAAGAAAGTGTGGCAAAAAATTGCACATGAGCAGGTGCACTGGGTATATCATACCCGATGGGTGTTTTAACCTTTAAATGTCGTGAAATGAAAGTTATTTATTTAATGTAACAAAGGAAAAAAAATAAAATAAACTCAATCCATAAAATCTTATGAGTAAATAATTTTTTATTATAATAAAAATACATTTAAACTTTAATGACACATTCCTGACTGATATGATCTATACATATGTACTTGTGACATTTTTGACACGAGTTTTTAATTTTGTGCCCTTGTTCATCGCAGCTTAGATATTTTTCCATCTGAACTTCCAAAAGAAAACTGAACACTGAAATCAAAACATGAAAATAGATTGACTCGAGAAATTGCATAGTGGTCTCTCCCATCCATTCTATCCATATCTCTTTCATCCATTGAATACAACTCCAAAAAAACTTGTTGGAATTTCCCAAAGAATTCTTTCCCTTCAAAAGAATGACCCAAACTCAACTTTATGGGGTTTGACCCATTTCCTGAAAGAGGGGTGTGAGGTAAAAAAGGATGAATACACTCCAGGTATGACACCCTTTGTGCATGCTCCTGGGTTAAAAGTATTTTCAATTCAGTAGAGCATTATTTGATCTGTAAAAAAAAAAGTATGTATGGAATAAATCTGTGAAAGTTACACTACTTAATTTACAATAAATTTTGAAGTTTATTGTGTAATCATACAGACTTCTTACAGGTGAAAGAATTTCTTTGATTTGAGGTGAGAAAAATACTTGTATTTATTTAGAGAAAAATTTACCTTTGGCAGTCAGGCAATTGCATAAGTCAAGTTTTTCTAAAAGAAAATACTGGTATTTTCGCTTAATTTAAAGTTCATGATTCGCAATTTCAGAAGTATGTAATTAGCTGAATATGGTGTGAAATTCACATATAAAAACCATATATTAAATGTTCAAAATTAATATATTGTTATCAGAATATTTATCTTGCTCAGTTTTATGGGAGGGGAAGGGGTAAGCAAGAACCAAAAAAAAAAAAAAAAAAAATCCCATCATGGTAAAGGGCATGGTGCAGAGAATTTCTTAATATGTCTAAGAGATATCTGAATGAGGGAAAACATAATTCTAATTTACATTGCATTCTATATCATTTAACTGAAACCATCAGGAGGGGGGGCACTTAGATCTCCAGGAGAAATTCTGTGAATTTATCAATGATAGTCCAGGCAATAGGGAATTTTACCTAGCAAAATTAATGGTAGTACTGGAAATCGGCTTTCTAGATGTTTTTTGGGTCGCTGAATCCGAATTTGTAACTTCCCACCAAAATTTCCCCCGGCAACCTCCCCAAATTTTGGTAAAAATCCCCAAAAAAAAGGTTTTTATTAAAAAAATCATTTTTTTTATTGTTTTAGGAGAAAAAGTATCTAGAAATTCAGAAAGTAGACAAAATTTCCAACAAATTAGATACATGACATTATGACTTAGGATGAAGGGGAAGGGGGGATCTGCCTCGGAACATGCGCGTGGTGCTGCCTAAGATAAGTTGCACAATTCCACTTAACCACTCACACGTTTACATTCGCCCTCCCATCTCCCCTCCGAACTTTCTCTATAAGGTTTACTTTAAGATTTTTTGGGTCGCTGAATCCGAATTTTTAACTTTCCCCCAAAAATTCTCCCCCCCCCCCCCCCAAAAAAAAAGTTGTTTTTAACTTAAATTTCTTATTGTTTTAGGGGAAAAGCATTGCGAAATTCAGAAAGTAGACAAAATTTGCAACAAATAGGATATATGAAATTATGAATTAGGATGAAAGGGGAAGGTGAGAGCTGCCTCTGAACATGCACTGCAGCGCTACATGCACTAAATTATGAAGTCCAGGCAATAGGGGATTTTATCTGGCAAAATTAATACTAGTTCTGGATTTTGACTCACTTTATGTTTTTTGAGTCGCTGAATCCGAATTTGTAACTTCCCACCAAAATTTCACCCGTCAACCACCCAAAAAATTGATTTTTTGAAAAAATTTGGTTTTTGAGAAAAGCGTGTGGGGAATGTTCCGAGGCAGCCCCCTCTCTCCCCGTTTATCCTATGTCATAATGTCATATATCCTATATGTTGCAAATTTTGTCTAGTTTGTGAATTTCGTAATTCTTTCCCCCTAAAACAATAAGAAATTTAAGTTAAAAACAACTATTTGGGGGGGTTTCGGGGGGGGGGGGGAATTTTGGGGGTAAGTTAAAAATTCGGATTCAGCGACCCAAAAAACTTAAAGTAAACCTTATAGAGAAAGTTCAGAGTGAAGATGGGAGGGCTAATGTACACGTGTGAGTGGTTAAGTGAAATTGTGCAAGTTAGTCCACGCAGCACTGCGGCACATGTTCCGAGGCAGAATCCCCCCTTCCCCTTCATCCTAAGTCATAATGTCATATATCTAATTTGTTGCAAATTTTGTCTACTTTCTGAATTTCTAGCTACTTTTCCCCTAAAACAATAAAAAAATGGAATTTTTAAATAAAAACCTTTTTTGGGGGGCTTTTTACCAAAATTTGGGGGGGGGGGGTTGCCAGGAGAAATTTTGGTGGGAAGTTACAAATTCGGATTCAGCGACCAAAAAAACATCTAGAAAGCCGATTTCCAGTACTACCATTAATTTTGCTAGGTAGAGTCCCTATACGGTCTCTATTCCCTGGACTATGATCAAATTAATATATTGAGATTCTGAGATAGAAAATTAAATTATTTGGATTTTATATCATTTGGGAAAATTGACTTGCTAAGTTCTGAAAGGCCTCTTTTTTTTTCTCCCACTTACCAATTACCCAGCACGATATATCATTTCACAGATGTAACATGCACATTGCTTAATTTTGCTTTGAAATCAAATGGAAAATAAGTCATTCAGTAAAACTCAATAATATTACATTAATATTCATTAGCAAAGAGATACAATACTTTCCCTTATTTGGCATACTGATTGGATCTGATATAAGTATAAAATAGTGAAGGGGACAAATTGAAAATTTAGACAGTGAAGTAAGATCACACATACTTGAAAAATTACATAATTATTTTTTCCAGAATTTATATATCTATTTACTTTAACATAATATAAAACATTTCTCATTGATGCATGCAATTTTGCATTGACTTCACCACTATCAGGATCATATCTGAACTGCTGTATGTCTGAAGCATTAACTGATCTTTCTCCTCTCTCAATAAGAGATTTCTGATCTTCGAAAAAATTGAAAATCTCCAATAATGAAATCATCATTTGAAAATTACCTGAAACTACCAAAATTGGGATAACTTAATCATTAATATTTTATACAAGAAGACAGGGAGAGACTATATTACTAAGAAAATATTTCATTAAAGTAATAGAACATCTATAACATTATTTTTTTTTTAAATCGCTTTATTTAAATATTGAATGTCTGTTATTAATTAAGGTAAATATTGCTATTTTAATTTTCTGGTGTGAATTAGGTATATACAAATAAAAAAATCTATTACATTAAAAAAAAACTGTTTGTATTATAACGGCTTTACCATTATATATTCATTATTCCTCCTTTTCCCCTCAAAAAAGTCAACTTTTAACTTTACTGGTTTATTATAAATTGTCATTATTCTTCCCCTTCCCCCCCCTTCAAATAAAATATTTAGTTTAAATTTGACATTTTAGAGTTAATCTCATATGTCTTTATTCATTCTCTTCCCCCCCCCCCCCTCTCACTACTGTAAGTTTTGCTTTTACTTTTTAAAGTTCTTTTCAAATGCAGACATCATTTATCTCGGTTCCTTTTTCTGTCTTTCAAATTCACACGATAGAAAAAGATCTTAACCGCAGCTATTTTCCATTGAAATAAAGTAAAAGAATAAAATACAAATGAATGTCTTTTCACTTTGCAGCCGACGATATCTAATGCATATTTTCCCAGCCTCTGGGCTTGCATTAGTATTCAATTCTCACCCTTCTGTTTGTCGGATAAAAGCCATATGCCCCTTGCTGACTAATTCAGCTGTCGTTAAAATCTATAACGAGCGTGTAATATCACTTGTTAGCTATTTCTGTAGCCACTTTCCCTTACCGCAGGAATGTTAAGATACGTGTAACCATTTAGCCGTGCCATGGCGTAAGTTTGAGTTCTATGTAATACTTCTGGATGCTTCTGATTCCTTTGTCCACGCCACCAATATTCATCGCCATTACAGTACATATGTTCCTATTCATCTCGCCAATGAGTGAGTGATTGTAATGAATATTTGACCACTACTCCCTCTGATCTTGAATGAGAGAGACCTCAGCTCGCTGCCCTTCGGGGTCGCCCCCGTCGGGCGGTCTTGTGTTTGACTTCTCCCGTCCCACTGTACTCTCATGGCCCTCCTTTTAAAAGTTTCATAATAAAGAAGTAAGTCCTCGAAATCTTCGTGTTGGAGTTTTTTTTCATTCATTCATGAACCTGGAATCTCCATCCATCTCCTCTATATAAAATTGGCGCCGTTGCCCAGATTTTTTCTCCAACAGTAATAAAAAAAAAAAAAAAAAAATATGGGGAGAAGTTTTGTTCCGTACCATCCTTTACCAGCGACGCGAAAGGATGTCCATAGACCTTTTTTTCCCACGGGAGTTCCGGCTGCCTCTTCCTACTCTAGGTTCGCTCGCCGATGTCAACTTCAGGGGATTTCCTTTGCCTACTCTCGCTACCCCAACGAATTTGGAGAGTGCCTCTTTCTTCCGGACTTTACACTGGCCTAACGAGAAGCAAGATTTAGACTGCAGTGCTCCAACGGGGTCATCGAACGATGTCGCCTCCTGCAGCGGTTCTCCTTTTTTTCTTACAAAGTATGACACCGGCATCACGTATTTCCCTGCGTGAAGTTGTGTCTTCATACTCCTACTCATTACTATCGGAAAAATCTGTCAGTACTCCACTCCAAAACAAAAATCATGACAGTTTCTGTTTTTTATGCGCGATATTCAACCTTCAAACAAACATGTTCGTGCTACCAGTGTGAGTGTGAAAGGTTTTGTGAAAAGAAAAAGTGCCTTCAGTTAAAAGTCCTTGTTGTATGTTTCCATTTGATCTACAGCTTAGGTAATGTATGATCCTCAGTTATACAAAAAGTCGGATCAAATTCTATATAAAACATCAGCTAGTTGTTTCTAAGATTTATCTGCTACACCTGTGTTTTTTTTTAATTGTGTTCAACTTCAAAGATGCAAGACCATGGTTTGTGAAATGTGTTTCATTTAAAAAAAAAGGCTGTGCAGTGATCAAAATATTCTTCTTCCCAGTGTTTACTCGGTTTGTGTTTCATGTGGTAAAAAAAAATATGTTATCCTGTGAACTAGTGCTATTTAAAGTATATCATAACAAATCTACATCTACGTCATTACTGATGAGTTTTCTTTCAAGATATGTCTTCAAAAAATTTATTAGGTGCTCTTGCAAAGAAAACATGCAATAGCAATTAGTCATAAAAGATTAATGGAAGTATGAAAACAGAACGTTAATTATATTTACTCGTTTTCAAAATTTGCCCATTTCAGTTCGTTACTGAAATCATTTTAATTTTAATTTTTAAAAAAATAGAAGGCGTTGTTTTTTTTTTTTCATATCGCTCTGTTTTCATGCTTAAAATGATGCATAAAATCATGCGTGAAATGCTCTCTACAAAATAAGTGACATATCTACTTGATCGAATTCAATGAAAACACTTGTGTCACAAAGCTTTTCTACAAAAAAGAGAAACACAGTTTGCATGTAAGTATGAACAGGGAATGTTTATATTAAATTATTTACTGTAAATTGTTTGTTTTTTTATTTTCTTTCTTTTCAATTTCAGTAAATTACCAGTTTCTTTTCATGTTAATTTTTGTTCCCTATTCATACTTATACTTTCATAACAATTGCAATGTCATAAATTTATTTTGTGTCAGCTTGAACGGAGAAATTACTTCTAAGCAAATTTTAAAATATAATTAATAGTCATAGCATTTTGTTTCGTTTCTCTCCTTTCAGGCTGTTTTTGTTTCTGAAAAAAAATAATAATCATAAGTGCATAGGCTACTTGAAATGATATTTTTATTATACTTTTATTAATATTTCAGTTATTACAATTTTGTGTTTAAATTATGACAGTATTCTCTTTTTTCTCCATGAAATTGCATATGCATGCTATGTTTTTGCCTTTTTTTTCCTTAAGGTATTTTTCTTTATGCATTTAAAAATCTATAATTTAACCCTTTAACACCACTGGCATATTTTGAAGGTAGACTTATTTTACCGATAGGCAACAAAATTTCTCTGCACCAACTTTTGCAGTCTTTGCTATTTTTTATATAAATATGTGCATATTACAATCACAATGTTTGCACATTTTTACTTCTGTGTGATATTTGCACAATTATTCTCAGAATATGTTGCTCGACTCTGACCTTGTTTGTTTTTTTGTTTTTTGTATTTCAAACCAGAATTACAATTTAGTGACCTGTTTTTTTTTTTTTTTTTTTTAAATTTTATTGAATTTCGGACACTTTAATCCAACTGGATGTAGACAGAAATTTAACTTACAGAAATCTTGTGATTGATACACTCATATTTTTACACTTCCCCCCCCCCCTTCCATTTTTTCCTTTGGTGTATAATTTATTTATGCAACTTATAGTGTTTTATTCTATGTGCATGCATTTCATTTCTGATAACTAGAGTTTTTGCAGACTTACACCTTTTTGAAATACTAGTATTATTTATGTTGCATTATTTGTGTTGCTCTCTCAAAAAAAAAAAAAGAATTCCTTCTTTTTTTCCATTTTGGCTGTTCAAAAAAAAGTAAACAACAGAAATTAAATAAACACGAGATAAAAAAAAGGGTTTTGGAGATAACAGACACTTCACCAGTCTATTTTTTAAAAAAATGGCAGCAAACGATGAAAATTCTATTAGTGATTTTAATCCCCCCATTTCTGTATCTCCATGGGTAGACTATTTTGAGGAGATATTATTAAGTATTCGGATTCCATTAATATGGAAGCCACATCTATTCAAAATTCACTTAAGACCGAAAATGCTGCATTTTTGTCTGAAAATATTATGGATTTCCTTCAGGTCATTAAATTCAATTTTCATGTGCTTAAACTAAACTTTAATGTTCTAAAGGATGATTATTCCAAATTAAAACAGGATAAAGATAATTTATTTCTTGTAAATCAGAAACTTATAGAGAGATTACATGAAATCACAGGCAAACAGAAAAGTAAGAAGAAGCATACTAAATGTAATAAGACTATGGGTGATCAGGTGGTAGATGTCAACAACAAACTCACTCCATCTGCCCTACATAAATCAACTCAAACTGTCCCCTCTTATATGTGTAAACAAGAAAAGTTACCACAACTGGAAAATGATAAAAAAGACACATATCTTAGCTCCGACCTGCACACTCAAGGTAAGCACAATGAAAAATTTACAGATATTAGCGATGCCTCTCTAAAGTCCTTATCCCCTGCTAAACTTAATGTAACTAAACCTATTCGTGTCATTATTTTTAACCTCCCTGAAAATTTAAATATTCCTGATATCTTGTTTGGTATTTCAGATTTAATCCATATACCTGATCCTGATTTACACTTTGTTAAAAAGTACAAGCTCCTACATATTAAGTCCTTTAATTGGATCTTTGAGCTTGCACCACAGGATGCTAGGCAATTATTAATGCATAGGGAAATTATCATACAATCAAAACCGTACCCTGTTAAACCATATATAAATGTTAGACGTTGTTTTAAATGTCAAGCATACAATGATCATCTTGCAATTTCGTGTTATAATGACGTTAGATGCTCTGTGTGTGCCTTGCCACACATTGACCCTTAGTGTAGAAATCCTCCAAAATGCATTAATTGCATTAGAAATAATGATAGCAATAACACCAACTTTGACATTTTTCACAGTGCTTTTGTACCTTATTGTCCATCATTAAAAAAATTCATCAAGCAAATGCGAGAAAAAGTATACAACTGCAATACATTCCCATAAACATCTCATACAGCTTCCTTTTAGGAAACAAAAAAAAAAAAAACAATGTAACATACATTTTACATTTTTCGTTTTTATTTAACACACATTACTGTGAAGGAGTTACTATCAACAGCATTCCTTTTAAAGTTATTTTTATTTTCTTATACATTTACATACATATGTCAGTTTTCGACAGCATTATTCATACTGATTTGAAGTTTGAAGTTAGCTTATTTTTTCAAGATTTTTTTTTTATAAACACAAGTGTAGAGTGAGTTGCTTTTTTCATTTGATTATTTAGCCGGCAAATAGTTAAATGAATCTCGAAATGGAACATTAGTGAAAATTTTTCTGATGCGGGTCATCAGACATTGGGATCTTCACGTTTGAGGTAGATGTTACTGAAAGAGTACACATTAATTCAACTTTAAACATTCATCATTACACTAGTTACATCTTTAGATTTATTTTTTTTTTAATTTGGATATAATTTCACTTGTTAATCTTAGTTTGGTTTATTCGGTTATAGTTTATCACACAAGTAGCATTTCCTGGTTACATTTATCCTTTTCACTTTTCTTTACTTAAAAGCACAGTTGTTTGTTTTTTTTCTTTGTTTGTTTTAACTGTAGACGAAGCATTTTTGTACTTGTGATACAATGCTCTTGGTTCCATATGTACACACTGAGTTTGTGTTCATAGTTCATACAACTGAGTTCATAGGTTACACAACTGAGTTCATAGTTCACTGAGTTCATAGTTCATTGAGTTCATAGAAAAAACACTTCACACGAGTTCATAGTTCATATAAAAAAACACTTTACACGAGTTCATAGCATTGTCAATTCTTTGTGTACTTCAGGGACCAATTGCACTATCATTTTTCTTTCATGACAATACTTAGTTCATAGATTTTTTTTCCTTACACATATAAGTTCATAGTTTGTTTTCCTTCTTGTGATTTGTTTTGCATATTAATTCATACCAATTTTTTGTTTTGGTAGGCACTTTAGTTCATTGGAATATTTTTTTAGTTAGACACATGAGTTCATAGTATGTTTCATTTTTTTACACACATTTGAGTTCATCGTATTACTTTTACACTTTAAGTCAGTGAAATACTGGCTCACACTTTGTTCATTGAGGTACTTAGACTACTGTGTTCACAAACATACATCTAAGTCGTTGATTTTTTCCTTTTTTTTCACTGACATACACTGTTTTAGTTCATTGTGAAATACCTTTTCTTTGCTTCGTTCATTGAAATACACATTTTTTTCTTTGGTTCATAGACATACACTTACAATTTAGATCATTGATATTACAACTTAGTTCATTGTTATTACAATTGAGTTCATTGATATTTTGTTTGGTAAAAAAAAAAAACATACATTATACACAATTGAAAATATTTTGTTTCTAGGTTTCAACTTTACACATTAGACTATTTCATTTTTATGTCTCAATATACCAGGAACTACTTTTTACCTCACATGATATGCACAAATTAAACATTTATTAAAAAGTTAAGTTTTAACAGATTCTTAATTTTTTCCTTTATTATTATATTTCTTTTATGCCATGACATTTCATGTCACCATCACTTTGTTTCACAACAAAGAATGCTTAGTTTACAGGATGCTACCCCTTCACATGCATTTTCTTTAAATTTCAAACTTATGATGTTTTTATTGTTTTCATCACACTTGTTTTGGTTTTCTACATGGACATAATTACACGTTTTCTTTTAAATTTGGAGATTAAATAAAATCTCTGGTTAAGCTTCACTTAGACAATACACACGTCTAAGATATTATGTCGTTCGTGTAATAACATAACTTCACAATAAAAAAAAAAAAAAAAAATTCTCATTTGTAGCATTAGTAACCTAGTGCAATTACACTAAATGTTTAAAACATTAGCTAAGGTTATACAATACACTTACAGTTCATATCCTGCTCGATACATTGCAAGGAATACAAAGTTAGAAGTTACTTTAAAAAAAATTGTGGTTGTTATACTTACCCGATCATGTCACCAGTCTCTCCAACACTCGGATTGTCCTTTTACCTTTGATATGTGAGATAGTTATCTCAGTTTTTTTTTTATTATTTTTAATTTATCCCCTCGGAAGTTTCGTTCCCATTCAAAATTTTTGCCCTAAGGGTCCAAACTTCATTGTGTAGAGAGACAAAACCCTCGAATTGTTGTTTCAATTCAATAAACATAATTTTTTTATATGATACATTGACGCATGCTCCTTTGAAGATCAATGTGATCTTTGGGGAGCAGGGACCTATGTGTCACTTGATGTATGGGTCTCATAACTCCCTCCCCCCCTAGGGCTGATGTTCTAAACTGACGCCATCACACTTGTTTCTTAACAAGAATAAGGGCTACACCCATTCATAGGCATGCTATATGCATCCCGCTCTTTTGTAGTCCTGTGCGGTGTGCACGAAAACCAATTTTCTACTTTTTATTTTTTTATATTACTTCATTTAGCTTTTATTCACAGACATGTATATGTCATTTATTTTCTATTTCATTTTAAAGTAGTATCTGTATCTTTTGTTGCTTGCATTTATATTATATTATTTTTATTTTGAGAAGATATTATAACAAGTTACTAAAAAAAAATTTACTTCTCTTATTTTGTTCATGAAAAATGCTGGTACCAGCCTCTTAATCAAATACCAAAAAGATATTTAAAAAGGATCCTGTTAAACCAAAAAAAAATATTATTTGCACTTTCTTGGTGACTGTAAAGACTAATGAATACCAAGAAAAGAATTAAAAAAAAGGCGCTGTTTATCATGACCTGAAAAGTTTTGCTTTATGCAAACATTTAAAGAATTGCAAGCACACAGTTATATGTTATATCTGTTTTAAATACTTATACGTATGGGGTGGACAAAGTAATCTTCAAATATAAAAAAAACTGTTCTACAAGGTTCACAGTTTTTTTTTCCGGTGGTAATGGGTGATATATATAACGGCTTTACCGTTATATATTCATTATTCCTCCTTTCCCCTCAAAAAAATCAACTTTTAACTTTACTGGTTTATTATAAATTGTCATTATTCTTCCCCCCCCCCCTTCAAATAAAATATTTAGTTTAAATTTGACATTTTAGAGTTAATTTCATATGTCTTTATTCATTCTCCCCCCCCCCCCCTCTCACTACTGTAAGTTTCGCTTTTACTTTTTAAAGTTCTTTTCAAATGCAGACATCATTTATCTCGGTTCCTTTTTCTGTCTTTCAAATTCACACGATAGAAAAAGATCTTAACCGCAGCTATTTTCCATTGAAATAAAGTAAAAGAATAAAATACAAATGAATGTCTTTTCGCTTTGCAGCCGACGATATCTAATGCATATTTTCCCAGCCTCTGGGCTTGCATTAGTATTCAATTCTCACCCTTCTGTTTGTCGGATAAAAGCCATATGCCCCTTGCTGACTAATTCAGCTGTTGTTAAAATCTATAACGAGCATGTAATATGACATGTTAGCTATTTCTGTAGCCACTTTCCCTTACCGCAGGAATGTTAAGATACGTGTAACCATTTAGCCATGCCATGGCGTAAGTTTGAGTTCTATGTAATACTTCGGGATGCTTCTGATTCCTTTGTCCACGCCACCAATATTCATCGCCAATACAGTACATATGTTCCTATTCATCTCGCCAATGAGTGAGTGATTGTAATGAATATTTGACCACTACTCCCTCTGATCTTGAATGAGAGAGACCTCAGCTCGCTGCCCTTCGGGGTCGCCCCCGTCGGGCGGTCTTGTGTTTGACTTCTCCCATCCCACTGTACTCTCATGGCCTTCCTTTTAAAAGTTTCTTAATAAAGAAGTAAGTCCTCGAAATCTTCGTGTTGGAGTTTTTTTTCATTCATTCATGAACCTGGAATCTCCATCCATCTCCTCTATATAATGCAAAGCTGTGCATTAAATGGTTAATATGTTACTATTTATTACTGAACTTTTCATTGAAATCTTTTTTCTACATAGTAGCTTCAGGATTTTTTTTCTTACAAATATTACGGGTAGCAAAAATTCAGATTATAATACTTAAAAGTATCTAGCATCTTTTAAACCAAAATAGAAAAATATTTTATATATCATTTTTAGTATCTCATAATGCAGAATGCATATTGATCAATTCAGGGGATGGCTAATTTGGTAGAGGGGTGGGAGATGGGTTCTGTCTGGAGCATCAATTGTGAATCCAAAATGTCCCTCCCCTCCATTTTTTACAGCTCAAAGATCCCTCATGGAGAAAATTACTTCAATTCATTATGGAACAACCCATATTGTTTATAATGATGTCATATAAAACATGAGAAAGGATAAAAAACCATTTAAATTTTTAAAAAATCCTAAAGTACATGGTTTAAAATATAAAATAAAATAAAAAAATAACAATCAATTCACAAAATAATTTAAAAAGAGAGTGAATGTTTTATAAATACACATTTACACTCAACAAGAATAGTATGAATTATTTTTATTACAGTGTTCATGAATTATTATTATTTCAATATAACAAGTAAACAATAACTTTTAAGCAATAATAATATGTCTACTCAATAACTAAAATTATGCATAGATATTTTTCAAAATAAAAATAATGAAATTGACAGTGCACCAATAAGTATATTAAGGGTGTATTCAGATCCAAACTGCTTATTTTCTGATTCATTTTTAAATTCATTTTTGCTCTCAAATGCATCAAACTAAGAAAGTCTCTTATTTAGAAACTACATAATGTGCCGTGCTTCTCGATTTTTTGATAAATGCAGAAAATATTGTAAAAAATACTGTCAAAATCGGCGTTTTGAACCGAAATTTCCAGAAGCGGGAGATCTGGGGATGAAAAAGATGGTCATACTGAGAAAATAATTGCTTAAAAATCAAATTCTAATTAATTGAGCGAAAAATGAAATCACACAACACCTTATACAACTCTTCAAAAATCACCCCAGCAAGTTTCATGTTTTTGCTTTCAAAAATGAGTCTGAAAATGTCTCAGAAAATTTCGAGCTGTTAAGGGTGGAAAAATATTTTTTCGAATACACCCTTAAATAGACTTTTTTATAAAAGTAATATTAAAATAACTTTTACAGCTTTCATGATTGTATCTATAAATATCATGTTTACCAGCATATCTATAGTATGTTTCGATGAATAAAATAAATGATAAATTTACAATGTTTCTCACAAAAATGAGATTTTGATACATATGCAGAGATGCCAAGCCTCCGGCTTTTTGGGTACCAGTATTTTAATACAGAAAATGCTGTTTTATTTAATTGGAACATTTGGGTGTTTTAAAACAACAACATTTTCTCTGAAATAATAGTGGTATGCAAAAAGCCAGAGACTTGGCAACTCTGCATATGTGTATATATATATATATATATATATTTATTTATTTTTTAAGGAAGAATGAAATAGCATGATACTTTCTCCCCTCCAAAAAAAAAAAAAAAATAAATAAATAATAATAATAATAATAAAATTTCTTCACTAAAAATAATTTAATATAAAAAATCTTTCATTCTTAAGTTTTTAAATAATGCACTTAGCAAAACAAAACTGTATAAGCAAACACCATTTAATGTAATAAGAATAAATATGCTTTTTTTAATGTTTGCTCCAATTTATGTACAAAATCCCATGCAAGATAAATAATATTTTAACATAATAAAACCCATTCTTCATTAATAAATACTACTTATTCAAAATATACAATGCATATATTGTCTGAATCAATTTAATTTTCGTTGTCAACTTTTTTCACAAAAAAAACTAATCTGAAACAAACAATAACATGGTAATTTTCAAGTGACATCAGTTTCAATTCTGCAACTGGGTTTTTTAATCTGTACAAAATTAATACTAAATATAGCACAGTTAATTTAAAATTTAAAGTAAAATACAAAACTAACAATCAATTCACAAAATATCTTAAAAGAGAGTGAATGTTTTATAGATATAGAATTGCACTTAATAAGAATAGTATTAATTAATTATTATTTCAATGTAACAAATAAGCAATAACTTTTAGGGGTACTTTTCGGTTAGCTGGGTGCCAGTGTTATATATACATATACACATATTGTATATATACACATATATATATATGTAAATATATATGTATATATACATATATATGCATATATAACACTGGCGCCCGGCTAACCAAAAAATACCCTTTTAAGTAATAATGATATACTTACTCAATAACTTAAATTATGGATAGATATCTTTCAAAACAAAAATTGACAGTGCACCTAAATGAAATAATAAATAATAAGTATATTAAATAATGCACTTAACAAAACAAAACTTCATAAGCAAACATCATTTCATGTAATAAGAATAAATATGCTTCTATTTATGTTTGCTCCAATTTATGTACAACATTCCATGTAAGATAAATAATATTCCAACATAATAAAGCCCATTCTTCATTAATAAATACTACTTATTCAAAATGTACAGTACATATATTGCCTGAATCAATATATCATAATAATTAGTCATCATATCTATGTATGTTTTGATGAATAAAACAAATGATAAAGGTATATATAAATATTATACAGACATACATACAATATTTATGAATACCTTTAACTGTTGAATGCAGGCGTTATTTATGTGGGTATGTGTGTTATAATATATATTGTAGTGTGTGTTTTATTATAAAACAAATGATAAATTTATGTTCCTCACAAAAACAGATTTAAATCTATATTTTTAAAAGGAAAAACGACATAGTATGATACTTTAATATCGCCCCCCCCCTCCCTCCCGTAAAATAAAATAAATTTTCTTCATTAAAAATAGTTTAATATAATAATCTTTCATTCTTATTTTATTTATTTATATGCATTTTCTGAAATAATAAACTTAACAATTGATATAAAACAACCATTAAACAAAATTTTAAAAGCAAGCATCATTTAATATATATTAATAAGCATTCTTAATTTAAAAGGCTAAGGATTCAGGAGCATTTTTTGTTTGCCTTTACCTTAAAAAATGGCTCAGATATAGCAGTTTCAATTTCTATTGTGGGTGACATTTTGAAAAATCTGATTTTTTGCATGCGACAGCACTCGTATATATCAACCGATTCCGATGTGAGTGAGCATGTGCACAGCAATTACTAAGGTCTCGACCAAGTTCACTGGTTAGCCTCATCCACCATGTTGTCTTAAAATGGCACGCACTTTAAGAAATCGCCGAATTTGGCAGCCAAATATAAGTTACTTTTAAAGAAAAGCAGCTTGGATAAAGCTGACTAATTTCTCGAAATTCTCATTCATTATACTAATTAGATTTAGTATTGAATTTCCTATATTCGGTTTCCACTAAATTGAGCTTCGTGTGTTTGAATGATACAAGTTGGCTTTTTTAAAATAAGGAATATGAAAGCTACCTCTTCCTCCCGGCACTGGCCGGAAGGACTTTTTAGCTCACAGGCTATCAAAGTCAGAGAGCTGATGTGCCTGCCGTTCTTTATGTATGTAAGTATGTAGGTACGTATTCACGTAACGAGGTTACTCTTGATAGAAACATCCAATTTGCTTCAATTTTTTTTTTCTAGGTTCATTCTGGAAAGGTGCTTCCCTGATTAGTTTTGGGGGTTCATTGGTTAAAGATAAAAGGGGAAAAGGGGGCTAGTCCCTCTCCTTAATTTAGATAAATGGGTTTTTCATGCAGAATTATTCGATTTGCTCTAAGTCTGATATACCGGTTTATTATGTTAAGGAGCTTCCCTGATTAGATTTGTAAGTTCATTAGTTAAGTATAAAGGGGGAAAGAGGGCTACCCCCCTTAATTTAGATAAATGTTTTTTTCATTCAGAATTATTCGATTTGCTCCAAATTCGGTGTACCGGTTTATTATGTTAAGGAGCTTCCCTGATTAGATTTGAAGGTTCATTAGTTAAGAATAAAGGGGGATAGGGGAGCTAGTCCCCCCACCCCTTAATTTAGATAAATGGGTTTTTCATGCAGAATTATTTGATTTGCTCCAAATTTGGTATACCGGTTTATTATGCTAAAGAGCTGCCTTGATTAGATTTGGAGGTTTATTGGTTAAGTATAAATGGGGAGGGGAAAGGAGGATTTTCCCTCCTTTTTAGATAAATTGGTTTTTCATGCAGTAGTATTCGATTTTCTTCAAATTTGGTATGCCGGTTTATTCCGATATGGCGCTTCCTTCATTAGATTTGGAGGTTCATTAGTTAAGTATAAAAGGGGAAAAGGGCGGAAAGTCCCCTCCTCTTAATTTAGATAAATGGGTTTTCATGCAGAATTATCTAATTTACCTTAATTTTTTTTTTCTAGGTTCATTCTGATAAGGAGCTTTCCTGATTACATTTGAAGGTTCATTGGTTAGGCATAAAGGGGGAAATGGGAGAGCTAATACCCCCTTAATTTAGCGAAATGGTTTTTTCATGCTGAATTACCTGATTTGCTTCAAATTTGGTATACCAGTTTATTGTGTTAAGGAGCTTCCCTGATTACATTTGGAAGTTCATTGGTTAAGTATAAAGGGGGAAATGGGGGCTAACCCCCCTTCATTTATTTTTTGAGGGGGGATTATTCTTTGAAATATGAGTATAATATACAATTAGTGTGAATAGCCTGTGAGATCAATGCCATCAGTTTAACTGGGCACTTTTATTTTTATTTTTTTCTCTCTAGAGTAACCAACTCAACCAGTATCTTCACCATCACCTTTACCTGGGAAGGATTTTGAATCTTTACTATTCATAAACTTAGAAAAAAATCATTGTGTTATATGATTATAAATTAGATTTTAGTAAATTCGTGGCATCTAAAAACCAACGCAATAAAAAACATAAGTAACCATTGTAAACTTAAGATTCAGATGACCGAAATCTTGTTTTAGGTCGATTTTATATCACTCTTCAGGCTCGGACTTATTCTTTTTTAAACTGTAAAATTTTAATTGCTCTCGTGTCTCGTATGAAAAAAGTAAAAGATTATTTCTTTAACTGTAGGAAGTGATCACATACTTATTAGTAGCAAATTTATCAAATTTATATCAAATAAAATTTATCTAAATACATTGTGTTATTAATGCTTTATAAGCTGCGTTATTATCTAAAATCTGTTTATATTTCTGAAATAAATTTAGTATTTATCTTTTTCTCTCTGCTAAAAAGCCTTTTATTTAAGTAAAAGCAATATAATTACTACTTTCATTATCATTAATCTTTCAAATTCTCGTGGTTTCAATAAATAACTGAGGCATCTGCCTGTTATCACTCTATCCTATTTCTTTTTCTTTGTTTTTTCATAAACAAAATGATCACAGAAGTCCTGTTTCTCTGTTCTAGTATAAGAATGAGAAAGCTATTAAAAAAAAAGAAAAGAAAGAAAATCGTGATATTTGCAAATGGTGTCCCACGTCCGACACTGTCATGACGACACTGATGAGTCAATAACTGTTTAGAGTTTTTAGATTACTGCTCAAAAAAAACCCCGTATAATCAAAGGATATATTTTTATTAATTTGTTAACCAGAGAAAAGTTATTTCACCGTTAATGATTTTAGGATGAGAACTTTTTTGTTGTTGTTAACAGCTGAAAATTTGGTAAACATTAAAAAGAAAGATATTTATAAACTGCAAATTGAGATAAGGAGATATATATTTTAAAATTGGAAAGAAATTTTAGTTAAATATATTATTAAAAATACAATTTTGCTTATTCATTGGGGGGATAATTAGTATGTGGTATGTGATGATTGGTTAATTACATCATCACAGCTATTTTAAAAGAAGATTTGCAATAATTGCACTTCCCCCACTCTTAAAGGAGGAGGCCCTAAAAAGACAGAAACAAACCATGTAACTTTTTAAATAAATTTAGAGCCTTCAAAATTTCTCTCATCTGCATATTTTAAAGAAGAATAACGTTTATAGGAAGTAACTCCCCATCTGTTTGGTTGAAGGAAATAAGAGTAGAAAGTACATCTTTTCCGGAAGAAAAAAAATTATTTCTTCCTTTTTTTTTTATTCTGACCGAGATCTTTCTTAAAAAATAAATTTAAATATCTACCCTATATATATAAAATCCTAATGAAACGAATTTATGAAACGGAAGTATGAATCGACTGATTAAACAACTCATTATGTTTCACGGCGATTTCTCCTAAAATATGGAATACATTGCGATGAAATTAACACCAAAAATCAATATTGATCCGCAGATTTCAAAACTGGTATTAGAATTTTTAAATTCGAATTAGTTTTCGAAATATTAATTTTTTTCTAATTTTATATACATTTTTCTAATGATGGCAACTCAAATTTTAATCAAACAGATATTTTTTTTCATATTTCAGAAAAGGTTACCTTAAATGTATGCTAAGAAATGTATCATGCTACTTTTATTCATAATTCATTTTACTTGAACAATCTTTTGCCAAATCGAACGATTCTGATAGAGAAATCAATTCTGACGGTATTTTTATGTTAGCGAGACGCAGGTGATAATTCGCCAAACATTTTTCCATCGCATTTCTTCATATTTTATTCATTTCATTTAAAATATAATCCTTTCATTCATTTTATTTAAAATACACAACTTTCATTTAAAATTGATGGCTTTCACTTCTTTCTTTTTTTAAAAAACAAAACGAAACGAAAAAAAATTAGGCACAGATGTTATCTACGCACCGGGGTACCTAACTGACGCCAAAATGGCATTATTGTGATTGATATGGTAACAGGGCTATTGTTGTTTATTTGATAATAAATGTTTATTTACTTTTATTTCTTTTTTTAAATCCTTCTATATATAAAAAAAAGTTTTGATTTGGAAATGGACCAATGAAAATCTGCGTAGATATTCCGGGTAGATCGGCATCCAATTTGAATGCTTAAGCATGACCTTTCATCGTTAATATTTAAAAAAAAACTGTTGCATACAAAAATATGAAAATCAGTGGTATTATAGAGAAATGTCTAATAAACACGCTGATGCAGACAGTTTTCAAATCGAAGAATTATTTTAAGAGATATTTAATGATAAAGTTGGACAAAATCGTTCCATTAAAAAAGTTTTTTTGGAGCAAAAACTATACCTGAGAATTTAATCATTTTTAGATCATTTTATACATTATAAGTTTCCGGTGTGCAGATTGCATTTATTTTTCTTATTTGACTCATTTTTTGAAGTTTCATTTCTATTTTAAATTCAAATTTTCAGCATTTCGAGAGATATTTTTTACAAATTTTAGAAAATGTTATTAATTTAACTGTTGCCAATTGTATAAACAGTGCAAACAATAATGTTTACTTCAAATTAAAAATTTATTTACACGTGACTATTACAAACAGAAAAAAAAAAAACTTTAAAATTAGAATTAAATGATTACATGTTAAAAGCAGGAAACTTACGTCATAAGAACCATATTTACACTTGAATTTAAAAAAAAAATCTTAAAATAAAAAAATCATTATTATGCGTTAAAACTTGTAAATGGAGGAAATTACGTCATATTTAAAATGGCCAAAAAATATGGCAAAACAATTTAAATGGAAAAATATATTTGAGCGAGATATTTTGAAATAATCTTTTCAACTATTATCGTGAATTCGGAGACAGCGCAAATAATATTTCCTTCTAACAACAAAAGTATTTTTACGTGAATATTAATAAGAGAAATAAAACTTTGGTGTAAATTACGTCAGATTTGAAACGATACATTTAAAATTAATTATTTAAAAGAACTATCTTATAGCGCTGTTAAAAAATACCGGGAGACAATGACACTGTTTACTTAATTCATTTTACATTAGCTTATTTTCAAATGTTTAACTAATTTTTTTAATTAAATACGAAAACAGCCATTGTATCTCTTGACAGCAACAGATTTGGTCTTAAAAATCCCCAATCCAAGGAAAATGAATGGAAACCCGTTCAGAGAGATCGCTACTGTTTTTTTTTTTTTTTTAATTTTAATTCAATATTTTTAAAGCCGATCAAATTAGCGTGCTTTTTGGATTTTGGTGTGCCTGAACGGGGGTTGGCGAGCGTAGCTCGTAGGGGGAGCCTCCTAGTTATATAAATTATTTTGCTCTATGATTATTAATTATTTTTTTGATATTTCCTTTAGAAAATAATAGAAAATAATTAAAAAATACGGTACTATTTAGTAATTCCGTCGATCAATTTCGCCAAATTATATAAATCACCAAAACACTCGCCAAATTATATAAATCACCAAAACACTCGCCAAATTATACAAATTGACATAATTTTTATTTTAAATAACGAAAGAACAAAAAAATTAGTATAACATTAATAAATATACAAATAAAACGTCGAAATAAAAATCACTTGATGACGTAAACACGTGTAACTTGCTGAAAGTCAAGTGAATGTGACATAGAGGTCTGCACGGGCCCAGGCTTGGCCCAAAGCCCGTACCCGGCCCGGCCCGCGCCTGCGGAATGGAGGAGAATTTTCAAACGGGCCAGCAGAATTAGGACAATTTTTTCAACGGGCCGGCAAAAAAATTGAACGGGCCTGCAGGGCCGGGCCGGGCCGATAAAAAAAATTAATCGGGCCTATCGGCCCGATATAAGAATTTGAGAGTAGCAGATAAAATACGAGGCCATTTCCAATGAATATGACTTTTTCGAGAAGTATAAATGTGCGTTACGAGCCGATGCGAGTTTAACAACATCAATACAGATATGTAACATGTCCATCGTAGAGATCGCCATCGTACAGTTACATAATGCCTGATCCCGGGTTTAATTTTTTCGGCAGACTTGTGCCGGGACGGAACTGGTCTTAATCGTTCTCAGTATGTGTAGGACAGGCATTATGTTTTGTAAAAGTATTAATAGCGATAATGAACTTCTGTTAACAGTATCTTTGGAAATGTACCTTAAGATGGTTCTCATATTTACTGCTCAACAATGCGAAACTCTCAGACACATTTTTAACTATAAAGGCATAAAATTGACAGGCCTGAGTATTGAAGGCATTTGGGATCGAATAGCGTTTCCATTTTTCATAAATTACGCACAGAGATAACAGAGACTCTTGTCACGTGACTGTGCGTTTTTCTCCTTTCCTGTGCTATCGCTTCCGGAAATTCGATTCAAAACGCTAACTTTGGCAGTATTTTCTGAAAGATATATTACTTTTATCTAAAAAAAAAACGGCATTTACATGGTTTTTGAATAAGAATACCTGCCAATCTCATGCGTTTCCGAAAAGAAATGAATTCATAAATGTATCAGAATGTAGCTCCTTTGGATTTGAGAAAAGCCTTAAAAATGACAGAAATATTTTCACAAATCTACCTTTTATTATAAGCTTCAAAAGTTATCATGTTTTTTAACCCTTTATTCTAAACTACAATAATCTTTTAATGAACCCTTATTTAAATTTTGAAACGTCTGTAGAGAAGTTGACTAAAACACTGTAAGTAATCGTTAATGTTTACTATTGTGTGTTTTGTATTTTGTGAACACATGGTAATTTAAAATATACAGTAAAATGTTCCCTTAAATATGCATGTATTCATTAAAAGAATCTTAATTGTATGTCGAGAAAAAACTGAATTTTTTGTAGAAATTTAGTTGGGCCGGGCCGGGCCGAGAACGGTAAAAATGTAAACAGGCCGTGCCGGGCTCGGGCCGAACTTTCAATTTTTACACCGGGCCGGGCCTGGAAATTCCGGCCCGTGCAGACCTCTAATGTGACATTTACGATCAACCATTATTGGCATTTAATCTTATAGTTTGGCGATAGATTTTTGGCCGACGGGATATCTAAGGAATACCAAAAATGCATATGTAACTGGTATTTGAAAACGAGGTTTTCGCCAAATTTTCGTAAAAAAATATATTACCACTCGAAAAAAAAAAAAAAAAAAAAATGCTAACTGGCGAGTTGAAAAAAAGCTATTGGCGAGATTTGCATCTGGTTAGCATAACAGTACCTAGAATTCTTTGCGACAATGGCAACTTTTATGTAGTTTTATTCGAAAAAAAAATTTTGATTTTTTAATCAAAATGGAAAACTTACGGTCCCATATTGGTGCGATTTTTTTCTGACGCCAATGTCATATACGGAACGGGCACATAACTGGCGCCAAAGTATCGTTATTTTGCTTGATATGGTAAGCCGGATGTTGCTGTTTATGCTGTTGATGCGTTCCCCAAATTGGCGTCGTTAAAAAATCGTGCAATATGGGACGTATATGACATCTTTGCCAAACTTTCATATGAACGGCGAAGGGATCAGACCGTATTTGTTTATGGCAGTTGATGACTTGAACTATTATGATATAGATGAAATGATGGCGATAGAATAATATTTGGCGACTTATCACATGTGCCTGGCTAACATTAAAGTACCAAAATGGCACATAGAGTATAAAAAGCGAAGTGGTCCGCCCTGAACTGTTGATGATAGTCACATGACTTTGGCTATTGTTATAGAGATTGTTTTAAAATACCGGGAGACAAAGACTCTGTATACATAATTTATTTTATTTTAGTTTCTTTTCAAATGTTTAACTGATCCTCTTTAATCAAAAACAAAAACAACCGTTGGATGTCTTAACAGCAACTGAATAGCTCTTAAATGTTTGCAATCAAAGGGAATTGAATGGAAACCCGTTTACAGGGAGATCTGCACAGCTTTTTTCAGTATAATTCAATCTTCTCTAATATTTTAAAAACCCATCAGATTAGCGTGTTTTTAGATTCTGCGATGTCTGAACGGGGGTTGGCGAGCGTAGCTTGCAGGGGGCAGAGCCCCCTAGTACTAATATAAATTATTATTAAAATTACATCTTAAATATAATAATTTTAAAAGTTAAAAAACTTTATTATTCGACTCAAAGGTACTTCTGGGCCCCTGATATTGTCTAGGACCCCCATAAATGGGGGTAAGGGGTGAGAGGTAGTCGTTACGGCCCTGCTGATTCGCTACGTTTTGGAATTGATATTTTTGAGCTTATCTGTGAACATCGAAATATCGATTCAAGTATTGATTCTAGAATTTGGGAATCTATTCTTATTGTGATCGATTCTGTTTTATACGATGTCGATTTTAATCGATTCTCAAATTTTCCAGAACCGCCCATCACTAGCTACAATAAAGGGCCCAAAAGAGGCCAACTGATAGTTAAGAGCAGGGCCCTAACATGAAAATATGTTAAAAGGTCTTAGATCTTCAATTATTCAAAATTAACCATAGAGTTATGAATTATTCCTTAGAATAATAATTTAAAGAAATGCTCCAAAAATTGGGTAAATGCTTAAATGATTGTCCTAGGGCCCAAATAAAATATGAGGGTGTTGGTCCTGGGAGAAGAGTCCAATATTCAGTTTTAAAATTATGCACTGAGAAGGTGAGAAAATTAGAGGGTGAAAAATGCACGGCGCACAAAATATTCAAGGGACCTACAGGATCCTAGGGGGGAGAATGGAGCAAGGGTCTTAACTGGGATGTAGAAATGGGAGAATAACTAAATGATAAAAGGATACCAAAAATAAAGATCGGATTAAAAGGAAGCAATTTATTAACAATTTAGGCCGCAAAAACTTCAAGGGGTGCTGTACCGGGTCCTAGGCTGCCAGGGTCTTAACTGGAATGTAGAAATGAGGGAATAACTAAATGGAGAATTGGCCCCAAGAACGAAGAAGATCGGATATAAAGGAGGTAAGTTATTAACAATTTAGCGCATAAAAACTTAAAGAGGCACAGGGGCCCCGACCCTTAAAAAAAGAAAAATCTGATTGTCAGGTGCATCAGGACATGTCTTGGACTGTTCTCACCTAAATGTTCAGACTTCTACGTGCGGTAGATTTTGCTAGTCATCAAACGCAGACACAGAGACAGAGCGAAACTTTCTTTTATTGGTATACGTTTTATTCAATTTTCCTCGCTAAAAACTGGGTTGTCGTTAAATCCGATCTCGCTGAAAACTTATTCTACAGTTAAATACAAACACACTTTTAGTAGCTGATGAGTTATTGAGGTTTTAATGCATATGTATAAAATATTAATGATGATTGAGTAAAAGCACTGATTTATGAAATTGATGAGTTATCGATATTATAGTACCCCCATATCAGTAACAAATAAATATTACTTCTTTCAACAAAAACAAAGGTTTGTAAGGCTGGCGAATCACTGATCTTTTAATATATAAATTAAATAAATTCGATGCGCAAAACGACGAATTTGGGAGAAAGTCAAGTTATCAAGATTGGATATATGTAATTCATTAATGACATTCGACTTAATAAAATCACAGATGATTAAGGATGACGACTTTTCGAGGTTTTTTGGAAATCATACAGAATTTATATCAAACTGATTGAAATATAAATTTAAAGAGATGGCGAAGTAACTAGATCTTTGCATTTAGAGAGATCGTTTGGGGATAACTTGTTATTTTGATTTTATTGCGGATGTAAAGAAAATTAATTATATTCTATTGCATAGAAGCACTGCTTTATGAGGATATAGAGTTATCAAGGTTTTAACCACAATGGCCAATGATATAATTGTTTAAATAAAAACAGATTTATAAGCTTGAGGATTCATCAAGGTTTAACCGTATAACTTGTATTCGATATATAATAAAACAGATTAATGAATCTTCAAGTTATCCAGTTTTTAGAGCAAATGTATAAATAATAATATTAACTAAATATGCTTATTTATGAGGATGTCGAGTTATCATCGAGGCTTTAACATATAAGCATAATAATAATAACATTTTATTAAACTAGCTGGCTTCGCCCTCTAGTGCGCTCATAATTACATTGGGGCCTCTAATTTATGCTAACATCGAATAAAACGAATGTCGAATTCATATGAAAATTTTCGTTAGGTGCAGTAGCGTAGCTATGTTGTTTGCCGCCCGGGATTTCATCCGTGTATTAAATAATATTGCATTAATTATAAAAGTAGTCCGTGAAATTTACAGAGGGGGTTGGGGCAACCTTCCACCGCTTAGGTGTGTATTCTTTCCTCGGGTTCTAGGGGCCCGATTTCAACGGGAATTGGTTCATTTAAGTTAGATTACAATTCAGCTACTTTCTGTATTATGAAAGTTTATCTTAGACTTCAGTTACCAACATTTTCGAACATTAATGATGCATTCATTTTTCGGGTTCTATGGGCTTGATTACAACGAAGTTTGGCTCACTCGACTTCGTTTTCGATTATCTGCGGCACGTGCGGAGCACTTACGGTAATACTGCTTTAGGTAGCAGGGACCCAGATCACAGGTTCGTTCGGTAAGAGATTTGTTGGGAACACACGAGATGCTGTGGAAGGTAATGGGACTTCCGAAACTAGGTTCATTTAAAAGATTTTTAAAGGATATAAAATCATACAAACTTGAGTTTTATTTAAGGTTATTATGATGGGCCTGGACAACGCTGGGTGGGTCAGCTAGTGTGATATAAAATTACACTGTATAAAATTCGGTTGTAACAAGGGCTTAATTTGCACCGGAGCCCACCAGAGCCCGGCTCCGGTACTTCTCTATTTTTAGTAAATATTTAAATATTGTTCGGAATTCACGGAGCTCATAAATACAGGGCTCTGGAGCCCAGTGCAATAGCGCTTCTGAAAAACCAAAGCTTAAATTACCTTTTCCTTTCCTTCTGATCTCCAAGCTTTTGCATTCTTTTTACAAAAACACTTATATGTGACGTAATGTGTCACATACGTAGGAGATGGAGATAAAACGCACTCAATTTTTATATCAGTTTTTAGGCTTAGACTGACTCGAGCTCAATCTGTATTACATTTAAAATTTTATTTATTCACGTATTGAAAAAAAAAATCCTCTTTTAAAATTACGTATTATATTCCACTTCAAATCATTTTAATGCTATTTTGGATCAGAATGAAGGGGAAACAGAAATCGTGTTTTTCTATTTCAAATTTATATCGGCGACGTGTTGATACGGCCCCACTCAAGAGACTGAACAATAAATTTACTTTCAGTTCGATTTTCTTTTGTGACAGTAGGATAATTTTTTATTGGCTGGGTTTTCTTTTTGTTATTTCGATATCTAACCTGAAAGAATATTTTCTGTTTTATCCAACAAGCATCAGCTCGATGTTTTGTTTGTTCGTGGTTTTTTGTCTTCTATTGCGTACGAGTATAAAAATCATGTCAGTGATTTTTCTATTTATTTTGTATCATGAACGGTACTCTCGCTAAGGCTCTCTGCACCTATACGAAGTCACTTTCCTTTGTAAGTAGATATAATTACCATGTATTGTTATTCTGATAGAAAGCAATCGAGCAGTGTTCCCCCTTTTTCTATAAAAGCATAGATTCTTTCCGATAACGTTGTCAAATTTTTAATTTTATCTGATTTTCAGGGACTCACCGCAAAAGATTGTTATGCGGAAGGAAATGATTATAGTTTAAGATATGCACCTTTTACAAGAAATTGTAAAACATTGTTCCATTCTTCAGCATATAAATATTCATTTCTGTAAATTTCATTCATTTTTTCTTATAAATGCATAGCTGCGAACTATCCCTTTTTTGTGTTAACACCACTTCCTAATCACAATCGTTACCCTATTTAATCGCAGAATTCTGCAATTAATTAACATAAAAAATAGGCACGGATTTTTACTATTCAGAAGAAGTGATAGCTAAAAGTTGACAGCTAAGTATATGCTGATAGATATATTTAAAATTTTTATTTTTCTAAAGAAAAAAAATGCTTTAAATTTTGCAATTAATGTACGAAATATAAAAATGCAGATTACAGAGGCAGGGGGAGGGGGTGGAATGGTACAGTTGTTGTACCGGTAGCGCAGAATATTAGGGCTACGGAACTTTTTTGTTAGAATTTAAGCCCTGGGCGCAGTAATCTAATTGTAACGTAACCTTAATCTAACTCTACCATAAACATTACCTAACTGTACCCTAGCTGTAACATGTTACCTAACTGTAACCTAACGGTAACCTAACAATAACATACCTTCAACCTAACTATAAACAAATTATCACCTAACCGTAACCTAACTGTAACCTAATTGCAACCTAACCTTAATCTAATTATAACATAACCGTAACCTAACTGTAACGTAACTATAAACTATTAGTAACTTAACCGTAACGTAAACTAATTATAAGCTAAATGTAACGTGACTGTAACCTACCTGTAACCTATCCGTAATCCAACCGTAAACTATCTGTAACGGAAATGGAACATAACCGTAACCTAACAATGAGCTATCTGTAACGGAAATGGAATATAACCGTAACCTAATGGTAATCTATCTGTAACGGAAATTGAACATAACCGTAACCTAATTATAACCTAACCGTAACGTAACCGTAACCTACTTATAACCTAACCCTAACCTAACTGTAACATAACTGTAACCTAACCGTAATGTATCTGTAAAATAAACGCATCATGACGGTACACTAACCGTAAACTAATTATAACCTAACAGTATCCTAACTGTGATGTAACTATAACCTAATTGTAACTTAAATGTAACCTAACTGTAACCTGGCGGTAACCTAACCATAACCTAATTGTAACCTATCCGTAACGTACTGTAACCTATCCGTAATCTAACTGTAAGCTATCCGTAATCTTAATTGTAACCAAACTGTAACGTATCTGTAAACTAATTGTAGCATAAACGTAATCTAACTGTAACCTATCCGTAACCTAACCTTAATCTATTTGTAACTTAAACGTAACCTAATTGTTACCTAAATTTAATCTAACTGTGACATAACTGTAACCTAAGTTTAACGTAACTGTAAACTAATTATAACCTAACTGTATTCTAACCGTAACCTATCCGAAACCTAACAGTATCCAAACCAAAACCTAACTGGGCCAATCATCCTCTCGGCTAAATATCCTGTCGACTAAATGTCCTGTCGGCTAATTGTCCTGTCGGCTAAATGTCTTGTCGGCTAATTCTATTGTCGGCTAATTGTCCTGTCGGCTAATTGTCTTGTCAGCTAAATGTCCTGTCGGCTAAATGTCTTGTCAGCTAAATGTCCTGACGGCTAATCATCCTGTCTGCTAAACGTCCTGTCGGCTAATTGTCCTGACGGCTAATCATCCTGTCTGCTAAACGTCCTGTCGGCTAATTGTCCATGTCGACTAACTGTCCTATCGGCTAATTGTCCTGTCGGCTAATTGTCTCTGTCGGCTATCTGTCTTGTCAGCTAATTGTCCTGTCGACTAAATGGACGTGTCGACTAAATGTACTTGTCGGCTAAACGTCCTGTCGTCTAATTGTTGTCTGCTAAATGTCTTGTCGGCTATTTGGTTGTCTGCTAAATGACATAGACCCCCCTATAATATGGCAATAAATTTCTTCCCCGAAACACTTACGCCTGGAGCATAGCATATTGGTTATTAAAGACAGTTGGAACATTTTGTAGCTGAGCATGGATTTCCAAAAGCTTGACGAATTTCAGTTTGCCCTGCCTGAAGAAGACCGTTGTAAAATCACAGCCACTAAAAGCATGTAGGAATAGGATGTTTTTCTTGACAATCGACGAGTACTTGAAACTTAATGGTGAATAGAAAACACTGCCTGACTGTCCTTTCCCAGGCTTCAAGAAGTATATCGTGGATGAGTTGGGAGCAAATGCAGTCAAAAGCACCAGCAGATCAATATCTTCCCCAACTATGATGACACGTTCTGACTGCTGATCAAGTTGGATGGATTCCATCACGATGCTAGTATCTGCATCCCTGACAGCTTGTTTTACAGTAAAATTGTGTTGTTCAAGTTTTTCAATGAGCATTTTTTAACGGTGTTTATTGCCTTCATCTGCAAGGAAGGGCTCTTTTTGCATTGTGAGCGTCGTATTTTCGTCAAAGTCAACACTTGCTGCAATGTATTTATTTTTTCGACGGAAGCACTCAGCAGACTTGGTGCCATGTTTTAACGATTCTTCTGGGTGACAGTCAAATACAATGGTTGCAGTTTTACCGTAGTTGCTTTTAAAATGTCCAATGTACTTTGAAATAATTGATGAGAACTTTTCTCTTTGCTCCCAACTCACTCGATGAAGGATAAAGCCACCATCACTCACATGGACAATTTGTATGGTTTGTTCTAAATTATCAAGGGGAGTGAACAAATCATAAAATACCGACTTTCGCATTTTACTCATCCCAAAGTTATCAAACAGAGAAATATAATAATTTATGCACCTCAAAAATTAATTTGCTTACAAAGTACAGAATTAAAATTAATGTGGGGACATCGGTTGCATTTCAAGTGTAATCATCAGTTGGAAAGGTTGGTGAAATCTCCATATTGATGTAATTAAATTTTGATGTTGCTAATAAAACAGTGCAATTCGGAAATTTATGCAGTTCTACTGTTCTATAAGGGAAAGGATTCATTTAACCGATAATTGGTATGCAAAAAAACAATTTTCTGAGTTTTTTTAAGCAAAATTAGGAAAAATGCATTTATTTGACATATCCTATCTCGCTTATTATTGGTGTGAAGTTTAGTCTGTGGTACTCAATCGGCGCAAAATTTTGTGCTCTACAATTTATAAATTAGGACTGTTTCATTACAGTGAACGGTTTTTGAGTTATGAGCGAAATACTGAAAAAAGTCCAAAATTTTTGAGGTTTTTGTGGTGCCACGTCTAAAGCTCACCAGGAAAAATGGGATAAACTTCAAATCCCTTCATTTGGATGTAAAACAAAGTGATTGAAACAATTTCCAGCTTTCAGCGAATATTCGGTTAGTAAAATTCTATTTTTACTGGCCTAATATGGCTGGTAGTTTCACTAATACCATTAATAGAATTGGCCCAAAAAATCTATTTCACGTTTATTTGTCACCATACAATTTGTCGAGCACTGCGAACATACACCTTCTAATTACTGTAATGCGAATAAGTTTGTTCACTGATTTCCTCAAACAATTTATCAGGCACAAATAATTCATAGTAGGTTTCTATCGCTATATCTGACCTTATATGCAAATTTTCACTTGCGAACCCAGAAGGATGTGTAAATATGGAACAATGTTTAGCTGATTACCCCTCGAATCATGCCATTCCCCAAAATTCTCCTCCTCTAACTCAGATGATAAAATACATCTGCTCTAAGCCGTTTTTTAACAAAAATAATTTCACAGCTATCGCTCTCACACATTTCGACTGACATTTTTACGTTCAAGGGTAAAGAAATTTTTCTGTCTGCATTGGGACTACTAACTACTGAACAAATATAAATGTAAAGCATTTCTAAAATGTATCACATGAAACATTTCTAAAACGTCTGTATTGCTTTCGTCGTAAAAGGATTGCTGTCTGTGAGTCGATTTCAATGAAATCTTGACCAGGATCCAGAAATATTTTTGCGCTGTTAGCGAAAAGAGATTGACCAATCAGAAAATGTGCTTAATTAAACAGCGAAACGTTTGCAAAAATACAGACTATAAGCATTTCATTCAAAACATAAATATCTTCTACTGCGATAACAAACAATAGCCCTAATATATTTACACAGCTGTATTAAGTAAATTTCAATCTGTTAGTAGTGGGCTTTGCATTGCTATACTGCAATACCAGCGCTTCTAAGCAATGCACATGGACTAATGGGGATTTCCCAAGGAATTCGAGTGTTAAGGATAGCTTAACCCTTTGCGCTCGGCGTCTCTTACACAAATTTTATTCGATAGGCTACACTTTTTTAAAAGAAGTTTCGTTAAGTACACAATTTAAAAAATGCTCTGATTAAATAAGGTACATTTTATTTTCCTTTATTACTGGTGCCAAAAACAAATTTTGCAAAGAAAGATTATGCCTCCGCTCCGGAGACCTCGAGTGCAAAGGGTTAATATTTATAAAAAAAACATAAAAAGTACCATTTTTTTATTGCAGAAATTGAGTAATTATAAGATTTCTAAATAAAATATGCAATTAGTTGTATGTTTGAGCCGAAAAAAGATGTTAAAGAACGAATTCATCTTTGCCGAAAAGCCATCATGCAGGAATTTTGCCCCTTAACCCATTAACCGCTGACGTTGCGTTCACGCAACAGTCAAAATAATTGCTCATCCAATGAATTAATTACATTGGCACCACTATTTTAGAATTTATAAAAATGTCTTATTTATTGGCAGGAATTTTGCTATTTTAGTAAAGCGAAATTTACCTTACTGAATTTGTGGTGGGAAACTACTTTCAACAAGAAATTTGAAATTTTCTATCGTAATAGTTTTGGCGGTTAATGGGTTAATGTTTGCTTTAGGCCATACAAATTAATACGAATAAGATCCTAATTTTTTTATTTTTTACTACTTTATAAATAATATTTAAAATAATACATATACATAAAATGCCAACTACCAATTAAAATCAAATTTTCATCAGAAATGCTTGATTCATCAGAATCCATAGTTTACTCAAAGATAGATCATACAAATCAAAATTGAACGCAAATTTTCAAAGACTTCAGATGGAAATGCCTGTTAAAATTTTCTGGTTTCAGAAGTAACCAGATGGGGGCAGGGTGGGCTGAGCCCCCCTAGCTTCCTCTAGAGCCCCCCCCCCCTAATAATTCACTATTTAATTTTTTTTAACAAAATGTATATTTTAACTAATGTAAAAAAAAAAAAAAAATCTATATTTGCAAGAAAAATATTTTAGATGTTTTAACTTTCAACTGCCTTGAATCCTTGAATGCAACAGAATATGCAAAAAAAAAAAAAAAAAAAAAGAAAAGAAAAAGGAAAAGAAAAAGAAAAAAAACCCTTCTATTCAGAAGCATATCAATTGTGTTATATTATCTTGTGGTACAATTCTCGAATTGCAAGATAATTAGGAACATTTTTTCCTGCTGAAGTCCAGATGCATAAACCGGTCCCCACATGTTAGTACACCTTTTGAGATTCCCTCTGTGCGAACGGAAATAATAAGCATATATTTTTCAAACTGATCAGTAATTAGTGCAGCAATAGGCAAACCGTCTTCAAACTATTCACTGAAACACTTTTTTTAATCTTTAATGGTTGCCTGTTGACAACATGTGTATTACTAAAGAAAAAGATTGTCAATTTATACAAGTGGGAGAAGAAAAAAAATTGAACGCCGTTTCTAGCTAAGGGTGTCTGCAGGAGTATAGTATTAGAAAAGCGTGGGAAAGACACATTCCTTTTTTGCATTTGATCCCTTTTATCGAATTTTTTCTTTACATTTGATGATTGACAAAAACAATTTTTCTTTTATCTTATAATAATTAAACATTATACGAAAAAGTATTATGTTAAGTTTAAAGTTACGTGTATTATAAGGTTTATACAAAAATCTCTTCGTGTAAACAGTGGCTATTGTATTTTGACACATTTGTGGGGGAAAAAAATGATAAAGGCATAAAATGTACAGATATAGTTATTCAAGCTCAACAAATTTTACGTTTCAGATGCTGTTTTCAAATCTAAACAAGCTACTTTCTGAAATATTTGAAAAAGTAATTTTTTAGTGATAAAATTTTAATCCAGCGAATTTCAGAAAACGAAAAACACGTAAAACGTATGCTATAGCTTTCTCACCCCCAACCCCCTGCCTTCTGTATTGAAAAATATAGAAATTGGAATTATAATAGGTTTTTTTTTTTTGTTGTTTTTTTTTAATAAAATCCAGGTATGTGTTGAAAATATATAATTAATATATATATATTTATAACGATTCATATTTGAAAGGATATAATAATATGCGGAATTTAAAATTCAATTCTCGCGAAATCTTAATTTTTATTGCGAATGAATGTACACACATTTTTGTAACGATTGTGGAAAAAAGAAATATATAAACAAAGATAAGAATTTTATTTTCTAATGTGTTTTTCTGATAGCCCTTTTGTTGAACTATCATATTACACCTTTTATTTAATGTAAAGATTGATTTTGTTCCATTCCTCGGCTACAATCCTCCAGAGTCCATCTAATGTTTTAGAATGCTGCTTATAAAGAGCTTGTTATAAAAGCCCAAATGCAGTCATCCATAAAATATACATCGTTGAACTTAAGCGGGATGCATTTAAATGGGATAGCCTTAATTTCAATTTCATTTCTCATTTTTTTTTCTATAATTATAGCAGTAGATTTATAGGTATGGCTGCTGGATGGTAGCTTTATACTTTTGGAATTTAACTCAGTGAACAGTGTTTGGGTAAAGTGATGGAATGTCTTCTTTGAATGCAGTTGTTAAAACATATTTCTGATAGTAATCCGAGTAAATTTTGACTTATTTTCTTTTTTCCTTATTTTAAGTTTTCTGTTATAAGAGAATTCAGCAGTAACCATAAAACCTTTAGCAAAACTTTCTTTGTTTTTCACTGAACCAACATTTTAGGTCTTTTTCTATTGCAGTCAGATAAACATATCCATATCCAAGCCTCATCAATTGTAACTACACATTTCCATTTTTCTCCTGCCAAATAAATTTCATGGAACAATCTGTACACAATTTTATGCTGATAAACGTGATTTCGCATTAGGTGATGAACATTTTTTTTTCCTTATTAGCTCTAAATCAGGGTTTATAATTTTGTTTACATTTTCTATAGAGATGTTTAGAGATTTTGTGATAGTATTTCGGCAAAGGTGTGGAGATTGGATTTTATTTTAAAACATGAGATACGACTTTAAATATAATAAGCTGTGATAAGCAAGTATCTTTGTTGGGTATGCATTTTTTACCTTTTTCCCAGCCAAACGTAAACTTTGACATTTCTCTTTTTTTTATAATTAATTATGTCACCTATTTTTAGGGTATAAAAAAATCATGATTTTTTTGAAAAAAATAAAAAAAAATCGGATTTTGATTTAAATCAGATTTTTTTTATTTAAATCGGATTTTTATGATTTTTTACACAACGCTCAAATACTGAATAGCTACTAAGAGTTTTAGGTTTCCAAACCAATTAAACCTCTAATTGCTAACATATTCTGTGATATTTTTTAAAAAGGCGGGGCACATTTTGCCAATTTCATAAAGGACAGGTTGTGGCACCCTAAAAATAAATTACGTAGAAAAAAGAGTAAGTACAGAATTAATAAAAACTGCAAATAAGTGATTTCATTTATTAGTAGCACAAATAACAAAACTAACAAATATTATTTGCAGCTCATTTTTCATTTGCACTGTTAACCGCCTAAATCTAAACCTACACACATGTATGCATAGCATATGCTAATCCCCAAAAAAATATGAAAATGTTTTAACCCATTCATATACACATACCAGAGTAAATATAAGGAATAACCAGTTATATCTGAAACCCTCAAACCATTAAACAGCAGCATTATCAGCACTCATTTGGGATTCTCAGCATTCAGTGTTTCAAATAGTTTTGGCGCTTTTTTAATCCCTAACAATTTTTATTTGCTATATATGAATTCAAAAATTTTAAATAACAAACATTTATTCAACCTTTACTGGAGAAGCTTTTGCTGTGCTTAATATTTTATACCAATTGCTTCTTTTTCTCTTATGCATTCTTTTACAATAGAGGTTCAGCCGATATCATTCTTTAATTCTTCTTTGTCTTCAGAATGTGCTATAAATTTATTGTTACAAAGTAGAATGCGAAAATGAGATTCTGGCTATATTATTCTTTTACTTGCAGAAATTTATTATACTTGCTATGCTTATTTTATATAAAAGAATTAATAATTTGATTACTAAAAGAAAATTATGACATTGCATGTTATATTAGCGATTTAAATATCATTTTAAAATGAAATACTTTTTATGTTGGATAAAAACTAGGCTTTTTACAAAATTACTGTACTTAAACTTTTTACAACAGTCTGGAATTAAGCTTAAAAACAATTATTTAAAGCTTTTTTTTATGTATTCATAAGTCAAAATACCTATAGAAACTTTCCAAATTATGTTCATCTTAGATTTTATACTTTCTAATGTCATTTTAAACATTTAGAAAATTTATGATTTAAATCAATGATTTTTTTTAAAAAAATCAGTCGATTAAGAATGCTATATAGGTTTTATTTATTTATCTGTTTTTCATTTACATTTAAATCACAGAGAAAGTCAAAATCATTACAAAAATGTGCGAACATCCTCTACATTTTAACGAAGCTTTAAACTTTATTTAGAAAGTTACTATTTATACTTTACAGAAATATTGTATAATCTGAACTATGTTTGCTTGTTACTTTTACAGTGGACTGAATTAAATGAGATCAATAGCATGCACTGTAATATAATAAATTGTAAAGTACAACCTTAATCAGTATTCAATGCATGATTTTTTTTTTCATTTCACTTTTGTTAAGTAAGCAGTTAAAAAAAAAATTAAACCAATTAATAATTTTTACTTATTATACCAATTGTAAATTATTTTTAATCAGAAATATTTTTACTTAGTAGATTTTCTAAAATATGCTTAATGAAGTGAAAACAGTTATAAGCTATGATCATTTTATACACGCTAAACAACGTGCACGATTTTTCTTCATTAAAATTTGAATAAAGCTACTTTTTTATGAGATGTTGGATGCAATCTGTTTTCCATTAAATAAAACTAGACCTGTTAATGCAAAATCACACAGAATGGGAGAAAATTCTATTTTAGATAGGTTTTCGTCTTAGAAAACGGTACAATGCCCCTAGTCGTTTTGTATATATTTTTTTTTTTCAAAGGATCGTGACTTTTTTTTCGTTTAAGAAATTCGTTACAGACAGGTTATGTAATAGACTTTTTATATATATTTTTTTATAGACAGGTTATGTTATAGGCGGGTTTCTTTATCGACAACCCCGTATCCACAGGTTTTACTGTGTTTAATTTACAAAAGAGATATAGATTGTTAAAAGATGTTAGCCCTCCCAAAATTTTTCAGAACCCCCCCTGACGTTCCTCGCTGGTTACGGCCCTGGCGAGAAATAGACAGCGACACCTCAGCCTGTCATATTGAAGTGACCAAGAATTAAAGATTAAGTAAAATAATGCTATAAAGTGATAAAATATCATTTATTAAGATTGACGATCGTTTCGTCGCACCAACGGCGACATTTCCAAAATCATTCACGATAGAAAATATTTTCACATAATTTAAAAATAATAAACATAGTAAACAATGTAACGATACATGATGCATAATGAAAAACATTGCAAACATAAAATAAATTAACATTAAATTAGTTATTTGTGAGCGTGGATTAATTTTCATATAATTTAACAAAACAATAACATGGTTAATAATGTCATGAGACAACATGCATAATGAAAAATCTCGCAAAACATAGAACAAAAATTTAAATTATCTTGGCTATTTGCGAGCGTGGATTAATTTTTACTATTGTTACTAAAATTACATAGCATCTTTTCCAAATTTTAGGTAAATCTAGGGACACTGAATCATTGCAAATATTCTTGTTGCGTAAAAATATCTCTATTGATTCTCGGATTATGGATGATAAATAAAATCTTGATGTGTAAATTAACTTGCTAATCTTAAAATCGATCCGTAAAGGTTCTTCGCTGCATAATCTGGCCAAAGCTGTGGTTCTTCTGTTGTATTTGATATCTGCTATATGTACTTTGATTCTGGTTTTAAGTTTTCTACTTGTCATACCTATATAAAACTGCTTTGTTCCATTTTCTTTGGTGAAAGGTATTTCGTATACTCCTGATAATTGGTTTGACTCTATTGGATCTATTTTCTTGCATACTATATTTTTTTATTTCATAGAAGGTTTTGCGACTAGGGAGATATTGAATTTATTGAGTTTATATTTCAAACGTTCGAAGAAACCAGGAAAATATTGTAAAGTGGATAACATGGAATTTTGTGGATTGAAATTTCTTTTCTTTTTATTCTTCAAGCTCTTAATTAATTTTTCTATGGTGCTTTCTTTGTATCCATTGTTTCTTGCAATATCATATATTTTATTTATTATATTATTTAACTGCTCGGGGGTACAAACTGTGAAAGATCTATGAATAGAATATCTAAATGCAGAAACTTTGTATGAAAAAGGTGCTTGAGCATTATGAGGGATAATGGATTGACTGGCTATAGGTTTTCTGTCACTGTAAAAAAAAAAGGACTAAAAAATGGAAATACTACTGGCAATATAGCCGCCAGTACTATTTCTGTTTTTTTACGGGAATCTTTACCCATAAATTACAGAAAAATTTCCGTTTTTAATCAGAAACACGGAAAATTTTCTGTAATTTATGGGTAAAAATTCCCGTGAAAAAACACAAATAGTACTGGCGTCTAGATTGCCAGTAGTATTTCCGTTTTTTAGTCCTTTTTTTTTTTTTTTTTTTTTTTTTTTTACAGTGTGCATTCTATTCCTTGGTGCGTCCTGATAAGTAATATATCTAAATAATCTAAATAAATAAATAATTAGTAATATATCTAAATAAATATATCTAATCCAATTTGTATATATCTATTTCAAGTGGTCGTAATATGAATTCAGCTAATAATCCTGATATAGGAGAACCCATTGGAGCTCTGTTATTTTGTTTGTATATTTTGTCGCCGAAAGTGAAGTAATTATTAACTATTAGATTAAGAGCACTCTTTAGCGTAGTTTTCATTTTTAACCGACTTCAAAAAGAAGGAGGTTATCAATTCGACCTGTATGTATGTTTTGCCCATGTTCACGCATAACTTTCTTAAATATGAACCGATTTTGATAATTTTTTTATTGTTTGAAAGTGTAAGTCCCCCATTTGGTCCCATTCCAATTTCATCAAAATCTGATGATTAGAAATTTTTTTAAAATAAAAACTTTAAAATCCAAATCCTTTTTGAAGCAGTTGCCCGATTATAAGCGCTCATCTTTGATACTGTTACTCTTACAGAGATGCGAGATCTTTCAAAGTGCGAAAACTTAGCTCGACAAGGGCCGAGATCCAGATAGGTTTTTCGCTGGTAGTGAAACGAGATTGACAAATCAGAAGCCTGCAGTTTTGCGAACTCTTCGCTATTTGCAAAAATGCAGGCTTCTGATTGGTTGATCTCGTTTCCCTAATAGCGAAAAATCTATCTGTATACCGGCCATTCTGTCATCCACCAAACCGGAAGGCCCACATAGACACAAACCGATATCGGAAATCGGTGTCGAAAACTTTAAAATTAACCTTTAAAGTTCCTTATGTATCAGAGCACATGTACAACGCCTGAATAAACAATGTGGAAATCTGCTATCCAAACAGCACTAAAAAATTGTATCCCTTAAATGTGCAATGATGCTGTAATCCAATGAGCCGATCGCAGCGACATCTGCATTATATTTTCAAATTTCAATGTAAACATTGTACTATAACAGCATCTAGACCAAGTTGACTTGGAGTTTTAGAAAATATCCTCAGATGTCGCTCCGATCGACTTTTTGGATTTCAGCATCGTTTTACATTTAAGGGATACAATATTTTAGTACTTTCTAAGTACTACTGCTACAGAGTCTAGAATATATAGTGTGGAAATCGGCTATCGCAATAATACTTAAAAAAGGTGCTAAAATATTGGATCCCTTAAATGTCAAACGATGCTGAAATCCAATGAGTCGATCACAGCGACATCTGCAGGATATTTTCTATAACTCCAAGACGATTTGGTCTAGATGTTGTAGTAATAAGATGTGTTTACTTTGAAATTTGATAATATATCGTAGATGTCGCTGAGATCGGCTCCCTGGATTTCAGCATCATTGCACATTTAAGGGGTATAACTTTTTAGCGCTGTTTGAATAGTAGATTTCCACACTATGTATTCTAGGCACTGTACTACTGCTATAGTAAGTCAGTATGTTCTGGATATCTGAATCTGGGGAAACAATGAGAACGGTTCAGGATCTGAACAGTGGTGTAGTCCTGGATAAAAAAGTGGGGGGACGCTCACAGTTTCGAACATTAGGGTCTGTATCACTATAGGCAAACTTTATTTTGAATCTTGCTTCTTATTTTCAATTGCAGAGAAAAATAAGTGGAAATTTAAGTTAAAAAATTATAAATGTAAATTTAAATTAATTTAATTAAAGTTTCTTTATCTGTTGGACATTAAAAAGCTTGCTATAGAATTCAAAAATTTAAAACCTTATGTCATGACTGAAATGTTTTTGTATTAGAAGCCGTTATTCAGTAGCAATAATTCAAGCAATGAAAATTTTATAAGAATTTGTTTTGCATTATTTATTTTGGAAATATAGTTATAAAATAACTGCTTTCTATTGAGAATATTGAAAATTATTGCATTTTTACTTTATGCTCAGATAAAGAGTAAGGAATTTATTGTAATTAAGGCAAGGAAAAATAAGACTTTAAAATTTTGGTATATCTTTTCGTCTTCCCCTCCCTCCTAAAAATCAATTTTTAGAAAAACGTCCACTTAGTCCTTTTATGGTGACTTAAGAAAAAAAAAATACTAATGTGGAAAAAATCACCGTAAAACGCTAAAAATCGTGAGGACAAAATTTACTATAGTGGGATAAAGCATTCTAACAGAACTTTTACCAATGTAAAGGAAATGCGGAAAAACGTAAAACTCATTGAAAATCGGATTAAAAATCACTAAAAATTCAAAAATTAAAGAGGACAAAATTTTCTATATTAAACTACCAGAAGATTGAAACTGAGTGACAAAAAATCGCCGCAAAACACAAAAAAACTGAAAAATTATATAAAAAATTAGCAAAAAAATTAAAAAATCATGATACGAATTCCAAATAAAATCCCTGCCGGCCCGGCCTACAGGCAGAGGTAGATTTCGAAGTCAAATATACTAATTTCACAAACAAAAACTAAACCATGATTAGAGATAAATCCACTTTAACAATTTTATCTGGCCGCTTTTGACGCGTTTTTATTTCATTTTTATATAATAGCTGGTTTTATCAGAATCATGTTAGGGCGGTATTCAAAAAAATACTTTTCCATGCTCAACAACTCGAAATTTTCTGGCATAATTCCAGATTCATTTTTAATTAAAAAAATATGTAACTTGCTGACGTGATTTTTGAAGAGATTTATAAGCGACCTGTGTTTTTATTTTTTGTTCAATTAATTAAAACTTGATATATAAACAATTATTTTCTCAGAAGGACAACACAATCGCTTCGGGAAATTCCGTTCAAAATGCATACTTTGATATCATTTTTTTAAAATATATTCTGCCTCTATCAAAAAATCAATCATTACGGTACATTATATAGTTTCTGAATAAGCGAATCTACCAATTAAATGCATTTGAGAGAAAAAATGAATTTAAAAATGAGTCAGAAAATAAGCAGTTTGGATTTGAGTGCATCCTTAATACAATGATTTTTCCAACACAATCCGCTTCGGTAAATTCGGTTCAAAATGTCCTTTTTAACAGCATTTTTTAAAACATATTCTGCCTCTATTAAAAAATCGACCATTACGGTACATTATATAGTTTCTGATTAAGAAAACGTACCAATCGCGAAATGACAAAATCTATTACATTAGGGTTGAGAGTTCGAAACCGATTTCCTTTTTCGAATATCATAAAATTGAAACAAAACGCAAAAAAAAAAGCTGAAATTCGCATAAAAATTCGCCAAAAATAAATCGCTGTACAAATTCTGAATAAAATTTATTGAAAAAGCTGAAAAGAGGACAAAATTTACCACTACTTGGCTAAAAAATTGAAACGGAATTCCTTTCATCAATGTGAAAAAAAATCATATTCAAAGGTAAAAAAAAAAAAAAAAAAAAAAAAAAAAAAAAAAAAAAAAAGGCTAAAAATCGCAAAAAAAAATAAAAAAATTTTAAAAAAATCCGAAGTGCATAATTTTAGACAAAATGGTACCTCGTCTCTGTCTCATAGCTGTTACAGTGGTCTTTTCAGCACATAGACCACACAGACCAAACTCTATTTTTAGGGTTCCGTATTTAAAAAGTAAAAACGGAACCATTATAAGATCACTCCTGTGTCTGTCCGTCCGTCTGTCTGTCTGTCACAGACATTTTACTCGTAAACTATGGAACATGGAAAGTTCAAATTTGGGAAAGTAATAAAGACCATTGACCCACATATTTTCAGATTAATAAACATTCATAAATATATTTAGTAAAAAAGTAGAGGGGCTAATTATGCTACTTGAATAAAAAAAATATTTTCCTGTGAAAGCTTTTGTAACGCTGAATACAAAAATACATTCCTTTTAATTTTAGGTATTATATTTTCAAAGATATTGTTGAAAATGTAGCTCAAAAATATGTCCCCCCCCCCCCCCCATCTAATTCTGAATCTACTGAAACTAAAATTATGAAAAAAATAGAGGTAGTAGACGTTAATATAAACCTTCCCTGAAAATTATAGCGATTACCCTAGGCAGGGTTGGGTTTTTGACGTCAAAAACTGGTTTTTGACATGACAAGCATCAAAAACTGGTTTAAACTGTCATAAACAGGTTTAAACCGTCAAAAACTGTCATAAACTGGTTTAAACCGTCAAAATCTGCCAAATGCATGTAACACACTAAAACATTTTAACAACAATAGGTAAACATTAAATAAGTCAATGATTTATGTGATCTTTTAAATTTATTAGTCCAGTCATTTGGTAGAAAATAGGGGAAAGTTTTGGTGTAGTTTTGATATTTGGTGCCTTTATGTTTTTTGGGTCGCTGAACACGAATCTGAAGTTTGCCAACAAAATTTATCCCGGAAAATACGTTTTTTTTTGGCAAAAAACTGGAAAAAAATGGGATTTTCTTTGTTTTTTCAAAATAACTTCAAAATTATGCATTTTACGCAAAGGTCCTCAATACATAAATTAACGAAGATAAAATTTCCTACATTTTACGTATTAAAAGTTTTTTTCTCTGATCAATGGTTTAGCCGTGGCAATGCCGCAAAAATTGGTGTGAAAAAAAAGAAAAATCTGAAAAAACGGGAATTACGGCAGTGCACGTTGGGTGATTTACCGATTCCAGCTGTCCAAAATTATTTTTGGCGTCAATATAGTCGCATCGCCATGAAATTAAAAAATGTTATTGATATTCACTATTGAATGTTAGGTATTGTAAAATGTTGCGTGTAGCAGTCATAATTTCGTTACAAGGACATTCAAAAGTATTTCAATATATTACGGCCTATGGGGGAAAATTGTTTATGGTGGTTTTTAATAATGTTTCATAATTTCAAACACTTTGAAATTTATATACATATCTATGAAGTTCACTAAAAGATGATTTCTTATAGAATATGGTATGGGTAGTATTTATCGATCATGTACAGGGACACTAAAAAAGAATTATGTTACATTACGGTCTATGGAGAAAAATTGTTTGTGGTGTATTTTGTTCATGTTACACCTTTTCAAAAGTATTTAAATTGATATATATCTCCGAGGTGCTATAAATGCTTACTATTGAATATGATGTGCCATTGATCTTTCATATACAAAATAAATCAGTTATATTTTTCTTTGTATGAGAAATAATTGATGGAAGTGTGTTTTCAGTTGTGGAACACTTTTTTAAATTAAAAAAAATTGCATACAATTTAGCGTGTATAAATTCTATAAATCATATATAGGGCTGCACAAGACATCTATATACCCGCTTATTGCCGGAAATTACTAACGCTGTGCTATGCGTTCATTAACAGTTCTAAATTTTAGCATATTGTGATTTATATGATAAATCTAAAGTTCATATGCAAGGATGTACAAAATTTTCAGCTATTTTTTCGATTTTGATTGAAATTGTGTTTTCAAACGTGTTATATGTTTTACAAATTATTACTTAGATATCGTTTTTCAAGTTATTAATCTATGAAATTTTATTATAGTAGCCCGAATGCGTTCAAAAATGTTCCATAACCTGATTGACGCATGATTTTGCGTTCTTCTTGATAATTTTAATGATACTGTGTTAAGGGTATGGAAGCTAAAGTGATAAAACTGTTTTTTTTTTTTTTTATTATTATAACAAATTTTAAAATTTCTTTTTCTAAAATTTAAGGTACGGGACAAACATTGGGCAGCATTAATAAAAATTGCTGTGATGCATATTCTGTGGTATATTCATATTTATTTCTGCACAAACCTTACAGGAAACCTAACAGGAACCTTATGTAAAGATAGGGAATCATAAGATATCATGATTAATATATAATGAGAAAATGCCTACATTATGTTTTGCATTTGCATTGTATCAAATCTGAATTTGGAGAATTTGATTGGATCAATTTTGTAACCACTCAGAATTTGCAGCCAAGTAATACATTTTAAATGATTTTATACCGATATATCTACATACAACTAACAATTTTTGTCCAAATTTGGCCATAAATTTAAACATTTCGCTCTTGCAAAACTTCATGTGCTCTTCACTGTAATTTTCCTCTATAAACAAAATATTTTCAACCAAATTCACATTTTCGTTACATTTTAAATCTTGTTGCCGTCGCATAATGGTGCAAAAGTTTATTTATGTGACTAAGTTAAATTCTGCTGTCTTTGATGTAAAAAAAAAAAAAAAAAAAAAAAAAAAAAATGGTACTTGAACTAAAATATCAAGAAAAAGTCATGCCAGAAGGTATCAAATATTTTTATTAAAAAAACATTTATTTTATACTGTTGGTAGTAATAAAAACACCCACTAATTCCATACGTCTATTTTCTATGCTGTAGATGTCGGTGAAAAGCAGGGACCCTCAAGTAAAAGAAAGCGGAAATAACATTTTTTTTGTTTTTTAAATAAATGTACTTACAAATGTATTTATTTATAATTAAATAATTATTTTTTAATTGTTAATTGTAATATTATTAATTGTTTATTTATAATTAAATAATGATTCATAATGAGTCGTCTTACTTATTATCAGCAACTTCATTATAAAATGTAGTCATTCATATAATCTTTAGTATAATTTATAGTCAATGCTTGTGTAAAATGGTCAGTTTTCATGTTAAATCTACGTACAGTGGCGTAATTCCCGTTTTCTCTGAATTTTTTGATTTTCACTCCCATTTTTGTGGCATTGTCACGGCTAAACTATTGACCAGAGAAAAAAACTTTTAATACATAAAATGTAGGAAATTTTATCATCTTTAATTTATGCATTGAGGACTTTTACGTAAAATGTATAATTTTGAAGTTATTTGGAAAAAAACGAAGAAAATCCTGTTTTTTCCCGTTTTTTGCCAAAAAAACGTGTTTCCCGGGATAAATTTTGTTGGCAAACTTCAGACGCGTGTTCAGCGACCCACAAAACATAAAGGCACCAAATATCAAAACTACACCAAAACTTTCCCCTATTTGTCCTTTTTGAGCACCTAATGCCTGGACTATATGGTAATTTAATAATTTAAAAAAAAAAAAATTGTTAATTGCCATAAAATATTTTTATTTTTCTGTATTTTCAATCAGAAGAAAATCCTTTTAGTACAATTAAATAATCTGGATCAATTTTACCCCCAGCATGCTGCAGCACACAACATGTTTACATTTATTTACACCCAGATGATTTCTGAGTTTAGAGTGTATGAAGCATTAGAAAATAGCCTGTCTTTTGATAGCAAAAACATTGCTAAATGGGCAAGTTTTGAAACAGGCTCAAAAAGCTATTGCATTTAATGATACCTTTCCACCAAATAATGGGGTCCTCCCTATAGCACTGAAATAACAAGACGAGAAAGGGGATTCTTTAGCTTCATACACAATCAGTTATGGGTAAGCATCCATAAATTCTCTCTATAGCTCAAGCACGAGCTGAATCAACTAATACATCAGTCAACCCTTGCCCCTGATGGTTGAGATGCAAAATATAAGCCAAACAATGGTATAGTTTCATGATTTGATGCCTTCTATTATGCACTTTTTCAATATGGGGCTTAAGTGAATTTTCTTTTAGAAGACAGTCAATTTTGTTCAGTTTTAAAATCGAAAACATATTTTTATATATTTAAAAGAAAGCTGTTTAAAAAGAATTTTGACTTTAAGCTTTTTTTTTATTATTATTACTTCTCTTATTTTGTAAATGTTTAAGATTAATAATCCAATTTCAATTTTGAATGGAATGGTTATTGCTTAGACTAGAATAACATTGATGCACATTATCTTGTTATATATATAAAAAAAATCTGCACTTTTCTAAGTTTTTATCTCTTATTTAAAAAAAAAAAAAACCTAGCTAGTGCTTTAAGCTCTCAAAAGTAAGAGAAATTAAAACGATTTTAAGTACCATATTTTATGGAAGAAACGCTGTGGCGTTTACGGGTTTAAAAGTTAATTTTCTTTCAAGTGCGGCGTTTACACCATGTTCGGTGTTTACGATTTTTTTTTTTTTTCGCACGTGTAAAATTGAGATAAAATAAAAATTCCTTTAGACTGCTTTCAAGTCCCCTGCCCAACAACTTTCTGACTTTGCTGATAATGAAAACTGTGACATTTCTGATGATGATAGCGAACCATACAGCATGGAAGAAGAAAATTTACAACTCATGCATTCTGATATTGAAGACTCAGATTTTGAAAGCTTCGAATAGGAACTAAAGATCGCCTAAAGTAGATATGACCCACTCATAAAAAACGTGCCAAGTTGCGCCGGCCACTTAAAAAAAACATGGAACGCCTAAGGAGAGGGTCTGAGTCCCGCGCTCTGGGTGTTTTAAATACCAACTGACATCTCCTTCATTTAAAAATTACATAAAAATATTTTAAACACGATTTAAATATTTTAAATAAAATTTTAGATATCTTAAGATATTAAAAATGAGGCACCCTACACTTACACTGTTCAGAAAACTTTGATTAAAGTTAGGTCAATGTGACGCTGTCGACAAAAGTAGCGTTGCCACAGGTTACGATATTTTTAATCTTATTCAGGCCAGTTTTCAGTAGTGCGGCGTTTTCTCCGTAAAATGCAGTAAGAGAAAAAATTTTCAGCTCAGGTGAGCTTAATGTCTACTTTTTAGAAAAACACAATTTTACAAAAAAAAAAAAAAAAAAAAAAAAATTAAATGAAAATTTTACCCTGTTAAAAAATTGCACTTAACAATAATACTTAACTATGTACTAATTATTGATATACAGTAATGTGAATTTAAAATATCACAATAATACTTAACTATGTACTAATTATTGATATACAGTAATGTGAATTTAAAATATCACAATAATACTTAACTATGTACTAATTATTGATATACAGTAATGTGAATTTAAAATATCACATATAATGTTGTAATGTGTGACATTTAATGTAAATTTTTACAGATCACTATATAGTATTTTAGGTTTTTGACAAGAGGTTTTTGACATGACGGTTTAAACCATGGTTTAAACTGTCATAAATTGACACATGTCAAAAACCTGCCAACCCTGACCCTAGGTCACATAGTTTTTGAGTAATTAACATTTTTCTGTTATACACAAATTTCGATTTATGGGCATTCAGAAAAATTGTTGAGCATCGCTGAATATACCTATCGTTGCACAAGAATAAAAGCATTGTTGCTAATGATTTTCGAAAAAAATCATCGGTAATTAGCCGAGATATTAACCCTTAAAGGTACGGTCAGTTTGGACATACACAGGACAGGGGCGGCGTACTCTATGCCTAGTTAACAACTCTTAATGATATATATGTGTAATGTAATGTCCAGTAACAGTATGAAAGCAATAAACATCAAATTGTTAAAAACATACTAATTTAAGGGGTCTCGGGACTCTAAAAAGTGGAAAAAATGTAAAAAAGACCATTTTCAACATTTAATGTCTTAAAATGTATATGATTTTAAAACACAATTTTTATTCGGATGAAAGATATAAGTATGTTCTTTCGTTTCATGTATTTAAAAAATTACAAGATACAGAATTAGTATTTATAGGGGGCTCGAAACTGTTAGACATTTGTCGTACAAAAAATTGGCATAACAGTTTACGCGCAGGATTACAAAATAAATATTGCAACTAGAATGACAATTTTTGTGCTTACTTATACTTCAGATTGTAATAATTTCCCTGAACTTAAATAAATTTGTATTTAAAGCATTTTTATATTTTTAATGCAATGTTGCATTTAGCTAATACAAAATTTTGAAAATTTCAACAGTAAAATCACCTAAAAAAATATTTTTTTGAACAATAAAAAGGAAATTTTAGGTTCAGTTTATACAGACTAACACGAAATGTATGTTTTGAAAATTTCATAAAAAAATATTCAGAAGTTTTTGATGCATCCTGCGCGTTATGCCCCAAAAACGCCATTTGGAAATTAATGACTTTAAGATTTCGGAAACACCGCTTCAGCTATTGAGCGGGTATAATTCTAAAAGCCAAAACTTCTGTTCTAATGGGGATTTCAAGGAAACAATTATATCAAAATATTCAGAAAAGATAGGAGTTTAACATCTAAAAAAATTAAAATTTCTAAAATTTTGAAGCTTTAAGAGCCCTGCGACCACTTAACCCTTTCCGGCGCGGAGTAATTCTGTTTATAAATGAAATAATGGACTTACACCAGAATTTATAAACGAATTTATTAAAAATACGAACTTGCTTATTTTCACGTAAATGATAAAAGGAAAATTTTAATTAAATATTCTTGGTGCCCATTGTCAGTTTTGGAATTAAAATTAGGTGTCCTTTTTTTAAGGACACCACCCTCGAAAGGTTTAATTAGAATGAATCACATAAATACTGTGGGATTCGCGACGAGTTTGCATTGAGTTTATCTCTCAATACGCCTCGAGTGACTTTAAAAGTTAATTAACAACCTATATGAAAAAACGCGGCACTGACCAAGGTGACGTTGCAACTTTGCGACCTCCTTTCGTAGCGCGCTTAGCACAATGCCAAATTTAAACTTTGAACAAAGGTTTTGTTTTAGCTACACTGTAGAAATAAAGGTTATTAGTACGCTGAATTTAATTTCATGAAATGCCAAATGAAGTTTAACTATGCACTGCTTTTATTGTCAGTACCGAATTAAGTTCATCGTAAACAGATTAGGATAATATTAAAAAAAAGAGTTATACGAATAGCTATATTTGACATTATTTAGGTTCCATATCTCTTTGAACTTTCATGGTATACCCATTTACACTTTTCTAATATATACAGTTATACCCAAGCCTACGTTGTATAGTTTTTTTACAAAGTCTTAGTATTCTTTTAGCAACGTTCAATTACAAATTCATATATTTATTCTATGGAACCCTCTGTGCGCGAGTAATGCTCGCACTTGGCTTTTTATTATTATTATAGATTTAGTTTTGTCTTCGATTTTGGTGTCAAGTACTTCTCTCTATTAAAGGAAATCTTAATTAAATATTCTTCTTTTTTTTGTTATACTTCTTAAATATATTTTTATCAGAAGAAAGTATTGGAATCTTTTTGATGGATTTACACGCTATAGGATGACCTGAATATGATTTGACAATTTTTTGATGTACGATATATACTCTCTATATGTACGATACAAATTTCTTAACTACTCTATTCCAAAAAGTAAAGCAAGGAATTTCATCAAATGGCACTTTTTCCACTTTTGGAGGACTAAAATGTGTTGGGAGCCCTGATAATATAATTGAAAACATGTTCAAGCAGCTGAACCCATAGATGACAATGTGATGGATTCTTTTGCGTGGCATTGTAAAATGATTATAAATGTTTCACGCACCGTCACGCATCCTATAGCTTTCCATGAATTTCGAATAATTATCGTTAATGGATCATGGTATTTGAAAATATTTTTTAATGTCCGTGTAAACGAACAATATATGCTATTTCCGATAGGGAACATGTAACAAATTTCAAATGCCATTTGCGTTATATTTAAAATATAACTTCATTAATGTCTATTTCAAACAATTTTTGCCAATAAAGCGTAATATGAAAGAACTTTCTTTTTGTTTTCACGTAAACGAAATACTAATGCTATACAATAGAGAATTTTTATATGATGTAAGTATATGATGCTATACAATAGTGAAACATTTACATACTACATTGAACCTAAAAAAATACATAAAATTTTGCTGTAATTCCAGCAAACTTATGGAAGTTTAGTGAATAGGCGGATCAGCACAATAAACACTTTTCAAGTTTGTTGAAAAGTATTAAAAATCATTATCTTATTTCTAAAATTGTTAATTTATTAGTGTCTTCATTAAAAAACTTTGGGAAAGTCTGCGTCCTCCCACGTCTCTAGGCGTCCCCCTTGAAAATATAAAGTAAGGGGACGCTCGAGATAACATGAAAAAGTGAGGGGACGCCGTCCCCTCGCGTCCCCCCTCGACTACACCACTGGATCTGAACCCAGTAGGCATTGTGAACATGCTTACAGCATCTAGATCTGAACCAAGTTACAGCGTCTAGAATACATAGTGTGGAAATCTGCTATCCAAGCAGCGCTAAAAAGTTGTATTCCTTAAATGTGCAATGACGCTGAAATCAAGGGTGCCGATCGCAGCGACATCTGCGATATATTTTCAGATTTCAAAGTAAACATCGCATTATTACAGCGTCTAGACCAAATCCTCTTGGAGTTTTAGAAAATATCCTGCAGATATCGCTGTAATCGACTCATTGGATTTCAGCATCGTTTGACAGTTAAGAAATCCAATATTTTAGCACTTTTTTAAGTATTACGGGGATAACCGATTTCCACACTATATATTCTAGACGCTGTAACCAAATCATCTTGGAGTTTTAAAAAATATCCTGCAGATGTCGCTGTGATCGATTCATTGGTTTTTAGCATAGTTTGACATTTAAGGGATCCAATATTTTAGCACCTTTTTTAAGTATTACTGGGATAGCCGATTTACACACTATATATTCTAGACGCTGTAGTTATATAATAGAAAACGCCTAAGTTTGCTATAGTTTGGACATAAGTTTCTCTCAAAGCAATTTGCCGTGCACTGATGTGTAAACTTTATTGATGGATTGTCAGCTTTTCCTCACCCAATTCCATTGTCCGTAGGTATCGATGCGGACCTTATAGTTTATTGGATGCGGTAACTTTCCAAAGTGCAAGATCTTGTCTAGAAAAGATGCCCATTCAGAAAAAACCCAAATATCTAAAACGATGCTAACCGTCATGAAAAGTGGGGATCAAAAAGCTTACAATTCAATAGGAAAGTGACCTTATACATCAGAGTTTAGCAAAATGTTTCTATTAGTCGGTACACTGCAAAGTGCTTCCATATGCAGTACACATAAAAGTGACTTCTTATGTGTAGCAGCACTGTCTTCGGCGGTTATCAGATTCAGACTAAACACCTACTCATTGACGCTCATTTCTGATGTCTTTACTGCCTAAAGATGGGGAGTATTGGTCTGAGAATGGTGACATATGCAAAATAATTATTGATTGTTAGATTCTAGACAAAAGCTATCGCCATGAATCTTGAAGAGTTTGCCATTATTGACAAACTAATGCTTGTTAAATTGTCCTCCACTCGTATAATCAAACTTATCCAAGCGAAAATTGCCAAGTTCTGGAATAGAAAATGTCTAGTTTTGCCGTAGTGTAGGCAAACACGTATGTATAAACAGAGTCTGAGCATTGTATGTCACCACTCTCAAATAGAGGCACCTTACATGAGGAAACAATTGATGGGGATTATCGGAAAATAATAATGTAGAATTATGAGCCACATAATTGGTTTATTGAATATATCTGACCTGTATGCTTGGCGTCAAGCCCCCGCTTATAAGTCATCGTCAATATACAGGAACGAGATAGCACAAGGAAATTTACAGCACCAGAGAATTACATCCAGGAGCTCCACAAAGAGTGTGCAACGGAGCCAGCGGGATTCGAACCCGCAGTCACCTACACTCTCAAGCGATTAGTAGTGTGATGCCTTGACCACTCAGCCACGGTGGGCCCTGGACCCCATTTTCAAACCTGACAAGTTTACAGCTTTTTGGATGCCAATATTTTAGTACAGAAAATTTTGTTTTATTTGAGAGAAGAATTTTTGAAATTTAAAAGGACACACTCTATAAGAATTACAAGTTTGCAAAAAGGCAGGCTTCTGATTGGTCAATCTCATTTCGCTAACAGCGAAAAATATATCTGGGTCCTGGTCAATACAAATATTACTAACTACATAGTCTGCATTTATCTTCTTGACAACGGAGTCCTACAAAAAAAAATTCTTGATTGTAGACCGTGGCTGAATGATCAAGACACCACACCGCTAAGCGCTTGAGAGCATAGTTGGACTGCGGGTTCAAATCCCGCTGGCTCCGTTGGAGACACTCTTTGTGGAGCTCCCAGATGTAATTCTCTGGTGTTGTAAATTTCCTTGTGCTATCTAGAAACCCCCCCCCCCCCACACACACACACACCTTATAGTCACTGTCGTAGTTGGATTGCTGTGGCTGTATAGGAGTGATTCTACACTGGTTTCCAAAAATTAAGGAAAAACAACAAAAGTAGCGATTACTCAAAATGTTGCAAGTAGATTTTAATAAAACTGAGACACAATTTACAACACATAGTAAGGTATAAAATAACATTAAAAGAAATTACCAGGCGATTGTGGTGTTTCAGAAATTAATACAATTATAAAATAAACAAAATAAATGTCTCAGTTTGGTATAGGGAAAGTACCTTTAATATGGAGTATGATCATCCCTAGAAGCAATACGGCACATACAGCGAAGTGTGATACTGTCAATTATGCGATTGATAGGTTCGCTGGAAAGTGCGAGCCATTGCTCTTGTAAAGCAGTTATAAGCATGACAAGGGTCTGAGGACGGTGATTGAGAGCAGGGACACATCTTCCTAAACCATCGCAATGATGCTCGAATGGATTCAAGTCCAGTGATCGCACTTGCCATTCCATGTGCTGAATTGTTTGGTGCTGAAGATAATCTTCTACGATGTGAACCCTGTGCGGTCTAGTGTTATCGTCCTGTAACATGAAATCATTACCTATTGCACCGGCATAAGGGTGCACATAAGCATCAAGAATGTCATCTCTATAGATGTGAGCATTCACAGTTCCTCGTGGAAAAACATGGCGGTCTGTACGCCCGCCCAAAGAGATATCATCCCAAACACAGACACTGCTTCCTCCATACCAATCTCTTTTACGAATGTTTGATGGATGATAGCATGTTCCCTGTTCTCTCCAAATCAAACAATGCATACTATCGCTTTGGAGGCTAAACTGGAACTCATTTGTGACGAGAATACGCCTCCATTGATCAGCCGCCCAGTGAACATGTTGACGTGCCCACCTTAAACGTTCCCTCCGAAGACATGAGGTGAGTGGCATAAAAATATCTGGTCGCATCGCATAAAGACCACCTTCATGAAGCTTTCTATGCACAGTAGACGTTGATACCAATCTTCCAGTGGCTCCATCAAGGATGGGTTTAAGATGAGAGGGGTTGCTGTTCTATTCCTTCGTACACATAACCGCAAATATCGGTCATCGGTGCTTGTCGTAGCTCTTGCTCGTCCTTCGTTGAACCTTTTGGAGACCGAACCAGTGGTTTGAAATTGTTGCCAAAGCCTATGAGCAACAGGAGGACTTACATTTAGCCCTTTGGCCACCTCTGTCTGACTTTGGCCTATATCCAGTCTTCCAATAGCTCTATATCAGAGTTATGTGGACAAATGATACCTCAAGGTCATACTAATGAATTGGCTATCTCAGTTTTCTTATGTCATAATCACAGCGACACCAGCAGCAGTACTCTCTAGCATGCATTTTTATGCCCCGCACAGATGACACAATCTGATTGCAGCGGCACTAATTTGCATTTTGTAATTTTAATCAGCATCTTTCAATTAACAACATATCCAAATTTCATACAGATAGGTTAATTTTTGAATGAGTTATAGCTCTTTTTATGATTTTTCCTTAATTTTTGGAAACCAGTGTAGTTAATGGTGGCTTGTTTGGCGTAGTGCTGGTTTGTTAGGTTTCCGTCGTATCCTCTGGTAGTTTATCTAGGAAGTGGATTAAGACAGCTATATAGTAATAGAAAGCTGCTCAATGGGCCCAATAGGGTCAATACAACGACAACAACAAGAACACCCCCCCCCCCCCTTCAAAGCTCAAAGTCCTTGTGCTATTTCGTCCTTGTATATTAACGATGACTTATAAGCGGGCCCCTTATGTCAAGCACACAAGTCAGGTGTATGTGATCAATAAATAAATGATTGTAGACTGTTGTGAATATAATGTACTTGTTTAAAAAATATCAGAAGTATTAAATGCTAATAAAGTCAATACTTTTAATGAAATTATAAAGAATTTATTAAAAACTATTTGTTTAATAAATAGTTTTTCTAAATTATAATTTCGTTGACAAATTATTCAGCAGATGTTAAAATCCGGATAATTATGTGTTACGGTATAACTAAAAAGTAGGAAATAAAATAATCTTTTCAAAAAAATATATTAACCGACTTAAAAAAAAAAGCACTAAAAAGAATTATATAATTCTTTAAACTTCTCTAATTAAGAAGCGTTATCCAATAACCACACATCGGATATCATGTATCGGCATAAAAATGTTAAATTTAATGTATAGAATTTAATATCTACCAAACATGGATTTTCTAGAGAATATTTTTTACAAAAGATTAATTTACATATTTATGATTTAATTTACGAATATATACATATAAAAAGTAATCAATTACTTTTTGAAGTTGGTACCAAACATTCACAATCGATAATGATTAAACAAATAATTTTCTGAAGAAATAGAGTATTTTTTAAATTTTGCATCATATTTTCCATCATTACTTTATTCATGGTAATAGCTACAATATATTCACAATTTTACTATACTTAAGATAGGTTGGCACCAACTTCAAAAAGTAATTGATTACTTTTTATATGTATATATTTGTAAATTAAATCATAAATATGTAAATTAATCTTTTGTAAAAAATATTATCTAAAAAATCCATGTTTGGTAGATATTAAATTCTATACATTAAATTTAACGTTTTTATGCCGATACATGATATCCGATGTGTGGTTATTGGATAACGCTTCTTCATTAGAGAAGTTTAAAGAATTATTTAATTCTTTTTAGTGCTTTTTTTTTTAAGTCTGTTAATATATTTTTTTGAAAATATTATTTTATATCATTAATATTCTCCATGCGGTCAATGCAATTATTTATATTTGTAACGGCTTTTTGGGTATCAATGGATGGGTATAAAGAGACTACATATCTAGACTGGCTATTAAATAATTCTGAGGTAAATTAATGTGTTTCAAATATTGAATGAACTCATGCGTTGAATTAATTACATGATCAGAGCTGGGCAAAATATTTTTCAATAAAACTACAAAAGCTTTTTCCATAAAATATGTGACGCTTGAGCATTTAATTACTATTGGTCTTATTGGCATATTTATTTTGTGTCTTTGAGTCTGCCGACAATTGCTGGGATTACTGCTAACTTATTAATTCTCATTAAAATTTTCATATTATCACACCAGCTCCCTTTATTAACCAATTCTTTAACTCTTTTGTTAATTATGTTAAGTGGATTCTTCTTGACAATCCATATTGTTAATACATTGTACCATTTTATTTTTATAATCATCTGTATTTAATATGGCTAATTTATTAGATTTATCCGTTTGGATTACAATGATTTCTGGATCAAGTTTAAGCTTTTTCAAAATATTCAATTCATCTTTTGGTATCCTTGTGGGCTGCTTAATTAACTTCTTCAATTCATGGTACATAACATTTGGAATTTCTTCTTTATGATCATTATGAGTCGACTGTACAATATTTTCAAGTTCTGGAATGATAGATTTTAAATTAGGCTTAGTTGGAAAAATGTATTTAGGCCCCCGCTCAAGTACCTTTATTTCATCTTGCGTTAACGGTCTGCTAGATAAGTTCAGACATTCCACTGGTTGGCATATACGGTTAACATAGGACTTTAGTGTGTTGCAAAAGTTTTCTATCTTGCGAGTTTGTACCATTTCCTTCAAGCGGATTTTACCGTATCTATATTTTTCCAGGCTGTGCATGAGAATATCAAAAATATACTGTGGAGTAGAGGCTGCAAATTCATAATATAAATCTAAGGTTCTCTGTTGCAGTTTGCTAATGTAGACATACTTCTTTCTAATACACAATGTTAAACATTTACGCTCAAATTCTCTATTAAAATTAGTAAAGTTATAATTTGCAAATTTATTTCTGTTCTTCAAAAATGACGGAATTACGTTCCTACTGCGGCATATTTTAAGAAAATCCAAATTCAAAAGTTCACGATCCAGACGTAGTCTGTCATATTTGAAACGCAAATATGGATTTTCTTAAAATATGCTGCAGTAGGAACGTAATTCCGTAATTTTTGAAGAACAGAAATAAATTTGCAAATTATAACTTTACTAATCTTAATAGGGAATTTGAGCGTAAATGTTTAACATTGTGTATTAGAAAGAAGTATGCCTACATTAGCAAACTGCAACAGAGAACTTTAGATTTATATTATGAATTTGCAGCCTCTACTCCACAGTATATTTTTGATATTCTCATGCACAGCCTGAAAAAATATAGATACGGTAAAATCCGCTTGAAGGAAATGGTACAAACTCGCAAGATAGAAAACCTTTGCAACGCACAAAAGTCCTATGCTAACCGTATATGTCAACCAACGGAATGTCTGAACTTATCTAGCAGACAGTTAACGCAAGATGAAATAAAGGTACTAGAGCAGGAGCCTAAATACATTTTTCCAACTAAGCCTAATTTAAGATCTATCATTCCAGAACTTGAAAATATTGTACAGTCGACTCATAACGATCATAAAGAAAAAATTCCAAATGTTATGTACCATGAATTGAAGAAGTTAATTAAGCAGCCCACAAGGATACCAAAAGATGAATTGAATATTTTGAAAAAGCTTAAACTTGATCCAGAAATCATTATAATCCAAACGGATAAATCTAATAAATTAGCCATAAATATAGATGACTATAAAAATAAAATGGCACAATGTATTAACAATATGGATTGTCAAGAAGAATCCACTTAACATAATTAACAAAAAAGTAAATGAATTGGTTAATAAAGGGAGCTGGCCTGATATATGAAAGTTTTAATGAGAATTAATAAATTAGCAGTAATCCCAGCAATTGTCGGCAGACTCAAAGACCACAAAATAAATATGCCAATAAGACCAATAGTAATTAAATGCTCAAGCACCACATATTTTATGGAAAAAGCTTTTGTAGTTTTATTGAAAAATATTTTGCCCAGTTCTGATCATGTAATTAATTCAACGTATGAGTTCATTCAATATTTGAAACACATTAATTTACCTCAGAATTATTTAATAGCCAGTCTAGATGTAGTCTCTTTATACCCATCCATTGATACCCAAAAAGCCGTTACAAATATAAATAATTGCATTGACCGCATGGAGAATATTAATGATAATATGAAAACTACGCTAAAGAGTGCTCTTAATCTAATAGTTAATAATAATTACTTCACTTTCGACGACAAAATATACAAACAAAATAACGGAGCTCCAATGGGTTCTCCTATATCAGGATTATTAGCTGCATTCATATTACGACCACTTGAAATAGATATATACAAATTGGATTATACTCCCCATGCATGGATCAGATACGTAGACGCTATTTTCATCATATGGCAACATACAGATATCTTGCTCAATATCTTTTTAAACCAGATTAATAGCCTTAATTCTAAAATTAAATTTACATTGGAAATAGAACAAAATGGTACGCTACCTTATTTAGATATATTACTAATCAAGACGCACCAAGGAATAGAACGCACTGTTTACAGAAAACCCATAGCCAGTCAATCCATTATCCCTCATAATGCTCAAGCACCTTTTTCATACAAAGTTTCTGCATTTACATAGGCGTAACCAGCCTTTTGAACGGGGGGGTGCCCAGACTTTTTAACCTGAACATGTTGGATACAAACAACATCTTATATAGTATAACCTGCTAAAACGAATCCCATAAAACCGATCGAATTTCCGTATTAGACAGTTTTTCATCTTAGAAGGTATAATTGTGTCGTGTTTCTTTTAAAAAGGGCACAAACGCAATTTTTGTTTGCGTGAGGAGGGTTGAGAAGGGGTTCAAAACATTAAAACTAAATCTCATGGGAAAAAAAAAAAAAGATATGTAAATGTCCTTGCAGCAGTGATATAAGACAGTGACCAAGTGTGGTCACAACTGTAAAACCTTTTGGCACCGTAATTTCTTATAAAGATTAAAAAAGGCCTTTAATCATGCTGGAAACTTCTATAGGTACAGGGGAACACTGCATGAGAACTAAAATTATCTCAAAGTCTTGTAGATGAACTTTTGCCGGATGATAAATCTCATCAATACCTGCGCACGAAATCTTTTCAGAATATGACTCCATGACTTCTTAGGGATCACCGGAAGGACCCAAGAAATTTTGGAGGAAAGTCTATATAAATAATTATTATAATATTATAAATAATTATAATATTCATTAATAGCGTAATTTCCTGCCTATAATCTGCGGCTCAAACAATCATGTTTCGACCCAGAAATTTTATTTCATTATTTAAGTTAAATATTTATCGCGATTTAATAAGTTACGCTTTATGAAACAAGATTTCTGGGTCTGAACCTAATTGTTTTATCCGCAGATTATAGGCCAAAATTACGGTAATTCAGGTTTTTACCTCAGAGTCGAATATATTAGGTAAAGCAGGTCATGCTAATATACACTAAATTTTATCAAGATGATAAAAATTATACTATCATGATGTGACTGTAATAAAAAAGATAGGCGCTTGTCTGTCTCTCTGTGTGTGTGTACGCGCGCGCGCGCGCTGAGCTCTGAAAAAACAATGCAGCTTGCACCCGTAAGATTTGACAGGACCTGTATGCCTGAACTCATGCATATGGAAGACAATTTCTGGAATTTTTCAATTAATTTTTTATGCGAATTTTTTCGCATTTTGCGGCAATTTTTTCAAATAAGTAAAAAAGAATCCGATTTCAATATTTTACCCAGTAAACTTTGTCTTCTTTTCAATAAAGTGTTTTCGAGATTTTTATAGCGATTTTTCAATTTTTAACAATTTTTTAATGTTATCTTTAGAGGGTTTTTTTTTTCGCATTTAGCAGTGATTTTTTTTTCGACATTCCTAAAACGAATCCGGTTTAAATCTTTTACCCAATTAGTTAATTTCGTTCCCTGTGATTTTTTAATCTTTTCCGAATTTTTAATGCGCTTTCTAGCGGGGTTTTTTGTGTTTTGAGGCGATTTTTTGACATTTTTTGAAACAGAAAATACTCTCTGGTAATTTTTGCAATTGCCGTGATTAAATTCGAATTGGAATAATGTCAAATCAGCTCTTATAAGAATGCTGAGAATTCAATTTTGCTCGAAATAAAAAACGCAATAATTCAAGATTAGCTTGTTTCAAGACAGAAGAGGTCGTAGCTTGCTGGGGAGTACGTAAAGGCAGTCCCCCCACCCCACCCCAATCCTAGATTTGTTTAATTCTACGTTCGTTTAAAAAAAAACCCAACACTTCTCTAGTAATGAAGTTTTCTTTCACGGACAGGCTTTGAAATAACGCGCGGGATCGCGCGATTTGTGCACAGCAGGGGCGGCGCCAGAACTTGCCCGGCGGGGGGGGCATGGTATCCCCGATAGGGGAGCCGAATTCGACCCTGCGCACCCGACCCGAATCCGAAAATTACATTTGAAGTCAACCCGCAACCCGACCCGAACCCGACATATTTCAATCTGAATCCGGCCCGAACCCGAAATACTTTAACCCGCAACCCGAACAGAATCCGAAATGAAAGGAAAGTAAATAAAGTTTTAATGCAAATGTGAAAAGTAATCTATAATTAAATTTCTAATACCAATTTTATGTTTTCCATAGAAAAATGGACAAATCTGTATTCTTTAATATTTGAATATACAGTAAACTCTCTGTAAGGCGGACTCTGTGTAAGACGGAAATCTGTCTAACTCGAAAAGATTTTCAAGTCCCTGCGAAACCATAGACATAGAGTAAAATTTGTCTAAGGCGGAATATTGTCTATTACGGAAAGTTTTCTCGGTCCCGATCGATTCCGCCTTAGACATAGTTTACTGTAGTAAAATGAATAGCAGACACCTTGTTAGATGGAGTAGTGCATCGGGTCTGTGTCGGGCTGTACTTAATTTTCCTTTTTCGGGTCGGGATGACTCCATCTTTCTTTCTGCTGGTCGGGTTCATCCTAGAATATTTCTTGCTGGTCATATTTATGCTTTTTGCAAGTTGGGTTTGGAATTTTCAGGAAGAAAAAAAAAAAGTTTGAGCAGAACTGTGTTTTAAATGAAAATAAATATCTATATGAACATGGATGAATATATATTCAATTTACTGCATCAGATATAAAATGTATACAAGAAATGTGATCATAGATTATTCTCTCTTTAAGAACCATTTTTTTTTCGTGCTCCGGAATATGAAAAATATTACTAACATTTCTTTTCTGATAAACAGAAATATATATGTATCGTATTTGTGATAGTTTTTGCACACATACACATGTTACATATATGTAGATTGGGAGGTGACCACTATTCAAAAGTATAAGCGTACGAATATATAAGTGTTAGGAATTGAAAAACTGTTCACTAAATAGACGTGTCCGCTTTTTCGGGAGTGTCCATTGTGGAAATCTTATTATATATAGATTTTTAACCTGAAAAAATATTTTGGAGATTATTTTGAAAATTCAGATCAACCCGAACCGGACCCGCAAGAGTCAAAACCCAACCCGAACCCGACCCGCAGCAAAAAAGTAGAAGTCAACCCGACCTCGACCCACAACAAAAAATATAGCTCGAACCCGGGGTCGGGTCGGGTCGGATGCGAGTAAGAGCGGGTAACCCGACCCGATGCAGAACTCTAGGCCGATTTCGTAATATATATTAAAAATGTGTCCCCGAACCCGGGCCTGTCTCGAAGCCCGAGTTCGGTAAAATTTTCGTTCATTAGCTCGGTCAGGGCTTAATTTTTATCTCAAGACTCGGGTCGGGCTGAGACTAAATTTTATTTTTTTTAATGTTGGGCCGGGTAGGAATTTCATTCTTCCAAGGACAAGTCTGGGTCTTGAATTTTTTCTGTAGATTCGGGCCAGAGCGGGACTGTATTTTATTCTTTCGGGGCCGTATAAGATGATAATTTTTTTCTCACGAGTAATGTCCCGGTAACGTTCCTCCTTTATTAGTAGAGAAAATGGACGATAAAACAGCATATCTTTGTTTGTTTCCTCTTTTTTCTTTTTTGTTTGCGTTTTTTAAATAAAAGGGGAAGTATTTGGTTAATTTCTAGAGAAATTAATCAAATCCCGGCAATTTCTGAAGAAATTAATCAAATCCCTCTGGGCCAAAAATGCGAAAAAGCAGACAGACCGTGCCGGCATGGTATGCTTGTAACAGGAAATGCGCAAGTGTTTAGCTTTTATAACGGGCCGGGCAAACAATAGTTCAGCATGATACTATGTTAATTTAAACAATAACATAAAAAACACTTTGTTTACCTATTCAATTTTTAAAAATACTCGCCAAACACTTTTTAATAAAGGTTAAAAGAGCAGATGTATTTTACCATGTCTTATCTTTATCTCTTCTTGAACCTTATTTCTTATAGGCGCCTGAAGATTGCGGTCAATCGAATAAACATTAAACAGAAGAGCACATGAGTTCTAAGACAATATATAAGGTATTCGGTAACATCCGGCAGTTCTGACGACTGTGGCTGACTTGTGATTGAATTCTCTCGTCTCAGACTAAAGAATAAAATTTTAATTTAGAGTAAAGGCCGAAACTAGCCTTTTTTGCACCCGGGGCAAGCATGGATTTTGCCCTCCCCCCCTCTTCCGCAAAGTATATTTACAAAGAGAATTTTACTAATTTTCTAATAGCCGATTTATTTTAAAATTTTAAATATGTAATACTGAACCATGTAATCTACAATGGCGGATCCAAGGGGGAGGTCACGGGGGTCATTACTCCCCTCTGAACACCAACAAAAATATTCTAAAGATCATTTTTAATATGAAATATACAGTAGAGTCCCGATTATCCGAATCCCGCTTAACCAAGTCCTGCTTAACCGAGTTTCCGCTTTCACCGAGTTATTTTCTTCTGATGGACTGAAGGCTTCTATTAGTATGAAACAGCCATTATAAATGAAGTGTTAGGTGAATATGAAAGAGCAGCTGTAAAAAGTTAGAACTCTGATTTTTCTGGTCAAAATGGGAAGAAAAAAAATGGCCATAAATTTTTTTGACCAAAAAAAAGTTATGGCCATTATTTTTCTTTCCATTCTCTTCCATTTTCGAATAATCTTTTAAGATTACGGAAAGAAAAAGCTTATTTCATCAAAAGATCGTGGAAAGAAAACGCAAATTTCATCGAAGGATCGCGTGCTAAAGAAATGCCAGTTGCGTCAAAATATTGTGGTAAAAAATGCGAATTTTGTCAAAGGATAGCGGTAAAAAACACGAATTTTGTCAAAGGTAAGTGGTGAAAAGTGCGGATTTCGACAAAAAATTGCGTAGAAAGACGTGAATTTCGTCACACGATTTTGGGGGAAAACTGTAAATATCATGAAATGATCACAGAATAAAATCGCGAATTTGTCAAAATTTACTGCACTGGGCTAAAAGGTGGAAACGGGGTTCCTTTTCCTACTTTCAAAAGAACGCCGCGAAACGAGAAAAAACTCTAAAAATCGTATACAAATTTTCAGAGAAAAAAAATTACCACATTGACTTGAAAGACTGCAACCATATTCCTTTCAAGAATGTCAAAAAATGGCCACGAAACACTAAATTCAATCAACCAACCAACCTGCAGATTAATTTGAATTTTTTGTGATATTATTTTTCATTTACAAAGGAGGCAGGGTATGTGTCGTCCCCCCCCCCCCCTTTTACCTCGGCTAATCGAAATTTGGAATTATCGTTTCACATTTGCATCCCCTTTCACTTTTTTTTTTTTTTTTTTTTTTTTTTTTTTTGCTTCTTTCTAGACTTTAAACTGCCAAAGCAAAGAGACAAATGGTTTCTATCCTCGTCAAGAACTTGCGTTAATTTCTCATGAAATTGCAGAAACATGCCATGCAATAGAAATAACTGCGTTAAAAACATCTCCCACAGACAAAGGACGTCAAAGTGGGATTATAAAGCCACCTTTTTGAATTACTATGACTAATACAGATTCTTGCAAATATTCTAGTTTTAAAAAAGATAAACAACATAATTCTCTTTAAAAAAAAGAAAGAAAAAAAAAAGAATGTGGGGGCAAAACTTAGCCGTTTAGTTTTCTGAACTAAACTAATTGAACTCTGCTTTCACTTCTTTTTTCTTTTGTAGATTTCGATTTTTTTAAATAACTGTGCTCGAGTCTGCGTAAACGGGGGGGGGGGGGTGCCCGGGCACCCAGGGCACCCCCCCTGGTTACGCCTATGATTTAGACATTCTATTCATAGAGCTTTCACAGTTTGTACCCCCGAGCAGTTAAATAATGAAATAAATAAAATATATGATATTGCAAGAAACAATGGATACAAAGGAAGCACCATAGAAAAATTAATTAAGAGCTTGAAGAATAAAAAGAAAAGAAATTTCAATCCAAAAAATTCCATGTTATCCACTTTACAATATTTTCCTGGTTTTTTTGAACGTTTGAAATATAAACTCAATAAATTCAATATCTCCCTAGTCGCAAAACCTTCTATGAAATTAAAAAATATAGTATGCAAGAAAATAGATCCAATAGAGTCAAACCAATTATCAGGAGTATACGAAATACCTTTCACCAAAGAAAATGGAACAAAGCAGTTTTATATAGGTATGACAAGTAGAAAACTTAAAACCAGAATCAAGGAACATATAGCAGACATCAAATACAACAGAAGAATCACAGCTTTGGCCAGATTATGCAGCGAAGAACCTTTACAGATCGATTTTAAGATTAGCAAGTTAATTTACACATCAAGATTTTATTTACCATCCATAATCCGAGAATCAATAGAGATATTTTTATGCAACAAGAATATTTGCAATGATTCAGTGTCCCTAGATTTACCTAAAATTTGGAAAGAGATGCTATGTAATTTTAGTAACAATAGTAAAAATTAATCCACGCTCGCAAATAGCCAAGATAATTTAAATTTTTGTTCTATGTTTTGCAAGATTTTTATTATGCATGTTGTCTCGTAGCATTATTTACCATGTTATTGTCTTGTTGAATTATATGAAAATTAATCCACGCTCACAAATAACTAATTTAATTTTAATTCTTTTTTTATGTTTGCAATGTTTTTCATTATGCATCATGTCTCGTGACATTGTTTACTATGTTTATTATTTTTAAACTATGTGAAAATATTTCTATCGTGAATGATTTTGGAAATCTCGCCGTTGGTGCGAGGAAACGATCGTCAATCTTAATAAATGATATTTTATCATTTTATAGCATTATTTTACTTAATCTGTTTATAAGTGATCATTATACATGTTTTTATTAGAATTAAGGAGTTAAAGCAGAAAATTATTAGCTAACTAGTATATAATTCCAGCCAAAAATGACGGAAAGTGAATGATAAATCTTCAAAACAACAGTTAAAAAATATTTTTCTGACTTAAAAAAAAAAAGATGCCTCATGCATTTTGTTAATCAAAAAGTATTATCTTTTGATTTTTTATGATTACAGCAAAGAAATTCTGTAAACTACAATTTAGTCACCAGCGCTTAAACGGGCCATTTCCAGCTACACATTCTATGACGAAAAATGATGGAAAGTAATTACAAATCTTCAAAACAATAGTTAAAAATATTTTTCTGACTTAAAAAAGAAAAAAAAAGATGCCTTATGCATTTTGTTAATCAAAAAGTATTATCCTTTGATTTTTTATGATTAGAACAAAGAAATTATGTAAACTACAATTTAGTTACCAGCGCTTAAACGCAATTTCCAGCTACACATTCTATGACGAAAATGCTTGTTTAGGTTCCCTCTACATTAAAAATTTGTTGTTTAGCGGGACTTTTTTTTTTTTTTTCGCTACAAACTATGTTAAAATTCATAATTTTATCCGCAAGATAAATAAAATATGTTGTACCGATAAGAAATATTAATTTTATTTGCAATGTCTTCAAATCTGACGAAATGTATTGTAAAAAAAAGAACGATTACAACAGAAAGTTGATGGCAAAATAATTAGCAAGAAACATAACCTCCTAATTTATTGGGAATTAACACAACCTGCAGAGGTGCTGCTCGCAGCCTTCGGTACAGAAAAAATTGTCCCTTTAACTCTCTATCTACTGACGGTACTTATAAATACCATTAAAATAACTTGCTATAAAATTAATTTAATACATCGATTAGTAGTAATAGTAATACAATTTAGAATGAGTTATGGATGCATTACTTTATGATGTTCCAAAAGCATTATGGGTTACACAAAACAAAAATATTTTTTAAAGGATGATTTCTTTGGCCTTTGCATCTTTTCAGTTTTTTTGGCGTAGGAGGGATTTTTCAATTCAGAAATATTTCTACTGTAAGAACACTATATTTGTAGATTTTCTAATTCCTAATTCTGATTTCCTAGTTCTTACAAAATACTAAGAAAAATATTTAAAATAAAAGATTTGAGTGGGGTTATAAATATTACACAAAATCCCTATAAATTCAAATTTAATGAATCCTTCTAAAATTTATTAAATGATTATGTAAATCTTCTAATTTTGTTTCAAAAATTAACGAAAAATACTTTAGAAGATGAAATTTTCATGAATTCATAATTCGGTACATAAAGGGTTAATTTCCCTTTAACCCCTTAACAGTCGCATTAAATTACGGTTTAAAAATTCAAATTGCTTATTGGCACCCCTTTTTTGAAAAAGAAATATTCATCTTATTTAATGACAGGTAACGATACCATGATAAAACCAATTACACTATTTTATAAAACTGGCGGGAATCAAACAATCTGAATAAAATACACAGCCCGTGAATATCATGGGAGCGAGAATTAAGGGGTTAAATAATGCTTAAGTGCCATTGAAATAATTCTTTATTGTAAATGCATTTGAAAGTTTTAGATATTCAAATTCGGATTTTTTTTTTACTTTGTCATATAAGACAGAAAACAAATGCCACAGGAAATATGAAATTGTGGAAAAGATTAATCATTCTGAATAAATTAAAAATACATGAAATGTAATGTGCTTGAACGGACCTATTCAGAGCGAAAGTTATATCTTTTCTCCACCAGATGATGATAGTTATCCGTTATTTTTAACTCAGAACTTGTTGTTGATGATTTGACCCTTAAATTTAGAACTTAATAGTTTTTGAAGGTTTTAAACAAAGTTAAAATATTTAAAAGTTTTAATAAACTATTACAAATATTTTTAAGACCAGCATCGGCTTTAACCTGTTTTTTTTTTTTTTAATGAAGCCTTCAAAGAGTCATTCATTTGTTTTGTTTGTAGATTTGCTGGAATTTGAATCTGAATGGCAACAGTATCGTTTGTTTAGATCTGATTTCTATGTTTATAATAGCTTAATTTTAATTTAGAACTTAATACATTATAATTGGATATGATACACATGTTTTATGTGAAAATAAGCTAGCTGAGCAGACATGATTTCAAATAGAAAAAATTATCATTTAGCCATCATATGCTAGGATATGTTTTTCATTAAGCCTAACATGGAGTTTAGCTACGGGCGATTCGCAGACCAGAGTGGTTCACACCGGCAAGGTTCCGACAGTTTCCTGCACTCAGATAAGTAGATAGATAACTTTGAAAAATGTTAGCTATTAACATATCTACTCAAACTAGAACAACTAACATTGCCCCCCCTCCCCCCACAAAAAAAGACTATCTCAAAATTTGCACGCTAATGTAGTATGAGTACAAAATGCAATTTAAAATTTGATGAACTTTAGTTTAATTATTTTGAAAGATTTTTACTTTTAGCTTATTTTATGATTTTGTAGTTGGAAGAATATTTAATAAAACTAATGCAAATAATTATTAATTCTTTTGTTATATATGTTAAAATCAGTTTTAACCTCTTATAACTTTTAATATTTTCTGTTTTATATTGAAAATGTTATGCATGTTACAATGATAATTTGGAAGTGCAGAGTACCACATCTACAAATTTATGTATTTTACAACCCCCCCCCCCCCCCCACACACACACACACACACATTCCTTCCTTCCAAGGGTGATCCTGAGTGAAAAAAAAATTTCAGAAATTCACATTGCATTTTCGGAAATACAGCGCCGGGAGGGAATCCACTCCTGGCACTAACTACGTGTTTTTTCGTGCCCCTTTGAAGAAATTTGTCGTTTTTCACGATCTTTTGACAAGAATTGAGGTTTTTACGCGATCCTTTACGAAATTTGCGTTTTTTTCGCGACTCTGACGAAATTAGCTTTTTTTTTCGTGATCCCTGGGCGAAATTAGCGATCCTTTAACGAAATTTGCGTTATTTTCGTGATCCTTTAACAAAATTTGCGTTATTTTCACGATCCTCTGACGAAATTGACGCTTTTTCTTTGAACGATTGACGAAATTGATCTTTTGTTGAAATTTGCGATACATTTTATGTCCGAATTTTCGGATTTATGGCAGATTTTTTTTTCAAATTTTCGGAAATGACTGCCTTAATTTTTCGGAAAATTCGGAACAGAATCACCCCTGTTCCTTCCTTTAAATATTCCGGCAATGATTTTTTCACGTTATTGTATTAATCTCAAAAACAGCCAAAATGACATTAAAAAATGCTGATGATTTCAGAGATAAAGCTGAAATTTTTCATGCTTGAGTTATATATTTTTAGAAATCTAGCAAGGTAATCTAAACTTGCTTTTCCTAATATTGGAGCATCCTTGTAGCGTAATAAATGAAAATGCCAAAATCCACTGGACTGATACTCACATAGCACAATGTTTACATTTTACTTTGACTGGGCTTCAGGCACATAAATATAAGAATGTGAAATATTTTCTCCTTAGAAAAAAAAACTGAAAACATGAATAACAATGAAAGAATACATAAAATCAGAATATACCATATTTTCGGGTGTATAGCCTGCGGGTTATACAAGAAAAAAACATTTGGAATAGCCGCTGCGGCTTTTACAGATTAAAAACAAAAAACAGGAAATCGTGTGATTTTTCTACAATTTTTTAACCCCAAAAAATTTCAAAAATTGTCGAAATTTTGCGAAATTTAAAGAATTTTCCAGTGTTTGTATTTTTTTTTTACTGTTTAAACTACTATAATTTATTTCTGGGTTTAGAAGAATTCTTGCAAGTATCGCCAAGTATTGCACTAACTACCTGACAGGGGCGATTCTGAGTAAAAAAAAAAAATTCTGAAATTTACAGCAAGTTTTGGGAAAAGTTACAGTAGCAGGGTGCCATTTGATGGGAGCTGGGGATTTGGAGAACAAGGAATTTGATTTTTCAGAAAATTTATCAACCATCAATTGTCAGACTCAAACAGAAATTAAAAAGTTGCTCAAACGTTAAAATAATTTATCAGATTTGATTGCAATAAAAACATATGCATTAAATAAATGTTTTATGCACAGAAATTAATAATTATAAAAGAAAAATTACCTATTCGAACTTTCTTAAGGTGAGACATATATAGTACTTTGGCAAATTTTAAAAATACATGAGAGACATTTTTATTTTTACAAATTGCTTCCCAGCTGTGTCCAACTTGAACATAGGAAAACTAGTCCTCTGATGGCTAGAAATTCAGGTGTAGAGTTGAGAAATTTCAGACAGTGTTTTTTTTGGGGAGGGGAAAGGTTGAAGTGGCGAGTACAATTCAAATTCTTAATTATCAGACTTTTTTGGATTATTAGTGTCACATTATATTTACTGCAATGTTATTAAATTATTTGACTAATTAAATCATATTATATGTGGTACACTCAAAATCCTTCAACGCCTATAGACCGGGAGCCGGCAGCACGGGCAATCACCTCATCGAGTTCACGGATGAAATTCTAGGATTAGTTAAATCTTGATTCGCATATTAAAATGCAATCAGTCCGGCAAGTCGTATCTTGGTGGAAAACACCTGAAAACCCGATTTTAACAGCTGACTCGTTTTACCATTGTGTTTTCCTGCACCAAAAGGTATGAAAACAGAGGACTGGGAACAGGAAAATACAATGGTAAACCTACGAGTCAGTCGCTAAAATCGGGTTTTCAGGTGTTTTCCACGAAGATATGATTTGGCAGACCGATTGCGTTTTAATATGCGAATCAAGATTTAACTAGTCCTAGAATTTCATCCTTGAATTCGATGAGGTGATTGTCTGTGCTGTCGGCTCTCGGTCTACTAGGAATGGAGTCTGCACGTACCCGACAAAACAATTTCTTCATCCTAAAAACCGACAGACTTCCACCAAATCCCGAAGTAAAAGAAAATTATTCCATATTTTATTACGTTTATAATTAAGTAGTCTATAATTTTATCCCTTATGTACAGAAATGAACACATGGGTTATTACTATGGGCCACCATTAATAGTCAAATCTGTAGTTTTTCATTTGAAAAATGTTCAGGATTTCCTTGTTAAAAACCAGGTCATCCCGACATCGACCGAAAGAGATACGGCACAATCCGAAAAACAAAGTGTACCTCACTCACAACGAAGAAAATACATCAACCTATCTTGATGCAGGACTGTAATTTCATATAAATACGAAAACTGCTAAAAAAATTTCCATAGAAAGGCAACCCGACACGAAATGAAAGAAAATCAATTCATATTTTAATACAATTATTGTAAAAGAAGTCTACAATTATAGTTTTAATTAACTTTACCTTTTAAGTAGAAAAATGAAGATATATGTTACCGGCCAAACCCGATTTTAGGCCAAACTAGTTTATCCTAACGCGCATCGGATAAACTAGTTTTTCCTAGGCCAAACTAGTTTATCCTAACGCCCATAGGATTTTTCCTAGGCCAAACTAGTTTATCTTAACGCCCATAGGATAAACTAGTTTTTCCTAGGCCAAACTAGTTTGGCCTAACGCTTATAGGATAAACTAGTTTAGCCTGCTATTAATTGGTCTGAACTAGTTTATCCTAAGCCAATTCAATTTGGCGTGTTTTTATTGATCCCAAAGACCGCTTCAGCGTCAACCTTCTTGTTTATCGTAAGCCAATCTGGTCTCTCTTTGCCCAATTCAATGTGATGTTTTTTAATTAATGCCAACGCGCACCAAAAAAAAAAAAAATTGAATTATATTGAAACTTAAATTCAATTTCTCAAAAATAAGTAAAGTTCACGCTCAAATTCAAATTTTTAAAAAAGAATCCGCTCAACTCAAACACATCTATAGAGCGAAGTTCACTAAAATGTCGTTTAAAAAAAATGTAATAGAAGTTTAATCTAAATTTATAAAATTTTGTGAGCTAGTGTTTTGGTTTTTCGATGTAAGGATTTTTACGGGTCCGCCCAATTCTCCTTTCCGACACTTGGCCCGGGTTTGGTTTGGTTTGGGGATTACTTTTTTTGATAGGTTCGGACAGAGATGGACCAGGACTCAATTTTTTTTCTGGCTTAAGAGGCTACTTCAGTCAAACGAAAAGACCCGTTCGCTAATGCTATGGAAGAAATTTATAAAGATATCTCGGTCGCATTTCAATATTTTTAAATGATTTCTTTTGCATTGAATAGTTGGGATTGATCTGTACAAAGGCCGTTGTTTACTTTTTCGATTTTGTTTACAGCACTGGCGCAGCGAAGGGGGGGGGGGGGGGTTTGGGGGGTTAAAACCCCCTCCTAGAGCTAAAATAATTAGTATGACTGCCGCTTATATGAATCACTAGTTGAGCAAATTAGCCACTTTAATGAATCAAAACCAAAGTTAATATTAAAACTTTTTGGCTTATTTAGAATCCGGGGCTTTGTTGAATAAAATTCTACTTAGGGGTGATTCTGTGCCGAATTTTCTGAAAATTTTAAAATTGGTCATCAAGCTAAAAATTCGGACATAAAATATATCGCGAATTTTGAAAAATGGTCACCGAAAAAGAAAAATTTTGTCAATCGGTTGCAGAAAAATCGCGAATTTTGCCAAAAGGATAGCGGGAAAAATGCAAATTTCGTCAAAAAACGTGCAAAAAATACAAATTTTGTCCAAGAATCGCGAAAAAAGCACAAATTTCGTCAAAAGATCGCAAAAAAACCCGCAAATTTCCCCAAAAGATTACAAAAAACCCCGCAAATTTCGCCAAAAGGTTGCAAAAAAAAAAACACGCAAATTTCGCCAAAAGATTGCGAAAAAACCCCGCAAATTTCGTCAAAAGATTGCGCAAAAAATCCTGCAAATTTCGTCAAAAGATTGCAAAAAACCCCGCTAATTTAGTCAAAAGATTGCGAAAAACTGTAAATTTCGTCAAAAGATTGTGGAAAACCCCCGCAAATTTTGTCAAAATACAGCGAAAAAACCTACAAATTTCGTCAAAAGATCGCGAAAAACTAAATTTCGTCAATGGATCGCGAAAAAACACAAATTTCGTTAAGATATCGCGAAAAACGGCGAATTTTGTCAAAAGGCCACGGAAAAAACGCATAGTTAGTGCCGGGAATGGGATCCTCCCCCCCCCCCCCTCTGCTGTAACTTTTCAGAAAATTTTCTATGAATTTCAGATTTTTTTTTACTCAGAATCACCCCTGATTCTACTCAACAAAAGGGATTCAAGTAACCGGCGAATATTGTATTTAAAACTGTGAAAACGCACATTACATGCATCAGTTTTGTGAAAACTGGTCATTTGTATTGAAAAACTTCAGCTGTCACATTTTCGAAACGTCTTAAGCTAAAAGAGTGGTCATTTTGTGCCGCACAGAAACTTTGAGTATTATACACTGGACAACAGTTTTTTAAATGCATTTCTGTCTATTCGAAACGATATTGGAGCATCTGGAATTTGAATTCCAGTGAAAAACGTAAAAGACATGCTTTCTAGATTTCTCACAGTTTCAAACGCCTTTTTTGCATTTTTACTCTCAGTTATCTCCAAGACCAAGTTATGTGCATAAAAACTTTAAAAAAAGTAAGAAATACAAAAACAGTATCGTAAAGATATTAACATAAAAAGCTGTTTTATTGTGATTTTACAGATTTTTGCAATCTGTGTGTCTTTTGAACCAATTGTTTCAGCGTTGGAGTACATAAATTTAATGTTTGTAGTTTATTAGTTCGTAATGTAACTTGAAACTTTCCCCAGGAGGCCTTGCTCTCGTGGAGAGATACTGTAGGAAAGAATCACTGATTGCAATTGCATTGACGTATAGATGCATGACTGTGTGCAGGATTTTCAAAAGACAGACATTAAATGTGAAATCTTTTTTTAGAATTAATAAAAATTACTTTCTATATCCTACACACAAACTTAATCCATTTACCCAGCGAAAAAAGTAAAGTACTAGCAAAACCCGCGGCTTTGCTCACGTAATAATTGAAATATGCATGTGGCCTATTTTTATTACACGAAATTATACTGCTATAATTCAAAAGTTACTAAGCCACAGTTTGACTGAACTTCATTATTCACAACATTAGGCGAAAATGTGACTTAATTTAAAGCAAAGAATTAAAACTAATTCTAAATAAATGATAATTTAGAATGTAATTGGAAGCTTTTACGTTCATTTCAATTTTCATTTGAAGTTTTGAATTTTTTAGAAACCATTCTAAAAAGCAGAAGTAGTTCATAAAGCAAGCATTAACATCTTAAAAGTAACCATCATGATATATTCCAAGTTTCAAGTCTAAGGGTTTACCACCACCAACATAAAATACATCTTATGTTGGAACAGGAACTGTCACTATCAATTTGCCAACATTATTTTTGAAATTGGTTTTGTATTTCCTGAGATCTCATAAAAATCATAATTTAGAAAGTTTTTAGAATGCTTTCGCTCATTTTAGCCTTTTAAATGTTGAATATTTTTTTTTTTAATTGGTTTTGTATTTCCTGAGATCTCATAAAAATCATAATTTAGAAAGTTTTTAGAATGCTTTCGCTCATTTTAGCCTTTTAAATGTTGAATATTTTAGAAACTATTCTTAGAGAGCATTTACATCTTATAAATATCTACCATAAATTTCGATTTTCTTAAAAACTATTCTTACAGAGCATTTACATCTTATAAGTAACTACCATGCCAAATTTATAGTTTCTAGCCACTTCAGTATCGCAATTTTAGAGCATTTTTTGCCCCTGTAACCCCCTGGTGGCAGTGGCACCGACATAAAATATATTCTATATTCGAGCTGGGACTGTTGCCATCAATTTGCAATCATTGCGTTTGAAATTGGTTTGGTATTTCCTGAGATTTCATAGAAATCGTAATTTAGAATATTTTTAGAACACTTTTTGCTTGTTTTAACCTTTTAAATTTTGAAATGTTTAGTAACTGTTCTTACAGATCATTTACATCTGATTCGTACCTATCACGCCAAATTTCAAGTTTCTATCTTTAACGATTCCATGGAAATCGTAATTTAGAAAGTTTTTAGAACTCTTTGCTTGCATTTTTAAACCTTTTTAAATTTCGATTTTTTTACAAACAGTTCTTAGAGAGCCTTTACATCTTATAAGTAACTACCATGACAAATTGCAAGTTTTTACGATCTTCAGTAACACAAATATCGCATTTTTAGAGCGTGATTTGCTCCTGCACCCCCTTGGGGGTAGTGCCACTGGCATAAAATATAACTTATGCTGAAACAAGGACTGTCACCATCAATTTGCCACCATTACTTTTGAAATTGGTTCGATAGTTCCAGAAATTACTCCCTACAAACACACAAACTAACAAACAAACGTTGCTTCTTTATAATATTAATATAGATAAGACTTCAAGCGAAATCCAGATATTTTTTTCAGATCTGTAATGATAATGAAGATATTTTAATGAAATTTTCAATAAATTTACATTGCTTTCCCTTTATGCGAAATTCGAGATCTTTTAAAGTGCTGGTAGTTCACAGTAATTCAGTCAACTATACCGTGCTTAATATGTCAACGACATTCCAAAATATAGAATACCTAATTCAGTACTGTTTGGACGTGGATAATTATAAATTCCACCAATTCTCGCGATATTATTACATTGACACAAATCAAGGTAAATCTATTGAAAATTTTGCTGAAATTGCTTCATTATTAACCCTTTCAGGGACAAAGCATTTTAATTCGTAAAATGTTGAAGTAAATGAATGACAATTTTTGGCTGAAAAATTGGATTGCAATCACCAGATATTTTCCGATGAACCACCCGATGATTTTCGATACAAAAAATGCTTGTTGTACTGTGTTATTCGATCTTTTAAAATTTGTCTATGATTTTTTTAAGCACTTATAAATCTAACATAGTTTTGTGTTATTTCATTGATGCATTTTAGGTTTTGTAACTCAAATATTGTAAACGCTGTTTAAATGAATCATAACCAGCTTATTTGCTGATTCTAATAGCCCAGAAAAAAAGCGTTACGATAGACTGATTTATGACCATTAGACTGATTCGATTAGCCAGTGATTCAATTAACCGGCGACCACCGTTATCAACAACTCAAAACCCCCCTAGAGTCGAATTCTGGCTGCGCCACTGAAGTATTTCTTATGAGGACACTTTCGGAACCGGTTTTGAAAGTAAAAGCCTCCTCATAAAAAATATCTGCAATCAAAATCGAAAAAGTATAAAACGGCCTGCATACAGATCGATCTCAACCGTTCAATGCAAAAGAAATCATATAAAAATATTGAAATGCGACTGAGATATCTTTATAAATTTCTTCCATAGGATTAGCATTAGCGAATGAATCTTTTCATTTGACTGAAGTAGCCTCTTAAGTCGGGACTGGACTGCATTCTTCTTGAGGTCTGCACAGGCAGAAATTTCCAGTCCAATTTCTAACCCAGCTCATACGAAAATCATTTGGACCGGCAGGATCTCCGGTCTGTTCAGTAAAAATATCAATAACATTTGGCATGGCCCAATTTTTTTTTTTTTTTTAATCGCTATTATTCTACAGTTAAAAAATATATATTTATTATTTTTCCACCTATTCCATTGCTGCTGCGAAGGGGAGAGGGTTCTTTCAGATATATTATCAAGTGGTGGGGGGAGAATTAGAGTGAGGATATGTTATTACCTTACGGTAGTTTACACTTAACCCTTTAAGCGCGTTAATAAAATAAAGTTTATACATATTTTTTATATAAATAAGATGCCAATATGATACAGGAGTTGAAATTTTTTTAATAACTGTAACCGTTTAGAATATATAACATGCTCCCGTAGCAGGAGCGTTGGCGTCTAATGGCAGTTGAACCTTTCTCCTAATCGGAAAGAACCGCACGTTATTTTCTCCTGCCCCAATGCAATTATACGGTTAGAAAAAATTAATAAACACATCATTTTTTGCAAGCTGCAAATAATTATATTTAAACATATAAATAATTACTACAAATACATATATTAAAAATTTAATCTGAAAATCAGAAAAACACTTTCATTAAAATTTTCTGAACGAGTAGTCAAAATTTCCGAAATATAAAGTTACTCTTATTTTTTATTATGTTCCTACACTTTGTTTACAGACCTTCAAGGAAAAACTCTACATTATGTTGCATTATACACTACATACACACACACACACACGTATGTGTGTGTGTGTATGTGCGTGTTTTACATTTAGGTTTCTTCTATGTACTTATATTAAAGTAGTTTATTACATGGACACGTTGTCTATTAATTATAACTATATTGATTCCTAAATGATGTATTCAATTTTCTTTATTATCTGTTTCAAATAAAGCAATTGTTTTACAAATGGAAATTAAGACATATTTCACCTAAATAAATTAAATGCTTTTCAGGCTACTATTACTACACTATGTTATTCAAATTATTTAATAAAATACATTATTTTTTTATTACTTCTGCAATAAGAGGCTTCCGCGTATTTAAATTTTATCTACAAGAGTATCACCGTTACTAAAATTAATATAATATGAAAAATTCTGAATTTTCGTAATTTTTCTTTCTGTATATATATATTACTCTGCCTATGGATGTCTGTTTCAAAAGTAGCTGCTAAGTACAACTTTATTATACATTCCTTTATGCTCAAATTTCTAGTTACAAGAAATTGCAAAATATTCTTTTTTAATGTTTTAGTAATAATTTACAATCCCTTATAGCGCAATCCTGTATTTTTTTTTTTTTTTACTTTTCAATTTTAAATCAGACAAAATTTTTTAAAACGGATAAACATCATAAAATTAATTTTTTTTTTGTTTTAAGCCCTTATTGATGCTTATTAAATCTAATCTGGTTCAAAGGGGTTCTGTTTTTGTTTTTTTTTATGTAATATTACACATCCATACTCAAACGAACTGAAATGTATTGCTGTTCATAAAAATGAATACAAAATGGCAAACAAAATTTATAATCACTATGTCTAATAATCATATGGTCTATAAATCACCCTTTTTCCCTCCAACAGTTAACTGATTTCTTCTCACTTACTGCCTAGAAGCATATTCCTTTCTTTATGAAAGCGCGCTTGCAGACAAAGTGATGGAAGTGTAAGCACAAGCCGCCAATGCTCCCGTTGTGGGAACATTCCAAAGAAACCTGTCTAACCTAGCTATAAATGGATATATTTACTTCGGGTTAGGAATGTATCGTTAACTGAAATGTTGACTTTAAATATTCACTGTACTTGAAAAAAATAAAGAATTTCTTTCTTTCTTTTTACTGCTTTTAACTGAGATAGTCGAAAACCCAAAAATTATCTTATTTAAAAGATCCGCAAAAAATAGAAAATATAAATGTATCATTCGGAAAAAAATATATATTAGACTCCATACTATTAACTTTTAAATACAAAATGTATTTTTTAAATAGTTTAAAAATATTTTGAGAAAAAAAATAATAAATAGTTGTTCCCGCAACGGGAGCGTTGGCGTTTAATGGATTAATGCAAACAATTACACTTAATGCAAAATTTACCTTAAAACAATGAGCTTTTTGAGGTTTAAAAGCTTTTAATTTCGAAATACATATAACTTAACGAAAACTAAAGAAATTTTACTTTTTTTTTTCCAGTTTGGTAATAATTCGAAATTCCTCTAATTGTTAAAGTTTGAAGAAATTTGATAACTTATTTTTAACACAAAAAACAGAAGTAACAATTTTCTTATAATAAATATTATTCTGTTAATTGATTGATTTTATTTATAACACAATTGAACTTCGAAAAATATTATTAAGACTACTGCTAATGTTTAATGAAGTGCATTTGATTTAATAGCTATTAAATTTTAAAAGCAAACTGCAACTAATTAAAATTAAATTGAATTCAATTGCAATTAGGTTCAATACAAATAATATATTATAGTTGTACACTGGAATTAAATAAATCTCATTAAAAATATTTTCAATTAAATTAAGTGGGAGTTGAAGCGCACATTTAAATGAATTGTGATAACATTTTTCTATCGTTACACATTTATCATCACCATTGTAATTTTGATTCAATAAAAATCTGCCTCCCAGCCCTCTCCCAGCACACAAAATTAAAATTCTTTAAAACTTTTAAGTTTCTTCTTTTTTAGCCTACCCTTTTCATTCTATTTTATTTTGTCTAGTAGTTTCATTTTTTACTTCGAAATACTAATACAATGTGACCTCGACAATTCGGCATTCAGAAATCCGGCAACTTAAAAAATCTGGCAACGAAACCTCCCTCCTTTTTTTTTATTCCTCCAACTTATGGGACGAAGAAAAACAGCAATTGTTTACGAATAAAAAATACGAATAAGATCGAAAGAGATGAATTAGCGGACACTGATATCGCTTAATCTGTGCTAAATAGAACCGCAGATAACGCTATAGTAGCAGATAAGAGGAAGGAGAACGAGGAACCGGCAAAAGAAAAGATGTCACTTGAAAAATGTATATGTTTGACTAGAAAATTACTATATGCTTTAGAGGAACAAGACTATAGTTCTGAAATGGATATTGTTCACTCATAAAATCCAAGAAAAACTTGCTAAAGAACGGCAAAAATTGAAGCAAAAGAAATTGACATTGGATGTTTCGGAAATTACACAAGAATTTATTTCACTATTTATTGAAATTTATATACCATAGAAAAAATCAATGTTTTTTTATATTTTTTTCCTCACATAATTATTACTTGGCTTTGAAATAATTATGAATAACTGCACCATTCATAATATCATAAGTAGTCGTGGAAAATAAAAAGTAAACACCCCCTACTAACTCCTCAACAAATTATCGTAGAAGAAAGTTACTGGTACCGAACGATTGAAAATAAAGTCAACTTTTAAATGATGTATATAAAATTTGCTTAGGGGGGCCATCTACAGATTAAAACAAATCCAAACTTCATTTTTTTCAATGACACTACCCAATTTTAACAAGATATTTCAAATCTTCGGTTCAAATTATGCCTAGACACCGAATTTCAAGTCATTTGAATGATGAGTTTTTGAATTATAAACATTCAAAATTTAGTGCTTCTAATGTTAAATTACATTTTCATATTTTTATTTATATCTCCAGAAATTATGCTCCTAATGTACTAATTTTTTTTTTTGTAGCAATAATACTAATATACCTAAACATAAATATGGTGAATTTGCAATTTTTATAATTTTATGATATGAAATTATTATTCCAAAAATTATGAATTGCAACCTACGATTTTTTTGATGGATTTAGATTGATTAAGTCCTGCTTTATGTAAATCCGAAATTTTACATTTTTCTTCCAAGTAGTTTTCAAATTATGCTTAAAAAACGGCAAAATGATGGTTTAAGGGGCCGTCTATAATAAAAGTGAGTAGATATTTTGAAATTTCTTCTGCTGTCCTGTAATCTAGCAGGCTTCATTGACTTCTTAAGGTGCCTTGATCAAGATACTGCTCTCTCGGTTAACAATCGATTTCCGAACTTCAGTTTGGATACAGCCCTTAAAATACGCTCTTTTTAAAATAATTTCTCCGAAACTTATTGTACGAATTGCATAAAAATTTGTTTTTAGGCTAATTGAAGGGTGCCGAGTTCATTTATGCTGTCAGAATTGCGTACTGCTATTGAAAAAAACAAAGTTATGGTTCGTTTTAATATGTAGATGGTCCCCTAAGCAAATTTTATCCATGTCATTTAAAAGTATACTTTATTTCCAATCGTTCGGTACCAATAACTTTCTTCTACGATAATTTGTTGAAGAGTTAGTGGGGGTGTTTACTTTTTTTTTTCCACGACTGTACATTTGATATTCTTTCAGAAATCTGGAATTTTCGAAAATCCGGCGAATTCCTGGTCCGACGATGTCGGATTTTCGAGGTTATACTGTACATTATTAATCAATCCTCTAAATTTTATGATAACCTCTCATCCCATTCTTTGGTTCTCCAGTACACAATTTGTCATATAGAACATATTTTGTAACTGACGGCGGCGGTGAAATGAGGAAGATGGAGGGGCAGTATCCCACTCCTCATCCAATAAAATATATTATACAGGGACGACGGCAATACTACTTTGCACAACGTTAGCGCCGGTGCGGTGTTGGGATCAATAAAAGCCCGTTAACTTGCACTGCCCTAGGATAAACTAGATTGACCAAGAATAAACTAGATGGTTGGCGGAGCGGCAGTCTTTGGATCAATAAAATCAGACCAAAATGAATTGGCCTAGTATAAACTAGTTCAGACCAATGAATAGCAGGCCAAACTAGTTTATCCTATGAGCGTTAGGACAAACTAGTTTAGTCTAGGAAAAACTAGTTTATCCTATGGGCGTTAGGATAAACTAGTTTGGCCTAAAATCGGGTTTGGCCAGTAACATATATATAATATTCATTAATGTTCAATTATATAACTTTTTCATCAGAAAAATAGTCAGGATTTCTTTAAAAAATAGTATTAACACAAACCCATATTAACACAAACCGACCTCAAAATAGTGAAAACGAAATCCGAAACAATTAACACTTTACCTTACCTTTACTTGCACAAAATCACTAATGAAAATTCTCTTATCGCTATAGATCACAAAAGTTGCAAATTTCGTGACCTATTCATAACATTAGTGGACTAATTATCGCATGACCGATTGAATTTCATGATTCTTTTTTCGCGATCATCTGACGAAATTTGCGATTTTTTCTGCGACCGTTTCACGGAATTCGCGATTTTTCTTCTGCAACAGTTATCGAAATTGGTTTTTTTCTCGCGACCAATTGTCGATATTCACAATATTTTTCCGCAACCAACTGATGAAATTCCATATTTATTTCTGCGATCTTTTGACAAAATTCGCGATTCTTTTTTTCTACCACCGACTAATAATATTTGTAATTTTTTGCACAATAGTTACACGAAATTATGCATCTTATTTCACGATCGTTTGGCGAAATTTCCCTCGATTATTTCACTAAATTTTCGTACGTTTTTTGTGTAATCTTTTGATGAAATTCGTGCTTTTTTTCGCAATCCTTTAACAAAATTCGAGATTTTAATTTGTACAATCCTTTGACGAAATCTGCATTTCTTTTCGCGATCTCTGATGAAATTAGCAATATTTTCCACGGTTGTTTGGAGAAATTAGAGATTTTTTTCCGCGACAATTTGGAATTTTTTTTTTTTTCAAAATTGGCAAAAATTCGCGATTTTTTTCTGTGAACCATTAACGAATTGATTTTGCGGATTTCGAAAGAAAAAAAAATTGTGGACTTCCACAAAGGTTAAAAAATTTTGCAGAATAATCACATGTCCGTGAAAGAAGTTAAGGAGACAAAATGACAGAACTTTTTTTATTTTGCGGGATTTTCCCATTTTCTGTGAGATTTGTGCAGTTTTGTACGTTGTGTAATTCTGCACGTTCCCTGCTCCTCAAATTCCTTGTTCTTTGCTAGGAAACTCTTGAAATGGCATCCCTGCAGTAAAACCTGAAAAAAAAAAAGAAGTCGAAAGAGACTAGAAAAAAATTCCATTTTAGACAGGTCTCTGTCTTTGCAAGTATAACTGTATGATTCTTTTTCATCGAAATTTGTTTTTTCCCCTTTGAGAAAGAATTCTGTTATAGACAGGCTTCATTTTCACAAGTTTTACTGTAGTAGATCTCTTTTCAGAGCTATATTATATTGTGGATTATTTAACCGTCTTTGAGGATACCTGTTGAAATGGAATTTATAATAGAATCCTGTCTAAAAAGAAAAATTTTCACAGTCAATATATTGAAATTTTACCTGCTAAGATGGAAACCTGTTTAATATTTCATTGGTTCTTGAGTTTCCATATTCAAAATTTTTACTGTTTTTGTAAGCATGCTTCAGTTTACGTTTCTCTTTTGGGGGGGGAAGGGAAACACCCGAATCCTACCCTTAGCTATGTAACTTCTCTCAAAAGTCTTCGCCCCCCCCCCCCAAGAAAATTCCAAAATGGCACCCCTGTACAGTAGAGGGAGGGGAAAATCCATTTCCCGACACTAGCTATGCGTTTTTCCCGCAGTCCTATGACGAAATTCCGATTATTCGCGACTCTCACAAAATTTGCCAAAAAACACCAAATTTCGTCAAAAGATTGCCATTTTTCCGCGATCTTTTGACGAAATTTGCCGCTTTCCGGCAATCTTTTGATGAAATTTGCCGCTTTCTTGCAATCTTTTGACGAAATTTGCCGCTTTCCGGCAATCTTTTGACAAAATTTGCCGTTTTCCGGCAATATTTTGATGAAATTTGCTGTTTTCCGCCAATCTTTTGACGAAATTTGCCATTTTCCCGCGATCTTTTGACAAAATTTGTCGTTTTTTCGCGATTCTTTGACGAAATTTGTGTTATTCGCGGATCTTTCGACGAAATTTGTGTTTTTCGTGGATCTTTCGACGAAATTTGTGTTTTCCATGGATCTTTTGACGAAATTTGTGTTTTCCCGCAATCTTTCGACGAAATTTGTGATTTTTCTGCAAATGATTGACAAAATAATTTTTTTTCGGCGGCCATTTGTCGAAATTCGCAGATATTTTAATTTCCGAATTTTCAGATTGGTGATAGACTTTTTTAAATTTTCGGAAATGAATGCCTTAAATTTTCGGAAAATTCGGACCAGAATCACTCCTACTACCTGACCTCCACTTCAAAATAATGTAACCCTTGACCTAACAGGTTTCAGTGCCAGTCAGGCAGGTCAGGAAAAAAGTTGAACAAATAACACTCATCGTTCGTCTCATTTCCGATTCTGTTTGACTAACATGCCCACGTGCTACTACTAAGACATTATTTTCGTACTTTTACACGTACGATGCCTAAAAGACATGCAAGTTATATGGCTGCATATAAACCGCAAGCAGTGCACAAAGCCAAAATTTCGGGCAATAGTGCTATTGCCCGAGAATTAGGCATCGATGAGAAAAGCATTCGGCGATGGCGGAAAGAAAAAAAATTCTAGAGAAAATGCAGAAGTGCAAAAAATCAAGGAGGGGAAAAGGAACACAATGGCCTGATTTAGAAGGAAAACTTCATAAATGGATTGATTCTGAGAGATCGGAGGGCAAACCAATTTCAACGACCATTATTAGAAAGAGCAAAAACTTTTGCAGCAGAATTAAATTTAGAAGAATTTAAGGTAAATACTCTGTGGTGCAACAGATTTACAAGAAGGAAAGGATTATTCATTTGAGTTTGGACAGCTATATCCCAAGATCTTCCAAAGGATTCGAAAGAGAAGATCGCAATGTTCAAAAATTATGTGGAGAAAATCACCAAAGAACAAATTTATGCCTGAAGGTATCCCACATAGCATTTTTAGTTTGCAGAAAATTTGCAGAAGTCTTGCTTTGAAAGACTGCAAAGTTGCAGCAAGCATGACAAGACAAAGTTCATAACAAGACTGCAGCAAGATAATGCATATGCCGAAGTCACCACACTTTGAACTTGCAGCTAACTCGTCGTGCAAGTTAAATTCATGCTGTATCAAATTTATAGCAAATTAACTTCAAACAAGTAATCAAAAATACTACAAACTTACTGCAAAGTATAATCTTTCCACGCCACATTAAGTGTTTACAATTGTTACACTAAAAGTTCAACCCCTATGAAGAGGATCATAGATCTGATCAGGTCTATTGATGCATATGCATTGTTTTTACTGCCATAAACAAGTTAGGGCAATATTTGTACTTTTCAATTCCAGCCTTTTTTTGGTATTTGATAAGTATAGCATTTAAAAAAGTAGTGCCAACCGAATAAAATTTCTGCAATTTCTGTGTATCTGCTGATTGTCTATTTTCTGAACAGAAGGATTTTTTGCTTTCGTCACTTTCGTGAATTAAAGAGTCTTGTCATTAGTTTCCCAACAAAATACTCATACAAGTGGGTGATGGTATACCTTGTGGGAGATTTGAGGCGAATTTCTCAATTCAAATTTGTCACGCCAAGATAATATCAAAAAATCAAACTTGCTGCTAATGTTCATGCTATCTGGGATCGTAAATATGGACGAAGAGTCCATGGCTTTTGATATGGCTCCCAGTAGGACCATAAATACTATCGGTTGATAATGCTTTATACATATATCATTTCATACAATTAACCTTTTATTTATGAAATTTGTTCAATTTAATTTATAAAAATTTTCAATTAATTTTTATGTCAAAAAACTATATCCATTTTGACTACTGGGAATGAAAAGAACTACTTTACGATTGTATTGACCTGCTGTGCAGATGGCATAAGATTAAATCCCTTAGTAATTTTTAAAAGAGAAGCGCTACCCAAGGGACCATTTCCTTTATGAATCATCGTAACAGTGAATAAAAGAGGCTGGATGAATGAGTAAGTGATGAAGTAGTGGCTGAACCAAGTCTTTAGAAAAAGACCTGGTGCATTTTTCAAGTAAATATTTTTCATTCTTTACCATTTTCTTTAGTAACATAAGTGGTTTGATTCATTTTGTGGGTTTAACAATATTGTTTTTAATAATTTCTTATCAGCAAAACATTAATAAGTATTGTGATATCCAAAAATGGAACTTGCAAATTTTTAACATTTACTTTTGGAGATTGTGTTATAAGTTTCATTTTCAATATATTGCGGAAAATTTAAAATAAGTAATTTCAAAAACAGTAAATCAACAGTAATGCCTCCAGTTATTCAACTAAAGAAAGGAACGAAAGAGACAGAAAGCACCCGGTAAAACGGAGTGCCCCCAAGTGCTGTACACAGAAAAGAAATGAGCCCTATTTGTAATGGAGAAAAAGAGAGAAATTTGGCTGCCTAAAAGGGTGGTATCGCTTTTGCACTGGTCGAGGAAGAGCTACCTATTTCTGGTAATGAAATTATTTACGTGCATGCATAACCTGAAATTAAATGTGAATAAGAATTAGAATTCATGCGGTAGCTTTGAATCTATCCACACCAGCAAATTTTGCATATATCCGCACGCAGCTGTTACTCGCAATATAACAAACAAAAAGCAAAAATCATTATTACACAGAAAAACAGTCATAAGAAAAAATTGATCATTTCAGGATTTTAAAAATAATGAAAACAATTGCATAGTATGATTAAAAAAAGAGCTTTTAAAAACCAAATTTCCAGAGTTTACCTGCAACCTGATCCACGGCTAGTAAATGTATACCCTCACCTCAAAGCGGGAAACTCTTTGGGTATGCAGGACTCAAAGATCGATTAAAATATTTAAATAGTTAAAAAACTACTGTAGTTATTGAAATTAAAATTTATTTTATATGAGCTGTTTATTAATTACCATAAAAACTTGGAGGAAATCTGAAGATACCCGCTGTAAAACAATACTAACACAGGAAGTAATAGAATTTAAAAGAACATAAAACTGTCATAATGTTAAACAGTAGGTCTTTTCAGGAGATTAAAAAATTCTTTATATGGCAAACCAATTTTTAAAGATTTGATGGAAAATAAAATAATAAACATGCATTTAAAGATCGAATCCTCCAACAGAAAGAAAAACCATAGTAGTTAACAACCTTTTATTTATAAACAACTTACGTTAACAAAAATGATATAAATATCCCGCAATCTGATGGGCACGTCATAAAAATATAAACTTTCAAGCGTAAAGCATGTGACCTACTTTTCTCCTCTCCTTTGCACAACTGATAAAGATACTGTAAACATATGTCTAAATGACTTTAAAATTTGTTATTATATTGATATTTTGTTTTATTATTTGAAGCTATCATCGTGTTTTGAATTAAGTGCTTGATATTAATTGTTAAATTTCAGTTTATTTATTGATTTCATTTAAGGGAAAACTCTAGTTTCTATGTGAAGACGTCTCCTGCAATCTTATTCAATGGCAAAAAGTGATTGTACTAATTCAAACTGAGACGAAACTTACCAGAAATTTTGAGTGCGCAAAGTACCTTTAAAAAAAAAAAAAAACTGCAACCAAAATTCAAAAAATAAAAAAGAGTCATTAAACTTTGAGCTCAGCTATCCTATGCAAAAAAATAGTTTAAAAATGTTAAAATTGAAACGAGAAATTCTAAAATAATCTGCCCATAGGATTAACATTACGGAGCATGTGTTTTCAAGTACGTGAAGAATCCCCTTAAAAAGAAAGAAGAAAAGAATTATTTTGGTCAATTTTGCTGTTTTTTTTTTTTTTTTTACAAATCTCATGTTTTAAAAATAATTTTTATTTCATTTAAAGATAGTCTGAATATTTATTTTTATTAATGGTAGCATGTATTAAATATTGCTTTATAATAACAAAGCACAGAGCTTCAGTCTCCGGCTTTTTGTATACCATTATTTTTATACAGAAAATGTTCTTTTATTTAATTGACACATTTGGGCGATTTAAAAGAACAACATTTTCTCTAAGATAATAGTGGTGTAGAAAAAGCCGGAGACTTGGCAACACTGAAAGCATTATAAATTGTTAGTTTTTATTTATTTAAAAATGAAAGTTCATTGATAAAAAGAGAAGTAGGCAAATAAAGGTTGGAGAAAAATAGAGAGTTAGGAATTGAAGAGCTCCTGAACTTATGCTTGGTCCCACACCAGCTTTCATCGGTATTCTAGATATTTTAAAACTATGCATCATTAACTCAAATATGAAAACAAGTTTTTTCCTCTTTGTTTTTTTCACTTTTTATGTTGTGATAATCTTTTCTTGGTAAAGTTTTTCATTCATGTTTTAGGGCAAAATGTCTCTTAGTAATGGATTCGATGAAAGCACATCTCATTCTTAAGAAGTTGTGCAAGAACAACAAATGTTCTTGTGCCATTATACCCGGAGGTATGACTAAACTTTTGCAACCACTGGAACTGGAGATAACTGTAAATTAATAATTCAAGTGCAAAATTCGAGGAAAGTGGCAGAAATATATGACCGAGGAATTAAAGGAATACACAAAAAGCGGAAGAATGAAACGATCATCATATACTAATTTGTGAATGGATTGCTGATACATGGGAAAATATCTCGGCCAAAGACAGCGATTCAGAAAAGCTGGATTATCCATAAAAAAATTGCTGAGCCCCAGCCACAGAGGTTTCTGATAGTGAATTAGATGACTCATCTATAAATAGCGACATAATTGGTTTGTTTATGACAGACTTGGAAACTTCCAATTTTGAAGGATTTTCCGATTCCAGTGATTAAAATAAATATTTTTGAGCAAATTACTCTATGCCTTTTTATACAATAGTTTTATATTACTTATAGTAACCATTATTTAAAATAACAAAATAACATTTTCTAGGTGGTCAAATGCCATTATTGGTTCCGGTTGTATATTACACCACGTTCTCACAAAGTTAATGTTGTGTTAATTTACCTATTTCTCTGCTGCTGCAATCCAAAAATATTTAAACTGAGATAAATGGCATTTAATGTTTGCCAGAAATGTAACAACATGGTAATGGCATAGTATTATAGTCCTGTTTTTAAACTGAATCATATGAGAAAATATATATATATATATATATATATATATCTGAAAATATCAGTCACTTCATCTAAAATTGATTAATATATATTAATTTTTAGAAAGACAGGACAAGCCATTTTGGAAAAAAAAAATGACAAACACACATCCAAATAAATTTGTAAAAGATTCTAGATATCAAAATATACAGTATGTAGAAATGTATAAGTTTCAGGACAGGCTTAGACTATTTTTAAATCGGAAAGATACATTCCATATTTGCTGCGATATTAAATGACAGCTTTTTGCACTTCCTTTGATCTTGAGTTAGGGTTATGTGGGTCATTTCCATGTCATGTGCGATACAGCTTTTCTACATATTTCTGCTGTTCTGACGACAATGTTATATCCTCAAATTAAAACAACCATGCTAATATGAAAATCTAGAGTTTTGTTATTTTTAATGTATAGTTTATGTTTTAACAACTTAAATTAATAAATATAGGTATTTATGTAAGCATCACATGCAGGGTGCGGGACATTTTGTACATTTCTCATGGAATGGCCCATACACAGAGTACCTATATTGTAGGATTTTGTACTTCACTATATATTATTTTGAATCTTATCTATATTATAAAGAAAAAACATGCCCATGAGAAACACTGACACATATGAACAGCGATACCTTCTTGAATATACAGTTTGACTCATCATTTATTGAAAATACCGATTATGCTACGTTCTGCCACAGGAAACAATTCTTTTGATTGGTTTAATTCAGTATTTTCTAAAGAAAATTCTGCAACAATTATTTTTTTTAAATGTAGTGGTAAAAAACACTACCTTACACACACACACACACACACACACAAAAAAAAAAAAAAAAAAAAAAATCCAATGGCAGTCCTGCATTAGCTGAAATAAAATCATCACAGACAATAAAATAGCAACACAATTTGTTTGGTTTGCAGCATATTGCTGCATTTATTGAAAGTACAAATGATATATTGATTACACAAATATATAAAATAGTATCCATTTTTCAGAAATGGTTATGAAAAATATACGTAAGATTCTCACACAACACAGATTGAATCAAGATTCTGAATCGCATAAAAAGAAGTTGATTCCAAGCACCTGGTTACTTTTTTCACCTGTTTTAATAATGAAAGGGGGGGAAATTTTAAAATATAAAATTGTTATTTTGTGCAGACATAATTTTACTTAAATATTCAGAAATATAACAAACAAAATGAAATTTCACACAGCAAAAACAGTCAAAATTATATATAGCATTACTAACACATCAATCCAATTTTGTTTTACAGCTTAGTTTACCATTCCAAAAATCAATATTATTGCCAATTGATAAAATCACCAGTAACAAAACAAATTATGTTTGAACAACTTAGTCATGCAACCACACTCTTAAGCTAATACTGATATTAAGCCCATGAGAGCATTCTATATTTTTAAATTACTCTTTTTTGATTTCAGAATTTTTTTTTTATTTCTACTTCCACCTTCATAACTCGTTAGTATTCATAAACACAGCAACCAAATCGAAAGAGTAAAAAGATATCTGGTTAGACCTCGTATTCTATGTAAGAAAATAAAATACAGAAAATAATGAAATGCAAACGAGACATTTGAAAAGAATGCTCCCAAACGTGTAACATTAGTTGACAGATGTTTTTGTTTTACTAGCACAGGCTCTTGAAACATAAAAAAGCAACATATAATTGTGTCTTGACACCAGCACTTTTCAGACACTCATTTTCAAGCAATAGTTTCACTTTTATGCTATATTTCAACTTTTTTGCTTGTTGATTATTTCCATTCCATACTTTAGCTTGAAAATTAAGATGACAGTGGATGATAATTTTTTACATCTATACGAAAAAAAGGAAGTTTCACTCTGTGTGTGTCTGCCAGTCTGTGATGGCTAGATACATATACAAGTGTGAAAAATTAGATGAGGGTTGTCCTAGGACAATCCTGATGCACCTAAGGTTCAGACTTTAAATATTTCCATAATTAGAAGAGATATTAATTAAAAACTGATTTAAAACACATTCTTTTTTCTGAAAATTGGCAAACATTTAGATTAAATGTTTGGACAGTAAGAATTATTTTTAAATATTAAATGATCTGATGAAAAAAAAGAAAAATGTAAAAAAAAACCCCACCTTTTAACTCCTTATGACAGTTAGGTCTCCACTATTTTCGTTTGGAAAGATATTTATGCATATAAATTCATTCAACACCAACTTTATGTACGTTAAAGGCCTGGGCATCACTATTCCATTTAAAAATACACACTGGTCATCAAAATTAAAGGATAATGAGAGAAAATATGCTGACTAAGATAATGTTGCAACTAATTCCAAATGCTGCAATTATTTATGTTAATTAAATACTATTGAACTAAAAATTGCACTTCCGAGGAGAATACTATAGCATCGGAAATATGCAAATTATATGATTGACAATGTGATGCGCAATAGATGTATGTTGGAATTCTGGTCTGTAGTATTGTTTAAATTGAACGTGGTATCTGAATGTGATCAGTATTCATTAGTTATGGCTCAGAGGCATAATTTTATGTTAAGGTCAAGAGTGGCAAATAATTGGTAGAATTGAGGAAGGTCAGAAACAAATGGAGGTCACCCAAGATTTGAATATTCCTCATAATGTCGTATCAAGTGCTTCAAGCTGCTTTTTAAGCACTAGATACGTTGATAGACAGCCTGGTCAAGGGAGACCAAGAGCAACAACTGCATCCAAAGACCATTTTTTGTTATTGTGGCTCGAAGAAACTGCAAAGCGACTACGAGAGATTTGTTTCAGACCTTCAGGCTGCCCCACAAGAACTCTAATTAGCTGTTCTGCTGCTGCACGAAGGCTTAACGAGGATGGACTGTATGCGAGAAAACCAAAAGTTTGTGTACCACTCACTCCAGCTTCCCAAGGGGCCCGTTTAAACTGTTGCCCTCGTCAAGTTCAATGGAAGCAAGAAGACTGGGCTCAAGTATTGTTTACTGACGACTCCAGATATAGTCTGAACACTGATTCTAGACATGTTTTGATCTTCAGAGATGAAGGAAGGCACAACTTGCACTTCCTTTGTCTGCTAAATATCCCATTCGAGCTCAATCTTCTTAGCTCAATTGAACATAATGACAGCAACTGTTTAAACGGGCCGCTCAGGAAGCTGGAGTGAGTGGGACAGTTTTTAGTTTTCTCGCATACATTTCATCCTCGTTAAGCATTTGTGCAGCAGTAGAATGGCTAATTCGAGTTCTTGTGGCAACCTGAAGGTCTAAAGCCAAATCTCTTGTAGTCGGTTTGAGGTTTCTTCAAGCCACAATGACAAAAAACTGTCTTCAGATGCAGTTGTTGCTCTTGGTCTCCCCTGGCCAGACTTTATCAATAGATACAGTGCTTAAAAAGTGGCTCGAACCTCTTAATATGACACCGAGTGATATTCAAATCTTGGGCGACCTTCATTTGCTTTTGACCTATCTCGATTCTACCAGTTATTCGCCACTTTTGACCTTAACTTAAATGGTGCCTTTGAGCCATAACTAATGAGTACTGATCATACTCTAAAAACAACACTACAGACTAGAATTCCAACATACGTCCATTATGCGCCACATTGTCAATCATCTAATTTGCATATTTCCGAAGCTATAGTATGCGCGTAAGGGCAATTTTGAGTTCAATAGTATTTAATTAACATAAATAATTGCAACATTGGGCATTGATTACAACATTAACTTAGTAAGCATATTTTTCTACATTATCCTTTAATTTTGATGACCAGTGTATAATCAAAGGACCAGATTGTGCATAGTATGCCCATCAAACACTACCAAATGCCCCCGTGGCAGAAATGCGGCGACATTGTCGCAGAAAACTTTCATTCTTAAACTGCTAAATGTAGATGTTAGAAATATTTTTAGAATTGATATTTTCATTTCAAATAAAGAGTTCAACCTTATTGGTTCTACATGAATATTATTCAATTTCCAACGTTTCTTTTATGAAACACTTTTACTTGTATTTTGACAACATGTGCAAGAGAAAGATACCACAAAATTTAAATTTATTTTTAAAATATAGTGGTGTGAATAGAATATTAAAATAGAATCATGTATAAAAAGGACAAGGGTTAAAGTTAATAAAGTTTAAATAAAATATTCTTTTTATTTATACCAAGAATAAAAATAACTTTATTCTCAACTTCTAACAAGAAGACAAATTAGATACATATTAATTTACATGTAATAATTAAGCATATGTGTACAATGCCTCTCCCCTCCCAACTCAATAAATTGATCAAATTATAGTTTTCAAATCTGTCGCGCACTGCTACGAATTGCAGCAATTTAACATCAAATTAACAAATCTTAAAAAAGAGAGGGAATAATCTATTTATTATAATTTATGCTACGAATTGCAGCAATTTAACATCAAATTAACAAATCTTAAAAAAGAGAGGGAATAATCTATTTATTATAAATTACTGTAAATAAGCTAAATAATTCCTCTAATGCTGACTTATTAATTTTATGTTTTGGGTTTATTTTTACACGCAGTTTAAAAATAGATAAAACCATGATATTTAAAATAAATGTAACACACATTAGTTCTTCAATGTCTTTTTAGGTGCAATCGTAATTATATAAATATGTATAGCCCAAGAGCCGGCAGCACAAAAACCTATGTTATCAAGCACAGGGGAAAAAAAAACCTTTATTTTATGGGAGAGTAGAAGTAGGGGAATCTAATGATCCATGTCTGCCAGAACTGAAGTGGTGCATAAGCCAAAAATTAATACCACCAATGGTTTACTCATAGGTTTATCATTGTGTCTTCCTGCTTCCAGTCCTCCATGTTTTGATATCTTTGTTTGTAAGACAAACACAGTGATAAACCTACGAGTCAACCACTAGTGGTATTATCTTTTGGCTTATGCACCAATTCACTTCCGGCAGACAGGATCATTAGGTTCCCCTACTTCTACTCTTCCATAAAATAAAGGTCTTTTTCTTGTGCTTGATAACATCGGTTTTTGTGCTGTCAGCTCTTGGACTAGTAGCACCTACAGTTGTCATTCGTTTCATCTGTCTGTCCTGCCGCATATAACACAGCAAAACATTCCCTTCAAATTTTATGAAAATCGGGTATATAGTTTAATTACATTACATGGACAGTCAAAAGTTTTCCGTCACATTACGGCCAATGGGAAAAAATTATTTAAAGTACATTTTAAAGATGTTACAGCCTTTCGAACAGAATGAAATGGATATGCACTTATGAAGTGCACCAAAATATACATTCAGGACAATATACAGTGCAAAAAATATTTATAAAACTAGTTATGGTACGAACACACCTCATTTGCCATGTTTGACGTGCAATTTCCAACTTGTTTCTAATTGTGTTATGTATAAATTTGCATTCATTTCTACAGCTAAAACAATATGTTGCAGAAAAATTTTTGATGTTAATTTGGCTTGTCACAGAAAGCTTAAAAAAATTCTGCCTCAGGGCCAAATCCAGCCCCATTATTAAAGTTTCGTCTATGAAATAGTCAAGGGGTTAATTAGATTATGCCTTTTTTAAAATTATGTTCAAATTTTGTAATCACGGAAAAGAAAGTTGTAAGTAAAATTTTTATATTGTAATTTTGATTTTTACAACAGAGTGTCACACCATCAGATGTCATTAATGACTATTAATACAGGTTGTCACTTGATCACTGCATAAAATACTTGGCTGGCAATCTTGTATTTAGATTTATAAAACCGTTAAATAATACACTGTGAATACTGTAGAATTTTATCACAATTAAAATTTAATATAATATGAGGCATTGTAAATGAAGTTTAATCCATTTATTTTACATGAAAAGATCTAATTTGTATATAAAGAAAATATTTTAAATAGTTTTACCTCTTCCGCTTTCAGAAGTTACTTCCTCTATGAATCACTGCCAATCATCACTGGCCAATTTACTAGCACCTAGTATTAAAAAAATAAATAAACATTAAAACACAGCCTGTTTTTAATTAACATCACAATATTTTTATAAAATCATATTTGAACATATTTTTTAAGACATTTAACAAAAGATTTAAATTTATGTATATAAAAAAGGATATATTGTTGTATTACATATAAGCTAGAAAAATTGATGAAAAGTCCAACTTAAAATACTTATTTTAAACAAGCATTTACTTATTGCATAAACAGCTTCTAGAAAAATAATTTAAAGTTTATTAAAAAATAAATGAATAGATTTTACAGCTATCAAACTAAAGCTGATTCAAATTAAGGGCTTTTTTCACAGCTAAGCAAAATCTGAGAAATAAACATACAGAACTGTTAAAATAGAATATTCTCAAGGCCTACAATACATATAAAAACAGCTTTCAGATTCGTCAAATGGGCTATCTTCCAATAGGTGGATAATTTAAGTCCCTTGGGGGGTTATATGTTATATCTCGTCATTTATATAATTTTCTTTAGCATAAAATGTATTCTGTAATAACTTTCTACAATTTCAAAAAATATAAGAAAATAACTGCAAACATTACTTCAACACTATTTTAAATATTCAAATTGTCACATCTGTCCCTTTAATGTATAAAATAAAGAATTGTTATTGTAAATTAAAATAGTTTTTATCTTGTTCCAGAGAAATGTTTTCTAGATTTTATGTCATTGCTGCCCCTTCCATAAAACTGCTCATGTGACCACCAGGAGGTGAGATAAAATTTGAGTGCTGCTACATTTAGCAGAATGAAAAAGTCACATGGTTTAATTATCTGGATTTCAAAAGCAGTTACAAGCTGCAAAAGAGATAGAAAGATGAGAATACGTTTAGTACTTGTCACTATGGATCTGTACTTAAATTTTCTTTATTACAGTATGGTATCCGTTATCCAGAATGCTTGGGACCTGAGGCATTCTGGATAAGGGGTTTTTTCGTAATTCGGAACACTTTACTATAAGTATAAGAAATAACTTCATAAATAGTCTTAAATATGAATATTAATACATGTAAATACATTAATTACTTCATTTATTAATTTACACAAAATAAAAAATAATAAATGAAAAATAAATATAGTATATGAAATTTAATTTTGGGGATTTGGAAGCAGAATCCTTTGATTTGGATTTAGCAAACATTTCAATAATAGTTTTCTGCTTATTGCATGTCTCTTGCACTAATTGTTCATGTATTTTGTACATAGACATTATTTGCTGCTCATGAAATTTCATTCCAGAAATCAACTGCTCAGTGTAAAAGATCAGTTTCTCATTTGAAATCTTTTCAGCCATTTCATTCTGCTGGGAGTCCTCCTCATCATCACTTCCATCAGACATAGTATTTGTCATCATCTCACAAATCTCACTGTCAGTCATCTGATTACTGACAGGAGTGTCTTCATCTGCATTTAAGCAATCTTCCACTGCTTCTTGATTCAGCAATTGTGCTTCTGGACAAGACAGGCCTTTGGCATACGCCAGCAGATCAGCAATAATTTGTTTCTCCTTTGAAATTTTGAATCCTTCAAATTCAGGCTCATTTTCATCATAAAAAAGTAATGCAGATGGCCATAGATTGTACCATCCATGGATGAGGGTATTTTTATCTACTGCCTGCCATGCTTTTGCAGCACTCCACAAAGCATCTTTGATAGTGAAAGATTTCTGGAAATCTTTTATTCTGATGCCTTTGTTGCATTCCGTCAGCATCTTCATTAGGAACTCATTTTTATAATGTGTCTTAAGCGACCTTAGAATTCCTTGGTCTAATGGTTGAATTAGTGATGTGCAGTTTGGAGGCAAAAATACTGCAAACACACTGTCCATTTTTAAAAACTCTGCATCACGATGGGCAGAACAATTGTCGACAACGAGCATAATTTTTGCATCATTAGGAAGGCCAACTGATGTACAATGAGCCCTAGCTTCCGGTATGAAATGGTTTTTGAACCAGTCCTTGAAAATATCTTTAGTAATCCAAGCACTTTTATTGGATTTCTATGTGACTGGGTAAATTTTTACCCCTTTTAATGCACGGGGATTTTGACTTTTTCCAATAACCAGTAACTTTGCTTTATGACTACCGGCTGCATTGGAGCAACCAAGTACAGTTAAATGTTCTTTAGAGTCCTTAAACCCAGTCGGTGCAGATTCGTCAGCTGTCACGACAGTCTGCCTAGGCAGATATCTCCAATATAAAGATGTTTCGTGAGCATTGTAGATTTGGTCTGCCGATAAAAGTTATTGCTTCACAAGCGTGCTGAAAATTTCTATAAATTCTTCTGCAGCATCATAATCTGCAGTCTTTCTCACCACACACTGACAGGATTCTTAATCCATTTCTCTTTTTAAACTTCCCATACCAACCAGAAGAGTATTCACACTTTGTTGGGATTTCCAACTTTTCATGGAAAACTTTAGCTTGCGCCATTATCAAGGAATGTGTCAGAGGGAAATTCTCACTTCGCCGCTGTCTTATCCACTCCATCAACACCTTGTCTACAGTCACATTTTGAGACTGATGCAGTGTCTTTCATGACTCCATTAATTTCAGAGAATCGCTGTCTCCATAGAACTGCAGCAGCTTATCTTTCTGCTTTTTTATGTCATAAATGGTCGAAAGACCAACACCATATTCATCACCAAGCAACTTTACAGAAGTACCTTGGTCTAATTTTTTTAACATTGTCACCTTATCTGTTATACTGAGTACGACTCTCTTCCTTCTCGAAGTCGTACCATCAGATGATTGTTTAGACATTCAATATAAAATATAAAATGTTTAACAGTGATTATATAAATTTAAAAATGTATCAAATATAACAAATAAAAAAATTAAGAAAATTTAAAGCAGATTGTAACAGAAAACAAGGTAAGCACGTTGAAATAGACTGTAAACAGCAATAAATGAAGAACGCACAATGTTGCCAAATCCCCCAGAAAAAATATTTGTCATATAAAAATAGTCTCATAAATGTTTCAAATAGTTTCAGCACATATTTCACTAAATAATCCTCAAAATAATCACTTCGTGAAATATTTCATTAAATGAATTATAAAAATAATGCAAATTAAAATTATTAAAATTTTATAACAATCGCTTTATGCACATAACCTGAGTTCGAGAATAAAATTCGTCTGCTAATAGGCACTCTATAGACCATGTGTTTATCTATTAAAAAATACCAAAATAAAATAATTGTTGTTGCACTAGATACTAAATATATTGTAATATAAATTAAAAATGTTGTTCTATATCCTAGATAATACCCTAAATTGTCAAAATTCCGTTTAAAATAAAATAGAAGTAACCTGGGTTGAGGCTAAAGATCGGCTGCAGGCACGATTTGCGATTGCGCATACGAATCACAACACAGGACTTCTGGGGTGTGACGTCACGTACATAAAATCCACTGGAAGCATATTTATTCTAAAAAGGAATTCTAGTTTTTTCAATCAGAGAAATTTTCTCTGAATATGAAAAATTTTTTGAATCTAAATTTACAAATTATCAAGTAATTATTTATTTTATATTTAACAAAGGAAATGTAAAATCAACGCGTAATCTGGCAACTTCCCGTAACCCGTTGTTCTTGTTGATGCTGATCGCACTGGAGAATTCGCAGATTCGTAGCGTAGAAAAAAAAAAAAAAAAAAACCTATACTCAATTTTGCTAAACAAAGCAAAACAGCAACAAAACTTCTCATTTTTCTGCTGACCATATTTCTCTGGAATAACACTGTGCCATTAAACTACATTTAACTTTTAAAAAGTAAAAATGAAAGCTTCTAACAGAATAAATACAGACACATGTTGTATTCGAACTGTTTTTCTTTTCACGCCATCCATAGCAGCGATCTTTGACCTTGAATTCCATTGCTGGAATTGATAATGTTTCTATTTTTCTAATGTAATTGTTTTTTATGCTTTTTATCGCAAATTTTTAATATTTATTTTAATGAATGAACGCAATATCATTTATTATTATTTTTTTTATGGACACAGAATAAATTTTAAGTTTAAAAAATCGGAAGAAAAAAAATTTTGGGAAAAAAAATCGCTGACGTTTTGCATTCCGGTTTTCGGAGCGTTCCAGATACCGGGACGCCGGATAACGGATACTGTACTTTATTTATTTATGATTTTGTAATGATGTAACATACTTTTTCTTAATTCAAAGTGTCATAATGTGTCACTAGGTTGATCATTTTGTCGGGGAAGGAGCAGGGGTGACTATCAAGAGAGTTTATCTTTTAGTTCAATCAAAAGAAAATGAAATTGGATGTTTTTTTCTTTAGCTATAAATATGTACTTGAGTGATTTTATTAGAATTAAAATATATTAATCTTCGAGTCATCAATGTATCAGCTAAGTCTGCCTTGTATATTATGATGTTTTTTAACTTTCCAGCTTTAATTAACGGTCAATCATTATAAAAATATACCAGAATATATCTATATTTATTTATTCAGTGTTCAGTTAAAAGAATTTAACTGCATTTGATGAGAAATATGAGTTACAGCTAAATCTTATTTTAAAAATTAATAAAATTGAAATCTGAAAAATGCCCAAATTTTAGATTTCCGGAATTTGATGTCCGGATTTTCAAGGTTCAACTGTATGTATGTATGTATACAGGGTGTATCTAAACTCTTCGGCAAAATTTAGTACACATCAAGACAAGCAATATTAAATAGGAAACTAAGGGTCCCAAGTGTCTTCCAAAGGAGGTAGGCGCCATTAAAGTTTAGGGTCCAAAATTTCAACTGATTATAAAAAATGGAAAAATTGGTCTATTCGTTTGCAGTTTTCACTAAAACTATTCTTTATGTCAGTATTTTCTTGAAAATAAATTTTAAAGATAAAGTTAAAAAATGCCGATAGAGGGCGCTTTAGATTTTGGAGTAACGAACGACTATTTTTTACCGTTATTTTTTTTGTATCGAATTAAATGCTTTCAAAAGCTTAGACTTAAACTTAAATTTTGAGCTCAAAATCTGAATCGTTAGGAGTGGTTAAGTAGCGCAAACTAAACTGTGTTCAGTAGTAAGCTTTTAAAAGCATTTAATGCGATACAAAAAATAACAGTAAAAAATAGTTCGTTACTCCAAAGTCTAAAGTGCCCTCTATCAGCATTTTTTTAACTTGATCTTTAAAATTTATTTCCAAGAAAATACTGACATAAAGAATAGTTTTAGTGAAAACCGCAAATGAATTGACCAATTTTTCCGTTTTTTGTAATCATTTGAAATTTTGGACCTTAAACTTTAATGGCGCCTAGCTCCTTTGGAAGACACTTGGGTCCCTTAGTTTCCTATTTAATATTGTTTGTCTTGATGTGTACTATCACCCCTTAAAGTTTTGTCCAAGAGATTAGATACTGATAGAGATACCAAACACTGGTTTTCTCATCGCCTTTTATTTCCTATTTATCATAATTTCATACCACAATCATCTTTTTTATTTACAAATTCATATTTTATTTTTTATTTATTACTTCATTATAATATCTCATAATATCAGTAATAAATGTTTCTAAAACTTAACTTACCTTTTTACTTCATTTCCGGACTGTATCTATCAGTTTTACATAATGTATTGGTCCTGTAACGTCAATAGCTATCTATATCTTTTTCCGTTCACGGACTCCATTTTCTTTGCAACCTGCATCGGCAAAACCACGTTTCAAAGCGATTATGTATTTTCTTAACGATATTTTTCCCGCCAGATGGCGACTGACAATATTGTATCTATTATCGAATTTATCATCGAATCTAGCTTTTGCATAGATTCGATGCCGTTCTGTGATTGGTCCGTTTCGTGGTCTCTGCTCCGAAACGTCGATTTCAATCCTAGCCATTTCATATAAATAAATGATCCGGACATCGTTAGTTTGCATTTTTATCTTCCTTTAAATGGAAGTAACTTTTCTAGACACTGAATGTTGGCTGGTCCAACATTCTGGAAGTATTAATTAACATACTTGTTATTTTATTTTAACTATGAGTTTATTTTTAAATAGTTGTAAATCTTAAAGTAATGTCTGAAAAATATGTCTTCAAGCCTTCTGCAAACCGCCATTGTTATGGCGTGTTGTTATGTGTACAAGAACCACTGCTGTGTTAATCTTCATATTGATTATTTGCTGTATCATCATCTAGTGTCATCGAAGTGAAATAAACGTTTTTCGTTAACTTTACTATTATGCATTTTGTTTTATTATCCTAGTTAAGAGATCGTTTTTCATATATGCTCATTTAAATATTTTCACTTCCAATACGTCCTATTTACCAGCCTTTACCTCCACTGGGCTTTTCTGCATGTTTAAATAGACTGTTACATATATAAACCACACAGGTTATATTACGTCCAAGAATATGGGTTATGGGCGGACATAACCTAGGAAGTGTATGAGCTAATCGATCTCATAGGATAAAATGAAATATTATTTGCAATAAACCTGAACTTTTCCCGAGTTATCAAAACAAATTTTTACTTTAAATGCTGGTTATTGAATTTTTTTTTTTTTTAACGAACTTATATTAGTTACAGGATTCTTGCATATTTTAACGAACTCTCTTTAGTTATAAGATTTTTGCATATATTAACGAATTTTATTCCGAATTTGATGATTTTTCTACAATAGACTGGTTTACTTTACTGATTGATGATGAATTTTTCGTTTAGATAGATTACTTTTCTTCAACTTTAAAAATTAGCACTTCTGGTACTTAAAAATATTTTTTGGCTGTGTTTAAAATTTTTTTTTTCCCATGATGGCCACAAATATAATAGATAAACTTAGTTCAAGGAACTATGCTACATGGTGTAGCGATATGAAATATTTGTTGTTAGAAAAAGGCCTGTGGGATATAATAAGTTTAAAACAGACGGTACCTGAAGTTAGTACGAGTGTTACTGCCGATATGGTCAATCAATTTACCTCCCGTGCAAACAAGGCTCTTTCCTTAATTTTTCTTAATATAGAGCCAGAATTTAAGCGATTAATTGATGATTGTCAAGAACCAGTTGCAGCTTGGGAAAAATTGCACAAAAATTTTCATCCAGATTCACGTACTCATCATATGTCCTTGTTTAACCCTCCGAGCGTTTTGCAAAAGGGTAAAATTGTAATGTTGTTTTCTTTGCATTTTGTTTTAAATGCTATGAAAATATGATATTTTCAATATTATAAAAAAAACTCAATTACAAATATGAATGTAATCCTTGAGAGTATTAATCATTCTTCAATGTATTTAAAATTCATTAAATCTATAGAATTATATTATCTTAAATATTGCTTGTATTGCTGTGAAACCTGGAGCTTAGTGAACGGAATAATACGTCCCAAACACTTAGAGGGTTAATGAGCTTATGGAAGAAAGGATAAGATATGGTGAATCTATAAATCTTTTTGCGACAAGGCTGAAGAAAATTTACCAAGAAATTAAGTCTATAGATAAAAATTTTGCTGAATGTTACTTAAGTTACCAATTCCTGCGTTTCCTACCGTCAAATTATGACACTTTAGTACAACAGATATTGGCTAAACCTGCGGATATATTTAAATTTGATTTGGTGGTCGATGAACTGGTGGCTGAAGAGACCAGACAAAAGTTGCGTGATCGAGATAATGCTAAACAAGTGAACATCTCCAATACAGTAAAAGTGCAGAAATCGTTTAATGGAAAATCTCATTTTCGAAAATATCAAAGAAAAAGATGTTGGAAATGTGGCAAATTGGGTCATTTACAGACCAATTGCTTTTCAAAGTCTCCAAATAACCAGTTTCGTCACAGAGATGTTTCTCCCTCTTCATATTCTCGATGTGGTCACTCCTCAAGCTGATCCAGTTCCCGTAATCGCTTCAAACAGTCTCCCGAGAGGTACCGCAGTGATACTTCATATTCTAGCCCGCCGGATGATGATTTCAACTCCATTTTTAGTTCCTACGACTCATCTCCTAGAGGTCTTAGAGGTTCCAGAGAACGAAGCAAGAATCCCAGGCACAAGCATACTAGACGTTCTTCTCCATATGTTTCTAATGACAGAGGTGGTGGCTCTCGCTTGAAGTTATCAAAAAGTACATGTAAGTCAAATCTTTTTATCTCACATTCTAGTTTGAGTAATGTTGTAAATGATTGTGACTGGATTTTAGACACGGGAGCGAGCCATCATTTCTGTAATAATAAAAATTTGTTTTCCAATTTTCAGGAACTAAATGATGAAATGTCAGTTGCCGTAAAAAATGTACTATTTCCCATAAAGGGTAAAGGGGAAGTTAAACTTCGTTTTGGTCAAAGGGTTTTTACCTTGTGTAACGTAATGTATTCTGATCAGTTACGTAGAAACCTTATTTCTGGTCCTCAGTTAGATTTAAATGGTTTGACCTTTCAGGGTCATAATGGTGAGGTGAAAGTCCGTCGGGGGGCCGAGTACTTGTTTAGCGCATATTTAAAAGATCGAATTTATAAGCTGTATCCAAAAATTCCAATCTCTGTTCATAAATCTGTTAAATTTTAAACTTCTGCCGTTAAACAGGACGAGAAAATGTTACATTGGCACCGCAAATATGGTCACATAAGTCCTTCTTTAATTGCACATACAAGCCATAAGCAAGGCGTACGTGGCTTACCAGGACTAAAAGAGACCAATTTATTTTGCGAATCATGTAAATTTGGCAAGTTAAAGAATATTTCTGATGGATAATTTCTGTTTTTACTGATGGTTTTTTTTTACACCAATGAAGATAGATATAATTTTGATAACATAGTGATCCACGGCCCAACAGAATGGTAGCAGAGCGTGGTTAGTCCCGCTCTGCTCTATAAAGTAAAAATGGCTACTGTCAGTGAAATGAACTATTCGTCTTTTGCATTTCCAAAACTAAACAGAGAGAACTTTAAATCATGGAAATTTAATGTAAATTTGTACTTAATTAGTCAAAATTTGGCTGAATTTACTTCTGATAAAGTAGAAAGAGAAGTTCCAAATGAATCTGCTACAAAAGATGATGTGGCAAAGGATGCTGCTACTGTGGTGAAGGAGAACAAGGCCTTAGCTATATTATGCCTCAGTGTAGAAGAAAATCTCAAAAATATAATATATGATGCGAAATCACCATCGGAAGTCTGGTTATTACTAAAGAATACTTTTGAGCCTTGTAGTCGTGCCAGGATAGCAACATTAAGAAGAAATTTCATGAATATTAAGTATAAGGCAATGGAGTCTATGGCTACATACATCAACAGGGTACTAGAAAGTGCAAAGGATTTGCAAGCTGCTGGTAAAGAAGTCCCTCCTGATGAAGTTACCTACCAAATATTGGAACATTTACCTGAAAGCTATGAAAATTTAGTTATTCAGCTATATCGCCTGCCCGACAAGGAGTTTACGGTGGAAGAGGTGCGTAAGCAGCTACTAGCAGAATATGATCGTCAAAAATGTAAACTTACTGAGGCTCCAAGGAATCAAGTTTTCTTATCAGTGCATTGAAACAAGCAAAGACGCTGTTACTCATGTGGAAGGACGGGACACTTACGAAAGGACTGTAGAATGAATTCCAGACCCCAAAGTATTTCCCAATCTAGACAGAGAAACAGTCAAGCCCACTTTGCCGCAGCGATGATAAGTGAGAACTTGGACTTGGAGTTCGTACTCGACTCGGCAGCTACTGATCACTTTTGTAAGGAAAGGATGGTTTTTCAAGACTTTCGAGAATTTAAGAGTCAAGCAGTCACTGCCAAGGGTACTGCCAAAATAGCTGGTATTGGTAACATTGTTTTAATGATTAATTCAGGTACTGTTCCATTTAATCTAGTTCTTAAGAATGTTTATTATGCTTCAGATATGTGTCGTAATTTAATCTCTGTTTGATGTCTATGTCTTCAAAACTTAAATGTTAATTTTAGTAGTAATCAAGCTATAATCAGTAATGAAACAAATGATCAAATTTTAACTGTACCTTTGCAAAATAAGTTTTATTCTATTTATGCTAATTGTAAAAGTGAATCAGCTGGTGCACACATGGTTAAAAATAATGTAACTAATTGGCACTTACGTTATGGGCACCAAAACTGTAAAGCTCTATTAGAATTTGCTAAATCGGGAAATGTTTTTGGTTTAGAAAAACTATCGGGCGAGGTAAAAGAATGTGAATCATGCAACTATTCAAAAAGTAAGCAGGCAAGTTTTCAGGAAAGGGAAATAAATACATCAGAAATTCTTGAACTTTGCCATTCAGACATATGGGGGCCTGCTCCAGTTCAATCCCTGGGTGGTGCTAGGTATTTCTTAACCATAATAGATGATTTCTCGAGGTATGCATTTGTGTATTTTTTGAGCCATAAAAGCCAAGCGTTTAGACAATTTAGAAATTTTAAGGTCTTTGTTGAAAAGCAAACGGGGAAAAGGATAAAAAGAATTAGAACTGATCGTGGGGGTGAATTTAGCTCTAATGAGTTTGAGAACTTCCTGAGAGCAGAAGGTATTAAACGTGAATTCACAAATGCATATTCTCCGGAAATGAACGGCGTTTCTGAACGCTACAATAGAAGCATTATGGAAGGGGTTAGGTCACAAATAGAACAAGGAAATTTACCTCCGGAATTGTGGGCAGAATTAGTGAATACGCAAAATTATCTAAAAAATAGATTCCCCCATAGTAAGTTGAAGGGGAGAGCCCCACTGAATGTTTGGAGAGGTAAACCTTTTTCAGTTAGACACTTTAAAACTGTTGGTAGCACAGCTTATGTCAATATACCTAGCAGATACAGAAATAAATTAGAAAGGAGGGCTAGGAAAGGAGTTATGGTGGGATATGCTTCAAGCACTTTAGGCTATAGAATATGGTATCCCAGGACTACATTAGTTGATGAAACCAAACATGTTAGAATTGATGAGGGAAGACCTTATTTTAAATTTGAGGATAAAGACAGTAAAAATTTGGTAAAATTTTGGGAAATTTTTCCGAGGGTATTGGAGAAAGTGAGAACCTATCCCCCTCATCTACTGCTGACTGGAAAAGGGAAGAGGTAACTAGAAAAACAGGGACATCTGCAGGTAGGATAGATGTTTATTATTATCCAAAAGTTGGAGTAAGGTTGCGAAGTAAAAATGATGTGGAAAGGTATTGTAAAGAAAAGAAATTGACCTGTAACTTAGATGAATTTGATTTTAAACCTTCTTCTGAAAATAAAAATGTAGATTTAACCCAAAGTCCAGGTAATAGTGAGGGGGAGGATTCTGAATTAGAAGCTTGTTGTGTGGAAGTAAAAATTCCATCTTCCTACAAGGAGTCCCAGAAATTGCCCGAAAGGGATAACTGGTTAGAAGCCATGAAAGATGAATTAAGTACCCTCCAAGAAAGAGAAGTGTATGATTTAGTACCCAAACCAGAAAAAGTAAAAGTGTTAGGTAGTAGATGGGTTTATGCCACTAAAAGGGATGAAAATGGAAAGATAAAAAGTTTTAAGGCCAGATTTGTGGCAAAGGGATTTAGGCAAGTAGAGGGTATAGATTATTTTGATACTTTTTCTCCAGTTATATCTTTTTCATTGGTAAGGTTTTTCTTTGTAATGTTAGTTATAATAAAGGGCTGGGAACATCAACACTTGGATATCAAATGTGCTTATTTATATGCTAAATTGAAGGAAGTAATCTATGTAGATCAACCAGAGGGTTTTGTTGAAATGGGAAAGGAAAATTATGTGATGAGATTAAAGAAAGCTTTATATGGCTTGCACCAAGCCGGGCGTGAGTGGTACTTTGAATTAGATAATACGTTTATTAAATTGGGATTTGAGAAAATTGACTGTTGTAACTGTATTTATACCTACAAATCAGAAGTGATAATACTAGTATATGTTGATGATTTGGCCATATTTGCTAAAAATAAAAGTAGATTAAAAGAGGTAATAGAATCAGTGAAATCAAAATTTGAAATTAAAGTACTAGGCAAAATTAAAAACTTTTTAGGAGTTGAATTTGAAGAAATCAATAATGAAATTCATATGCATCAGAGAAAATATATTAAAACATTAAGTGAAACGTTTAAAGATATTCCTAGAATAAAATGTAAATTGCCACTCGCACCAGGCGTTATCTTAAATAAAACTTTTGAGGGGGAAGAAGCCAAGGATATCCCATATAGAGAATTAATTGGAAGTCTTATTTCTTGCATCCAGGACTAGACCTGACATTATGTTTTCAGTAATAGCCCTTTCTCAATTTTCAAGTAATCCCTCATGGTCACATTGGAAAAATTTATGTCAAATATTGCAGTATGTTTTCAATACAAATAACTTTTCAATAAACCTTTCTAGAAGCCTTGATAATAATTTAATTGTATATACTGATGCTAGCTGGGCATCAGATATAGTAGACAGAAAATCTGTAAGTGGTTTTGTCATGTTCATAGATCAGGTCCCGATAATATGGAATTCTGCTAAACAGAAGTGTACTGCCTTATCTAGCATGGAAGCAGAATATATTGCTTTGTCAGATTCTATAAAAGAACTGAATTGGATTTTGAAAATAAGAGAATGTTTTTCATTTCTCGGTTTAAATCTAAATAAACCTGATGTATTCTGTGACAACCATGCACAAGTGCAATATGTTTTTCTAAGAATTGTGTTGAAAATAATTGAACAAAATATATAGATACTAGGTTTTATTTTGTAAAAGATAATTTAAGTAAATTTAATCTCAAATTTGTATCAGGAAAAGCCAATGTGGCTGATATATTCACAAAGGCTTTGCCAAGTGAAAAGTTTGTGTTTTATTGTAACTGGTTATTTGGCTGAGCTAGAGACTCTGGGAAAAGGGGGCATTTGTTGGCTTAAGTTCAAATATATGTTTTTGTAAAGTTAAGTTTATTAAAAAAAATACATTTCTATATTTTCCCAATTAGTTTTTCCAGTTTCTCTGCTCAACCAATAACAATGTTTTTTTCAAAGAAACAGTAAAGTTTCAATTGCTTGTTTAAAAATGTTTAAAGTTCATTTAAATGTCTGTAAGGATATCAGTTTACTATTTTTGAATATTAATTACTTACTTGGAAGATGCTATGAACTTTATTTTACAGTTGTACAAAGTGTGTACTTTCACTAGCCTACTTGCCACATCACAACCTTGTTGTTTACATGTGACTATGGTTGGTTGGCTTCATGGTTGACTGGGTGTGAGGCAGGGAAACCATCTCATGTCAGTTAACTTGCAGTTAGTTGGTTTCACTGCTTCACACTTGCAGTTTAAATTTGCATATTAACTTTTAACTGTGTGCTTTAACCTCCTTTTCTTTTAGTATTTAAGCCAGTTGTTTTGCTTGGAGGTGGGCAGTGGCTGGTGCAGTTGCAGGTGCAGTTGAACATGGCTGTTTTTTTGAAGCTGTCTGGTACAGCAATACAAATTTGAATTTTACTACTTAGGCATGAGGCCAGCCAAGCCATGGAAAAGTCATATGGTTGTTATTGCATTTTTCCTGTTGTTATACTAACAAGTTTTTACTTCAAATTACATTAACCTCTGAAAAATAAAATATGTTACTTCTTTTAAAAACTGTTTTTACTGATGGTTTTTTTTACACCAATGAAGATAGATATAATTTTGATAACATAGTGATCCACGGCCCAACATTTGTTGGCTTAAGTTTAAGTATATGTTTTTGTAAAGTTAAGCTTATTAAAATAAAAATACATTTCTATATTTTCCCAATTAGTTTTCCCAGTTTCTCTGCTCAACCAATAACAATGTTTTTTTCAAAGAAACAGTAAAGTTTCAATTGCTTGTTTAAAAATGTTTAAAGTTCATTTAAATGTCTGTAAGGATATCAGTTTACTATTTTTGAATATTAATTACTTACTTGGAAGATGCTATGAACTTTATTTTACAGTTGTACAAAGTGTGTACTTTCACTAGCCTACTTGCCACATCACAACCTTGTTGTTTACATGTGACTATGGTTGGTTGGCTTCATGGTTGACTGGGTGTGAGGCAGGGAAACCATCTCATGTCAGTTAACTTGCAGTTAGTTGGTTTCACTGCTTCACACTTGCAGTTTAAATTTGCATATTAACTTTTAACTGTGTGCTTTAACCTCCTTTTCTTTTAGTATTTAAGCCAGTTGTTTTGCTTGGAGGTGGGCAGTGGCTGGTGCAGTGGCAGTTGCAGGTGCAGTTGAACATGGCTGTTTTTGAAGCTGTCTGGTACAGCAATACAAACTTGAATTTTAATACTTAGGCATGAGGCCAGCCAAGCCATGGAAAAGTTATATGGTGGTTGTTGCATTTTTCCTGTTGTTATACTAACAAGTTTTTACTTCAAATTACACTAACCTCTGAAAAATAAAATATGTTACTTCTTTTAAAAACTGTTTTTACTGATGGTTTTCTACACCAATGAAGATAGATATAATTTTGATAACATAGTGATCCATGGCCCAACATATGCACCACTGAGTGAGGATGTGTATATGAACCAACCTCCCGGATTCTCAGAGCCTGGAAAAGAGTATTTATATTGCAAACTAGATCGCGCTTTGTATGGTTTGCATCAAAGTGGGAGAGAGTGGTTCATGGAAATTCATAAAGCTGTACTACAGATTGGTTTTAGGAAATTTTCAACATGTAATTGTGTTTATATTTTTAATTCTAATATTTTATTACTATTGTATGTGGACGACATAGTGATCTTTGGAAAAACTCAAAAGCTTATAGATAACATCTTAAAGAAATTAAAAGAAAGATTTGATATAAAGGAACTGGGTAGAACTAGAAAGCTATTAGGTGTTGAATTTGAAGATACTCAATCAGGAGTTATCATACACCAGCAAAACTACATTCAAGATGTATGTAATAGATTTAGTTCTTTTAAAATTCCAGTCTCATCATTGCCTATAAGTAAAGGTATTATTTTTTCAAGATCCAGTTGTCCAGTATCCGATCATGACATTCAGGAAATGTCCCGTTTTCCTTACCGTAATTTATTGGGTTGTCTTTCTTTTGTTGCGAACCGTACTCGACCCGACATTTGCTATGCCGTGAACTTACTGAGCCAGTTTCAGGCGAATCCAGGTATAGTCCATTGGGATGGGTTGCTACGATTGCTAGGATATTTAAAATCTACTATGCATTTTAAGCTGAAACTCTCGTGCAGGTCTAACGATCTCACGATCTTTACTGATGCCGACTTTGCAGCTAACCGCGACGATCGGACCTCGGTTGGCGGTCAAATAGTCATGCTTGACGAGGCTCCCGTCGATTGGCGCACTTTTAAAGAAAAGTGCGTCTCGTTATCGACCATGGAGTCTGAATTCATCGCAATGACTGGGGCCGTCAAGAACCTGGTCTGGTTTGACCGGATACGTCGCGAGTGTGCACAGGAGGGGATCGTACCTGTACTGGGGAGGACAGCTGAGATGAAAGCAGATAATCAAGCAGCAATAGATTTTGTTAAATCTCCTGTGGAAAATTACAAATCCAAGCATATTGACGTTAAGCTATTTTTTTATTCGGGATTTGTTTAATAGGGGGAATTTTTGCTCAGTCACGTGCGTAGCAGATCAAACCTGGCGGACATTTTTACCAAGCCATTATCCAAAAATGAGATTTTGAGTTTTATAAAGCTTCTGTTCATGATGTAAAGTACTTATTAGATTTTCATATAGTTCATCTCATTTCCATATATAAATTTTTCATATCATATATAAATTTTTCATACATCGTACCCATGTTTATGCTGGTGAATTTTGTTGAATCCTTTTAAGCTTTTTGTTGTTACACTGTACCTAAATGTTGTTAAATTCAGTTTAAAGGATAAGTGTAAACGATTGCTATTTTGATTCCTGTTCATTTGCCAGTATATATTCTTTTTCATGCGTTACCAGCTATCTTGACCATTGTCTAAGTTTAATTGGTTAGAGTTTTTTTTTAAAACTTAAAATCAACCATAAATATATCTTAGTAAAAGGGTTTCTTTCTTATAAAACAGCTTTTAAATATTTAAAGAAATCTTATTTTAAACTGTTTGTATCTGTGCTTATACAATGAATTTTCTTATGCATATCATTAATTTGTGTTTATTCTAGGCATCTAGAGCGACACCCAATATTCGTGTGTGAGTGATTCCTGGTACCGGGAGACTAATTGTGGTATAAATGTGCCCTTAATTCATTCTCAATGGATTTGTACGTTAGTTTGTTGAAAGAGCCGTCGTTTTTGTTGCTTGAGCCTAGATGCCTGGATCTCAACTTCTCATAATTGCTTAAAATTTTATCTATATGAATTGTTTAAAATTGTAATAAAAATATTTTTCAGTTGTAACTATTGTGATCAAGACATCTTGGAGTGCTGGTGATAACATTTCCAAATTGGAAACTTGTTCCAAATTGGAAACTGTTATATTTTTTTGAAGTGGTACGTCATCATCATTTTCATTTTTGTAATTTAAATTGTATGAGAATTTTGCACTTTTTTAAAGTTAACTTCTTTGTTAGACTTCTGTTAATCTTCAGTCTGAGATGCGTATACCTCTGTCTTTAGGCAAAGAAGATCTGTTATTAGCCAACAAATTGTTTTGAAGAGTTAATTGATTTTTCTCGTTTAGCAAATTCTCTATACATTTTCACTTAAACTTTAAAATTTAATTTAACTTGTTCTTTTATGAACTTTCATCATTTAAATTATTTTTTCTAGTCATTTGTTAAAATTGTTAAATTGTTAGTTCATGTTCGAAGTATATTTAAAAACTTCGTTTAAAGTTTTTTGACTTCTACTTTTTTGAAGTTCAAGTTTTTCAACTTTTCAATTATTGGAGTTGTTTCACGTTTTGGGTTCAGAAATGAACTAGATGTATTTCTTCAAGTTTTCATTTTGAAGCAATCTTAACTTTTCAAATTTAAAATGTTTCACCTTTCAAATTTTCACCTTTTTAAAAAAAAAAGTAAATTTTTTTTTGTTTGTTCGTTAAATAGTTTTGGTGAGTTGGGTTGAATGGTGATATCTATGGATTTTTCAATCCTTTGCTCTCTGAGTTAACTTTTTTATAGTTATCTCTTTATTTAAAGAGGCAATGAGAGGGGGGGCATTTGATAGAGATACCAAACACTGGTTTTCTCATCGCCTCCTATTTCCTATTTATCATAATTTCATACCACAATCATCTTTTTTATTTACAAATTCATATTTTATTTTTTATTTATTACTTCATTATAATATCTCATAATATCAGTAATAAATGTTTCTAAAACTTAACTTACCTTTTTACTTCATTTCCGGACTGTATCTATCAGTTTTACATAATGTATTGGTCCTGTAACGTCAATAGCTATCTATATCTTTTTCCGTTCACGGACTCCATTTTCTTTGCAACCTGCATCGGCAAAACCACGTTTCAAAGTGATTACGTATTTCCGTAACGATATTTTTCCCGCCAGATGGCGACTGACAATATTGTATCTATTATCGAATTTATCATCGAATCTAGCTTTTGCATAGATTCGATGCCGTTCTGTGATTGGTCCGTTTCGTGGTCTCTGCTCCGAAACGTCGATTTCAATCCTAGCCATTTCATATAAATAAATGATCCGGACATCGTTAGTTTGCATTTTTATCTTCCTTTAAATGGAAGTAACTTTTCTAGACACTGAATGTTGGCTGGTCCAACATTCTGGAAGTATTGATTAACATACTTGTTATTTTATTTTAACTATGAGTTTATTTTTAAATAGTTGTAAATCTTAAAGTAATGTCTGAAAAATATGTCTTCAAGCCTTCTGCAAACCGCCATTGTTATGGCGTGTTGTTATGTGTACAAGAACCACTGCTGTGTTAATCTTCATATTGATTATTTGCTGTATCATCATCTAGTGTCATCGAAGTGAAATAAACGTTTTTCGTTAACTTTACTATTATGCATTTTGTTTTATTATCCTAGTTAAGAGATCGTTTTTCATATATGCTCATTTAAATATTTTCACTTTCAATACGTCCTATTTACCAGCCTTTACCTCCACTGGGCTTTTCTGCATGTTTAAATAGACTGTTACGTATATAAACCACACAGGTTATATTACGTCCAAGAGATACAACCTGTATAAATGTTGGGAAAATTGATAATTGTTAGAATGTTTAAACTGATTAATTTTAAGAGTGTCACTTCTGTCACTGTAAATATCACTCCTGTTCCTTATTTTTAAAACTTGAAACAATCAAATTTACTGCAGAAAAGATTTTAAATATACTTATTATGAAAAAGATAATAAAGCTTAAGAGTCTACTACAGTCATGGGAAGGAAGGAAAATGCTAATGCTAAGTCTATGGGGGTGTTTTTTCAAATTTCTCGCTTTGACTTTAATATTTTTGAATGATTTTTTTTTCCGCCCTTTGTAGGACAGCTGAGGCAACTGGACTAGTTTTTACTTTTCGATTTTGGTTAGTTTTTTTTATAATAGGATATAGCTTCAATTTCACAAATGGCTCCGAAAGTAAAAGCAATTAGAAAAAAAAAAATCCGAAACCAAAATCAAAAAAGTAAAAACTAGCCCAGTTGTAGATCGTCCTCTGCTATCCTCTAGAAAAAAATAAAAATAAATTAAAAAATATTAAAACCAAAGTAAGAAATTTGAAAATAAAGCCCCCATAGACTTAACATTAGCGTTTTCCTTTCTTCTTGTGACTGAAGTGGACTCTTAAGATTCTTTTTTTTAAATCATGAATTATAAATGTAAGCAATTATCTTGGAGATAGAAGTGGAACTGATTACCAAATTAGTTTATAAAATAATGCTTTTAAAGAAAAATACTGTCTAAAGTTTACAATGGAATACAGTATATTACACACCAACCTACGGCAAACAAAAATATTTCTTATCAAGCCATAACCCAGTCGAAATTTGATTGAAAAATTTAGGGAGAGTGGGGTGAAATACATTTTTCCCATATTGAATCAAAAAAAATCTTAAAATATGTAAATCAGTCATAGAAAAAATATCTTAGATTTTGTCAATTGCAGCAAAACAAAATAAAAAAATTTTTAGAGTGGCTGCAAGAAAAAAACAAACTCACAGGAAATCAGTCGCTAGGAAAAACTGAAGTTTGTGGAGAAAAAGAGTGTGAAATTCATCCGTCGGTCACGGAAAAGCAGAGAAGTTTGCTAGTCCGTAACGAATAAATATTGTGAAATTTGTCAGCCAGTCACAGAGAAAAAATGCGAAAATTTTCAATATGACACAGAAAAACAAATTTCGCAAAAACAGGAAATTCATCTATCAGTTGTGGAATAAAATCTCTAAATTTGTCAATTGGTCACAAAAATTGCAAAATATTCCAATAGGATGAAGTAAAACAATCATCTCTGATATTTGCCCATCAATCATAGAAAATATCCCAAAATTTGTCAGTCGGTCATGAGACTTCTTGATCATTGTTTCACAAAGAAAATTTTTGGAAATTATTTTTGTGGGAACGGGAGCCTCACACTCACAATATTCTTTTGCATGTGAATCCTGCTATCCCGTTCTGAAATTAAAGCCTTGTATATATATATATATATATATATATATATATATATATATATATATATATATATTAATAGTGTATAAAAAAATGTAATTGAAACATTAAAATATTCTGTTTATTTGCACAATGCTGGCAGAAATAAACAAATTTTAACCATAACACATTTACAGGGCTGATCGTGAGTTCAAGAAAAAATACCTGAAATTTTAGCAAGAATGGTGCTGACTCTAGAACAAAAGGACTATGTCCGGGGGAGAGGAGGGGGATTAATAAAAAAGACAGTTATGGGTCATTCCATGACAAATCAACCAGTGACTCAACCTGACCATTTTAGATTTCAATGAAACTCTCAGGAATCATTCTGCTTGATGATATAAATGAGAATATATTTTTATAATTTCTTTATTGCGTTAAATTTTCATACAATTATTTAAATTTTGAAAAATCATCTTTTTTGGGAGGCATAAATTTTTCAATTTTGAATTTCTCAAGTTCTATCCGTCGTACAGAATTTTATGACCTCTCATTTTAAAGAGAATTTTATAAGTTTTAATTTGATACCCAAGTTGACTATGCTCAGTTAAAAAAAATTTTATATAGTGTTTTTTAAAAATTTTGAAAAAAAAATGTATGTTTGTTGTAATATTATAAGCTTAAATTTCTGAAATTTTTAGAGTGGGATCTCAATGGGATCAAGAGTTATGAAATAAAAACTGAAAATTACCATTCAAATAATCTAATTCTAGCTATTTTGTTATTTATGTATAATTTGATTGGTAATTTTCAGTTTTTATTTCATAACACTTGATCCCATTGAGATCCCACTCTAAAAATTACAGAAATCTTAGCTTATAATATTAGAACAGACATACATTTTTTTGAAAATTTTCAAAAAACACTATCTGAAAAATTTTTATTTAATAAAAAAAATTTAATTAATTTTTTTTAACTGAGCACAGTTAACTTGGGTATCAAATTAAAACTTATAAAATTCTCTCTAAAATGAGGGGTCATAAAATTCTGTACGCCGGATAGAACTTGAGAAATTCAAAATTGAGAAATTTATGCAACCCAAAAAATGATGAATTTTCAAAATTTAAATAATTAATTGTACGAAAATTTAACGCGATAAAAAAATTATAAAAATGTATTCTCATTTATATCGCCAGAAAGAATGATCCCTGACAATTTTGTTGAAATCTAAAATGGTCAGGTTGAAAATTGAAATTTTTTGGTTGAATTGACATGGACCCTTATGTTTTTAGTCTCAAACCTTCCATTTTGAAGGTTTGTGATATTGGTGGTGCTTAGCCACAATGAAATCCGATTTTTTTTTGCTTCTTTCATTTTATGAGAAAATTTCACATGAGAAAGCATGGGAACAAATATAATTGGTTAATAGACAATTTTGTACTAACATTATATGAATAAATCAGCAATCTGTCGGATATCCAGTGATTGTGCTTTGGATATCCGATGGTATTTTGGATATTGAAAAATCAACCAGACACTCCTGGACCTGATATAGGATATTCCTCGGATATCCACTGCATCCCAAGTGCCATCTATGGGCAATTTTATGAATTAACTTTTTACATAAACAAAACTTTTGATCATAAGGAGCATTTTCATCCAAATCACACTAATTACTTGGATTTTTTTTTATTGAATTTTAAAATGTGTGATGGATTTTTGGCGCATCCTGTATATGATTTTAAAGCATTCGATATACACACAAGCTATATATCATTTTCACAAAAACAATATATTTTAGAATCATGCTTCTAATTTTTATATTAAAAGATTAATCAATTAATTCACTTTATGCTTTAATTCTTTTTTTTTTTTTGTGGAAAAATTTGTAGATGTATAATGAAAGTTTTTGTTTTCAATGCCAATATTTTAATGCTGGAAGCAAAATTTAACCAGTAATATATAAAGAGGTTGGATTTTAATATTAAAAATAAAAGGAAATGCAGAAATAATAATTTGGTTAAAAATTATTCTGATCACAGCATAACATTTATCGTTCATAAAAACTGATTATGGATATATAAATGAACCTGAAATCTCTCCTTCGATGATTTTCATTAATATTAATCCTGGCATCTTTTTTTCTTATGTCATCACTAAAACTTCTTTCTCCATCATAGTCTCTTCCATTACCATCAAAATCTCTTCTTCTGTCTTCACCAAAATTTCGTCTATTATCAAATTTTTTTGTAGAGACCAACCTATAAGTATGACACAAAAACAAGTGGGTAAGTATGATCATAGATCACTAGACTTGTATAAAACTAAAAACTTTCTGCACACATAAAAATTGGGTCAAAATCTTTCTGCATATTAATTTAATATTTAATAAAATAACGTGTTATATTACTTTGATGGTATGAATTTTAAGCAGCAGTTTAAAAATAATTACTGTTTACTTAAAAAATTAATTAATATTAATTACAGAATAATTATGGTGGCTAAAAAAAAGTAGTTAAGCTAAAAATCCATGATATGAAGGGGTAAATTCTTATCAGTTACTTTTGTCAATGCATTTAGAAACAGCCCAATCCTTAATATTGGGACCTCTTCTCACAAAATGCAATAATAAACATTGTTTCTGAAATAACTGAATCACATTTTGTAAGGAGAGGTCCATTCATAGGTGGTATCATTAAAGAGACCGATGAGTTTTTTTGCAGCCTTTGATGAAATTCACACTTTTTTCGCGGCGTTTTGACGAAATTCGCGCTTCTTTCGTGATCCTTTGAGGAAATTAGATTTTGCCCGCGGTTCTTTGCCGAAATTGCATTATTTTCATGACAAAATTCGTGCTTTTTTCCCGCTATGGTTTTACGAAATTTCTTTTCCTATGCTTTTTGGAGGAAATTTGCTTTTTCTGCGATTCTTTGAAGAAATTCACTTTTTTTTTGCGCGATCCTTTGACGATATTCACGTTTTTCTGTTGCCTTTTGAGAAAATTAATGTTTTTTCGCGATCCCTTGACGAAATGCGTACTTTTTCAGTGGCCCTTTAACCAAATTTTTGTTTCTTTCACGATCCTTGAATGTAATTAGTTTTTTTTCTGCAATTCTTTTACGAAATTTGCAGGTTTTTTTTTCATGATCCTTTGACAAAATTTGCGCTTTTTTCAATATGTTTTACAAAATTCATTTTTTTCCTGCGCTTCTTTGACGTAATTTCCTTTTTTTCTGCGATTCTTTGACAAAAAAATTTTTTTGGCCACGATTCTTTAAAGAAATTAGCGTTTTTTCGCGGTCCGTTAACGAAATTTTAGTTTTATCTGTGATGCTTTGAAAAAATTGCGTATTTTTTCTGCAAATGATTGACAGAATTAGTTCATTTTCAGCGACCATTTGTTGCAATCTGCAATATATTTCAGTGATATTTTTTTATGTCTGAATTTTCGGGGCCTTAAATTTTCTGAAAATTAAGAACAGAATCACCCCTGGCAAACAATAAATAAATCATACATAAAATTAGAGAACATTTTTAATTTTTCGGTATTTAAAAAAAAAAAAATACTAGAACAAAAACTATTTTTTCTTCTAAGAAATTTTCCGCAAAGTTCTCAATTTTGCGGATAATTTTCCACAAAATTTTGCGCGCGTGCGTCTACATTACACAACTCTGTAGATCGCACAGAGGGTTTCGTTTAATATTCCTTACAAAACACTTTATCCTTTTACAAAATCTGTTAATTCCACATTTTGCAACCAGGGGGCACACTCTATTCTACACAAACCTCTATCCGAACGAAACTCGGTTTTACAACATATCCATAGATATATTAGTTGAGGGAATCAGGCCCATAGCAACCGAGATAGGTAGGCGCCACCTGGAAGTAAAAAATGGAACTACAATATGTAAATCTTATAGAATTTTAAAATGCGTCATGGATTTTTGGCCGATCCTGTATATGATTTTAAAGCAATCGATATACACACGAGCTCAATATCATTTTCACAAAACCAATATATTTTAGAATCGTGCTTCTAATTTTTATATTAAAAGATTAATCAATTAATTCACTTTACGCTTTAATTACTCTTATTTGTGGAATAGATTGTAGATGTATAATGAAAGTTTTTGTTTTCAATGGCAATATTTTAATGCTGGAAGCAAAATATAACCAGTAGTAATATATAAAGAAGTGGTTGGATTTTAATATTAAAAAAAAAAGGAAATGCAGAAATAATAATTTGGTTGAAAATGATTCTGATCACAGCATAACATTTAATTTAACATTCATTAAAACTGATTATGGATATATAAACGAACCTGAAATCTCTTCTTCGACGATTTTCATTAATATTCATCCTGGCATCACTAAAACTTCTTTCTCCATCATAGTCTCTTCCATTACCATCAAAATCGTTTCTTCTCTCATCACCGAAATCTCTTCTATTAAATTTTTTTGTAGAGACCAACCTATAAGTATGACACAAAAACAAGTGGGTAAGTATGATCATAGATCACTAGACTTGTATAAAACTAAAAACTTTCTGCACACATAAATGTTGGGTCAAAATCTTTCTGCATATTAATTTAATGTTTAATAAAATAACGTGTTATATTACTTTGATGGTATGAATTTTAAGCAGCAGTTTAAAAATAATTACCGTTTACTTAAAAAATTAATTAATATTAATTACAGAATAATTATGGTGGCTAAAAAAAATAGTAAAGCTAAAAATCCATGATATGAAGGGGTAAATTCTTATCAGTTACTTTTGTCAATGCATTTAGAAACAGCCCAATCCTTAATATTGGGACCTCTTCTCACAAAATGCAATAATAAACATTGCTTCTGAAATAACTGAATCACATTTTGTAAGGAGAGGTCCATTCATAGGTGGTATCATTAAAGAGACCGATGAGTTTTTTTTTGCAGCCTTTGATGAAATTCACACTTTTTTCGTGGCATTTTGACGAAATTCGCGCTTCTTTCGTGATCCTTTGAGGAAATTAGTTTTTTGCCTGCGGTTCTTTGCCGAAATTTGCATTATTTTCATGACAAAATTCGTGCTTTTTTCCACTATGGTTTTACGAAATTTGGTTTTTTCCTATGCTTTTTGGAGGAAATTTGCTTTTTCTGCGATTCTTTGATGATTTTCACTTTTTTTTGCGCGATCCTTTGACGATATTCACGTTTTTCTGTTGCCTTTTGAGAAAATTAATGTTTTTTCGTGATCCCTTGACGAAATGCGTACTTTTTCAGTGGCCCTTTTACCAAATGTTTGTTTCTTTCGCGATCCTTTAACGAAATTAGTTTTTTTTCCGCAATTCTTTTACGAAATTTGCAAGGTTTTTTTTCACGATCCTTTGACAAAATTTGCGCTTTTTTCACTATGTTTTACAAAATTCATTTTTTTCCTGCGCTTCTTTGACGTAATTTCCTTTTTCTTCTGCGATTCTTTGATGCAATTTCTTTTTCTTCTGCGATTCTTTGATGCAATTTCCTTTTTTTCTGCGATTCTTTGACGCAATTTCCTTTTTTTCTGCGATTCTTTGACGCAATTTCCTTTTTTTCTGCGATTCTTTGACGCAATTTCCTTTTTTTCTGCGATTCTTTGACGCAATTTCCTTTTTTTCTGCGATTCTTTGACGCAATTTCCTTTTTTTCTGCGATTCTTTGACGCAATTTCCTTTTTTTCTGCGATTCTTTGACAAAAAAATTTTTTTGCCCATGATTCTTTAAAGAAATTAGCGTTTTTCCGTGGTCCGTTAACGAAATTTGAGTTTTATCCGTGATGCTTTGAAAAAATTGGGTATTTTTTCTGCAAACGATTGACAGAATTAGTTCATTTTCAGCGACCATTTGTTGCAATCTGCAATATATTTCAGTGATATTTTTTTATGTCTGAATTTTCGGACTCATGGCCAATTTTTTTTAATTTTCGGAGCCTTAAATTTTCTGAAAATTAAGAACAGAATCACCCCTGGCAAATAATAAATAAATCGTACATAAAATTGTAGAACATTTTTAATTTTTCGGTATTTAAAAAAAAAAAAATACTAGAACAAAACTATTTTTTCTTCTAAGAAATTTTCTGCAAAGTTCTCAATTTTGCGGATAATTTTCCGCAAAATTTTGTGCGCGTGCGTCTACATTATACAACTCTGTAGATCGCACAGAGGGTTTTGTTTAATATTCCTTACAAAACACTTTATCCTTTTGCAAAATCTGTTAGTTCCACATTTTGCAACCAGGGGGCACACTATTCTACACAAACCTCTATCCGAACGAAACTCAGTTTTACAACATATCCGTAGATATATTAGTTGAGGGAATCGGGCCCATAGCAACTGAGATAGGTAGGCGCCACCTGGAAGTAAAAAATGGAACTACAATATGCAAATCTTATTGAATTTTAAAATGTGTCATGGATTTTTGGCCCAACCTGTATATGATTTTAAAGCAATCGATATACACACAAGCTCAATATCATTTTCACAAAAACAATATATTTTAGAATCGTGCTTCTAATTTTTATATTAAAAGATTAATTAATTCACTTTACGCTTTAATTACTCTTTTTTTGTGGAATAGATTGTAGATGTATAATGAAAGTTTTTGTATTCAATGGCAATATTTTAATGCTGGAAGCAAAATATAACCAGTAGTAATATATAAAGAAGTGGTTGGATTTTAATATTAAAAATAAAAGGAATGCAGAAATAATAATTTGGTTGAAAATGATTCTGATCACAGCATAACATTTAATTTAACATTCATTAAAACTGATTATGGGTATATAAACGAACCTGAAATCTCTTCTTCGATGATTTTGATTAATATTCATTCTGGCATCACTAAAACTTCTTTCTCCATCATAGTCTCTTCCATTACCATCAAAATCGTTTCTTCTCTCATCACCAAAATCTCTTCTATTATCAAATTTTTTTGTAGAGACCAACCTATAAGTATGACACAAAAACAAGTGGGTAAGTATGATCATAGATCACTAGACTTGTATAAAACTAAAAACTTTCTGCACACATAAATATTGGGTCAAAATCTTTCTGCATATTAATTTAATGTTTAATAAAATAACGTGTTATATTACTTTGATGGTATGAATTTTAAGCAGCAGTTTAAAAATAATTACTGTTTACTTAAAAAATTAATATTAATTACAGAATAATTATGGTGGCTAAAAAAAATAGTAAAGTTAAAAATCCATGATATGAAGGGGTAAATTATTATCAGTTACTTTTGTCAATGCATTTAGAAACAGCCCAATCCTTAATATTGGGACCTCTTCTCACAAAATGCAATAATAAACATTGCTTCTGAAATAACTGAATCACATTTTGTAAGGAGAGGTCCATTCATAGGTGGTATCATTAAAGAGACCGATGAGTTTTTTTTGCAGCCTTTGATGAAATTCACACTTTTTTTGTGGCATTTTGACGAAATTTGCGCTTCTTTCCTCATCCTTTGAGGAAATTAGTTTTTTGCCCGCGGTTCTTTGCCAAAATTTGCATTATTTTCATGACAAAATTCGTGCTTTTTTCCGCTATGGTTTTACGAAATTTGGTTTTTTCCTATGCTTTTTGGAGGAAATTTGCTTTTTCTGCGATTCTTTGATGATTTTCACTTTTTTTTGCGCGATCCTTTGACGATATTCACGTTTTTCTGTTGCCTTTTGAGAAAATTAATGTTTTTTCGCGATCCCTTGACGAAATGCGTACTTTTTCAGTGGCCCTTTTACCAAATTTTTGTTTCTTTCGCGATCCTTTAACGAAATTAGTTTTTTTTCCACAATTCTTTTACGAAATTTGCATGGTTTTTTTTCACGATCCTTTGACAAAATTTGTGCTTTTTTCACTATGTTTTACAAAATTCATTTTTTTCCTGCGCTTCTTTGACGTAATTTCCTTTTTCTTCTGCGATTCTTTGATGCAATTTCCTTTTTTTCTGCGATTCTTTGACGCAATTTCCTTTTTTTCTGCGATTCTTTGACGCAATTTCCTTTTTTTCTGCGATTCTTTGACGCAATTTCCTTTTTTCTGCGATTCTTTGACGCAATTTCCTTTTTTTCTGTGATTCTTTGACGCAATTTCCTTTTTTTCTGTGATTCTTTTACGCAATTTCCTTTTTTTCTGCGATTCTTTGACGCAATTTCCCTTTTTTCTGCGATTCTTTGACGCAATTTCCTTTTTTTCTGCGATTCTTTGACAAAAAAAATTTTTTGGCCACGATTCTTTAAAGAAATTGGCGTTTTTCCGTGGTCCGTTAACGAAATTTGAGTTTTATCTGTGATGCTTTGAAAAAATTGGGTATTTTTTCTGCAAATGATTGACAGAATTAGTTCATTTTCAGCGACCATTTGTTGCAATCTGCAATATATTTCAGTGATATTTTTGTATGTCTGAATTTTCGGACTCATGGCCAATTTTTTTTAATTTTCGGAGCCTTAAATTTTCTGAAAATTAAGAACAGAATCACCCCTGGCAAACAATAAATAAATCGTACATAAAACTGGAGAACATTTTTAATTTTTCGGTATTTAAAAAAAAAAAATACTAGAACAAAAACTATTTTTTCTTCTAAGAAATTTTCTGCAAAGTTCTCAATTTTGCGGATAATTTTCCGCAAAATTTTGTGCACGTGCGTCTACATTATACAACTCTGTAGATCGCACAGAGGGTTTTGTTTAATATTCCTTACAAAACACTTTATCCTTTTGCAAAATCTGTTAGTTCCACATTTTGCAACCAGGGGGCACACTCTATTCTACACAAACCTGTATCCGAACGAAACTCGGTTTTACAACATATCCGTAGATATATTAGTTGAGGGAATCGGGCCCATAGCAACTGAGATAGGTAGGCGCCACCTGGAAGTAAAAAATTGAACTACAATATGCAAATGTTATTGAATTTTAAAATTTGTCATGGATTTTTGGCCCAACCTGTATATGATTTTAAAGCAATCGATATACACACAAGCTCAATATCATTTTCACAAAAACAATATATTTTAGAATCGTGCTTCTAATTTTTATATTAAAAGATTAATTAATTCACTTTACGCTTTAATTACTCTTTTTTTGTGGAATAGATTGTAGATGTATAATGAAAGTTTTTGTATTCAATGGCAATATTTTAATGCTGGAAGCAAAATATAACCAGTAGTAATATATAAAGAAGTGGTTGGATTTTAATATTAAAAATAAAAGGAAATGCAGAAATAATAATTTGGTTGAAAATGATTCTGATCACAGCATAACATTTAATTTAACATTCATTAAAACTGATTATGGATATATAAACCAACCTGAAATCTCTTCTTCGATGATTTTGATTAATATTCATTCTGGCATCACTAAAACTTCTTTCTCCATCATAGTCTCTTCCATTACCATCAAAATCGTTTCTTCTCTCATCACCAAAATCTCTTCTATTATCAAATTTTTTTGTAGAGACCAACCTATAAGTATGACACAAAAACAAGTGGGTAAGTATGATCATAGATCACTAGACTTGTATAAAACTAAAAACTTTCTGCACACATAAATATTGGGTCAAAATCTTTCTGCATATTAATTTAATGTTTAATAAAATAACGTGTTATATTACTTTGATGGTATGAATTTTAAGCAGCAGTTTAAAAATAATTACTGTTTACTTAAAAAATTAATATTAATTACAGAATAATTATGGTGGCTAAAAAAAATATTAAAGTTAAAAATCCATGATATGAAGGGGTAAATTCTTATCAGTTACTTTTGTCAATGCATTTAGAAACAGCCCAATCCTTAATATTGGGACCTCTTCTCACAAAATGCAATAATAAACATTGCTTCTGAAATAACTGAATCACATTTTGTAAGGAGAGGTCCATTCATAGGTGGTATCATTAAAGAGACCGATGAGTTTTTTTTGCAGCCTTTGATGAAATTCACACTTTTTTTGTGGCATTTTGACGAAATTTGCGCTTCTTTCCTGATCCTTTGAGGAAATTAGTTTTTTGCCCGCGGTTCTTTGCCAAAATTTGCATTATTTTCATGACAAAATTCGTGCTTTTTTCCGCTATGGTTTTACGAAATTTGGTTTTTTCCTATGCTTTTTGGAGGAAATTTGCTTTTTCTGCGATTCTTTGATGATTTTCACTTTTTTTTGCGCGATCCTTTGACAATATTCACGTTTTTCTGTTGCCTTTTGAGAAAATTAATGTTTTTTCGCGATCCCTTGACGAAATGCGTACTTTTTCAGTGGCCCTTTTACCAAATTTTTGTTTCTTTCGCGATCCTTTCACGAAATTAGTTTTTTTTCCACAATTCTTTTACGAAATTTGCATGGTTTTTTTTCACGATCCTTTGACAAAATTTGCGCTTTTTTCACTGTTTTACAAAATTCATTTTTTTCCTGCGCTTCTTTGACGTAATTTCCTTTTTTTCTGCGATTCTTTGACGCAATTTCCTTTTTTTCTGCGATTCTTTGACGCAATTTCCTTTTTTTCTGCGATTCTTTGACGTAATTTCCTTTTTTTCTGCGATTCTTTGACGCAATTTCCTTTTTTTCTGCGATTCTTTGACGCAATTTCCTTTTTTTCTGCGATTCTTTGACGCAATTTCTTTTTTTCTGCGATTCTTTGACGCAATTTCCTTTTTTTTCTGCGATTCTTTGACGCAATTTCCTTTTTTTCTGCAATTCTTTGACGCAATTTCTTTTTTTTCTGCGATTCTTTGACGCAATTTCCTTTTTTTTCTGTGATTCTTTGATGCAATTTCCTTTTTTTCTGCGATTCTTTGACGCAATTTCCTTTTTTCTGCGATTCTTTGACGCAATTTCCTTTTTTTCTGCGATTCTTTGACGCAATTTCCTTTTTTTCTGCGATTCTTTGACGCAATTTCCTTTTTTTCTGCGATTCTTTGACGCAATTTCCTTTTTTTCTGCGATTCTTTGACAAAAAAATTTTTTTGGCCACGATTCTTTAAAGAAATTAGCATTTTACCGTGGTCCCTTAACGAAATTTGAGTTTTATCTGTGATGCTTTGAAAAAATTGGGTATTTTTTCTGCAAACGATTGACAGAATTAGTTCATTTTCAGCGACCATTTGTTGCAATCTGCAATATATTTCAGTGATATTTTTTTATGTCTGAATTTTCGGACTCATGGCCAATTTTTTTTAATTTTCGGAGCCTTAAATTTTCTGAAAATTAAGAACAGAATCACCCCTGGCAAACAATAAATAAATCGTACATAAAATTGGAGAACATTTTTAATTTTTCGGTATTTAAAAAAAAAAAAAATACTAGAACAAAAACTATTTTTTCTTTAAGAAATTTTCTGCAAAGTTCGCACTTTGCGGATAATTTTCCGCAAAATTTTGTGAGCGTGCGTCTACATTATACAACTCTGTAGATCGCACAGAGGGTTTTGTTTAATATTCCTTACAAAACACTTTATCCTTTTGCAAAATCTGTTAGTTCCACATTTTGCAACCAGGGGGCACACTCTATTCTACACAAACCTGTATCCGAACGAAACTCGGTTTTACAACATATCCGTAGATATATTAGTTGAGGGAATCGGGCCCATAGCAACTGAGATAGGTAGGCGCCACCTGGAAGTAAAAAAATTGAACTACAATATGCAAATCTTATTGAATTTTAAAATGTGTCATGGATTTTTGGCCCAACCTGTATATGATTTTAAAGCAATCGATATACACACAAGCTCAATATCATTTTCACAAAAACAATATATTTTAGAATCGTGCTTCTAATTTTTATATTAAAAGATTAATTAATTCACTTTACGCTTTAATTACTCTTTTTTTGTGGAATAGATTGTAGATGTATAATGAAAGTTTTTGTATTCAATGGCAATATTTTAATGCTGGAAGCAAAATATAACCAGTAGTAATATATAAAGAAGTGGTTGGATTTTAATATTAAAAATAAAAGGAAATGCAGAAATAATAATTTGGTTGAAAATGATTCTGATCACAGCATAACATTTAATTTAACATTCATTAAAACTGATTATGAATATATAAACGAACCTGAAATCTCTTCTTCGATGATTTTGATTAATATTCATTCTGGCATCACTAAAACTTCTTTCTCCATCATAGTCTCTTCCATTACCATCAAAATCGTTTCTTCTCTCATCACCGAAATCTCTTCTATTATCAAATTTTTTTGTAGAGACCAACCTATAAGTATGACACAAAAACAAGTGGGTAAGTATGATCATAGATCACTAGACTTGTATAAAACTGAAAACTTTCTGCACACATAAATATTGGGTCAAAATCTTTCTGCATATTAATTTAATGTTTAATAAAATAACGTGTTATATTACTTTGATGGTATGAATTTTAAGCAGCAGTTTAAAAATAATTACTGTTTACTTAAAAAATTAATTACAGAATAATTATGGTGGCTAAAAAAAATAGTAAAGCTAAAAATCCATGATATGAAGGGGTAAATTCTTATCAGTTACTTTTGTCAATGCATTTAGAAACAGCCCAATCCTTAATATTGGGACCTCTTCTCACAAAATGCAATAATAAACATTGCTTCTGAAATAACTGAATCACATTTTGTAAGGAGAGGTCCATTCATAGGTGGTATCATTAAAGAGACCGATGAGTTTTTTTTTTGCAGCCTTTGATGAAATTCACACTTTTTTTGTGGCATTTTGATGAAATTCGCGCTTCTTTCGTGATCCTTTGAGGAAATTAGTTTTTTGCCCGCGGTTCTTTTCCGAAATTTGCATTATTTTCATGACAAAATTCGTGCTTTTTTCCGCTATGGTTTTACGAAATTTGGTTTTTTCCTATGCTTTTTGGAGGAAATTTGCTTTTTCTGCAATTCTTTGATGATTTTCACTTTTTTTTGCGCGATCCTTTGACGATATTCACGTTTTTCTGTTGCCTTTTGAGAAAATTAATGTTTTTTCGTGATCCCTTGACGAAATGCGTACTTTTTCAGTGGCCCTTTTACCAAATGTTTGTTTCTTTCGCGATCCTTTAACGAAATTAGTTTTTTTTCCGCAATTCTTTTACGAAATTTGCAAGGTTTTTTTTCACGATCCTTTGACAAAATTTGCGCTTTTTTCACTATGTTTTACAAAATTCATTTTTTTCCTGCGCTTCTTTGACATAATTTCCTTTTTTTCTGCGATTCTTTGACGCAATTTCCTTTTTTTCTGTGATTCTTTGACGCAATTTCCTTTTTTTCTGCGATTCTTTGACGCAATTTCCTTTTTTTCTGCAATTCTTTGACAAAAAAATTTTTTTGGCCACGATTCTTTAAAGAAATTAGCATTTTTCCGTGGTCCCTTAACGAAATTTGAGTTTTATCTGTGATGCTTTGAAAAAATTGGGTATTTTTTCTGCAAACGATTGACAGAATTAGTTCATTTTCAGCGACCATTTGTTGCAATCTGCAATATATTTCAGTGATATTTTTTTATGTCTGAATTTTCGGACTCATGGCCAATTTTTTTTAATTTTCGGAGCCTTAAATTTTCTGAAAATTAAGAACAGAATCACCCCTGGCAAACAATAAATAAATCGTACATAAAATTGGAGAACATTTTTAATTTTTCGGTATTTAAAAAAAAAAAATACTAGAACAAAAACTATTTTTTCTTTAAGAAATTTTCTGCAAAGTTCTCACTTTGCGGATAATTTTCCGCAAAATTTTGTGTGCGTGCGTCTACATTATACAACTCTGTAGATCGCACAGAGGGTTTTGTTTAATATTCCTTACAAAACACTTTATCCTTTTGCAAAATCTGTTAGTTCCACCTTTTGCAACCAGGGGGCACACTCTATTCTACACAAACCTGTATCCGAACGAAACTCGGTTTTACAACATATCCGTAGATATATTAGTTGAGGGAATCGGGCCCATAGCAACTGAGATAGGTAGGCGCCACCTGGAAGTAAAAAATTGAACTACAATATGCAAATCTTATTGAATTTTAAAATGTGTCATGGATTTTTGGCCCAACCTGTATATGATTTTAAAGCAATCGATATACACACAAGCTCAATATCATTTTCACAAAAACAATATATTTTAGAATCGTGCTTCTAATTTTTATATCAAAAGATTAATTAATTCACTTTACGCTTTAATTACTCTTTTTTTGTGGAATAGATTGTAGATGTATAATGAAAGTTTTTGTATTCAATGGCAATATTTTAATGCTGGAAGCAAAATATAACCAGTAGTAATAAATAAAGAAGTGGTTGGATTTTAATATTAAAAATAAAAGGAAATGCAGAAATAATAATTTGGTTGAAAATGATTCTGATCACAGCATAACATTTAATTTAACATTCATTAAAACTGATTATGAATATATAAACGAACCTGAAATCTCTTCTTCGATGATTTTGATTAATATTCATTCTGGCATCACTAAAACTTCTTTCTCCATCATAGTCTCTTCCATTACCATCAAAATCGTTTCTTCTCTCATCACCAAAATCTCTTCTATTATCAAATTTTTTTGTAGAGACCAACCTATAAGTATGACACAAAAACAAGTGGGTAAGTATGATCATAGATCACTAGACTTGTATAAAACTAAAAACTTTCTGCACACATAAATATTGGGTCAAAATCTTTCTGCATATTAATTTAATGTTTAATAAAATAACGTGTTATATTACTTTGATGGTATGAATTTTAAGCAGCAGTTTAAAAATAATTACCGTTTACTTAAAAAATTAATTAATATTAATTACAGAATAATTATGGTGGCTAAAAAAAATAGTAAAGCTAAAAATCCATGATATGAAGGGGTAAATTCTTATCAGTTACTTTTGTCAATGCATTTAGAAACAGCCCAATCCTTAATATTGGGACCTCTTCTCACAAAATGCAATAATAAACATTGCTTCTGAAATAACTGAATCACATTTTGTAAGGAGAGGTCCATTCATAGGTGGTATCATTAAAGAAACCGATGAGTTTTTTTTTGCAGCCTTTGATGAAATTCACACTTTTTTCGTGGCATTTTGACGAAATTCACGCTTCTTTCGTGATCCTTTGAGGAAATTAGTTTTTTGCCCGCGGTTCTTTGCCGAAATTAGCATTATTTTCATGACAAAATTCGTGTTTTTTTCCGCTATGGTTTTACGAAATTTGGTTTTTTCCTATGCTTTTTGGAGGAAATTTGCTTTTTCTGCGATTCTTTGATGATTTTCACTTTTTTTTGCACGATCCTTTGACGATATTCACGTTTTTCTGTTGCCTTTTGAGAAAATTAATGTTTTTTCGCGATCCCTTGACGAAATGTGTACTTTTTCAGTGGCCCTTTTACCAAATTTTTGTTTCTTTCGCGATCCTTTAACGAAATTAGTTTTTTTTCCACAATTCTTTTACGAAATTTGCATGGTTTTTTTTCACGATCCTTTGACAAAATTTGCGCTTTTTTCACTGTTTTACAAAATTCATTTTTTTCCTGCGCTTCTTTGACGTAATTTCCTTTTTTTCTGCGATTCTTTGACGCAATTTCCTTTTTTTCTGCAATTCTTTGACGCAATTTCTTTTTTTTCTGCGATTCTTTGACGCAATTTCCTTTTTTTCTGCAATTCTTTGACAAAAAAATTTTTTTGGCCACGATTCTTTAAAGAAATTAGCGTTTTTCCGTGGTCCCTTAACGAAATTTGAGTTTTATCTGTGATGCTTTGAAAAAATTGGGTATTTTTTCTGCAAATGATTGACAGAATTAGTTCATTTTCAGCGACCATTTGTTGCAATCTGCAATATATTTCAGTGATATTTTTGTATGTCTGAATTTTCGGACTCATGGCCAATTTTTTTTAATTTTTGGAGCCTTAAATTTTCTGAAAATTAAGAACAGAATCACCCCTGGCAAACAATAAATAAATCGTACATAAAACTGGAGAACATTTTTAATTTTTCGGTATTTAAAAAAAAAAAATACTAGAACAAAAACTATTTTTTCTTCTAAGAAATTTTCTGCAAAGTTCTCAATTTTGCGGATAATTTTCCGCAAAATTTTGTGCACGTGCGTCTACATTATACAACTCTGTAGATCGCACAGAGGGTTTTGTTTAATATTCCTTACAAAACACTTTATCCTTTTGCAAAATCTGTTAGTTCCACATTTTGCAACCAGGGGGCACACTATTCTACACAAACCTGTATCCGAACGAAACTCGGTTTTACAACATATCCGTAGATATATTAGTTGAGGGAATCGGGCCCATAGCAACTGAGATAGGTAGGCGCCACCTGGAAGTAAAAAATTGAACTACAATATGCAAATGTTATTGAATTTTAAAATGTGTCATGGATTTTTGGCCCAACCTGTATATGATTTTAAAGCAATCGATATACACACAAGCTCAATATCATTTTCACAAAAACAATATATTTTAGAATCGTGCTTCTAATTTTTATATTAAAAGATTAATTAATTCACTTTACGCTTTAATTACTCTTTTTTTGTGGAATAGATTGTAGATGTATAATGAAAGTTTTTGTATTCAATGGCAATATTTTAATGCTGGAAGCAAAATATAACCAGTAGTAATATATAAAGAAGTGGTTGGATTTTAATATTAAAAATAAAAGGAAATGCAGAAATAATAATTTGGTTGAAAATGATTCTGATCACAGCATAACATTTAATTTAACATTCATTAAAACTGATTATGGATATATAAACCAACCTGAAATCTCTTCTTCGATGATTTTGATTACTATTCATTCTGGCATCACTAAAACTTCTTTCTCCATCATAGTCTCTTCCATTATCATCAAAATCGTTTCTTCTCTCATCACCAAAATCTCTTCTATTATCAAATTTTTTTGTAGAGACCAACCTATAAGTATGACACAAAAACAAGTGGGTAAGTATGATCATAGATCACTAGACTTGTATAAAACTAAAAACTTTCTGCACACATAAATGTTGGGTCAAAATCTTTCTGCATATTAATTTAATGTTTAATAAAATAACGTGTTATATTACTTTGATGGTATGAATTTTAAGCAGCAGTTTAAAAATAATTACTGTTTACTTAAAAAATTAATTACAGAATAATTATGGTGGCTAAAAAAAATAGTAAAGCTAAAAATCCATGATATGAAGGGGTAAATTCTTATCAGTTACTTTTGTCAATGGATTTAGAAACAGCCCAATCCTTAATATTGGGACCTCTTCTCACAAAATGCAATAATAAACATTGCTTCTGAAATAACTGAATCACATTTTGTAAGGAGAGGTCCATTCATAGGTGGTATCATTAAAGAGACCGATGAGTTTTTTTTGCAGCCTTTGATGAAATTCACACTTTTTTTGTGGCATTTTGACGAAATTTGCGCTTCTTTCCTGATCCTTTGAGGAAATTAGTTTTTTGCCCGCGGTTCTTTGCCGAAATTTGCATTATTTTCATGACAAAATTCGTGCTTTTTTCCGCTATGGTTTTACGAAATTTGGTTTTTTCCTATGCTTTTTGGAGGAAATTTGCTTTTTCTGCGATTCTTTGATGATTTTCACTTTTTTTTGCGCGATCCTTTGACAATATTCACGTTTTTCTGTTGCCTTTTGAGAAAATTAATGTTTTTTCGCGATCCCTTGACGAAATGCGTACTTTTTCAGTGGCCCTTTTACCAAATTTTTGTTTCTTTCGCGATCCTTTCACGAAATTAGTTTTTTTTCCACAATTCTTTTACGAAATTTGCATGGTTTTTTTTCACGATCCTTTGACAAAATTTGCGCTTTTTTCACTGTTTTACAAAATTCATTTTTTTCCTGCGCTTCTTTGACGTAATTTCCTTTTTTTCTGCGATTCTTTGACGCAATTTCCTTTTTTTCTGCGATTCTTTGACGCAATTTCCTTTTTTTCTGCGATTCTTTGACGTAATTTCCTTTTTTTCTGCGATTCTTTGACGCAATTTCCTTTTTTTCTGCGATTCTTTGACGCAATTTCCTTTTTTTCTGCGATTCTTTGACGCAATTTCTTTTTTTTCTGCGATTCTTTGACGCAATTTCCTTTTTTTTCTGCGATTCTTTGACGCAATTTCCTTTTTTTCTGCAATTCTTTGACGCAATTTCTTTTTTTTCTGCGATTCTTTGACGCAATTTCCTTTTTTTTCTGTGATTCTTTGATGCAATTTCCTTTTTTTCTGCGATTCTTTGACGCAATTTCCTTTTTTCTGCGATTCTTTGACGCAATTTCCTTTTTTTCTGCGATTCTTTGACGCAATTTCCTTTTTTTCTGCGATTCTTTGACGCAATTTCCTTTTTTTCTGCGATTCTTTGACGCAATTTCCTTTTTTTCTGCGATTCTTTGACAAAAAAATTTTTTTGGCCACGATTCTTTAAAGAAATTAGCATTTTACCGTGGTCCCTTAACGAAATTTGAGTTTTATCTGTGATGCTTTGAAAAAATTGGGTATTTTTTCTGCAAACGATTGACAGAATTAGTTCATTTTCAGCGACCATTTGTTGCAATCTGCAATATATTTCAGTGATATTTTTTTATGTCTGAATTTTCGGACTCATGGCCAATTTTTTTTAATTTTCGGAGCCTTAAATTTTCTGAAAATTAAGAACAGAATCACCCCTGGCAAACAATAAATAAATCGTACATAAAATTGGAGAACATTTTTAATTTTTCGGTATTTAAAAAAAAAAAAAATACTAGAACAAAAACTATTTTTTCTTTAAGAAATTTTCTGCAAAGTTCGCACTTTGCGGATAATTTTCCGCAAAATTTTGTGAGCGTGCGTCTACATTATACAACTCTGTAGATCGCACAGAGGGTTTTGTTTAATATTCCTTACAAAACACTTTATCCTTTTGCAAAATCTGTTAGTTCCACATTTTGCAACCAGGGGGCACACTCTATTCTACACAAACCTGTATCCGAACGAAACTCGGTTTTACAACATATCCGTAGATATATTAGTTGAGGGAATCGGGCCCATAGCAACTGAGATAGGTAGGCGCCACCTGGAAGTAAAAAAATTGAACTACAATATGCAAATCTTATTGAATTTTAAAATGTGTCATGGATTTTTGGCCCAACCTGTATATGATTTTAAAGCAATCGATATACACACAAGCTCAATATCATTTTCACAAAAACAATATATTTTAGAATCGTGCTTCTAATTTTTATATTAAAAGATTAATTAATTCACTTTACGCTTTAATTACTCTTTTTTTGTGGAATAGATTGTAGATGTATAATGAAAGTTTTTGTATTCAATGGCAATATTTTAATGCTGGAAGCAAAATATAACCAGTAGTAATATATAAAGAAGTGGTTGGATTTTAATATTAAAAATAAAAGGAAATGCAGAAATAATAATTTGGTTGAAAATGATTCTGATCACAGCATAACATTTAATTTAACATTCATTAAAACTGATTATGAATATATAAACGAACCTGAAATCTCTTCTTCGATGATTTTGATTAATATTCATTCTGGCATCACTAAAACTTCTTTCTCCATCATAGTCTCTTCCATTACCATCAAAATCGTTTCTTCTCTCATCACCGAAATCTCTTCTATTATCAAATTTTTTTGTAGAGACCAACCTATAAGTATGACACAAAAACAAGTGGGTAAGTATGATCATAGATCACTAGACTTGTATAAAACTGAAAACTTTCTGCACACATAAATATTGGGTCAAAATCTTTCTGCATATTAATTTAATGTTTAATAAAATAACGTGTTATATTACTTTGATGGTATGAATTTTAAGCAGCAGTTTAAAAATAATTACTGTTTACTTAAAAAATTAATTACAGAATAATTATGGTGGCTAAAAAAAATAGTAAAGCTAAAAATCCATGATATGAAGGGGTAAATTCTTATCAGTTACTTTTGTCAATGCATTTAGAAACAGCCCAATCCTTAATATTGGGACCTCTTCTCACAAAATGCAATAATAAACATTGCTTCTGAAATAACTGAATCACATTTTGTAAGGAGAGGTCCATTCATAGGTGGTATCATTAAAGAGACCGATGAGTTTTTTTTTTGCAGCCTTTGATGAAATTCACACTTTTTTTGTGGCATTTTGATGAAATTCGCGCTTCTTTCGTGATCCTTTGAGGAAATTAGTTTTTTGCCCGCAGTTCTTTTCCGAAATTTGCATTATTTTCATGACAAAATTCGTGCTTTTTTCCCGCTATGGTTTTACGAAATTTGGTTTTTTCCTATGCTTTTTGGAGGAAATTTGCTTTTTCTGCAATTCTTTGATGATTTTCACTTTTTTTTGCGCGATCCTTTGACGATATTCACGTTTTTCTGTTGCCTTTTGAGAAAATTAATGTTTTTTCGTGATCCCTTGACGAAATGCGTACTTTTTCAGTGGCCCTTTTACCAAATGTTTGTTTCTTTCGCGATCCTTTAACGAAATTAGTTTTTTTTCCGCAATTCTTTTACGAAATTTGCAAGGTTTTTTTTCACGATCCTTTGACAAAATTTGCGCTTTTTTCACTATGTTTTACAAAATTCATTTTTTTCCTGCGCTTCTTTGACATAATTTCCTTTTTTTCTGCGATTCTTTGACGCAATTTCCTTTTTTTCTGTGATTCTTTGACGCAATTTCCTTTTTTTCTGCGATTCTTTGACGCAATTTCCTTTTTTTCTGCAATTCTTTGACAAAAAAATTTTTTTGGCCACGATTCTTTAAAGAAATTAGCATTTTTCCGTGGTCCCTTAACGAAATTTGAGTTTTATCTGTGATGCTTTGAAAAAATTGGGTATTTTTTCTGCAAACGATTGACAGAATTAGTTCATTTTCAGCGACCATTTGTTGCAATCTGCAATATATTTCAGTGATATTTTTTTATGTCTGAATTTTCGGACTCATGGCCAATTTTTTTTAATTTTCGGAGCCTTAAATTTTCTGAAAATTAAGAACAGAATCACCCCTGGCAAACAATAAATAAATCGTACATAAAATTGGAGAACATTTTTAATTTTTCGGTATTTAAAAAAAAAAAAATACTAGAACAAAAACTATTTTTTCTTTAAGAAATTTTCTGCAAAGTTCTCACTTTGCGGATAATTTTCCGCAAAATTTTGTGTGCGTGCGTCTACATTATACAACTCTGTAGATCGCACAGAGGGTTTTGTTTAATATTCCTTACAAAACACTTTATCCTTTTGCAAAATCTGTTAGTTCCACATTTTGCAACCAGGGGGCACACTCTATTCTACACAAACCTGTATCCGAACGAAACTCGGTTTTACAACATATCCGTAGATATATTAGTTGAGGGAATCGGGCCCATAGCAACTGAGATAGGTAGGCGCCACCTGGAAGTAAAAAATTGAACTACAATATGCAAATCTTATTGAATTTTAAAATGTGTCATGGATTTTTGGCCCAACCTGTATATGATTTTAAAGCAATCGATATACACACAAGCTCAATATCATTTTCACAAAAACAATATATTTTAGAATCGTGCTTCTAATTTTTATATCAAAAGATTAATTAATTCACTTTACGCTTTAATTACTCTTTTTTTGTGGAATAGATTGTAGATGTATAATGAAAGTTTTTGTATTCAATGGCAATATTTTAATGCTGGAAGCAAAATATAACCAGTAGTAATATATAAAGAAGTGGTTGGATTTTAATATTAAAAATAAAAGGAAATGCAGAAATAATAATTTGGTTGAAAATGATTCTGATCACAGCATAACATTTAATTTAACATTCATTAAAACTGATTATGAATATATAAACGAACCTGAAATCTCTTCTTCGATGATTTTGATTAATATTCATTCTGGCATCACTAAAACTTCTTTCTCCATCATAGTCTCTTCCATTACCATCAAAATCGTTTCTTCTCTCATCACCAAAATCTCTTCTATTATCAAATTTTTTTGTAGAGACCAACCTATAAGTATGACACAAAAACAAGTGGGTAAGTATGATCATAGATCACTAGACTTGTATAAAACTAAAAACTTTCTGCACACATAAATATTGGGTCAAAATCTTTCTGCATATTAATTTAATGTTTAATAAAATAACGTGTTATATTACTTTGATGGTATGAATTTTAAGCAGCAGTTTAAAAATAATTACCGTTTACTTAAAAAATTAATTAATATTAATTACAGAATAATTATGGTGGCTAAAAAAAATAGTAAAGCTAAAAATCCATGATATGAAGGGGTAAATTCTTATCAGTTACTTTTGTCAATGCATTTAGAAACAGCCCAATCCTTAATATTGGGACCTCTTCTCACAAAATGCAATAATAAACATTGCTTCTGAAATAACTGAATCACATTTTGTAAGGAGAGGTCCATTCATAGGTGGTATCATTAAAGAAACCGATGAGTTTTTTTTGCAGCCTTTGATGAAATTCACACTTTTTTCGTGGCATTTTGACGAAATTCGCGCTTCTTTCGTGATCCTTTGAGGAAATTAGTTTTTTGCCCGCGGTTCTTTGCCGAAATTAGCATTATTTTCATGACAAAATTCGTGTTTTTTTCCGCTATGGTTTTACGAAATTTGGTTTTTTCCTATGCTTTTTGGAGGAAATTTGCTTTTTCTGCGATTCTTTGATGATTTTCACTTTTTTTTGCACGATCCTTTGACGATATTCACGTTTTTCTGTTGCCTTTTGAGAAAATTAATGTTTTTTCGCGATCCCTTGACGAAATGTGTACTTTTTCAGTGGCCCTTTTACCAAATTTTTGTTTCTTTCGCGATCCTTTAACGAAATTAGTTTTTTTTCCACAATTCTTTTACGAAATTTGCATGGTTTTTTTTCACGATCCTTTGACAAAATTTGCGCTTTTTTCACTGTTTTACAAAATTCATTTTTTTCCTGCGCTTCTTTGACGTAATTTCCTTTTTTTCTGCGATTCTTTGACGCAATTTCCTTTTTTTCTGCAATTCTTTGACGCAATTTCTTTTTTTTCTGCGATTCTTTGACGCAATTTCCTTTTTTTCTGCAATTCTTTGACAAAAAAATTTTTTTGGCCACGATTCTTTAAAGAAATTAGCGTTTTTCCGTGGTCCCTTAACGAAATTTGAGTTTTATCTGTGATGCTTTGAAAAAATTGGGTATTTTTTCTGCAAATGATTGACAGAATTAGTTCATTTTCAGCGACCATTTGTTGCAATCTGCAATATATTTCAGTGATATTTTTGTATGTCTGAATTTTCGGACTCATGGCCAATTTTTTTTAATTTTCGGAGCCTTAAATTTTCTGAAAATTAAGAACAGAATCACCCCTGGCAAACAATAAATAAATCGTACATAAAACTGGAGAACATTTTTAATTTTTCGGTATTTAAAAAAAAAAATACTAGAACAAAAACTATTTTTTCTTCTAAGAAATTTTCTGCAAAGTTCTCAATTTTGCGGATAATTTTCCGCAAAATTTTGTGCACGTGCGTCTACATTATACAACTCTGTAGATCGCACAGAGGGTTTTGTTTAATATTCCTTACAAAACACTTTATCCTTTTGCAAAATCTGTTAGTTCCACATTTTGCAACCAGGGGGCACACTATTCTACACAAACCTGTATCCGAACGAAACTCGGTTTTACAACATATCCGTAGATATATTAGTTGAGGGAATCGGGCCCATAGCAACTGAGATAGGTAGGCGCCACCTGGAAGTAAAAAATTGAACTACAATATGCAAATGTTATTGAATTTTAAAATGTGTCATGGATTTTTGGCCCAACCTGTATATGATTTTAAAGCAATCGATATACACACAAGCTCAATATCATTTTCACAAAAACAATATATTTTAGAATCGTGCTTCTAATTTTTATATTAAAAGATTAATTAATTCACTTTACGCTTTAATTACTCTTTTTTTGTGGAATAGATTGTAGATGTATAATGAAAGTTTTTGTATTCAATGGCAATATTTTAATGCTGGAAGCAAAATATAACCAGTAGTAATATATAAAGAAGTGGTTGGATTTTAATATTAAAAATAAAAGGAAATGCAGAAATAATAATTTGGTTGAAAATGATTCTGATCACAGCATAACATTTAATTTAACATTCATTAAAACTGATTATGGATATATAAACCAACCTGAAATCTCTTCTTCGATGATTTTGATTACTATTCATTCTGGCATCACTAAAACTTCTTTCTCCATCATAGTCTCTTCCATTATCATCAAAATCGTTTCTTCTCTCATCACCAAAATCTCTTCTATTATCAAATTTTTTTGTAGAGACCAACCTATAAGTATGACACAAAAACAAGTGGGTAAGTATGATCATAGATCACTAGACTTGTATAAAACTAAAAACTTTCTGCACACATAAATGTTGGGTCAAAATCTTTCTGCATATTAATTTAATGTTTAATAAAATAACGTGTTATATTACTTTGATGGTATGAATTTTAAGCAGCAGTTTAAAAATAATTACTGTTTACTTAAAAAATTAATTACAGAATAATTATGGTGGCTAAAAAAAATAGTAAAGCTAAAAATCCATGATATGAAGGGGTAAATTCTTATCAGTTACTTTTGTCAATGGATTTAGAAACAGCCCAATCCTTAATATTGGGACCTCTTCTCACAAAATGCAATAATAAACATTGCTTCTGAAATAACTGAATCACATTTTGTAAGGAGAGGTCCATTCATAGGTGGTATCATTAAAGAGACCGATGAGTTTTTTTTTGCAGCCTTTGATGAAATTCACACTTTTTTCGTGGCATTTTGACGAAATTCGCGCTTCTTTCGTGATCCTTTGAGGAAATTAGTTTTTTGCCTGCGGTTCTTTGCCGAAATTTGCATTATTTTCATGACAAAATTCGTGCTTTTTTCCACTATGGTTTTACGAAATTTGGTTTTTTCCTATGCTTTTTGGAGGAAATTTGCTTTTTCTGCGATTCTTTGATGATTTTCACTTTTTTTTGCGCGATCCTTTGACGATATTCACGTTTTTCTGTTGCCTTTTGAGAAAATTAATGTTTTTTCGCGATCCCTTGACGAAATGCGTACTTTTTCAGTGGCCCTTTTACCAAATTTTTGTTTCTTTCGCGATCCTTTAACGAAATTAGTTTTTTTTCCGCAATTCTTTTACGAAATTTGCAAGGTTTTTTTTCACGATCCTTTGACAAAATTTGCGCTTTTTTCACTATGTTTTACAAAATTCATTTTTTTCCTGCGCTTCTTTGACGTAATTTCCTTTTTTTTCTGCGATTCTTTGATGCAATTTCCTTTTTTTTCTGCGATTCTTTGACGCAATTTCCTTTTTTCTGCGATTCTTTGACGCAATTTCCTTTTTTTCTGCGATTCTTTGACGCAATTTCCTTTTTTTCTGCGATTCTTTGACGCAATTTCCTTTTTTTCTGCGATTCTTTGACGCAATTTCCTTTTTTTCTGCGATTCTTTGACAAAAAAATTTTTCTGGCCACGATTCTTTAAAGAAATTGGCGTTTTTCCGTGGTCCGTTAACGAAATTTGAGTTTTATCTGTGATGCTTTGAAAAAATTGGGTATTTTTTCTGCAAATGATTGACAGAATTAGTTCATTTTCAGCGACCATTTGTTGCAATCTGCAATATATTTCAGTGATATTTTTGTATGTCTGAATTTTCGGACTCATGGCCAATTTTTTTTTAATTTTCGGAGCCTTAAATTTTCTGAAAATTAAGAACAGAATCACCCCTGGCAAACAATAAATAAATCGTACATAAAATTGGAGAACATTTTTAATTTTTCGGTATTTAAAAAAAAAAAAATACTAGAACAAAAACTATTTTTTCTTCTAAGAAATTTTCTGCAAAGTTCTCAATTTTGCGGATAATTTTCCGCAAAATTTTGTGCACGTGCGTCTACATTATACAACTCTGTAGATCGCACAGAGGGTTTTGTTTAATATTCCTTACAAAACACTTTATCCTTTTGCAAAATCTGTTAGTTCCACATTTTGCAACCAGGGGGCACACTATTCTACACAAACCTCTATCCGAATGAAACGCGGTTTTACAACATATCCGTAGATATATTAGTTGAGGGAATCGGGCCCATAGCAACCGAGATAGGTTGGCGCCACCTGGAAGTAAAAAATGGAACTACAATATGCAAATCTTATTGAATTTTAAAATGTGTCATGGATTTTTGGCCCAACCTGTATATGATTTTAAAACAATCGATATACACACAAGCTCAATATCATTTTCACAAAAACAATATATTTTAGAATCGTGCTTCTAATTTTTATATTAAAAGATTAATCAATTCACTTTACGCTTTAATTACTCTTTTTTTGTGGAATAGATTGTAGATGTATAATGAAAGTTTTTGTATTCAATGGCAATATTTTAATGCTGGAAGCAAAATATAACCAGTAGTAAAGTAATATATAAAGAAGTGGTTGGATTTTAATATTAAAAATAAAAGGAAATGCAGAAATAATAATTTGGTTGAAAATGATTCTGATCACAGCATAACATTTAATTTAACATTCATTAAAACTGATTATGGATATATAAACGAACCTGAAATCTCTTCTTCGATGATTTTGATTAATATTCATTCTGGCATCACTAAAACTTCTTTCTCCATCATAGTCTCTTCCATTACCATCAAAATCGTTTCTTCTCTCATCACCAAAATCTCTTCTATTATCAAATTTTTTTGTAGAGACCAACCTATAAGTATGACACAAAAACAAGTGGGTAAGTATGATCATAGATCACTAGACTTGTATAAAACTAAAAACTTTCTGCACACATAAATATTGGGTCAAAATCTTTCTGCATATTAATTTAATGTTTAATAAAATAACGTGTTATATTACTTTGATGGTATAAATTTTAAGCAGCAGTTTAAAAATAATTACTGTTTACTTAAAAAATTAATTACAGAATAATTATGGTGGCTAAAAAAAATAGTAAAGCTAAAAATCCATGATATGAAGGGGTAAATTCTTATCAGTTACTTTTGTCAATGGATTTAGAAACAGCCCAATCCTTAATATTGGGACCTCTTCTCACAAAATGCAATAATAAACATTGCTTCTGAAATAACTGAATCACATTTTGTAAGGAGAGGTCCATTCATAGGTGGTATCATTAAAGAGACCGATGAGTTTTTTTTTGCAGCCTTTGATGAAATTCACACTTTTTTCGTGGCATTTTGACGAAATTCGCGCTTCTTTCGTGATCCTTTGAGGAAATTAGTTTTTTGCCTGCGGTTCTTTGCCGAAATTTCATTATTTTCATGACAAAATTCGTGCTTTTTTCCACTATGGTTTTACGAAATTTGGTTTTTTCCTATGCTTTTTGGAGGAAATTTGCTTTTTCTGCGATTCTTTGATGATTTTCACTTTTTTTTGCGCGATCCTTTGACGATATTCACGTTTTTCTGTTGCCTTTTGAGAAAATTAATGTTTTTTCGCGATCCCTTGACGAAATGCGTACTTTTTCAGTGGCCCTTTTACCAAATTTTTGTTTCTTTCGCGATCCTTTAACGAAATTAGTTTTTTTTCTACAATTCTTTTACGAAATTTGCATGGTTTTTTTTCACGATCCTTTGACAAAATTTGCGCTTTCTTCACTGTTTTACAAAATTCATTTTTTTCCTGCGCTTCTTTGACGTAATTTCCTTTTTTTCTGCGATTCTTTGACGCAATTTCCTTTTTTTCTGCGATTCTTTGACGCAATTTCCTTTTTTTCTGCGATTCTTTGACGCAATTTCCTTTTTTTCTGCGATTCTTTGACGTAATTTCCTTTTTTTCTGCGATTCTTTGACGCAATTTCCTTTTTTTCTGCGATTCTTTGACGCAATTTCCTTTTTTTCTGCGATTCTTTGACAAAAAAATTTTTTTGGCCACGATTCTTTAAAGAAATTAGCATTTTTCCGTGGTCCCTTAACGAAATTTGAGTTTTATCTGTGATGCTTTGAAAAAATTGGGTATTTTTTCTGCAAATGATTGACAGAATTAGTTCATTTTCAGCGACCATTTGTTGCAATCTGCAATATATTTCAGTGATATTTTTGTATGTCTGAATTTTCGGACTCATGGCCAATTTTTTTTTAATTTTCGGAGCCTTAAATTTTCTGAAAATTAAGAACAGAATCACCCCTGGCAAACAATAAATAAATCGTACATAAAATTGGAGAACATTTTTAATTTTTCGGTATTTAAAAAAAAAAAAATACCAGAACAAAAACTATTTTTTCTTCTAAGAAATTTTCTGCAAAGTTCTCAATTTTGCGGATAATTTTCCGCAAAATTTTGTGCACGTGCGTCTACATTATACAACTCTGTAGATCGCACAGAGGGTTTTGTTTAATATTCCTTACAAAACAATTTATCCTTTTGCAAAATCTGTTAGTTCCACATTTTGCTACCAGGGGGCACACTCTATTCTACACAAACCTCTATCCGAATGAAACGCGGTTTTACAACATATCCGTAGATATATTAGTTGGGGGAATCGGGCCCATAGCAACCGAGATAGGTTGGCGCCACCTGGAAGTAAAAAATTGAACTACAATATGCAAATCTTATTGAATTTTAAAATGTGTCATGGATTTTTGGCCCAACCTGTATATGATTTTAAAGCAATCGATATACACACAAGCTCAATATCATTTTCACAAAAACAATATATTTTAGAATCGTGCTTCTAATTTTTATATTAAAAGATTAATTAATTCACTTTACGCTTTAATTACTCTTTTTTTGTGGAATAGATTGTAGATGTATAATGAAAGTTTTTGTATTCAATGGCAATATTTTCGTGCTGCAAGCAAAATATAACCAGTAGTAATATATAAAGAAGTGGTTGGATTTTAATATTAAAAATAAAAGGAAATGCAGAAATAATAATTTGGTTGAAAATGATTCTGATCACAGCATAACATTTAATTTAACATTCATTAAAACTGATTATGGATATATAAACGAACCTGAAATCTCTTCTTCGATGATTTTGATTAATATTCATTCTGGCATCACTAAAACTTCTTTCTCCATCATAGTCTCTTCCATTACCATCAAAATCGTTTCTTCTCTCATCACCGAAATCTCTTCTATTATCAAATTTTTTTGTAGAGACCAACCTATAAGTATGACACAAAAAACAAGTGGGTAAGTATGATCATACATCACTAGACTTGTATAAAACTAAAAACTTTCTGCACACATAAATATTGGGTCAAAATCTTTCTGCATATTAATTTAATGTTTAATAAAATAACGTGTTATATTACTTTGATGGTATGAATTTTAAGCAGCAGTTTAAAAATAATTACTGTTTACTTAAAAAATTAATTACAGAATAATTATGGTGGCTAAAAAAAATAGTAAAGCTAAAAATCCATGATATGAAGGGGTAAATTCTTATCAGTTACTTTTGTCAATGGATTTAGAAACAGCCCAATCCTTAATATTGGGACCTCTTCTCACAAAATGCAATAATAAACATTGCTTCTGAAATAACTGAATCACATTTTGTAAGGAGAGGTCCATTCATAGGTGGTATCATTAAAGAGACCGATGAGTTTTTTTTTGCAGCCTTTGATGAAATTCACACTTTTTTCGTGGCATTTTGACGAAATTCGCGCTTCTTTCGTGATCCTTTGAGGAAATTAGTTTTTTGCCTGCGGTTCTTTGCCGAAATTTGCATTATTTTCATGACAAAATTCGTGCTTTTTTCCACTATGGTTTTACGAAATTTGGTTTTTTCCTATGCTTTTTGGAGGAAATTTGCTTTTTCTGCGATTCTTTGATGATTTTCACTTTTTTTTGCGCGATCCTTTGACGATATTCACGTTTTTCTGTTGCCTTTTGAGAAAATTAATGTTTTTTCGCGATCCCTTGACGAAATGCGTACTTTTTCAGTGGCCCTTTTACCAAATTTTTGTTTCTTTCGCGATCCTTTAACGAAATTAGTTTTTTTTCCGCAATTCTTTTACGAAATTTGCAAGGTTTTTTTTCACGATCCTTTGACAAAATTTGCGCTTTTTTCACTATGTTTTACAAAATTCATTTTTTTCCTGCGCTTCTTTGACGTAATTTCCTTTTTTTTCTGCGATTCTTTGATGCAATTTCCTTTTTTTTCTGCGATTCTTTGATGCAATTTCCTTTTTTTCTGCGATTCTTTGACGCAATTTCCTTTTTTCTGCGATTCTTTGACGCAATTTCCTTTTTTTCTGCGATTCTTTGACGCAATTTCCTTTTTTTCTGCGATTCTTTGACGCAATTTCCTTTTTTTCTGCGATTCTTTGACGCAATTTCCTTTTTTTCTGCGATTCTTTGACGCAATTTCCTTTTTTTCTGCGATTCTTTGACGCAATTTCCTTTTTTTCTGCGATTCTTTGACAAAAAAATTTTTTTGGCCACGATTCTTTAAAGAAATTAGCATTTTTCCGTGGTCCCTTAACGAAATTTGAGTTTTATCTGTGATGCTTTGAAAAAATTGGGTATTTTTTCTGCAAACGATTGACAGAATTAGTTCATTTTCAGCGACCATTTGTTGCAATCTGCAATATATTTCAGTGATATTTTTTTATGTCTGAATTTTCGGACTCATGGCCAATTTTTTTTAATTTTCGGAGCCTTAAATTTTCTGAAAATTAAGAACAGAATCACCCCTGGCAAACAATAAATAAATCGTACATAAAATTGGAGAACATTTTTAATTTTTCGGTATTTAAAAAAAAAAAAATACTAGAACAAAAACTATTTTTTCTTTAAGAAATTTTCTGCAAAGTTCTCACTTTGCGGATAATTTTCCGCAAAATTTTGTGAGCGTGCGTCTACATTATACAACTCTGTAGATCGCACAGAGGGTTTTGTTTAATATTCCTTACAAAACACTTTATCCTTTTGCAAAATCTGTTAGTTCCACATTTTGCAACCAGGGGGCACACTCTATTCTACACAAACCTGTATCCGAACGAAACTCGGTTTTACAACATATCCGTAGATATATTAGTTGAGGGAATCGGGCCCATAGCAACTGAGATAGGTAGGCGCCACCTGGAAGTAAAAAATTGAACTACAATATGCAAATCTTATTGAATTTTAAAATGTGTCATGGATTTTTGGCCCAACCTGTATATGATTTTAAAGCAATCGATATACACACAAGCTCAATATCATTTTCACAAAAACAATATATTTTAGAATCGTGCTTCTAATTTTTATATTAAAAGATTAATTAATTCACTTTACGCTTTAATTACTCTTTTTTTGTGGAATAGATTGTAGATGTATAATGAAAGTTTTTGTATTCAATGGCAATATTTTAATGCTGTAAGCAAAATATAACCAGTAGTAATATATAAAGAAGTGGTTGGATTTTAATATTAAAAATAAAAGGAAATGCAGAAATAATAATTTGGTTGAAAATGATTCTGATCACAGCATAACATTTAATTTAACATTCATTAAAACTGATTATGAATATATAAACGAACCTGAAATCTCTTCTTCGATGATTTTGATTAATATTCATTCTGGCATCACTAAAACTTCTTTCTCCATCATAGTCTCTTCCATACCATCAAAATCGTTTCTTCTCTCATCACCAAAATCTCTTCTATTATCAAATTTTTTTGTAGAGACCAACCTATAAGTATGACACAAAAACAAGTGGGTAAGTATGATCATAGATCACTAGACTTGTATAAAACTAAAAACTTTCTGCACACATAAATATTGGGTCAAAATCTTTCTGCATATTAATTTAATGTTTAATAAAATAACGTGTTATATTACTTTGATGGTATGAATTTTAAGCAGCAGTTTAAAAATAATTACCGTTTACTTAAAAAATTAATTAATATTAATTACAGAATAATTATGGTGGCTAAAAAAAATAGTAAAGCTAAAAATCCATGATATGAAGGGGTAAATTCTTATCAGTTACTTTTGTCAATGCATTTAGAAACAGCCCAATCCTTAATATTGGGACCTCTTCTCACAAAATGCAATAATAAACATTGCTTCTGAAATAACTGAATCACATTTTGTAAGGAGAGGTCCATTCATAGGTGGTATCATTAAAGAAACCGATGAGTTTTTTTTTGCAGCCTTTGATGAAATTCACACTTTTTTCGTGGCATTTTGACGAAATTCGCGCTTCTTTCGTGATCCTTTGAGGAAATTAGTTTTTTGCCCGCGGTTCTTTGCCGAAATTAGCATTATTTTCATGACAAAATTCGTGTTTTTTTCCGCTATGGTTTTACGAAATTTGGTTTTTTCCTATGCTTTTTGGAGGAAATTTGCTTTTTCTGCGATTCTTTGATGATTTTCACTTTTTTTTGCACGATCCTTTGACGATATTCACGTTTTTCTGTTGCCTTTTGAGAAAATTAATGTTTTTTCGCGATCCCTTGACGAAATGTGTACTTTTTCAGTGGCCCTTTTACCAAATTTTTGTTTCTTTCGCGATCCTTTAACGAAATTAGTTTTTTTTCCACAATTCTTTTACGAAATTTGCATGGTTTTTTTTCACGATCCTTTGACAAAATTTGCGCTTTTTTCACTGTTTTACAAAATTCATTTTTTTCCTGCGCTTCTTTGACGTAATTTCCTTTTTTTCTGCGATTCTTTGACGCAATTTCCTTTTTTTCTGCGATTCTTTGACGCAATTTCCTTTTTTTCTGCGATTCTTTGACGTAATTTCCTTTTTTTCTGCGATTCTTTGACGCAATTTCCTTTTTTCTGTGATTCTTTGACGCAATTTCCTTTTTTTCTGTGATTCTTTTACGCAATTTCCTTTTTTTCTGCGATTCTTTGACGCAATTTCCTTTTTTTCTGCGATTCTTTGACGCAATTTCCTTTTTTTCTGCGATTCTTTGACGCAATTTCCTTTTTTTCTGCGATTCTTTGACAAAAAAAATTTTTTGGCCACGATTCTTTAAAGAAATTGGCGTTTTTCCGTGGTCCGTTAACGAAATTTGAGTTTTATCTGTGATGCTTTGAAAAAATTGGGTATTTTTTCTGCAAATGATTGACAGAATTAGTTCATTTTCAGCGACCATTTGTTGCAATCTGCAATATATTTCAGTGATATTTTTGTATGTCTGAATTTTCGGACTCATGGCCAATTTTTTTTAATTTTCGGAGCCTTAAATTTTCTGAAAATTAAGAACAGAATCACCCCTGGCAAACAATAAATAAATCGTACATAAAACTGGAGAACATTTTTAATTTTTCGGTATTTAAAAAAAAAAAATACTAGAACAAAAACTATTTTTTCTTCTAAGAAATTTTCTGCAAAGTTCTCAATTTTGCGGATAATTTTCCGCAAAATTTTGTGCACGTGCGTCTACATTATACAACTCTGTAGATCGCACAGAGGGTTTTGTTTAATATTCCTTACAAAACACTTTATCCTTTTGCAAAATCTGTTAGTTCCACATTTTGCAACCAGGGGGCACACTCTATTCTACACAAACCTGTATCCGAACGAAACTCGGTTTTACAACATATCCGTAGATATATTAGTTGAGGGAATCGGGCCCATAGCAACTGAGATAGGTAGGCGCCACCTGGAAGTAAAAAATTGAACTACAATATGCAAATGTTATTGAATTTTAAAATGTGTCATGGATCTTTGGCCCAACCTGTATATGATTTTAAAGCAATCAATATACACACAAGCTCAATATCATTTTCACAAAAACAATATATTTTAGAATCGTGCTTCTAATTTTTATATTAAAAGATTAATTAATTCACTTTACGCTTTAATTACTCTTTTTTTGTGGAATAGATTGTAGATGTATAATGAAAGTTTTTGTATTCAATGGCAATATTTTAATGCTGGAAGCAAAATATAACCAGTAGTAATATATAAAGAAGTGGTTGGATTTTAATATTAAAAATAAAAGGAAATGCAGAAATAATAATTTGGATGAAAATGATTCTGATCACAGCATAACATTTAATTTAACATTCATTAAAACTGATTATGGATATATAAACGAACCTGAAATCTCTTCTTCGATGATTTTGATTAATATTCATTCTGGCATCACTAAAACTTCTTTCTCCATCATAGTCTCTTCCATTACCATCAAAATCGTTTCTTCTCTCATCACCAAAATCTCTTCTATTATCAAATTTTTTTGTAGAGACCAACCTATAAGTATGACACAAAAACAAGTGGGTAAGTATGATCATAGATCACTAGACTTGTATAAAACTAAAAACTTTCTGCACACATAAATATTGGGTCAAAATCTTTCTGCATATTAATTTAATGTTTAATAAAATAACGTGTTATATTACTTTGATGGTATGAATTTTAAGCAGCAGTTTAAAAATAATTACTGTATACTTAAAAAATTAATTACAGAATAATTATGGTGGCTAAAAAAAATAGTAAAGCTAAAAATCCATGATATGAAGGGGTAAATTCTTATCAGTTACTTTTGTCAATGGATTTAGAAACAGCCCAATCCTTAATATTGGGACCTCTTCTCACAAAATGCAATAATAAACATTGCTTCTGAAATAACTGAATCACATTTTGTAAGGAGAGGTCCATTCATAGGTGGTATCATTAAAGAGACCGATGAGGTTTTTTTTGCAGCCTTTGATGAAATTCACACTTTTTTCGTGGCATTTTGACGAAATTCGCGCTTCTTTCGTGATCCTTTAACGAAATTAGTTTTTTTTCCGCAATTCTTTTACGAAATTTGCAAGGTTTTTTTTCACGATCCTTTGACAAAATTTGCGCTTTTTTCACTATGTTTTACAAAATTCATTTTTTTCCTGCGCTTCTTTGACGTAATTTCCTTTTTTTTCTGCGATTCTTTGATGCAATTTCCTTTTTTTTCTGTGATTCTTTGATGCAATTTCCTTTTTTTCTGCGATTCTTTGACGCAATTTCCTTTTTTCTGCGATTCTTTGACGCAATTTTCTTTTTTTCTGCGATTCTTTGACGCAATTTCCTTTTTTTCTGCGATTCTTTGACGCAATTTCCTTTTTCTCTGCGATTCTTTGACAAAAAAATTTTTTTGGCCACGATTCTTTAAAGAAATTAGCATTTTACCGTGGTCCCTTAACGAAATTTGAGTTTTATCTGTGATGCTTTGAAAAAATTGGGTATTTTTTCTGCAAACGATTGATAGAATTAGTTCATTTTCAGCGACCATTTGTTGCAATCTGCAATATATTTCAGTGATATTTTTTTATGTCTGAATTTTCGGACTCATGGCCAATTTTTTTTAATTTTCGGAGCCTTAAATTTTCTGAAAATTAAGAACAGAATCACCCCTGGCAAACAATAAATAAATCGTACATAAAATTGGAGAACATTTTTAATTTTTCGGTATTTAAAAAAAAAAAAATACTAGAACAAAAACTATTTTTTCTTTAAGAAATTTTCTGCAAAGTTCGCACTTTGCGGATAATTTTCCGCAAAATTTTGTGAGCGTGCGTCTACATTATACAACTCTGTAGATCGCACAGAGGGTTTTGTTTAATATTCCTTACAAAACACTTTATCCTTTTGCAAAATCTGTTAGTTCCACATTTTGCAACCAGGGGGCACACTCTATTCTACACAAACCTGTATCCGAACGAAACTCGGTTTTACAACATATCCGTAGATATATTAGTTGAGGGAATCGGGCCCATAGCAACTGAGATAGGTAGGCGCCACCTGGAAGTAAAAAATTGAACTACAATATGCAAATCTTATTGAATTTTAAAATGTGTCATGGATTTTTGGCCCAACCTGTATATGATTTTAAAGCAATCGATATACACACAAGCTCAATATCATTTTCACAAAAACAATATATTTTAGAATCGTGCTTCTAATTTTTATATTAAAAGATTAATTAATTCACTTTACGCTTTAATTACTCTTTTTTTGTGGAATAGATTGTAGATGTATAATGAAAGTTTTTGTATTCAATGGCAATATTTTAATGCTGGAAGCAAAATATAACCAGTAGTAATATATAAAGAAGTGGTTGGATTTTAATATTAAAAATAAAAGGAAATGCAGAAATAATAATTTGGTTGAAAATGATTCTGATCACAGCATAACATTTAATTTAACATTCATTAAAACTGATTATGAATATATAAACGAACCTGAAATCTCTTCTTCGATGATTTTGATTAATATTCATTCTGGCATCACTAAAACTTCTTTCTCCATCATAGTCTCTTCCATTACCATCAAAATCGTTTCTTCTCTCATCACCGAAATCTCTTCTATTATCAAATTTTTTTGTAGAGACCAACCTATAAGTATGACACAAAAACAAGTGGGTAAGTATGATCATAGATCACTAGACTTGTATAAAACTGAAAACTTTCTGCACACATAAATATTGGGTCAAAATCTTTCTGCATATTAATTTAATGTTTAATAAAATAACGTGTTATATTACTTTGATGGTATGAATTTTAAGCAGCAGTTTAAAAATAATTACTGTTTACTTAAAAAATTAATTACAGAATAATTATGGTGGCTAAAAAAAATAGTAAAGCTAAAAATCCATGATATGAAGGGGTAAATTCTTATCAGTTACTTTTGTCAATGCATTTAGAAACAGCCCAATCCTTAATATTGGGACCTCTTCTCACAAAATGCAATAATAAACATTGCTTCTGAAATAACTGAATCACATTTTGTAAGGAGAGGTCCATTCATAGGTGGTATCATTAAAGAAACCGATGAGTTTTTTTTGCAGCCTTTGATGAAATTCACACTTTTTTCGTGGCATTTTGACGAAATTCGCGCTTCTTTCGTGATCCTTTGAGGAAATTAGTTTTTTGCCCGCGGTTCTTTGCCGAAATTAGCATTATTTTCATGACAAAATTCGTGTTTTTTTCCGCTATGGTTTTACGAAATTTGGTTTTTTCCTATGCTTTTTGGAGGAAATTTGCTTTTTCTGCGATTCTTTGATGATTTTCACTTTTTTTTGCACGATCCTTTGACGATATTCACGTTTTTCTGTTGCCTTTTGAGAAAATTAATGTTTTTTCGCGATCCCTTGACGAAATGTGTACTTTTTCAGTGGCCCTTTTACCAAATTTTTGTTTCTTTCGCGATCCTTTAACGAAATTAGTTTTTTTTCCACAATTCTTTTACGAAATTTGCATGGTTTTTTTTCACGATCCTTTGACAAAATTTGCGCTTTTTTCACTGTTTTACAAAATTCATTTTTTTCCTGCGCTTCTTTGACGTAATTTCCTTTTTTTCTGAGATTCTTTGACGCAATTTCCTTTTTTTCTGCGATTCTTTGACGCAATTTCCTTTTTTTCTGCGATTCTTTGACGCAATTTCCTTTTTTTCTGCAATTCTTTGACGCAATTTCTTTTTTTTCTGCGATTCTTTGACGCAATTTCCTTTTTTTCTGCAATTCTTTGACAAAAAAATTTTTTTGGCCACGATTCTTTAAAGAAATTAGCGTTTTTCCGTGGTCCGTTAACGAAATTTGAGTTTTATCTGTGATGCTTTGAAAAAATTGGGTATTTTTTCTGCAAATGATTGACAGAATTAGTTCATTTTCAGCGACCATTTGTTGCAATCTGCAATATATTTCAGTGATATTTTTGTATGTCTGAATTTTCGGACTCATGGCCAATTTTTTTTAATTTTCGGAGCCTTAAATTTTCTGAAAATTAAGAACAGAATCACCCCTGGCAAACAATAAATAAATCGTACATAAAACTGGAGAACATTTTTAATTTTTCGGTATTTAAAAAAAAAAAATACTAGAACAAAAACTATTTTTTCTTCTAAGAAATTTTCTGCAAAGTTCTCAATTTTGCGGATAATTTTCCGCAAAATTTTGTGCACGTGCGTCTACATTATACAACTCTGTAGATCGCACAGAGGGTTTTGTTTAATATTCCTTACAAAACACTTTATCCTTTTGCAAAATCTGTTAGTTCCACATTTTGCAACCAGGGGGCACACTATTCTACACAAACCTGTATCCGAACGAAACTCGGTTTTACAACATATCCGTAGATATATTAGTTGAGGGAATCGGGCCCATAGCAACTGAGATAGGTAGGCGCCACCTGGAAGTAAAAAATTGAACTACAATATGCAAATGTTATTGAATTTTAAAATGTGTCATGGATTTTTGGCCCAACCTGTATATGATTTTAAAGCAATCGATATACACACAAGCTCAATATCATTTTCACAAAAACAATATATTTTAGAATCGTGCTTCTAATTTTTATATTAAAAGATTAATTAATTCACTTTACGCTTTAATTACTCTTTTTTTGTGGAATAGATTGTAGATGTATAATGAAAGTTTTTGTATTCAATGGCAATATTTTAATGCTGGAAGCAAAATATAACCAGTAGTAATATATAAAGAAGTGGTTGGATTTTAATATTAAAAATAAAAGGAAATGCAGAAATAATAATTTGGTTGAAAATGATTCTGATCACAGCATAACATTTAATTTAACATTCATTAAAACTGATTATGGATATATAAACCAACCTGAAATCTCTTCTTCGATGATTTTGATTACTATTCATTCTGGCATCACTAAAACTTCTTTCTCCATCATAGTCTCTTCCATTATCATCAAAATCGTTTCTTCTCTCATCACCAAAATCTCTTCTATTATCAAATTTTTTTGTAGAGACCAACCTATAAGTATGACACAAAAACAAGTGGGTAAGTATGATCATAGATCACTAGACTTGTATAAAACTAAAAACTTTCTGCACACATAAATATTGGGTCAAAATCTTTCTGCATATTAATTTAATGTTTAATAAAATAACGTGTTATATTACTTTGATGGTATGAATTTTAAGCAGCAGTTTAAAAATAATTACCGTTTACTTAAAAAATTAATTAATATTAATTACAGAATAATTATGGTGGCTAAAAAAAATAGTAAAGCTAAAAATCCATGATATGAAGGGGTAAATTCTTATCAGTTACTTTTGTCAATGCATTTAGAAACAGCCCAATCCTTAATATTGGGACCTCTTCTCACAAAATGCAATAATAAACATTGCTTCTGAAATAACTGAATCACATTTTGTAAGGAGAGGTCCATTCATAGGTGGTATCATTAAAGAAACCGATGAGTTTTTTTTTGCAGCCTTTGATGAAATTCACACTTTTTTCGTGGCATTTTGACGAAATTCGCGCTTCTTTCGTGATCCTTTGAGGAAATTAGTTTTTTGCCCGCGGTTCTTTGCCGAAATTAGCATTATTTTCATGACAAAATTCGTGTTTTTTTCCGCTATGGTTTTACGAAATTTGGTTTTTTCCTATGCTTTTTGGAGGAAATTTGCTTTTTCTGCGATTCTTTGATGATTTTCACTTTTTTTTGCACGATCCTTTGACGATATTCACGTTTTTCTGTTGCCTTTTGAGAAAATTAATGTTTTTTCGCGATCCCTTGACGAAATGTGTACTTTTTCAGTGGCCCTTTTACCAAATTTTTGTTTCTTTCATGATCCTTTAACGAAATTAGTTTTTTTTCCGCAATTCTTTTACGAAATTTGCAAGGTTTTTTTTCACGATCCTTTGACAAAATTTGCGCTTTTTTCACTATGTTTTACAAAATTCATTTTTTTCCTGCGCTTCTTTGACGTAATTTCCTTTTTCTTCTGCGATTCTTTGATGCAATTTCCTTTTTTTCTGCGATTCTTTGACGCAATTTCCTTTTTTTCTGCGATTCTTTGACGCAATTTCCTTTTTTTCTGCGATTCTTTGACGCAATTTCCTTTTTTTCTGCGATTCTTTGACGCAATTTCCTTTTTTTCTGCGATTCTTTGACGCAATTTCCTTTTTTTCTGAGATTCTTTGACAAACAAATTTTTTTGGCCACGATTCTTTAAAGAAATTGGCGTTTTTCCGTGGTCCGTTAACGAAATTTGAGTTTTATCTGTGATGCTTTGAAAAAATTGGGTATTTTTTCTGCAAATGATTGACAGAATTAGTTCATTTTCAGCGACCATTTGTTGCAATCTGCAATATATTTCAGTGATATTTTTGTATGTCTGAATTTTCGGACTCATGGCCAATTTTTTTTAATTTTCGGAGCCTTAAATTTTCTGAAAATTAAGAACAGAATCACCCCTGGCAAACAATAAATAAATCGTACATAAAACTGGAGAACATTTTTAATTTTTCGGTATTTAAAAAAAAAAAATACTAGAACAAAAACTATTTTTTCTTCTAAGAAATTTTCTGCAAAGTTCTCAATTTTGCGGATAATTTTCCGCAAAATTTTGTGCACGTGCGTCTACATTATACAACTCTGTAGATCGCACAGAGGGTTTTGTTTAATATTCCTTACAAAACACTTTATCCTTTTGCAAAATCTGTTAGTTCCACATTTTGCAACCAGGGGGCACACTATTCTACACAAACCTGTATCCGAACGAAACTCGGTTTTACAACATATCCGTAGATATATTAGTTGAGGGAATCGGGCCCATAGCAACTGAGATAGGTAGGCGCCACCTGGAAGTAAAAAATTGAACTACAATATGCAAATGTTATTGAATTTTAAAATGTGTCATGGATTTTTGGCCCAACCTGTATATGATTTTAAAGCAATCGATATACACACAAGCTCAATATCATTTTCACAAAAACAATATATTTTAGAATCGTGCTTCTAATTTTTATATTAAAAGATTAATTAATTCACTTTACGCTTTAATTACTCTTTTTTTGTGGAATAGATTGTAGATGTATAATGAAAGTTTTTGTATTCAATGGCAATATTTTAATGCTGGAAGCAAAATATAACCAGTAGTAATATATAAAGAAGTGGTTGGATTTTAATATTAAAAATAAAAGGAAATGCAGAAATAATAATTTGGTTGAAAATGATTCTGATCACAGCATAACATTTAATTTAACATTCATTAAAACTGATTATGGATATATAAACCAACCTGAAATCTCTTCTTCGATGATTTTGATTACTATTCATTCTGGCATCACTAAAACTTCTTTCTCCATCATAGTCTCTTCCATTATCATCAAAATCGTTTCTTCTCTCATCACCAAAATCTCTTCTATTATCAAATTTTTTTGTAGAGACCAACCTATAAGTATGACACAAAAACAAGTGGGTAAGTATGATCATAGATCACTAGACTTGTATAAAACTAAAAACTTTCTGCACACATAAATATTGGGTCAAAATCTTTCTGCATATTAATTTAATGTTTAATAAAATAACGTGTTATATTACTTTGATGGTATGAATTTTAAGCAGCAGTTTAAAAATAATTACTGTTTACTTAAAAAATTAATTACAGAATAATTATGGTGGCTAAAAAAAATAGTAAAGCTAAAAATCCATGATATGAAGGGGTAAATTCTTATCAGTTACTTTTGTCAATGGATTTAGAAACAGCCCAATCCTTAATATTGGGACCTCTTCTCACAAAATGCAATAATAAACATTGCTTCTGAAATAACTGAATCACATTTTGTAAGGAGAGGTCCATTCATAGGTGGTATCATTAAAGAGACCGATGAGTTTTTTTTTGCAGCCTTTGATGAAATTCACACTTTTTTCGTGGCATTTTGACGAAATTCGCGCTTCTTTCGTGATCCTTTGAGGAAATTAGTTTTTTGCCTGCGGTTCTTTGCCGAAATTTGCATTATTTTCATGACAAAATTCGTGCTTTTTTCCACTATGGTTTTACGAAATTTGGTTTTTTCCTATGCTTTTTGGAGGAAATTTGCTTTTTCTGCGATTCTTTGATGATTTTCACTTTTTTTTGCGCGATCCTTTGACGATATTCACGTTTTTCTGTTGCCTTTTGAGAAAATTAATGTTTTTTCGCGATCCCTTGACGAAATGCGTACTTTTTCAGTGGCCCTTTTACCAAATTTTTGTTTCTTTCGCGATCCTTTAACGAAATTAGTTTTTTTTCCGCAATTCTTTTACGAAATTTGCAAGGTTTTTTTTCACGATCCTTTGACAAAATTTGCGCTTTTTTCACTATGTTTTACAAAATTCATTTTTTTCCTGCGCTCCTTTGACGTAATTTCCTTTTTTTTCTGCGATTCTTTGATGCAATTTCCTTTTTTTTCTGCGATTCTTTGATGCAATTTCCTTTTTTTCTGCGATTCTTTGACGCAATTTCCTTTTTTCTGCGATTCTTTGACGCAATTTCCTTTTTTTCTGCGATTCTTTGACGCAATTTCCTTTTTTCTGCGATTCTTTGACGCAATTTCCTTTTTTTCTGCGATTCTTTGACGCAATTTCCTTTTTTTCTGCGATTCTTTGACGCAATTTCCTTTTTTTCTGCGATTCTTTGACAAAAAAAATTTTTTGGCCACGATTCTTTAAAGAAATTGGCGTTTTTCCGTGGTCCGTTAACGAAATTTGAGTTTTATCTGTGATGCTTTGAAAAAATTGGGTATTTTTTCTGCAAATGATTGACAGAATTAGTTCATTTTCAGCGACCATTTGTTGCAATCTGCAATATATTTCAGTGATATTTTTGTATGTCTGAATTTTCGGACTCATGGCCAATTTTTTTTAATTTTCGGAGCCTTAAATTTTCTGAAAATTAAGAACAGAATCACCCCTGGCAAACAATAAATAAATCGTACATAAAACTGGAGAACATTTTTAATTTTTCGGTATTTAAAAAAAAAAAATACTAGAACAAAAACTATTTTTTCTTCTAAGAAATTTTCTGCAAAGTTCTCAATTTTGCGGATAATTTTCCGCAAAATTTTGTGCACGTGCGTCTACATTATACAACTCTGTAGATCGCACAGAGGGTTTTGTTTAATATTCCTTACAAAACACTTTATCCTTTTGCAAAATCTGTTAGTTCCACATTTTGCAACCAGGGGGCACACTATTCTACACAAACCTCTATCCGAACGAAACTCGGTTTTACAACATATCCGTAGATATATTAGTTGAGGGAATCGGGCCCATAGCAACCGAGATAGGTAGGCGCCACCTGGAAGTAAAAAATGGAACTACAATATGCAAATCTTATTGAATTTTCAAATGTGTCATGGATTTTTGGCCCAACCTGTATATGATTTTAAAGCAATCGATATACACACAAGCTCAATATCATTTTCACAAAAACAATATATTTTAGAATCGTGCTTCTAATTTTTATATTAAAAGATTAATTAATTCACTTTACGCTTTAATTACTCTTTTTTTGTGGAATAGATTGTAGATGTATAATGAAAGTTTTTGTATTCAATGGCAATATTTTAATGCTGGAAGCAAAATATAACCAGTAGTAATATATAAAGAAGTGGTTGGATTTTAATATTAAAAATAAAAGGAAATGCAGAAATAATAATTTGGTTGAAAATGATTCTGATCACAGCATAACATTTAATTTAACATTCATTAAAACTGATTATGGATATATAAACGAACCTGAAATCTCTTCTTCGATGATTTTCATTAATATTCATCCTGGCATCACTAAAACTTCTTTCTCCATCATAGTCTCTTCCATTACCATCAAAATCGTTTCTTCTCTCATCACCAAAATCTCTTCTATTATCAAATTTTTTTGTAGAGACCAACCTATAAGTATGACACAAAAACAAGTGGGTAAGTATGATCATAGATCACTAGACTTGTATAAAACTAAAAACTTTCTGCACACATAAATATTGGGTCAAAATCTTTCTGCATATTAATTTAATGTTTAATAAAATAACGTGTTATATTACTTTGATGGTATGAATTTTAAGCAGCAGTTTAAAAATAATTACCGTTTACTTAAAAAATTAATTAATAATAATTACAGAATAATTATGGTGGCTAAAAAAAATAGTAAAGCTAAAAATCCATGATATGAAGGGGTAAATTCTTATCAGTTACTTTTGTCAATGCATTTAGAAACAGCCCAATCCTTAATATTGGGACCTCTTCTCACAAAATGCAATAATAAACATTGCTTCTGAAATAACTGAATCACATTTTGTAAGGAGAGGTCCATTCATAGGTGGTATCATTAAAGAGACCGATGAGTTTTTTTTTGCAGCCTTTGATGAAATTCACACTTTTTTCGTGGCATTTTGACGAAATTCGCGCTTCTTTCGTGATCCTTTGAGGAAATTAGTTTTTTGCCCGCGGTTCTTTGCCGAAATTAGCATTATTTTCATGACAAAATTCGTGTTTTTTTCCGCTATGGTTTTACGAAATTTGGCTTTTTCCTATGCTTTTTGGAGGAAATTTGCTTTTTCTGCGATTCTTTGATGATTTTCACTTTTTTTTGCGCGATCCTTTGACGATATTCACGTTTTTCTGTTGCCTTTTGAGAAAATTAATGTTTTTTCGCGATCCTTTGACGAAATGCGTACTTTTTCAGTGGCCCTTTTACCAAATTTTTGTTTCTTTCGCGATCCTTTAACGAAATTAGTTTTTTTTCCGCAATTCTTTTACGAAATTTGCAAGGTTTTTTTTCACGATTCTTTGACAAAATTTGCGCTTTTTTCACTATGTTTTACAAAATTCATTTTTTTCCTGCGCTTCTTTGACGTAATTTCCTTTTTTTTCTGCGATTCTTTGACGCAATTTCCTTTTTTTCTGCGATTCTTTGACGCAATTTCCTTTTTTTCTGCGATTCTTTGACGCAATTTCCTTTTTTTCTGCGATTCTTTGACGCAATTTCCTTTTTTCTGCGATTCTTTGACGCAATTTCCTTTTTTCTGCGATTCTTTGACGCAATTTCCTTTTTTCTGCGATTCTTTGATGCAATTTCCTTTTTTCTGCGATTCTTTGACAAAAAAATTTTTTTGGCCACGATTCTTTAAAGAAATTAGCGTTTTTCCGTGATCTGTTAACGAAATTTGAGTTTTATCTGTGATGCTTTGAAAAAATTGGGTATTTTTTCTGCAAACGATTGACAGAATTAGTTCATTTTCAGCGACCATTTGTTGCAATCTGCAATATATTTCAGTGATATTTTTTTATGTCTGAATTTTTGGACTCATGGTCAATTTTTTTTAATTTTCGGAGCCTTAAATTTTCTGAAAATTAAGAACAGAATCACCCCTGGCAAACAATAAATAAATCGTACATAAAATTGGAGAACATTTTTAATTTTTCGGTATTTAAAAAAAAAAAATACTAGAACAAAAACTATTTTTTCTTCTAAGAAATTTTCTGCAAAGTTCTCAATTTTGCGGATAATTTTCCGCAAAATTTTGTGCGCGTGCGTCTACATTATACAACTCTGTAGATCGCACAGAGGGTTTTGTTTAATATTCCTTACAAAACACTTTATCCTTTTGCAAAATCTGTTAGTTCCACATTTTGCAACCAGGGGGCACACTATTCTACACAAACCTGTATCCGAACGAAACTCGGTTTTACAACATATCCGTAGATATATTAGTTGAGGGAATCGGGCCCATAGAAACCGAGATAGGTAGGCGCCACCTGGAAGTAAAAAATGGAACTACAATATGCAAATCTTATTGAATTTTAAAATGTGTCATGGATTTTTGGCCCAACCTGTATATGATTTTAAAACAATCGATATACACACAAGCTCAATATCATTTTCACAAAAACAATATATTTTAGAATCGTGCTTCTAATTTTTATATTAAAAGATTAATCAATTCACTTTACGCTTTAATTACTCTTTTTTTGTGGAATAGATTGTAGATGTATAATGAAAGTTTTTGTATTCAATGGCAATATTTTAATGCTGGAAGCAAAATATAACCAGTAGTAAAGTAATATATAAAGAAGTGGTTGGATTTTAATATTAAAAATAAAAGGAAATGCAGAAATAATAATTTGGTTGAAAATGATTCTGATCACAGCATAACATTTAATTTAACATTCATTAAAACTGATTATGGATATATAAACGAATCTGAAATCTCTTCTTCGATGATTTTCATTAATATTCATCCTGGCATCACTAAAACTTCTTTCTCCATCATAGTCTCTTCCATTACCATCAAAATCGTTTCTTCTCTCATCACCAAAATCTCTTCTATTATCAAATTTTTTTGTAGAGACGAACCTATAAGTATGACACAAAAACAAGTGGGTAAGTATGATCATAGATCACTAGACTTGTATAAAACTAAAAACTTTCTGCACACATAAATATTGGGTCAAAATCTTTCTGCATATTAATTTAATGTTTAATAAAATAACGTGTTATATTACTTTGATGGTATGAATTTTAAGCAGCAGTTTAAAAATAATTACCGTTTACTTAAAAAATTAATTAATATTAATTACAGAATAATTATGGTGGCTAAAAAAAATAGTAAAGCTAAAAATCCATGATATGAAGGGGTAAATTCTTATCAGTTACTTTTGTCAATGCATTTAGAAACAGCCCAATCCTTAATATTGGGACCTCTTCTCACAAAATGCAATAATAAACATTGCTTCTGAAATAACTGAATCACATTTTGTAAGGAGAGGTCCATTCATAGGTGGTATCATTAAAGAGACTGATGAGTTTTTTTTTCACGAAATTTGCAGTTTTCTTGCGCGATCTTTTGACCAAATTAGTGATTTTTTTTTTCTGCGAACAATTCATAGTTTTTTCCCCTCCTGGCAACCATGTCAAGATTCACGATATTGTTTTATGTCTGAAAGTTTTTTTATGATGACCTACTTTTACAAGTTTTCAGAACTGAATGTCTAATTTTTTGCAAAATTCAGAACAGAATTCAGAACCCTGCTTTTTTTTAATAAATCATTAGAATAAGCTTGTGCCATGGTCAAATTTATGTCTAATACAAATTTCACATGATATTTTTTTACACTGATTTACACTTCACACTCTGGCAGCACTCCAGAGAGGAAAAAGGATAAACCATTTATTTTTTATTTGTAAAGTTTATATATGTTTCACTGAAAGAGCTATAGGTCATTCCACTTGAATTCAACGAATGGGTGTTGCAGCATAGTCACGGATTTTTTTTTAAATTTTTTTTGTAGACATAGTAGTGAAATCCTCAAATCTGAAATTTAAAACGAATTTGCGCAATATTCACCGAGATATACCCTTTTAAAAAGCAGAAAAACCAACGTTTAAAATGCACAAATCTGGCATATGAATTAATGTATGAGCATCAATATATAAATAATTCAATTTAGAAATACCAAACAGAAGTTAATTACACTAAAAACACATACATATTAAAATAACAGTAAATTTTCATTTCAATACTTTTTATTTCATATAAAATGATAATATGTATAATTCTCAAAAAAATATACATAATGGAAAATATTTAGAAGGAAAAAGAGCCATAAAACATTTTTTTGAAATATGGCAGAAATACTAGCTGTAAATCAGTTGAATTCAAATAAAAGATTAAAAATTAATATTAAGGAGTTGATTGAGTTGACATTAGTTACTCAGTTCACTGCCAATTTCAATTTAAATGAACAAATCTTGACAAAATGAGTACACAAATCTTGTGTGATACAAATGTACAACAAAAACATCAAATATGTATAAAAGTAAGACTTGGATAAAACTTATATGAAACATATTTACATAAAATAAGAACAGGATACTTACATGGATATTACTTTATAATATATTGTTGAAAGGAACTTGATAATATGTTATTATTAAAGCATTTAAAGCATTAAACGATTTAAAGCATTAAACGTTGGTTTTTCTGCTTTTTAATATTGTTGCACAAAGGCTTTATTTGCTATTTTTATATACCCTTTTAAAAAATGGTCATTTTTACCAAATGGCGGCCATCTTGGATGCTATCCCAATGTCTATAAATGTCCATAACTTGACAACTAATGATTCAAATTTTATATTTCTGGTACCAATTTAAAACTATTTATATAAAGAATGCATATATGATATTGAAACAATGGTAAATTTTTATTTTAATACTGTTTATTACATTTAAACAGAAAATATCACCCTCAAAAATTGGCTTACTGTAATGGGCCATAAAAAAAATGGCCCATCATAAATTTTTTTCAAACTTGCTAAAAAACATTGCTCCATATGTATACTTTAAACAGAAAAAAAATTGGAGGTAAAGTTTTTCATTAAAGAAAAATAGCTTTTTACACATAGGATGTCATTTACCTAACAGTGACTATCTTAAAACACGTAAGTATCTTTGGTTTAACAAATAATGGTTAAAAATATTTTTTTCTGGCATATGAATTAATTTATGAGCATCAATATATAAATAATTCAATTTAGAAATACCAAACAGCAGTTAATTACACTAAAAACACATACATATTAAAATAACAGTAAATTTTCATTTCAATACTTTTTATTTCATATAAAATGATAATATGTATAATTCTCAAAAAAATATACATAATGGAAAATATTTAGAAGGAAAAAGAGCCATAAAACATTTTTTTGAAATATGGCAGAAATACTAGCTGTAAATCAGTTGAATTCAAATAAAAGATTAAAAATTAATATTAAGGAGTTGATTGAGTTGACAGTAGTTATTCAGTTCACTGCCAATTTCAATTTAAATGAACAAATCTTGACAAAATGAGTACACAAATCTTGTGTGATACAAATGTACAACAAAAACATCAAATATGTATAAAAGTAAGACTTAGATAAAACTTATATGAAACATATTTACATAAAATAAGAACAGGATACTTACATGGATATAACTTTAACTTTATAATATATTGTTGAAAGGAACTTGATAATATGTTGTTGAAAATTACCAAGGATTTAATCTGTCTTGAAGTTTAAGAATAAGAGTTGAATTGCTGTATGCTCCTCTGGAGCAACAGTATATGTTCTTCCTGTAGCAGTCATTGGGGTAGACACTACTTTCATTATATGCTCATATGGAATCCAACAAACATCTGAAGATTTTGGCCATGAATATGATGAACTAGGACCATGAGGATGCATGAACATAATTTTATAGTCATTGAATTCCTTGCAGTAGTCTAAAATCTTACCAATCCACCAATTAACACCATATACACATGCAACATATTGTTCACTTTTAAATGTTTGTGGGTTTCACTAAATCTCACAGTAGCAATAAAATTTGTTGAGGAGACTGATACCCTGGAAACCAGTATTTGGCCTTTATTTATTGGCACAAAGCTGTGATTAACACTTGTTCCTACGATTGTATCTGCCTTTGCATACCTATCTGCTAACTGATTATTGGCAATTTCAATTTCAGATTTTGTTATAAAAAAACTTTCAATTCCTTTAACATATTCTTTTGCAAATGTATACAGATCAAATGCATTTAAGATACCATCTTTGAATGGACGCTGAAGACTTGCTTTGGTGGCCATGCGTTTTATGGTGCCGCCTATTCCATCACAAGCTCCTTTTCCGTGGCAAGAGGCAAAAAAATGCCATTCAGCTTTAACACCATGGTCTTCTTCATGATGGCAGAGATTAATAAAATTTTTATAATTTTTGTATTGGGCTGATGATCCACCACTAAAATATTTTATGTATTTAATCTGTGGAATTTGTGAAATTAAATAATTGACAATTACTTTTTGAAAAGCCCAAAATGTAGTAGTGTCATGAACTAAATGCTCGCTTATTGCACACATAGGAATAGATTTCACAGTATCAGTGATACTGTCCCTTATATAAGCAAGAAAGGGGTGAACTGTAACCTGTTCTTTTTGCCAATGGATATTTTGAATAGCATCTTGCACAATGCAAGTATAGCTTTCAGAAAAATCAGCTGAAATAATAGCAGTTTCTGTATTCAATTCATCCTTTGTTTTCTTGAAATATAAACTTTGTGATTTTGCAAAAAAGTGGTGTGAACATAAAAGCAAGGAGTTTTGTAATTAAATCATCAACAAATTCATCAACAGGCATAATCACTTTTTTTAATTCTGCTCCATCAGTCTTTACCCACTGTTTATAAATAATATCATTACTCATTTCCAATTCATCTAAACCCATTAAATCTTTCTTTAAAATTTCAGGAGATGGACATTTATCACACCTGTGCAACATGCATTCTTCAGATTCAATGCAACAAACAAGTTTTTTTAACAGTGATATGTAGTCATTGATATGAATAGCATGAAGCATAAGTTTAATATTTTGATGGTATACACACACACAGACAGACAGAATGAATACCTTTGCTTCCAGCAGTAACACATTCTCTTGGACGTAGTGAGCAAAACTTAGACAATCCAATTTTTAAGTCATGTTGTTCTTTAAATGCAATATATAAGTCCTTTAAATTGCGCAAAATCAATCTCTTTTGTTTTAATATTCTGCCGTTTTCAGTTGGAACAGATATGAAATCTTTTTTACCAGGACACATGCGGCTGTTATCATCATAATAAAAATTAACTTTTTCTATAACGTCTGGACTCAGTTTAACACTTTTTCTTCCACTAGGCATCGATAACATCCCTTCTGTTGTTTTAAACTTCCTTGCCTTTTTTACAAGATACTGTGTAGTATTAAAATAAGTCACTGTTTGCTGTATTGTCCATGAATCTGGAACTAGTGTTAGAATTTGAACTTTTTCTTTAAAACATGCATTTGTAAACTTCTCCAATAATTTATCCATCATAGATGTGCAGTCAGGACAAGTTGTGTCTTTACTATTTTGAGGCTTATTTATGGTTTCAACACCTAATACTGTAGCTGCTTTAGTTGTAACACACTTAGTTATTTTTGAAACTTTCTTTTGCATATAATTAAGTTTTCTCTTTGAGGTACGCCTACTTACCTTTATTGGCGATAACTCTAACAATTCACAACTTTTGTTTAATTGTTCTATTACTACTGTGGGTTCATTAAAATCTGAATCAGAGGGGCTTTCTGTTCCTGAGGTGGTTATCCTGTCAACAATAGGCATTTTTTTTTCATATTTACTGATGAATAACAGGAAACACACAATTTTTTTCCTGGAATGAGGATATCTGGATTTGTTTTAGACATATCTAATGATATTGTTTTTAGTGATTTTGCTCTGATGCTATTTGGATGTTTATTAAATGGATCACAACACTGTCTCTGTCTTAAAATATACCATTTTAGATATTTATCCTTGTGAACCTTGCATATACTATTTCCATGGACAAAGTATTTTTCATCTGGGATTACATAACGCAATCTTTTTTTTTAATAACTGCAAATCACGTGAAGGCAATTGAAGAACAGGAATCAGATCAGTACTCAATGAAACACCAAGTTTCTTGCATACAAAACACTCCATGTCCACTGTAGAATCTTAAGCACAAAATAACTATTCTATGCCAGTGCATACTACATTGAAAACATCAACAGAAATGATGTTTAAAAGGGAGTCAAATTTTTTTGTACATTATGATGTACTATTTCATCATACTTTAATTACAACCAATTAGAAAACAGATGACAATACAGCAGCAATCTTTTCCCAAAATTGCATCAGCATACAACATGATGCAATAATTCATAAATTATGTCAAATATTTTTTTTATTTAAAATTTTATATATAATGCAGTTTATAATAAGCTTACCCACAAAAGGTTTCAAAAATTTTCAACAAAAGATTTGTTGGATACATTATGATAAAATTGCATAAACATATAACATGATGCAATATTACATCAGGATAGAAGATGATGCATTATTACATCATGTTTTGAAATCAAATAAGGAAAATAGATTATGCAAGATTAGCATTCATTTCATGAATTCTGTCATTCTTAGTATGTAAATTTATTGAAATAGAAAATACATAAACAGACATATTTATATCTGAATATTTAATGCAACTTGAATGATGTAAATACATGCATACAGCAGAATTTTTCTATAAAGTCACATACAAATGTAAAACTTTTTAAGTGAGCAATTTTTAAAGTAAGAAATAGAAATTTAGGTATAAAAATTGAATTTCTTGCATGGAAAACGTTTTGAATAGATTCCACATATACACATGCAGTAAAATCTCATTTATATATATTGCATTTAAAGGTTTTTCACAATTATACATTATATTCTTTATTTATTTTCTTATTTTCTTCAGTGTTAAATTTTTTCAATTATACATTTTTAGCAATGACTTTTTTTTTTGGGGGGGGGAGGGGGGGGGAGCAATTGGAAGGTGGTCCTACAAAAAACTTATGAGATTATATTTCATTATAGTTTTACATTAATTCAGGGATTAAAAAATATTTAGTTTTGGCCATTATTTCTTAAATCAGGGATATTTACATGTTTTAAGATAGTCACTGCTTAGTAAGTGACATCCTATGTGTAGAAAGCTATTTTTTTTAAACGAAAAATTTTACCTCTCCAATTTTTTTTCTATTTAAAGTACACATATGGAGCAATGTTTTTAGCAAGTTTGAAAATAAATTAAGATGGGTCATTTTTTTTATGGCCCATTACAGTAAGTCATTTTTTGAGGGTGATATTTTCAGTTTGAATGTAATAAACAGTATTAAAATAAAAAAATTACTATTGTTTTAATATCATATATGCATTCTTTATACAAATAGCTTTAAATTGGTACCAGAAATATAAAATTTGAGTCAATTGTCAAGTTATGGACATTTATAGACATAGGGATAGCATCCAAGATGGCCGCCATTTGGTAAAAATGATCAATTTTCAAAAGGCTATATCTCAGTCAATATTGCACAAATTATCTTAAAATTTTAGATTTGATGGTTTCACTACTACATCTGTCTGTAATAAAAATTTTAAAAAAAAATCTGCGACTATGGTGCAACAACTTTTCTTTAAATTGGTTGATTTCACATGCAATGACCCCTATACAGAAGTTAGAAATGGATAGCACAAGTACAATACAAATTTATTTTACGTTAAAACTTCCCTGGTGGGAAATAGGGTGATTATTTTTTTTTAAAGCTTTATAACAGCTATACCTTTGTTAAATATTAACAGTAAAGATTCAACACAATTTATTTTTGAATTCATAGAGTTCCTAAGTGGGAAATAGGCTAACTAAATTTAAGCTAAATTGATTTTTTATGTTTTTATTATAGAATTTTTATGTTCAGATTAGAAGTTTTTGTCCAAATACGACAACCTGCATTACTGCATTGGTGAAACATTTTGGATTAATCATTGGTAAATTGCATCAGAAACTGGGATGCAATACCACTAAAATGAAATCCTGATGGCAATTCTGTTAATTTTGCAATCAGTTCACCTGAATGCAGTAGTTATTAAAAAACTCGACATATTAAACAAAAGCATAATTTGCAGAACAAATTTAAAAAAAATTATTTCCTACATTGTTTAAGCCCAAGAAAGGATGGATAATAAGATATTTCATTCAGTTAGTTCAACATTTAATGTTAAATACTTGTAACAAATAAGTCACACCAATTAAACATTAACCCTCTAAGTGTTTGGGGCGTATAATTCCTTAAGTCAAAACATGTCCGAAGAATGCATTGGGCGTAAAATGCCGTATGTCAGAAAAGATTCGAAAAGCGCGTGGAACGTATTATTCCAAGTCCTTTATTTGTCCCCAAAAGTGATTTCGGCATAAAATCCCGTGTCCGCGTCCCCCTCTGCCTAATGATCCTTATTGACAAGTTGATGGATTGTTTGTTGGCGGCGGTAAAGTGCGCAAGCTTTGAGCCTTTGTACGTTCAACCCCCTTTTACACTGGAATTTTTCCATACAAATTACCTTTACTACCTATACAAATTTAAGTTGTGGAAAGCGGAAGAAAATGTTTTTTTTTTCTTTTCATTCACGTGCTGAATCTATACTTAATATTGCAAATATTAAAATGTAAATATTGCATGTTTCTGCTATAAATTATATTGAGAAGATTCCTTACTACTACTTACAGAAAAGCTTCATTATTACAACTTAAAATAAGAGTTTTTTTATTTATTTCTTTTCTTCCTTTCTTTCTTTTTATTTCTTTTCTTCCTTTCTTTCTTTTTATTGCTTTTTGCTGTTATATTTAATGAGGAAAAGCAGGTTAATAAAAGCAATATACATCTGTAAGATGTAGAATAAAATTGAGATTTTATTTATATGTATGCAATAAAAAATAATGAAATTACATCCAAAAAAATAAGAGAGTTAAATCAAAGAAACAAAGATCAATTGACAAATTGTTTTCGTGGGAACGTAAAGCGATTTCAACATTTTATATTGTTTTAAATTAATATTACTTATCTATATGAAAATCCCCCTTTTTATAATAGAAAGTTAATTCTTTTTAAATAAAGTTAATTAAAATTGTTTTGGTCACAAGAAACTTATTAGATTTAATTTTTAAAGAAAGTTTTGTTATTTAAATGTAATTTACCATAAAGTAAGTTATAAAATAAAACAAAGAAATTTGTTTCACGAAAATTGCAATTGCTTGTCGCTGTTTACTTTTCATAAATTTGCTAAGAATTCACACAATTTTACAGTGGCTTTTTTTTTTCTTTGGAAAGAGCCTTATTCTACCTCAATAAATAATTAATTTAAAGCAGAATAATTTTATTATTTTTTTTAACAATTAGCCGCTATATGTTTAAACTGAAAGCAACACTGATTTTTTTTAATATAGGTCTATACAAACTGTCAAATTAATTTCTTTTTTTCTCTTTTTGGATCGCGCGCGTGTGTGTGTGTGTGTGGGGGGGGGGGGGGGGGGAAGCAGTTATGATATTTTAGACTAGTATAGCATTATCGTGTTTCTTACAGTTTCTACGATTATTGTCAAAAATAGCGTTTTATTTCACAAATTCTTTATTTTACTCAATGGCACAAGCAAGAGGGAGGGGGGTGGGGGGAGATTTACTGGCCTTGTTTTTGCTGAAATTTCAATATTTTATTTTAATTTTATTTTGTATATACTATATATTTTTTTATATATTTGTACAGCTTAGCTATATTAAGTTCGCCATTTTTGGGGGAAAATTAATTCTTTTGAAATAAAATTAAATTTGAAACTCTAGAATTTTTAGTTTTCGAAATCAGGCATCTTTGCTTTAACATTCTATTGAAGGCTCAATTTACGGTTTATCAACAGCCTAAACTATTTAAAGGAAACTCCTCCTCCTGCCCCACCCTGGGTTGCTTTTTTTTTTTTTTTTTTTTTTTTTGAAACTCTATTTGTATGTAAATATTTCAGTCATCATAAATATCGTTAATCCATGTTCTATATATCAGAGGCTTAAAAATATAAAAAATGCCATACAGTAAAATATTCAAAGACGGAATTCCATTTAAAAAAAAAAAATGTCCGTTATAGACAACTCCCCTTCATAGTAGGTACATCGACAGTTATAAATGTGTTACATTCTTTTCTCCCGTACAATTATATTCATTTGGCATGAAACAACACATTTTGCCATTTAACCCTTTCTGGCACGGAGTAATTTTCTTTATAAAATGATGAAATGTTGGATTGACATCAGAATTTACATGCGAATTTATTAGAAAATAAAAACTTGCTAATTTTCCAGTACAGTGAAAAGGAAAATTTTAATTAAATATTGTTGTTGCCAGTACTTTTAAAATTAGGTGTCCTTTTTTGGGAACACTGCCCGCTAAAGGGTTAAGACATGTTTCCATCATAGACAAATTCCTTTCTACAGGTTTTACTATATTTTATTTTTTTCCTTAGAAATTTACTATTCTTTATAAAGAATAAACTTTAAATTTTAATTGTAGCATAATGACGATTTAAAAATATATACACTATTTGCAGAAATTGTTTGGGCTGGTTAAATTTTAATGATTTTCATACGGGCTGGATGGAGACCGAGTCCGAAAATTTCGGCCGGCTCAGACGTCTAGGAAGAATGAAGTCTAGTCCCGGTTCGATATGGAAAAATAAAGTTAGGCATGGCCCGAGCCTTCAGAAAAAAGCAAAGGTTGGGCAGAATCAGATTGTCTTGAATGAAAATTGGCCCAAGCCCTTTCGGTGCACATCTATAGCATGCAGTCCCTGAATTCTCCGATGCGGTCCTTGTAGGCACACACATCTCCTGTAAAGTGATGAATCCTTGAAACTGGCTCTAGATAGCACACAAAAGTACTTTATAATATTGGAATTAATTGTTATACTTACAGAAAATCCTGGATTTTCAGTTCTTATGGTGGTTCTCAAATGCCCCGTTCAATAATGTGGAAATTTGTGACACATTTTTTTGTTAATTTTTAAATGCAAAAGCCTGACTATTGAAATGAATTTTCCATTTTTTGATAAATTACCTATCCAGTTATAAGCAATTCACGTCACGATTGAATTTTCTATTTTCTTTCACTGTCACGTCAGAAATTCAGTTGAAAACGCCGACTTTGACAGAATTTTCTAAAAGATTATCGTCCTTTATAAAAAAAAATGGAAAACGTGTCTCGATTGCATAGTATCTGTATCATACGTTTCCGAGCATACGGAATGAAATAAAGAATATGCCATAAATTAGCCAGTTTGGATTTGAGAATAGCCTTAAAAGTTTATTACTCATATTTTAGGATCAACCGAAACAGGTTTTTAAGGCCAAAACTGATTTTCGGTAATCTTCCAATTTTCGGCCAAAAACAAAAACGAAAATATCCAAAAAGTTTTTTTAAGTAATTTATACATACATAAACATACATAATTACTAATTAATCATACTTGTAATTATACGTGTAACCCAAGTTGTCTCTCTGTGCCTCTACTAATTTCTCTGTGCCTTTTCTAATTATATGAATTTCATCTAGTTCAAAAATGTTTTAGGTATAAATACCCTGATTTTCTTTTATAATGATTTTTGTAATGGATCATCTGTTATACTAGAACTTTCTCAAGGAATATTTGAAACACTTCTGCTCTTTCAAACTAGAAATTTTCTATTACTGTTAAGTCGACAGCCTTTAATGTGTACTTGAACAGTGTCTTCAAAATTTAGTCCTATATGCATTACTTGCTTTATAATTTGCACTCACGTTTTGAGTGAGTCATGAGTGAAAATTATAAACAGTGAAGATCATAGCAATAAATAAAGAGTATCTCTTTTTATCTGATACATCTCAAATCAATGAGTAATGTTCAAAATTTCCGAAGGAAGAAACGAGATTTTTGGAATACAGATAGTGCCGGCCGAATTTTTGGCAGCATTTTCACCGAAAACGAATTCTTTGCAGAACTCAGATTTTAGGTCGAAAACGAAACCGAATTTTCGGTCGATCTCTACTCATATTACTATGCCTACTAAATTGAAATGCACTGATACAACTACTGATTTCGCAGATTTCCCAACCTCCAAAAGCTCAAAATCTCCCATTTTGAGGGAATTTATTTTTTTTCAGCATTCTGAGAAAATTTGAGATGTACCTTACCGAGAAGAATGCATCTTTATGTTCCATCCGTAAAAAAATATAATTTTACAATATATATAAAGGATTCGAAGGGGCCCAAAAAACAAAGTGTGCCTAAGGAGTCCAAAATTATAAATAATCCGTCAAAAAATATTAGCAATAAAACAAAAATGAAAAATCATGCATTAGGCATAGATGATAAAACACTTTTCGACAGTAACAGAATATTAATAATTTTTTGTCATTTAATGAAATCGATCATAATCTCTCTTGTAATCAAATTATTTTATGCATCTTTGTAAATGAAGTTAAACTTTACGCACTCATTGTTCTATAGAAAATATGTCGCAATGCACCTTAGTGAATTTTTTTTTTTACTTTCATCATGTTTGAAGTATCAAAACATCATTAAAATATATCACAAATTATTTTTTCCCATAGCTCATAAATAATTCTTCCCCACTGTTTGTAAAGGAACTGTAAATGTTATTCATCCCATACTCCTGAGAAACCATCTTTTAGTCTACCTCAGTGATCCATATTAATTTCATTATGTTTGAAGTACTGTTACATAATTGAAATGCATCAGAAACGATTTTTCCACCTAGACCATAATATTTTTGTGTGTCCCTTAAACAAGCTATAAATGCTACACATTTCATTTTAATTACTGAACATTTTATAGTAAACATCCACAACAAAGAAAAATTGCATGGCAGTCCGAGTCTATTTATAAGAGTTAGAGCGAAGACAGAAATACGACAGACAGACAGGCTGGCAAACCGAATTTATAAACATTTTTCAACTATGTTGGAAAGTGCCAAAAATTCAGACACTGTTGTTTCTTATATTGTTTCCCTATATTCTGCACAGAATAATTATTTTTAAGATCTAATTCGAGAAGTGGTATGATTTATTAACACTTTCCAACATAGTTGAAAAGTGTTTATGAAATCGATTTGTCTGTTTGTCCCTGCTCTAACTTTTGTAAATATACTGAAATTTCCATGAAATTTTTATGGGTGATTGATGTTTAGTATAGAATGATCGGTACATAAAACGAAGTATTTAACATTTATAGTTTGCTTTCAGAGACACTTAAAAGAATTCCATCAAGTCATAAACACTTTTCAACTATGTTAGGAAATGTTAAAAACTGAAAACAAATCACTTTTTTATCACAGCAACATGATTTGCTTCATTTTATGGATAATTATGTATATATATGGGGCTGTACATTATATAACTTTATCAACATTTTTGTAATTTTAAACACCTTTCCTCTCTTAGATATCATACGTTATCATCCACCGACCCCCCCCCCCCCACACACACACACACACTTAGTAATTTCGTTATCAATGTCTAAAAATTCATTTGATTTTTGAATTTTTTCTCTTTTGTTTACAGTGATACATAGATATTATATATTTATTATTTGCATACTTTTTGAATTAAATAATCTATCACTTATTGTATATGGTGAAATATTTTTATAACAAATAATACTTAAAAGAAACAGTTACTATTTTAAAGTAGTGAATAATAGATTATTGTTACATAATGCATTCAACAGTAATAACGTCTTCTTGCACTTGTCCTCAAACAGAGAGGGGGGAGAGACAAAACTTTTTATCAACAAAAGAGGTGGACAACATTCTTTCTCTTTTCTTTACAGGTAAACTCACAACAAGTATAATTTCAAATTTACTTTGCGCCTGGTTTCTCGAATACAGGATTATATATACATAAGCATATATAACAGAAGAATAGAAATACCAAATGTTGTAGCATTCCATATTTTCGAATCAAATAATTTTATAATCATTTATAGATTTTAATAACTTCGTATTTTCATAAAAATAGATAAAAGAATATTTTGAAGTAAAGAATACGTTACAAATAAAAATAGGGAGTTTTTGTTAGATCAAATATGATAACGATATCAAAAGAGAAATTGCCCCTCCCCTCCTTCTAGTGATATCTTACGATATCATGTACCAAATCCCCTCCTCCCCCTAAAGTGATAACGTTAAATATGCACAACCCCTATATAGTTTAAAATGTAAAGAGATAATCAAAGATATATCCATACATTTCTAAAATTAATCTAATAAATCTGGCGGTGTTTTATATATTTATTTATTATGGCAATGTTTTAATTTTCTTATGGAATATTAAGCGGAAACAAATGCTGCACTATTTACATTGTTTTAAGTGCAATCTTATTAATTTTCTATAATCGGGTTAATTTAATTGGATGTATGCTTCAAAATCATGCTTAAAAATTACTTTAAAAATTATATACAGTACAGAACCATTTATCCAGAATGCTTGGGGTCAGATGTATTCCGGATAACTGGTTTTTCCGGTTAACTGGTTGTGCATTAAAGCAGCATCCATTTGATAACTTTTGTGGAATATGTGTGGTTGTGACATTATTTCTGATTTTAAATTACTAGATTACTTGGATTAAAAATCAATGCAAGAAAGATCAAAAGTTAACCAGAGTTTAAAAGAAGGTAATTTATGGGAATCCCTCAGGAACAAAAATTCTCCTGTTTCTTCTGAATAAAAACTAAAACATCTAAAATACAACTAAATATGTTTTCATTTCAAATACTAGATGTTGTCATCAAATTATACAATTGTTTCAAGCAAAGCCTATGTCAAACTGGCAGTGTATGACACCTTTTTCTGCAAAGATTCTGAAATCAGTTTATCAGAAATATCATTCCGGATAACTGGTTTTCCGGTTAACTGGTTTCCGGATAAATGGTTCCATACTGTAGTATATATTTTTTTCAATGTAGATTGAGATACAATTTTAAAAAATTTCATCTATAAGTTTTTTTTTTTTTCGATGGTGTAAAATCTGGAATTGTACGATGTTTAAAAGATAATAATTTTGCGATAGAAACTTGACAGGCTATTATCATTATCGATATGATGTCAGTATTATTCACGCACATGTCTTTGTTTTATAATATAAGTAGATTTATCTTAAAATATACAGATTATTCGTATAGATTGAAATATATCTCATTTGTGTAGGTAAACGAAGAATTGCCAAGAAGAAAAATACAATAAATGAAACATGTATTTTTATTGTCACAATGAAGTAAACAATAAACAAGAAAAAAAACTAAGACCTCCCAGTAGAATAGTCAGGATAAAGGGAAAAGGGTTTGGGATTACTGACGACCTCATACTGAATTAAAGAAATGACTTGGGCCTATTAGGCTCTTTAATAGCAACATAAATACATTCTTTCAAAAAAGGGTAGGATGTGTCCCCTAAAAGACAGCACCTGACATGGACACATATATTTTTACAGACCAATTTCAGTGATAATAAAAGTTACTTTTGTATTTTTTTACTAACACACAAAAGTCACATACAGACACATATCTTATTCTAATTTTCTTATTATTGAGACATAAAGATTTTGAACTTTAAAAAGTTTTGTATTCAAACAAACTTTAGTAGTATTATGTTCTTTTACTCATTTTAACTTATCTTGTCACAATTGTCATTTTTATAGAATAGCATGGAAAATGTCTAACTAGCCCAAAAAATGGCATTGAATTGCCCTCCAAGAGTCATCAAATTTTCTAATCTGCTCAAAGCCCCTATGCATTTAAGTGTGCTATTTTGTGATTTTGTTTCATGTTGCTAGCCACCCAAAGTGTCAAAACCTTGGGAGATCCTTCTTTTTGAAATATTATATAAGGATGACCCTTTGAAATTTTTTAAAGCACGGAAGGTTTTTGAAAGAAAAATTAGATGTGTTGAGGTCTTTGCCCTTTGATTTATGTTGCTACAAATCACACTGGACAACGGTTTTTGCATTTTATGTATTTTGCTATTACGGTAGAGTTTTAATCCTTAAATTTCCTTTTTTTTTGCGTCAGGGAATTTGTTGAAATCGTGTCAAAGTTTAACTTAATCGATCATTGTTGCTCGATATCCTAAAAGTTGATTACTTAAATTGTGGTAGTAATTTAAAGTTTAATATATTTTTTTTTTTTTTTTTAAGAACTTAGTCATGTTTTGTTACTTAAGGGAACTGGGAAATTTTAAACATGCTAATAGCTAATGATAAATAAACTATAAGTATTAACAATTTCAGATTAGTGGTTATTATATTTCAATACAATAAAAAATAGATTGCTAATATAACATGTAAGGTTACGAATCTAATATAATATTAACATTTCTATTTAGTGTATTTTTAATTAAAAACATAAAAACAAATAGCCTGAATATAATCATTTTGTAACAAATGTACATTTAAAAGTCATTTAAATGACTATCTTAATTTGCATTTTTTTGTAATTAAGTTGTCAATTTCGCCAAGCTTTAGAATAACACACGCGCGTTCTTAAAGCCGATATTGCTCCAGATCTGGTAGCCCTGCTACTATGAATTTAACATGAGATTTTAGAAGTATTTAAAAATATTAATCAAATACAATTTAAATTATGACATTAGTTCCTGAATTATCCATATATTTTCATTTAAATGCAGGTTATCTGAATAGCAATGAACTTAATGAGGGGAAAACCCACGAAATGATTTATTTATTTCTAAAATTTCATGGTTTTAGTAAGGAGGATTTTTAAAAACTATTCAAAATGCAAGGTTTTTTTTTTCTTTTTTTTGTATTACACAATTTAGAGAAAATTTGATATGTACATATTTACAACCGAGAATAATTATTTTTGGAAATTTGGTAAATATATTTGAGAAAATTTCTCCTTGCAACAGAATTTTTGTAAAAATAAATAAATAAATAAATAAATAAATAAGGAATTTTCTAAGTGTTTTGAAATAAAAATATGACAAATATTTCTTTTTTTTCAAATTGTGGCTATGATTTGCTACATGTTTTAAAGAAAAACCCTATTTTTTAGAAATTAAAAAAGTAACAGAGCTATTAAAAGAAATTAGATTTTTAAAACTCGCATAATAACTCTGACAACAAATTATGCGGAATCACCTTTAGCTGATACTAATATAATATGTTATACTATAGGGCAGAGTGTATATATATGTATTGGATATAATCGATATTACATTTCAATAACGTACCTGAATCTGGTTAATTTAAAATGCATATACTTTTAGAATAGGACAAAATTAAAAACAAAAATATATTTACTTAAATATGTATTTATATATCTATTCTAAAGCTTAGGAAATAATTTTTTGTAACATTGTAGGAAGGAAGGCGTTGAATAAATTCGAACTTCTGGTCCTCTCTTTGGCTTGACGAATACTGATTCCAGTTAGAAAGAAGAACTTAATTTTTAAACACACATTTTCTTTAAAACAGAATGCTATCCAGACAGTTCTGAACGAGTTGTGCAATGCTCGTTATTGCAAATATTAGTAAGTATGCACATTTCATGAAATAAATTTATATAGAGCATAATTAGATATTAATCCTTTAGAGTTTATTGGATTGTATTAAAATCTAGTATGGCACATAAAATTCGAAGGATAAATACTATAGCGAAGATGGTGTAATATTAAAGTTGATTTGAAGTTTTGAAAGAACGCATTTTCAATAACAATTTAATTATTAAAACCGCTAGTGCAGAGAAGGAGGTAGGTTTAGGGATATTAATATCGCTTTTAGAACGCTCTAAAACTATTAAGATATATACAAAACCCGTTATATTAACATGATTAACAGATTTTTGAAGACTTCATAAGGGCTGTACTTATATAACAGTATCAACTTTTTGATAATTTTGGACCCCCTCCCCGGCAATGATATCGTTATCAATGTCTAAAAATTCTTTTGATTTTTGGAGTGATATACAAGTATGGTTACATTTATTTTTCTCATACTTTATTGATTCACATTGAAGTCAATAAAATATCATTTTACATATGAAATAACTTTATATCAAATTAAATAACACTTAAAAAAATAGTTACTATTTAAAAGAATTTAATAATAGCTTTTTTCGCATAATGCGTTCAACAATAATAATGTCTTCTTGCACTTGACCTCGCACGGTGTGTGTGTGTGGGGGGGGGGGGGGGGAGGGGGGGGGCAAACAGTACTTCTTATCAACGAAGCAGACGGACAAAATTCTTTCTCTTTTACTTACTATTAAACACAAAATATAATTTCAAACGTACTTCGCATGCGGTTTCTCTAACAGCGGATTATATATGCATACATATATTACAGAAGAATAGGAATGCCAAACGTTGGGGTATTCCATATTTTGGAATTAAATAATTTTATAATCATTTAAAGATTTTAATAATAACTTTGTATTCTCATAAATATAGATAACAGACTAAAAAAAGATATCATATAATTTTGATGTAATGACCAAGTTACAAATAAAAAATGTAAATTCTGGTTGGGTAAAAAATGATATCGATATCAAAAGACAAATCCCCCTCCCCCTAGCGATATCTTACGATATCATGTGCCAGACGTCCCCCCCCCTCCCCTCCCCTCTCCTCTAAAATGATACTTTATATATGCACAGCCCTATATTAGGAGCCCCTCCATCAATTGAAAATTGAATGAAAGACAATAACAGCAAATTAAATTACTGCTTTTATTTTTTCCACCTCCTTTCTATTAACTTTAAATGAAGATTATAGAAGATAAAGTCATCGAGCATCTAAATGTTAAATTTACATTGATTGCTTAAGTTTTTATTGCACCCGTTTTCAGTTCCCATGTATTTACTGTAAAAACTGCTTCATATGCATGTAAAAGCAATGATTTTTTAGTGTTATTATTTTAGGAGTAGTGATGATTCAAAAGATCCCAGCTGCGCCGTTGCAAGAAACAACAACAAACAATATATCTGTTTGCACGTTCTGTGTTAAAATCTGTAGTTAGCGGTGGGTGAATAAGAAATGCGTCGTATCCCATAGATAAGGAGACGTCATCATTAAACTCGTTAACTTCAAATGTGAAACCTCAAAAAAGCAGAACGTAATGAAGAATTTATCGAGTCATTTCGTAGTAGTTTAATACTTTTTTGAAAAAGAAAATGGGACGTTGCTTTAAAAAATCCATAGTTTGGGAATTTTTTAATAAAAACTATGAAAACGATAAAGTTATATCAGTGCAATGCATGAAATGTAATGCAATTTTAAGGTATTTTGGAAATACAACAAATTTGAAGGATCATCTAAAAAGGAAACATCCTGTTCAATTATCAGAGGTTGAAGTGCAACAGAATCCCACAAAAAATACTGATAGTGATGAATTATTGAATTCGGGAGTATGTAAACAAAATACAAGTACTTCAAAAATCAGCAAACACACAATTGCAACAGAAAACGTTTCTGCTTTTCCTGCAAAAAAATTTAAGCAAATGCGTTTGTATGGCGCAGCCCAAAAATCGGGACCTTCTAGAGAAGAATGCCATGAATTTGAAAAAGATTTAGTGTACATGATTGCCGCTGATTGCCAACCTCTTTCTATAGTAGAAAATCGCGGTTTTATTTTTTTTTATGAAAAAATATGTGCCTCATTTCAAGATCCCATCTCGTAAATTAATCTCAGAGCATGTATTACATGAAGTATATCAGTCATTAAGTTCTGAACTTAAAAACATGCTTAATTTCATCGAACATTTATCCATAACTACTGACATGTGGTCATCTGATAGCAATAGATCTTTTTTAACTGTCACTGCGCATTTTATTTCTGATTTTAAAATGCATTCTCCAGTTTTATCTACGGAAGAAATTGAAAGTGATCATTCAGCTGTAAGCATTTCACAAGCGACAACATCTTAAATAAATGGCAAATCAATGAGAAAGTTTTTACGGTTGTAACAGATAATGCTGCTAACATGAAGAAAGCTGTAACTCTTGAAACTGCACTCTGAGCGTGCACTCTTGAAATATACTAAAAACACAGATTTTTTTTTTTTTACTATAGTATAGCCCAAAATTTAATTTAATAATATTTAAAATATCATAACTCAGTAAGCTTGAACATACATGAAAGCATTTTTTTTTCTTTTTTTGCTTATTAGAGGTGCACGGAGTAAAAAAATCTAACTATAACTTACACCTATAAAAGTTGAACCGTGCAAAAATTTTAATTTTGTATTTTAATACGTATGCAGCAAATTGTAAAACCATATCTAAATTTATACTTGAAATTGAATGAGTTCTTGATTTGAATATTTTTTTTAATTGGATGTATGTTTCTGCCATCAGAGGTTTGAGAGATAATCACTATAACCTCTGATTTGAATCAGCTAGTATCACAGTATAGTACCACAGATACAGAGTTCTAAATATAGTAAAAATGCATTATACACCATCAAAACGGTTTACAATATCAAGCCGTTTATCGCTCAAATCATTCGACCCAAACAAGACAAGTACGAGGAGATTCATTGGACAGGGTAAGGTTTTCAAAATGAGCCGTAAGTGTTTGGGCCGAATTGTAACCGGTTTTAGGGTTGCATTTTTGGCTTGTAGCAAAAGCAGCACATTTCATCAACATTAGTCTTAGTGCTCTGACCCTAGTATACTAGAGTCCTGCATCGGGACGAGCAACCCGATGTTACCCACACTCGACTACACGGGTCGGGTCAGAAGGTCAAGCTATTTCCTCTTTTTCACTGAGAGGCTACTTCATTCAAGCGAAAAGACAAGACCCGCTTGCTAATACTAATCCTATGGAAGAAATTTATAAAGATATCTCGTTTGCATTTCAATATTTTTTATTTTTATTTATTTTTTTTTTTTGCATTGTATAGCTGAGATCGATCTGTACAAAGGATATTTTTTTACTTTTTCGATTTTGTTTAAAGGTATTTTTTAATGAGGACACTTTTATTTTCGAAACTGGTTTCGAAAGCGAAAGCATCCTTATAGAAAAAATCTGCAATCAAAATCGAAAAAGTAAAAAAACGGCCTTTGTACAGATTGACCTCAGCTATTCAATGCAAAGAAAATCCTTTAAAAATGTTGAAATTCAAATGAGATATCTTTATAAATTTCTTCCATGGGATTAGAATTAGTGAGCCGACTGAAGTAACCCCTTAAGCCTAAATCACGAGCAAATAATTGCGATAGCAGAATTATCGAGAAAGCCCTATCACTACTATGAAATTTTCGGCCAAAATAATAGCTAAGTTTTCCAACAACTGTTTTTAGCTTCTCTCGTTACAATCGATTGTAAAACATCTCGATTGTAGATTCTAGGAATTAATCGATGGCTGTATCGATTGTGATTTTTTACGATGTCGATTTTTCTCGATTGTCGAATTCTCGAGAATCGCCCATCACTACTTTCTTTTATCATGCTTTTAGCCTACTAAAGATAATCTGTGATATTTATTGTCTATTTTCATAGAGACCAACATTGTAAACAGTCTATCAGAATTAAACTAGTTAAATTTGAGGATTTTTGGACACTTCAGGAGTAAAATATTCACATTATAAATTTAAAAGCAACGTTAAAAACTACGGAGTATGCAAACTTTGAGCAGACTAGTTTCGGTAGCTTTTAGCATACTGTCCTCAGTGCAATTGTTAGTATTTGAATCCCAATGAAAAAGGCGTGAGTAAGTTAGATAAAATTGGGACTTACCCGTTCTTCAGGATACTTATCTATTTCGGTGTAAATCCACATTTTGTGTAATCCAATATAATGGTTTCCCAATGTAATGTGTTAGTTGTCATATTTTTAATCAACCACTCTTCATAACCTCCTTTGACAAAAAAATTGTAGACTATTATATCAAATGAATAAGCAGTGGTAACACTTTAAGCTATTTAATTCACATTGTTTAAATTGTGAAAAAGAGAGAGCATTTTTCATCCCTCTTCTCTGGAATAACTACATTTTCAGAATGAAAAAATATTTACATTATAAGATAATAAATCAGTAATAATAATTGTAATAGCCATATCATAGTAATAATAATAAATCAGTTTAATGTCTATGAGTCACTCAACAAGTCATTATCTTTATCAAGGTTTTCAAGGTTAAATACATTTTTCGCATTTGAAAAGATTTATGGCTGAGTTGAAGTGACGCATTATTTATGCAACTGAGGAAATTATCTTTATCACGGCTAATTAGCTTGATTTATATCCATCACAAAGAATAACAGAAACTTGCTCAATTATATAGAGAGAAGTTCATTAGTCAATGGGGAAACAGGAAAATTGGCCCCATCGGCTAATGAACTTCTCAGTTGAATCCGCTTCTCTTCTATATAATTGAACAAGTTTCTGTTATTCTTTGCATTGAGGACGGTACGCTAAAGGGTTACCGAAACTAGTCTGCTCAAAGTTTGCATATTCTAGTGTTTTTAACATTGCTTTTAAAGTTATATCATTCTGCGTCAAGTAGCATCTTAATAATTAAAATATTCATGTTTCAGGAGTCGCACACAATTTTTTTCAAGCTATATTATATAATATATATTTTTTTAAACTTCTCTGAATCCTCACCCCCCTTACAGCTTTTCCATTTATCCATACAAACATAATTTATATAAAAGGTTATTTAATTTATTTTTAATGTATTATTAATTTTTTTTGTAATAAACTCATAAAAATGAAAAAAAAAAAAATCCTACTGAGCAAAAAATCTGATCAACATAATTGAGTGAAATCATATGATAATATTTTTCCTTACACCCAATTGGCTAATATGACAAATTCATGATTTTTTGCTGCAAATGACCAACAAAATTCACAATTTTTTGCTGTGACTGAAGAAATTCCAGTTTTTTGCGGCATGAATGACGATTCACATTATCTGTAGCAAGTAATTTACTAAATTCCTGATTTTTATGGATGGCTGATTGTAAAGATGAAAATAAGCACATGCCAGTCACCACTCGGCAATTGAACTTGAAAAACTGGCGATTAAAAATGTGGAAAGAACCGGCAAAATAGAAGATTTTCTGAAAGGGGTTATGGGAAAAAAAACTATGAATTTCATCCAAAAATCGCAGGAAAAAAATGCACATTTCGTCAAAGCATTGTGGAAAATAAAACCCAAATTTTGTCACTAGATCGCAGAAAATACGCAAATTTTGTTAAAGAACTGTGGATAAAACACTAAATTTTGTCAAAAGATTGCAAAAAATGCACATTTTGTCAAAGGATCAAGGAAAAAAACCCACACAAATATTGTCAAAGGATGGTGGAAAAACCCAAATTTAAAATACCCCTAATTTCTTCAAAGGTATAGGTGTAAATTAGCGGTCGCCACTCGCAATGTGGCGATTAAAAAATCGGCCATCGATCGCCACTATAGTCGCCACTCGCCAAATGGCGATTAAAAAATCTGTTATCGATCACCAACTGAAATACAACTTTTTTCATGAAAATATGCATCTCTACTTTGATTACATCTAATTAGCAAATTGGTTAATTTTTTTTTCCTACCAGATGCCAGCAGATTTCAATGATTTAGCTGCATTTTCAATATTTCGTTTTTTCGCCAAGTGCTTGCTCTTCAGTTGGATTATTTTTTTTACAGTTTTATTCTGCAAAATATATTCATCAGCTTTGATTCCACATGCGTTTCAAATAATTTATTCCTTTTCTTTCACCGCCTTTTCCCTTTCTTTCACATTTAAAATGCAAGTGCATTTTAACCCTTTCGGGTTTGGAGTACTGTTAATAGTACATGTCTTTTCATCGAGTATTGTTTTGTCTTAATTACTTTTGCTACTATCTACATATAGTAATGATAGTATATGGCTATCTATGCCTTTCTTATTATGATTTCATTTATGTTTGGACATTTAGTAATAACAATAAAAGTTTGCTTAATTCTCTTTGCACCGTTGGCAATTCCTTTATTTTATAAATATATGTCACTCTTTAAATTTAAAATAGTATAGGTTACTTTTCTGAACAAATCATGTGTGATAAAACAAAAAGCATTATAAAGTTGTAATATCTGTGGAACTCTGTTGTAATGATATTTTCCAAACGTCTCCAAAAACTTCCTTCCTATTATCATTCATATAAATATGAATTGAATAGTACACAAAACAACTTCATTCGTTAGAATTCAGACAATGAGATAATCTTTAAACTTCAGTAAATCTATTCTGATAATTACAATTAGCATTATTAAACTAAAAGTAATTTTACTATCAAAACTGAAGAAAAAAAATCCGACATGAAAGGGTTAAGGACACTGCAATATCTTCAATATGTTAGATCAGTTAGATTATTTTTCTTCAAGAGATACTGTTTAATCCTGCGAAATACAGCAGGGTTCGTTGATTTAAATCAGCTTGATTTTAATCATGATTTAAATCAACTGATTTAAAAAAAATTCATTGATTTAAATCAACTTTTTAAAAAATACTTCAAACGTAGGTCAAGATGTTTGTAAAACATTTGTTTAGTCAAAAATACATTGTAAATTTAAGAAATGACTAAGAACTCAAAATGTATGCTTTTTTAATTTATTTAAATCAAATATTACACTTTAAATTTTAAAAATCTTAAATTAAAAGTAGAGAATATTACCTGAAAAATGTTAAAAGATTAGTCATATATTCACCTATTAGAAAGTAAATTTTATTTTTTTCCTTTAATACAGAAACAGACTTTCTGTATTTAAGGTGACTGTGTAGTTTGAGGATATGAAAACTTCAGATTCAATATAAGTCATTGAAACTTAAATATAGGTCATTCAAAATTACTTTTACTGATATTTATATAGGTATCTCATTATGTCCTCAAGCATATGTAAATAACAAATTGTTCAATTTTCAATGTAATTTATTTATGGAAATATTTCAAGGTAGAAATAGTCTGAATGTTTATACATATATATTTAATATAATTTCAATTTTAATTATTTATAAATTTAAAATAACTAAAATTTTTAAAGTCTTTAATCACAAAAAAATTTGTTTAAAAAATAATTTAAATATAAATTAATGTAAAAATTATTGTATTTCAAACTTATTTTTATTTTATTTTTTTTTAACTGAAAAGTAAATCACAAATGATGCTTTAAAATAAAATAACATTTAAAATTACATTACAATACACTTTTAATCTTAAAATTTTTGTAGTAATCAAAGACATTATCCTAGTAGAGAAAAAACTGCATGGATATGTTATTTCAGAGTGCTTTTTCTTATAGTGTTTTAACTGGCCTAATTACATGCTTACATTATCTTTTATATTTCCAGATTTTAATAAAGAAATTTGATTAAAAAAAAAGTTTTAGCTTTTAGTAATGAAGTATACATGTGATTTTTTGTTTTATTAAATGGGTAAGTTAAGGTAATATAGAAGATATTTTATATAATGTAGAATATTTTTTAAATTACAGTTAATGTAAGTGCTGATAAAACACAAGTGTTTTTGTTTCAAATTAACCAAGTGAATGTTTTTTTATAAATAAAGTTTTTTTTTTAATTATTATTAATTTTAGCGATTTTGTGAAGGGTAATTTACTTTAAAATGTGTAGCTTTAAAATTATATTTTGAATTTTTAAAAAAATTAAAAAAATCTGATTTAAATAAAAAAAATCTGATTTAAATCAAATAAATCAGATTTTTTTTATTTAAAAAAAAATAAATAAATAAAAAAAATCACAAACCCCGAAATACACTCACCAGCTTAGACTTCAACTGTATGTAATGTGTGTAGCATGTTAATAACACATTTATTAAATAAAATCAAAATAATGTTTTATTTGATTTTCTTTTTTTAATTGAATACACCGGAATTAGTTATTTTTTATATAAAGAAAGTAAAATGAATTTGATTGATAATGCTGTTTATGAACATATAAAAATTATCCAAAAATAAATTCTAAAACAATATGATAGCAGATTTTGTGGTTTTAAAGCAATTTTCTTGAATTTCGACTGCTTCCCTATTCTTATTGTGAATAGTTGTCTGGTATAAAACTCTGATTTACAGAAAAATATGTATATATACAACGATTATAGTTTATCTAGATGTCAAGAAAGTTTGAAACATTATAGTGGCCACTAATGAAACTGAGTCTACCGGCCACTGGCTACTAACTCAATTTCCCAGTTTTCACCTATATTCAAAGGATTGCAGAAAAAGCAAATATTATCAATAGATTGCAGAAAAATGCAAATTTCGTTATAGGATCTCAGAAAAACCTGAATTTTGTTAAAGGATCGCTAAAAAACCCGAATTTTGTAAAAGAATCGCAGGAAAAATGTGAATTTCATTAAAGAAAAAAAAAAAATGCAAATTTTGTCCAAACGATCGTGAAAAAATAAAAAAAATAAAACGCACAATTGGTCAAAGGACCATGGAAAAAGGGGCTAATTTCATCAAAGGATTGTAGAAAAAACACAATTTCGTCAAAAGATCGCGGAAAAAGTGTGAATTCTGTTAAAGGATCTCAGAAAAAACGCAAATAGCATCAATAGATTGTGGGGAAAACACTAACTTTGTCAAACAGACATGTAAAAAAACACATAATTAGCAAGCCCTGCCTCCCCCTCTACTGTAACGCTTCAGAAAGTTTGCTGTGAATTTATTAATTTTTTTATTTTTGAATCACACCTGCTAATCAGTGGATAAACATACCTATTTTATTATTGACAGATCTTAATACTAGACAAAAATTTTTTTTTTTAAAAAGGGGGTACTTAAGTCATTAGCTACACAAGTACCTAAGCATAGTGGGACTTTCGTAGTTAGCTACATAAGCATGCTGTGTATAACTTTGCTGTTAACTTATTTTAAAATAGATTGGAAAGTAGTATCTCAAGTTTATTCAAAACAATATGAATTAAAATATTTTTAATTAGTAAATAAATTACTTGTTTACGGTAAACTCATTTTGTAATTAAATTTTCAGTGACAAAAATGTACTTACTGGGCTAATAAAGAAATTATTCTCACTAGCCAGTAACTGGCTACTAAAAAATCAATTTACCAGTCAGTGGCTACTAAGCAAAATTCCTTATTTTCATCTTTAGCTGATTGCCGAATTTCAGGTCCGTACCCCCCCCCCTGAAACTGATTAATGAAACTCATGATCTTTTACTGTGGAAGATTGCCGAAATTCGTATTTTTTTTGTAGTGAATGAAAAATGTGATTGTTTGCAACGGCTGACTGACAAAAATTTGAAACTTTTTTCAATGACCAACTGATGAAATTCATGCTTTTCTCCCCATGAGCAAACGCTGAAACTTGCAATTTCACCAACAACTGATCAACAAATTTTGTGATGTACAGTAGAGTCTCAAAAATCTACACAGCTTGGAACCAGAAGCTGTGCGGATTTTAGTTTTATAGATTCTGAATTAAATGTTTTATTTTTCTACAACTTACCTGTATCCATTTACAAGGAGAGCATGGAATAATTCAATTTAAGCAAATCAAAATATGAATCCTTTTTATTTACCTGTACATTATTTTTTATTACAAATTTTAAACATTTCTTGTATAGTCCATTGCTTGAGAACTTTCATTTAATCTTCATGAAGTTTCTTTTGAATTCTGTAAACAGACATTTCCTGTTGGTCTGTCTACACAACTCTGCTACTCAAAGAACTTCAAAAAAATTTCACCAAAAACCAAAACTTCAAACTTTATTTTTTTCTCACAGTTACTGCCAGACTCGGTTCCACTGTCTTCAGGTGGGTTATTCAAGGAATAATTTCTTCATCTGCAACGTGATTTACCAAGACTTCCAACTTCATTATTCATACATTCAACAATTTCTTCTTTAAAAGCTCTTGTGAACCCGGGTTTAAATTTTTTGCATAATTCAACAGTTCAGATGCTTTAGCTTATGTCAAATAATAGTCAATATATGTCAAATAGCTTAATGTCAACAGAAAACCTGAAAAATCTGTATCTTTATCCTCATTTTCGATAAAGAGCCAGACCATATTTTATGACATGCATTAATTAAAGACTTGCATAAAATATAAAATAAATTAATTTTCTACTTTCTATAGAAGACGATACATAGTTTCAGTACTAAAACTTTCCTGGGCTTGTTTACATTTCTCATCAATTTCTATTGTTTTACATTTCGCTGTATGTAAGTTTCTGTGAAATAAAAGCACTTTATTTATATATCCTGTGTCATTACTATTTTCCCACAAATTTACGTTAAAAATAACTTTATTTTCATTCACTGGTATTTGGAATAAAGATTATCTTCCTATCTTCAAATTTCACTGTTTATGTTTTGAAATGCATGCAGATTTCAGAAGATTGCAGATTTTTGAGACTACTGTATTTCAATGATAGATTGACAAAATCAGTGATTTTATGCTGCAGAAATTAGAGATTTTTTTTCTGCAGATTTTCGACCTTATTACCTTACTGCTGTATTTTATAATACATTTCTGGAGAAACTTAAGAATTTCCAGGGTTGCTAAAATTAAAAACAGCCATGCTAGTGTCTTTCATTAAGGCCCTACTTCAGTAACACTCCGAGATAGAGCGGATAATGTTATTTCAATGGGAGAAATTTATAACTACTATTTTTTTGCATTTTGCTCGAATTTGATATTTTTAGTAGCTTTCAAAAGCTGTACTCTTAAACTATGCAGGCCACTTTAAAATTTTATTTATTTTTTTAAATTTTAAGGCATTCTAGATGTTTTATTTTTGGTTGATAAAGATTCGCCTTTAGTACTTTATCGCGAAAAATCTGTTGGACATTAAGATTTGGTAAAGTGGCATGCATAGTTTAATAATGAAGCTTTCCGAAAATGCTTTTTATTTTGATTTAAAAAAAATTTAAATCTGTGCTACATTTATAAAAAGTTGAAACACTTTCATTTTAAACAGACGAAAGTGCTCCAAGATCCGCCTCTACAAGGTTAACGCCTTAATAAAGGGGGGTTTCAGACGACACCTGTTTAATCAGCGGGGAATCTCTAAACGAGAAAGTCTTCCTATAGTGTGAAATATTGCCTGTGGCTATTTTCTGCACTGGAAGCAACTTCAGGTGTCTGATAAAAACAATTTTATTTTCGTGCGCAAAGAACGAAGTTTTATTAAAAATGCGCTCCTGAAATGTCCTAAATAGATGTTGATTTCAGACGGTTTGTTTTTCTAGGCATCTAATCTAATAGTAAAGATAAAGATAAGCATTATTGATTTGGAATAAAAACAGATTTATCATTGTTATTAGTTTTCTTTCCTACTTTTGAATTTGAATTTCCGAAAGATTTTTTAATTACATACATCATCAAAATGAAGAAGTTGCTTATTCTCAAAAGATACTAGAAATATCTTTTTGTCATCTGCACTCAACAGGAAGGGGGGGGGGGGGTAGGTGAGAGATAGAGAGAACGAAAGAAAATAACAATAGTTACTAGTGTCATTAAAAATTAATAGATATATGCGGCGAATAAATACATTTGTATTTAAATTGTCTATAATACCTTTTTTCTATCATTTATTAGGTAATTCTTACTGAATTAGTTTAAATGTTTTTCATAAAAATTAAACATTTGTGCTATACAGCAAACTGAAAGATAACTATTGTACAATTCATTATTAAATAGGATTACACTAATTTAAAACTTAGAAATGTGTTTCTCAAACTTTAAAGAAAGATTTCTTTTCACTGTTTTAATGAAATTTTCGGCTAATTTTCAATAGTTTAGCAAATACATTCCATTGCGGCGAAATCCTCATACACAAATGATATATTTCTACTTAGTGTACATGTTGTTTTTCTTTTCTTTTCTCCCTTCTGAAAAGCAATCGAATAATTTTTAAGGTTATTCTAAACATTTTGATAAAATAATAAGCATATTTTGTTGCAATTCTAATCAGCAGTGAGTAATGCTAAGAGGCTACTTCAGTCGCGCGAACACACCCGCTCGCTGATGCTAATCCTATGGAAGAAATTTATAACGATATCTCGGTTCCATTTCAATATTTTTAAATGATTTTTATTACATTGGATAGCTGAGATCGATCTGTACAAAGGACGTTTTTTACATTTTTGATCTTGATTGTGGAATTTTTTTATGGGGTGGCTATTTTAGTCAAGCGAAAAGACGTTCGCTAACGCTAATCCTGTATAGGAAATTTATAGAGATATCTTGGTTGCATTTCAATATTTTAAAATGATTTTTATTGCATTGGAGAGATGAGATCAATCTGTACAAAGGCCGTTTTTTTACATTTTCGATCTTGATTGCTGTATATTTTATGGGGAGGCTATATTAGTCAAGCGAAAAGAACCGTTCGCTAATACTAATCCTATAGATGAAATTTATAAAGATATCTTGGTTGCATTTATATTTTTAAATAATTTTTATTGCATTGGATAGCTGAGATCGATCTGTGCTAAGTCTGTTTTTTACATTTTCGATCTCGATTGCAGAATTTTTTAAGGGGGACGCTACTTTAGTCAAGCGAAAAGACCCGTTTGCTAATGCTAATCCTAGAAGAAACATATAAAGGTATCTCGGTTGCATTTCAATATTTTTAAATGATTTTTTTTGCATTGGATAGTGGAGATCGATCTGTACAAATGCCGTTTTTTACATTTTCGATCTTGAATGCAGATGTTTTTATGGGGGTGTTTTTACTTTCTAAGCTTGTTCCGAAAATGAAAGTGTCCTCACTAAAAATATCTGTAAACAAAATCGAAAAAACAAAAAACAGCCTTTGTATAGATCAATCACAGCTATCCAGAGCAAAAAAAAAAAAAAAAAATTAAAAATATTGAAATGCAATCGGGAACAGGCTACGTCAGTCACGCGAAAAGACCCACTCACTAAAGCTAGTCCCATGGAAGAAATTTATAAAGATATCTCGGTTGCATTTTAATATTTGATTGATTTTTTTCCCCAGTGGATAGCTGAGATCAATCTGTACAAAGGCCGTTTTTTTACTTTTTCGATCCTGATTGCAGAATTTTTTATGGGGGGTGTTTTCACTCTCGCACCTGTTCGAAAATGAAAATGTCCTCACTAAAAATATCTGTAAACAAAATCGAAAAAACAAAAAACGGCCTTTGTACAGATCGATCTCAGCTATCCAATGCAAATCATTTAAAAATATTGAAATGCGATAGAGAAGAGGCTACTTTAGTCTACCAAAAAGACCCGTTCGCTAATGCTAATCCTTTAAAAGAAATTTATAAAGATATATCGGTTGGATTTCAATATTTTCGAATGATTTCTTTTGCATCGGATAGCTGAGATCAATTTGTACAAACGCCGCTTTTTACTTTTTCGATCCTGACTGCAGAATATTATTTTATGGAGTGTTTTCATTTCGAAACCTGTTCCAAAAATAAATTTTAAAATTATTATTGATTAGGAATTAAAACAGATTTATAATCTTTTTTTTTTCTTTCTCACTTCTGAAGTATAATGCCGGATAGATTTATTTTATTCCGTAAACGTCAAAAGGCAAAAGTCTGTCATTCAATAGAAATATGTCATTCGCACTCGACAGGGGGGGGGAAGGGGGGGGGGGGAAGAGAAAAAATAATAATTGGCTAGTGTCATTAAAAATGAATACATATATGCGGCGAAAAAATATATTTGTATATAATTTTCTATATATTTTTTTATAATTCATAAGGTAATTCTTGCGGATTTTGTTTCTTTCACAAATATTAAACATTTTTTTTTATATAGTAAACTAAAAGATAACTACAGTAAAGTTTCATTATTAAATTACGCTAGTTTAAAATTGAGAAATGTGTTTCTGAAACTTTTAAGAAAGATTTCTTTGAGTGTTTTTGGCCGAGAGATTTTGCTGTCGAAGCTGGTAGACGGGAGGTGCTGGGTTCGACCCCAATCGCACCCGTCGGCCTAATCGTTCGGAGTTTTCATGGTTTCCTTCGAACCTTGGATTTCCATGCTTTAATACAGATTGGGTTCCCTTAAAAAGACCCCCCCCACGAAGGGCACTCCCCCTTCGGGTCCATATCCCTCGAGTAGATAATCGGCCGTCAAAAATGAACCCAACACAACCCAAAAATTTAGGCTAATTTACAAATACTTTAGCAAATTCTGTTGCGGTGAAATCAGCATACACAGATGATATATTACTGCTTACTGAATATGTTGTTTTGCATTTATTTTATTTTTTCCCTTCTGAAAGGCAATCTAATAATTTTTAAATTTATTATAAACATTTTGATTAAATAATAAGCATATTTTGTAGCAATTCAAATCAGCAGTGCTAAGGGGCTACTTCAGTCATAAGAATAGACCCGCTCGCTAAAGCTAATTCCATGGAGGAAATTTATAAAGATATCTGGGTTGCATTTCAATATTTTTAAATGATTTTTTTTTTTTTTTGGAACAGCTGAGATTGATCTGTACAAAGACCGTTTTTTACGTTTTCGATCTTGATTGCAGAATTTTTTATGGGGAGGCTACTTTAGTCAAGCGAAAAGACCCGTTCGCTAATACTAATCCTATAGAAGAAACTTATAAAGATATCTCGGTTGCATTTCAATATTTTTAAATGATTTTTATTGCATTGGATAGCTGAGATCAATCTGTACAAAGGCCGTTTTTTTATGTTTTATATCTTGATTGCTGTATTTTTTATGGGGAGGCTACATTAGTCAAGCAAAAAGAACCGTTCGCTAATACTAATCCTATAGAGGAAATTTATAAAGATATCTCGGTTGCATTTCATTATTTTTAAATGATTTTTTTTGCATTGGATAGCTGAGATCGATCTGTACAAAGGCCGTTTTTTACATTTTCGATCTTGATTACAGAATTTTTTATGGGGAGGCTACTTTAGTCAAGCGAAATGACCCGTTCGCTAATGCTAATCATATAGAAGAAACAAAGATATCTCGGTTGCATTTCAATATTTTTAAATGATTTTTTTTTATTGGATAGCTGAGATGCATCTGTACGAAGACCGTTTTTTACATTTTTGCTCTTAATTGCAGAATTTTTTACAGGGAGGCTACTTTAGTCAAGCGAAAAGACCCATTCGCTAATGTTTATTCTATAGAAGAAAATTATAAAAATTATCTTGGTTGCATTTCTATATTTTTAATTTTTTTTTTTTTTTTTTTTTTTTTTTTTTTGCATTGGATAGCTGAGATCAATCTGTACAAAAGCCATTTTTACTTTTTCGATCTTGATTGCAGAATTTATTATGGGGATGCTTTTACTTTCGAAACCGGTTCCGAAAATTAAAGTGTCCTCACTAAAAATATCTGTAAACAAAGTCGAAAAAGCAAGAAAAGGCTTTTGTACAGATCAATCTCTGCTATCAAAATATATATATATATATATATCATTTAAAAATATTGAAATGCAACCAGGAACAGGCTACGTCAGTCACGCGAAAAGACCCGCTCGCTAAAGCTAGTCTCATGGAAGAAATTTATAAAGATATCTCGGTTGCATTTTAATATTTTTAAATGATTTTTTTTCCATTGGATATCTGAGATCGATCTGTACAAATACCGTTTTTTACATTTTTGCTCTTAATTGCAGAATTTTTTATAGGGAGACTACTTTAGTCAAGCGAAAAGTCCCATTCGTTAATGTTTATTCTATAGAAGAAATTTATAAATTATCTCGGTTGAATTCTATATTTTTAAATATTTTTTTTTAATTGGATAGCTGAGATCAATCTGTACAAAGGTCATTTTTTACTTTTTCGATCTTGATTGTAAAATATATTATGGGGATGCTTTTACTTTCGAAACGTTCCGAAAATTAAAGTGTCCTCACTAAAAATATCTGTAAACAAAGTCGAAAAAGCATGTAAAGGCCTTTGTACTGATCTCAGCTATCCAAAGCAAAAAAAAAATCATTTAAAAATATTGAAATGCGATAGAGAAGAGGCTACTTTAGTCTAAAAAAAAGAACTGTTCGCTAATGCTAATCCTTTAGAAGAAATTTATAAAGATGAGGTGGAACCCGTCGAATTTCGACGAAAGAAAATGTTTACTAAGGAACTGTTGCATCAAATTTATAATACAGCGACAACAATAATTACAATAAAAAATCCATCTTACACTTGTTAATTTAACTCTCCAAAGACATATTTTAACCTAAGATTAACAAAATACTTTTTTCATAAACTTCAACTGTTAAAATTATTGGAAAATTAAACTTTATTCATATACGTAATCAGTAACATATAATCAAGGTAAGTAATTTTGATTAAGTTATCAATTGATGCTTGGTATTACAGAATGAAAAAATCAGCAAAAAGGATTTCACCTTGACATAATCATAGAATCCCCCCCCCCTTTAAATCTAAACAAATCAAGTCATTTTCAACGTTTCACATCAATATTAACCATTTAAAAACATTTTAACGCGCAATAGGTTATTGATAAATATATTTTCAAGCTTTAAGTCACGTTTGTCAACTATTACAACTTGCCATGTTAAAATTCCCACTCGTGATTTGAGGTCTTATAACAATCTCTGTACCTGCGCGTAAAAATTCCAGAAATTTATAACTTTTAGACGTATTCATGGGGAAATATCTCGTTTTATCAAATAAAATTATCGGTTTCTTTTAAATATGACGTCATTTTCAGTCGCTGAAATATTTTGCCTATTGTCTCAAACTCAAAGTCAGCGAAATGTAAAAATAGTGAAATATAACAGCATCATCAGGGAAATTGTGTCTTTTTTAAAGCGTAACGTCATTTTCTGTTCAAATTTTAAAAAAATATATTTTTAATTGTAATGAGAAAATGGCATCAGTAATCAATAAAGATAACTAAACCACTTTTAATACAAATGAAGTACTTCTGTTGCCACGATTAGAAAATTGGTATTAAAAACTATAAAAAAATTAATTTCTCAAAAATAAATTGAGGTACAGCTTTCAAACAAATTGCATTTAAAAGTGCATTTTTTCTGCATACGACGGTGTAAACATTTAAAACGTGGTATGTTTAGAAGTTTAAAATTTTGCAGTAGCGAAAATTGCAAAACCGAATTTTTATTTCAAATTTCAAAGTGTTGCCATTCGCAGAATTACGTATGCGTTACGCACAGATATGTTTGTCCTTTATAATATAGATATATCGGTTGCATTTCAATATTTTCAAATGATTTTTTTTTTTTTTTTTTTTTTGCATTGGATAGCTGAGATCAATTTGTACAAACGCCGCTTTTTACTTTTTCGATCCTGACTGCAGAATATTTTATGGGGTGTTTTCATTTTGAAACCTGTTCCAAAAATAAATTTAAAAATTATTATTGATTAGGAATTAAAACAGATTTAAAAGTTTTTTTTTTTTTCTTTCTCACTTCTGAAGTATAATGCCGGATAGATTTTTTTTATTCCGTAAACGTCAAAAGGCAAAAGTCTCTCATTGAATAGAAATATGTCATTCGCACTCGACAGGGGGGGGGGGGGGGGGAAGAGAAAAAATAATAATTGGCTAGTGTCATTAAAAATGAATACATATATGCGGCGAAAAAATATATTTGTATTTAAATTTTCTATATATTTTTTTTATAATTGATAAGGTAATTCTTGCGGATTTTGTTTCTTTCACAAATATTAAACATTTGTTTTATATAGTAAACTAAAAGATAACTACAGTACAGTTTCATTATTAAATTACACTACTTTAAAACTCAGAAGTGTGTCTGAAAGAAAGATTTCTTTGAGTGTTTTACCGAAAATTTCGGGCCCCACCACCCCAGTAGCAGAAAGTGCGCGACGCGCATCACAGATTTATTTTTGACCTTGCAGATAAAATGGCTAACTTGAAAAAAAAAAAAGTATTTCCTTAAAAAGTACGAAAATTCTGACAAAAAATATCGCGAATTCGGCAAATGGTGGCCGAAAAATATCAATTTCGACAATCGTTCACATAAAAATTCCGTAATTTATAACCAAATTGTCGCTATAAAAACGCGAATTTTGTCAAAAGAGCCCAGAGAAAACATTAATTTCGACCCAGGGTTGTGGGGGAAAATGCCAATTTCTGTCACATGATTGCGGAAAAAACACGAATTTCGTCAAAGGATTGCAGAAAGAATGCGAATTTAGTAAAAGGATCGTGGAAAGAATGCGAATTTAGTCAAACGATTGTTTGAAAAACGCAAATTTAGTCAAATGATTGCGAAAAAACGCAAATTTATGTCAAAGGATCGTGAAAAAACGCAAGTTTATATCAAAGGATTTTGAAAAAAACGCGGAATTTCATCAAAAGATCTCGAGAAACGTAAATTTCTGCCAAAAGATCGCTGCACAAACTTGAATTTCATCCAAAAAATCCCGAAAAAAAAAAAGTGAATTTCGCTCCAGGGGCAGGAGAAAAACGCAAATTTCTGTCACAAAATCGCAGAAGAAACTTGAATTTCATCAAAGCTCGAGGAAAAAACAAATTTAGTCAAACAATCGTGGAAAAAATGCAAATTTCTGTAAAACGATCGCGAAAAACGCAAATATCTGTAAAACGATCGTGAAAAAACGTAAATTTCTGTCAAAGGGTCGCGAAAAACGCAGATTACTGCCAAAGGATCACAAAAAAAAGAAAATTTGTCAAAAGATCGGAATTAAATTATCGGAATTTCGTCAAAAGATCGCGAAAAACGTAAATTTCTGCCAAAAGATCGCTGTACAAACTTTAATTTCACCCAAAAATCCCGAAAAAAAAGTGAATTTCACTCCAGGGGCAGGAGAAAAATGCAAATTTCTGTCACAAAATCACGGAAGAAACTTGAATTTCATCGAAGCTCGAGGAAAAAACACGAATTTAGTCAAACAATCGCGGAAAAAATGCAAATTTCTGTAAAACGATCACGAAAAACGCAAATATCTGTAAAACGATCGTGAAAAAACGTAAATTTCTGTCAAAGGATCGCGAAAAACGCAGATTACTGCCAAAGGATCACGAAAAAAAGAAAATTTATGTCAAAAGATCGGAATTAAATTTGCGGAATTTCGTCAAAAGATCACGAAAAATGCAAATTTCTGCCAAAGGATCGCTGTAAAAACGCGAATTTCGTCAAAAGATCCCGGGAAAAACGTGAATTTCGTCCCAGAGGCGTTTAAAAAACGCAAATTTCTGTCACAGAATCGCAGAAAACACGAAGTTCGTCAAAGATTCGAGGAAAAACGCAAATTTCGTCAAAAGATTGCGAAAAACGGCATATTTCGTCAAAAGATCACGAAAAAACGCAAATTTCATCAAAAGTGTGCGAAGAAAAATACATAATTAGTGCCAGTAGTAGATTTTGGCTCCCTGTCCCCTCCCCCTTTGTTGTAACCTTTCGGAAAATTTGTTGTGAATTTCGGATTTTTTTTTTTTTTTTTTTTACTCAGAATCACCCCTGGTATTAATCAGTAAGAACGCGGTTTATTTTAACACTCATAATGTTTGTACATAAGAAAATGTAACTCGCTACTCCCGCACAGGGGTGTAAAATTTTTTTGAAAATCTAGGAGCCAGCTCAAAAATCTAGGAGCCAGTTACTATCGATAACAAATTTGTAAAATGAAATTAAAGTATAAGTTAATAATAGTACATACAAATTACTCTTTTTAATTAAATATATCTGACACATGGCATAAATTTTTCTTGTTTAAAAAAGTAATGTTACATAAAATGATAAATATTGATATAAAAAAATTGGAAGTGCTAATGTAAAATACAAATAATAATCATTAAAAACTTCTTTAAACACCTCAAAAGTACAAATATGTAATGCACTTCAAGGACTATAGTATATGCCATAAATCAATACTGTTAACTTACTGTTTGTTCTCATTTGCTTTTAAATTTTTATGATGTTTATGACCGCTCATGTGTCTTGTTGTTTTTGATGTAAAGTACCAGCGTTCAACTGCTTTGTTAGGATCAAATGCTTTTGTAGAATAAAATCCTCCCGATAGCGATTTGCAATATCTTAATTTTTCCAACATTTCTGTAAATATCAGTCCAGTTCAGTGAAAGAGAACTTCGTTTTTTTTTTTCCCTTTGCGCATGGAAATAAAAGAAAAAAAATCCATAAATAATCAGGGTTATAAATACGAATTATTTTTCATTTCCTAAGACATATCTAGGCGCCAGTGTCAAAAATTTAGTCGCCCGAGCGACCTGGCTCCCGATATTTTTACACCCCCGCCCGCAGACAATTTTCATCCCACTAAATTGCTGTCGCAGACACAACCATACCTTTCTGCTACTGGGCCCACCACTGGCTGAGAGGTTGTGCTGTCGAAGCTGGTAAACGGGAGGTGGTTTTTTATGGTGGTGTTTTCACTTTCGAAACTTGTTCCGAAAATGAAAGTGTCCCCACTAAACATATCTGTAAACAAAACACGGCCTTTATACAAATCGATTTCAGCTATCCAATGCAAAAAAAAAAAAAAAAAAAGATTTAAAAATTTTGAAATGCAACAGAGATATGGCTACTTCAGAGTGAAAACATTCGTTCGCGAATGCTAATCCTATGGAAGAAATTTATAAGGATATTTCGGTTGCATTTCAATATTTTTTATAAGTTTATTTTGCATTGGATACCTGAGGTCGATCTGTACAAAGGCCGTTTTTTACTTTTTCGATTTTGACTGCAGATTATTTTTTTCGGGATGCATTCACTTTCGAAACCGGTTTCGAAAATAAAAGTGTCCTCACTAAAAATATCTCCAATAAACAAAGTCGAAAAAGTAAAAAACGACCTTCGTGCAGATCTATCGCAGCTATCTAATGCAAAATAATAATAATTTTAAAATATTGAAATGCAACCGAGATATTTTATTTGAAAAATTTGACCCACTTTTAATAAGTTACTAAGAATTATAAAATGTGTCAATTTTATGCATCTTAATGCTAAATGTAAGAGTAGTCTCTAGAAGCATTTTACGAAGATAAGAATGCCGACTCTAACACCTTTGTTAAATATTCAGGTAAGTTGGAAAGACAACAAATCAGCTTTTGGCAAAAAAGTAAAGATGTATCGCCTCATTTATAAGAGTATGTTAAAATCACATACGAGACAGAAAATTAATGTTTTTAATAAGTTAAAAAAAATGTAAAATAAATAGTTGTTAATGCTCTGCCAGTCTTCTTTCTTGGTCCGCTTTTTCTTCTATTTTTTTTTTTTTTTTAAATAAAATTCAACATTTTAAATTTCTTTTTATGTTACCACTATCAGTGTATTTTCAGGAAGAAGTCACAATGGTATAACTTGAAAATATTAATTATAAATATTAATTTAGAAGCTCAAACTGACACCAAGTCACCTGGGCCAACCTGCCCCGATTACGAGGTTAATTAGCCCACGTCACTTTTTAATGTTCTGATAGTGCAGAAGTTTAAGAAATGTTCAAAATTTTACCGAATCTTAATTTTTGTTTCGTTCGAACGAAAACACAATATAGCCTAAAGAATATCTACCATACAATGTTCCTTAATGAAGCCATGAAATTATAAAAATGTAAAATTATTAGAGAAAGAAAGGACTAAAGTAAAAAAAAAAAAAAAAAAAATCAATTTATAGATATAAATAGAATTAATTGATTAACTCGACATAATTTTCATCAATATAATGAAGACAAACATAAAATTTGGTTATGTTTTTGATAGGACCAACTATTACAAAAAAAAAAAAAAGTGGTTGAAGAAGAAAATTCATAACTTCGTCAATTCATAAGATATCAAATCCGTTTGAATTTATTATACATCTTAGTATTATCTAAAACTTTTATATTGACAAGTTTTTGATAAGATCAACTATTACGGCAAAAAGAAAAAAAAAATGTATGTGTGTGTGTATAAGAAAAAAATCACATTTCCCTTAATCCGTAAAATTGTTGGTGAATTAACTTTGAAATCTACCTGTGCCTGTAGCTAGTGATGGGCGATTCTCGAGAATTCGACAATCGAGAAAAATCGACATCGTAAAAAATCACAATCGATACAGCCATCGATTAATTCCTAGAATCTACAATCGAGATGTTTTACAATCGATTATAACGAGAGAAGCTAAAAACAGTTGTTGGAAAACTTAGCTATTATTTTGGCCGAAAATTTCATAGTAGTGATAGGGCTTTCTCGATAATTCTGCTATCGCAATTATTTGCTCGTGATTTAGGCTTAAGGGGTTACTTCAGTCGGCTCACTAATTCTAATCCCATGGAAGAAATTTATAAAGATATCTCATTTGAATTTCAACATTTTTAAAGGATTTTCTTTGCATTGAATAGCTGAGGTCAATCTGTACAAAGGCCGTTTTTTTACTTTTTCGATTTTGATTGCAGATTTTTTCTATAAGGATGCTTTCGCTTTCGAAACCAGTTTCGAAAATAAAAGTGTCCTCATTAAAAAATACCTTTAAACAAAATCGAAAAAGTAAAAAAATATCCTTTGTACAGATCGATCTCAGCTATACAATGCAAAAAAAAAAAATAAATAAAAATAAAAAATATTGAAATGCAAACGAGATATCTTTATAAATTTCTTCCATAGGATTAGTATTAGCAAGCGGGCCTTGTCTTTTCGCTTGACTGAAGTAGTCTCTCAGTGAAAAAGAGGAAATAGCTTGACCTTCTGACCCGACCCGTGTAGTCGAGTGTGGGTAACATCGGGTTGCTCGTCCCGATGCAGGACTCTAGTATACTAGGGTCAGAGCACTAAGACTAATGTTGATGAAATGTGCTGCTTTTGCTTGAAGCCAAAAATGCAACCCTAAAACCGGTTACAATTCGGCCCAAACACTTACGGCTCATTTTGAAAACCTTACCCTGTCCAATGAATCTCCTCGTACTTGTCTTGTTTGGGTCGAATGATTTGAGCGATAAACGGCTTGATATTGTAAACCGTTTTGATGGTGTATAATGCATTTTTACTATACTTAGAATTCTGTATCTGTGGTACTATACTGTGATACTAGCTGATTCAAATCAGAGGTTATAGTGATTATCTCTCAAACCTCTGATGGCAAAAACATACATCCAATTTAAAAAAATATTCAAATCAAGAACTCATTCAATTTCAAGTACAAATTTAGATATGGTTTTACAATTTGCTGCATACGTATTAAAATACAAAATTAAAATTTTTGCACGGTTCAACTTTTATAGGTGTAAGTTATAGTTAGATTTTTTTACTCCGTGCACCTCTAATAAGCAAAAAAAGAAAAAAAAAATGCTTTCATGTATGTTCAAGCTTACTGAGTTATGATATTTTAAATTTTATTAAATTAAATTTTGGGCTATACTATAGTAAAAAAAAAAAAAATCTGTGTGTTTTTAGTATATTTCAAGAGTGCACGCTCAGAGTGCAGTTTCAAGAGTTACAGCTTTCTTCATGTTAGCAGCATTATCTGTTACAACCGTAAAAACTTTCTCATTGATTTGCCATTTATTTAAGATGTTGTCGCTTGTGAAATGCTTACAGCTGAATGATCACTTTCAATTTCTTCCGTAGATAAAACTGGAGAATGCATTTTAAAATCAGAAATAAAATGCGCAGTGACAGTTAAAAAAGATCTATTGCTATCAGATGACCACATGTCAGTAGTTATGGATAAATGTTCGATGGAATTAAGCATGTTTTTAAGTTCAGAACTTAATGACTGATATACTTCATGTAATACATGCTCTGAGATTAATTTACGAGATGGGATCTTGAAATGAGGCACATATTTTTTCATAAAAAAAATAAAACCGCGATTTTCTACTATAGAAAGAGGTTGGCAATCAACGGCAATCATGTACACTAAATCTTTTTCAAATTCATGGCATTCTTCTCTAGAAGGTCCCGATTTTTGGGCTGCGCTATACAAACGCATTTGCTTAAATTTTTTTGCAGGAAAAGCAGAAACGTTTTCTGTTGCAATTGTGTGTTTGCTGATTTTTGAAGTACTTGTATTTTGTTTACATACTCCCGAATTCAATAATTCATCACTATCAGTATTTTTTGTGGGATTCTGTTGTGCTTCAACCTCTGATAATTGAACAGGATGTTTCCTTTTTAGATGATCCTTCAAATTTGTTGTATTTCCAAAATACCTTAAAATTGCATTACATTTCATGCATTGCACTGATATAACTTTATCGTTTTCATAGTTTTTATTAAAAAATTCCCAAACTATAGATTTTTTAAAGCAACGTCCCATTTTCTTTTTCAAAAAAGTATTAAACTACTACGAAATGACTCGATAAATTCTTCATTACGTTCTGCTTTTTTGAGGTTTCACATTTGAAGTTAACGAGTTTAATGATGACGTCTCCTTATCTATGGGATACGACGCATTTCTTATTCACCCACCGCTAACTACAGATTTTAACACAGAACGTGCAAACAGATATATTGTTTGTTGTTGTTTCTTGCAACGGCGCAGCTGGGATCTTTTGAATCATCACTACTCCTAAAATAATAACACTAAAAAATCATTGCTTTTACATGCATATGAAGCAGTTTTTACAGTAAATACATGGGAACTGAAAACGGGTGCAATAAAAACTTAAGCAATCAATGTAAATTTAACATTTAGATGCTCGATGACTTTATCTTCTATAATCTTCATTTAAAGTTAATAGAAAGGAGGTGGAAAAAATAAAAGCAGTAATTTAATTTGCTGTTGTCTGTCTTTCATTCAATTTTCAATTGATGGAGGGGCTCCTAATATAGGGCTGTGCATATATAAAGTATCATTTTAGAGGAGAGGGGAGGGGGGGGGACGTCTGGCACATGATATCGTAAGATATCGCTAGGGGGAGGGGGGATTTGTCTTTTGATATCGATATCATTTTTTATCCAACCAGAATTTACATTTTTTATTTGTAACTTGGTCATTACATTAAAATTATATGATATCTTTTTTTAGTCTGTTATCTATATTTATGAGAATACAAAGTTATTATTAAAATCTTTAAATGATTATAAAATTATTTAATTCCAAAATATGGAATACCCCAACGTTTGGCATTCCTATTCTTCTGTAATATATGTATGCATATATAATCCGCTGTTAGAGAAACCGCATGCGAAGTACGTTTGAAATTATATTTTGTGTTTAATAGTAAGTAAAAGAGAAAGAATTTTGTCCGTCTGCTTCGTTGATAAGAAGTACTGTTTGCCCCCCCCTCCCCCCCCCCCCCCCCACACACACACCGTGCGAAGTCAAGTGCAAGAAGACATTATTATTGTTGAACGCATTATGCGAAAAAAGCTATTATTAAATTCTTTTAAATAGTAACTATTTTTTAAGTGTTATTTAATTTGATATAAAGTTATTTCATATGTAAAATGATATTTTATTGACTTCAATGTGAATCAATAAAGTATGAGAAAAATAAATGTAACCATACTTGTATATCACTCCAAAAATCAAAAGAATTTTTAGACATTGATAACGATATCATTGCCGGGGAGGGGGTCCAAAATTATCAAAAAGTTGATACTGTTATATAAGTACAGCCCTTATGAAGTCTTCAAAAATCTGTTAATCATGTTAATATAACGGGTTTTGTATATATCTTAATAGTTTTAGAGCGTTCTAAAAGCGATATTAATATCCCTAAACCTACCTCCTTCTCTGCACTAGCGGTTTTAATAATTAAATTGTTATTGAAAATGCGTTCTTTCAAAACTTCAAATCAACTTTAATATTACACCATCTTCGCTATAGTATTTATCCTTCGAATTTTATGTGCCATACTAGATTTTAATACAATCCAATAAACTCTAAAGGATTAATATCTAATTATGTTCTATATAATTTATTTCATGAAATGTGCATACTTACTAATATTTGTTTTAAACGCTGTAAAATTCACATTGTATGAGCATAGTAATATGTATTTTGATTTTTGCATAACTTATCAAATATTTTTTCATATATGCGTAGGTCCAGATGCCAGCAAAATGAACACCGCCCCTCAGAAATATTCAAAATTCTTTATTTCAAATATAAGATCCAATATGCTGTCAAGAAACATGTTTCTTAAAAGATAACGATCGATTGGGACGTTAAATACATTAAGAAAATACTTTCAACTCATTTATCTATCTTTAAAACATTATTTTAAATGTTTTAAAAGATTTTATTGTCTTTTTATAAATTAGGCTTTGGAATAAATTCCTCTTTCTTCTTTATGAAACTGCAATGTCCAAATCGCGTAACTATGGCGCATTTGATGAATCAAATAAGCTTTCCACTCTTTCGATAACTCAAAAAGTTTGATACAGTTTAAAGTTCCCCTAAATGTCAAATGCTCTGGAATTTCCCCATTGATCGAAAACAAAAGTTGCTTTCGAAAAACGTAAGGATAGTACGATAAAGATACCTGCTAAGAGGGAACCTGTCTAACACGGAAACTGTTTTCCAGTGCCTAGTGATTCCAACATGACTCTTTAAGTCTGTATCGAAATCCAAAGGCGCTATTTTCTGACACACTTACAAACTTATTTTTTATTTTAGGCGCATTAGCTAGAATCGAGTAGCATTTCCCTCTTTTCGATAAAGGTAAAAGGTTTGATACAAGTTAAAGGTGCCTAAATGTCTAAAGTGAGTCTAATGCTGTTGAATTTCTCCGTTTATCGAAAACAAAGGAGTGTTATCGAAAAATAGAAAGGTAAACAGACAAATATATCGCTAATAGGGAATTCTATAACTAAAATGAAACTTCAATGGACTTCATTTTTGGTATTTCGGATAATTTTAATCTTCCAATCCTTACCAACGTGGTATTAGATGATGGGCCTGGAAAAGGTAGAAGACCCCCCCCCCCCCCCGAAGGGGCATTAGGCCCCAAATTGACAGTAGAGCAGACCAAGGATGGAAGTTAACTTGATGTAAGAAAGGACTAGGGGAAGTTGAGAATGGTTAAAAAAAAAAAAAAAAAAAAAAAAAAAACGAACCATTGAATAAGAAAAAAATTGAAGAAAATGAATAAATGGTAAAAGAACAAGTGAAGCGTGTGATTAGAGCCAGACAAATGAAGAGGGGCCCGATGGGCCACAGCTGGTCCAGAATGAGTGCCCAAATGGTCAGAATGGGTCAAGAACTTAGAGAATAGTATCTACAAGGAAGAAAATAATGAGACAAAATATTATGAAAAACAGATGAAAAATACCAATAGCCTGAGGCTAAAAGTAAAATGTTTCACTGGGCGGCGTCCCCTGGTGGTAGTAAAAATAAAATTGATACGAGAAGATAGGGAACAGTGAAAACACTTTATTTTGTGAATTTTATAATTTTTGGACAAACAGTATACTAAAGTTTGAAGAAACAAAACTTTAAAGCGCCCTCTTGAGGCGAAGAAGGGAGTTAAAATTAAGAAACACATGTCCATATTTTTTATTCGATTTTAGACGCAATTTGATGTTAGTCTTATAATTTTCCTATGAGTGAAAGATACCGTACCAGAGTACGAAAAAAACCACCGCTAAGTATATTCCTTTAGAGCATTTTAAGCCCAGGGGTCTAAAATTAACAGTGGATTGACAAAAGAAAGGTAGATTTAGAAAGGTTATGAAATTACCCTTATTTTAATATATTACATGAGTGGGGTAAAATAATTTTGAAAAATCCTCTTCCCTGAGGCGACACTTAAAATCTTGAAAACACATATTTTGCAGTGCAGTTTTGTTTTAACAATAGCATTCTAATATTAAGAGATATGGGACAGCTTAGGAGGGCTAAAATAAGAGAAACATTGAAAATCAAAGACAAACTGGTGCCAAATTCAATAGAAAACTTCTATATCAACAAAAACTCGAACTGATAACTTAAACCACTATGCCTCCTAACCCATATCGGTTAATAACAAAAGCGAATGGAAAAAAACATGTGCTCCTTTGGGAAATATGACTTACACCAGAAGCGCGGTAAGTTTGACTCTTCTGAAAGCTTCCTCTCTCTCGCACTTCGAGATCTATTTTCTGGACGCAAACTGCTCGTTTATATCGAGGAGACATTCTGCTCGAGGGCAAACCTTTCGCTTACTTCGAGATATCTCACCGATTGCTTCCTTCGTCACTTCTCGTTCCTCGCTCTCGGTCTCTGTTCAACATTTCATATGACATTGTCGAGAATGAGAAATCAGTTTTCGTCCTTTCTCCGAAATGTTACTCTCGATGATTGTCATTTCACGCTCAGCCAAGAAGGGCCGAGAAGAGATATCGAGGGGCAAGCTGGAGAAAGAAATAGGCATGACAATGAACTATGAAATGAAGCTTTAATTTTCAATGTTTTTCTTATTTTAGCCCTACCAAGCTGTCACATACTTGGAGCTCTCCGATAAATATTTTATTTATTAAATATAAAAATTTCAAAGAGGAAGGTGGGTCGGGTGAGTTCCGAGGACGTGAGAGTGGGTGGGGCGCAATTTAAAAAAAAAAATTACCGAACTCTTCCTGTGACATATAATCGAAAAGCCCTTTGACAACTCTTTCATATTATGAACCTTTCTTCCCCCGAAGGTGAAATTCGGGGGGGGGGGGGGGGGGGGGCGAACAAATTTTTAAAACCCTTGCCGATTTCTATAATAAATTTAAATATCATTTTAGATGTAGGTTTTTTATGCAGTCTTCCAATAAATATTATTCATTGAACATAAAAATTTTAAAGTGGGGGCTGCGTAAATTCTGGGGCGAAAGAGTGGGCCCAAAGGGGGGAGGGAGGGGGAGCAATTTTCAAACTTTTTTGGACCCGTCATGTAATATGTTATCTGAAAGCTCTCGGATGACTCTTTCATATTATGAGACTTTCTTCCTCCCCTCCCCAATTTGGCCCCCACTGCGGGGGTTAGTTTTTTCCGTTTTTATCATTTTAGATCGGATTTTTTTATGGAGCCCTCCGATAAATATTATGTATAATATATGAAATTTCAGGACACTTTTCTAAATTTAGCCAAGACCCTTCATGTAACATATCGTTGGAAAGATTTGTGACTACTTATTGATGTTATGCACTTTCGGTGGCCGTCCAACCACTTTGCCCCCCGGGGGACACTTTTCCAAATTTAGCCAAGACCCGTCTTGTGAGATATCATTTTAAAGGTCTGTGACTACTTATTGATGTTATGCACCTCCGGTGACAGACCCCCGCCCACATTGCCCCCCGGGGGACATTTTTCCAAATTTAGCCAAGACCCTTCATGTGAGATATCGTTGGAAAGTATAGGTGTAAATTAGTGGTCGCCACTCGCCACGTGGCGATTAAAGTTGTAAAAGTGGCGATTAAAATATCGGCCATCGATCGCCACTATAGTCGCCACTCGCCAAGTGGCGATAAAAAAAATCTGTTATCGATCACCTACTGAAATACAACTTTTTTCATGGAAATATGCATCTCTACTTTGATTATATCTAATTGGCAAACTGATTAATTCTTTTTCCTACCGGATGCAAGCAGATTGCAGCGATTTAGCTGTATTTTCAATATGTCAGTTTTTTGCCATGCTCGCTCTTCAGTTGGATTATTTTTTCAAGAAATATAGTTTTATGCAAAATATATTCATCAGCTTTGATTCCACATGTATTTCAAATAATTTATTCCTTTTTTTTTTTCACTGGATGCAAATGCAAGTGGATTTTAACCCTTTCGGGTCTGGTTTACTACTAATAGTACAGGTCTTTTCATCAAGTATTACTTTGTCTTAAAAATTACTTTTGTTACTATCTACACATAGTAATGATAGTATATGGCTACGCTTTTCTTATTATGAGTTCATTTATGTTTGGACATTTAGTAATTTATTTTATACATTTATTTCACTCTTTAAATTTAAAATACAGGTTACTTTTCTGAACGAACTGTGAGGTAAAACACAAAAAACATTATAAAGTTGTAATATCTGTTAAACCCTCTTGTAATACGAGATTTTCCAAACGTCTCCAAAAACTCTTAACCTATTATCATATCAGTAAATCTATTTGGATAGCTACAATTAAGATTATTAAAATAAAAGTAATTTTGTTCTCAAAATTGAAAAAAAAATTGGACCCTAAGGGGTAAGGGCATTACAATATCTTCAATGTGTTTGATCAGTTAGATTATTTTTCTGCAAGAGATACTGTTTAATCCTGCGAAATACACTCACCAGCTTAGATTTCAACTGTATGTAATGTATATGGTATGTTAATAACACATTTAATTATTAAATAAAATTGAAATAGCATTTTATTGTGTTTTGTTTGATTTTTTGTATACACCTAGTTGTTGGAATTTTGATTTAGTTAGTAACTTTTTATGTAAAGAAAGTAACAGTAATCTGATTGATAATTGTGTTTATGAACATTTACAAATAATCCAAAAATATATTCTACAAAAATTAATATGATAACAATTTTGTAGTTTTAAAGTAATTTTCTTGAATTTCAACTGTGTCCCTATTCTTATCATGAATAGTTGGCTGGTTTAAAACTCCGATTTATAGGAAATATGTATATATACAACGATTATAGTTTATCTAGATGCCAAGAAAGTTTGAAACATTATAGTGGCCACTAACTTTAAAAAGTGGCCACTAATGAAACTGAGTCTACCGGCCACTGGCTACTAACTCAATTTCCCAGTTTTCACCTATATTGGAAAGGTCTGTGACTATTCATTGATGTTATGCACCTATGGTGTCCGTACCCCCCACTTTGCCCCCCCCCCGGGGGGCACTTTTCTAAATTTAGCCAAGACCACTCATGTGAGATATCGTTGGAAAGGTCTGTGACTACTTATTGATGTTAAGCACCTCCAGTGACAGCCCCCCCCACTTTGCCCCCCCGTGGGACATTTTTCCAAATTTAGCCAAGACCCTTCATGTGAGATATCGTTGGAAAGGTCTTTGACTATTCATTGATGTTGTGCACCTATGGTGTCCGTCCCCCCCAACTTTGCCCCCACGGGGGGCACTTTTCTAAATTTAGCCAAGACCCCTCATGTGAGATATCGTTGGAGAGGTCTGTGACTACTTATTGATGTTAAGCACCTCCAGTGACAGCCCCTCCCACTTTGCCCCCCCCCCCCGGGGGACATTTTTCCAAATTTAGCCAAGACCCTTCATGTGAGATATCTTTGGAAAGGTCTGTGACTACTTATTGATATTATGCTTCTCCGGTGTCTGTCCCCCCAACTTTGCCCCCCCCCCGGGAGACACTTTTCCAAATTTAGCCAAGACCCCACATGTGAGATATCGTTGGAAAGGTCTGTGAGTACTTATTGATGTTATGCTCCTCCGGTGTCCGTCCCCCCACTTCCGGGGAGACACTTTTACAAATTTAGCCAAGACCCCACATGTGAGATATCGTTGGAAAGGTCTGTGACTACTTATTGATGTTATGCTCCTCCGGTGTCCGTCCCCCACTTCCGGGGAGACACTTTTACAAATTTAGCCAAGACCCCACATGTGAGATATCGTTGGAAAGGTCTGTGACTACTTATTGATGTTATACACCTCCGGTAATCGCCCCCCCCCACTTTTCCCCCACGGGGGACACTTTTCTAAATTTAGCCGAGACCTCTCATGTGACAAATTGTTGGAAAGGCCTATGACCACTTACTCATGTTATTCACCTCCCGCACCCCTCCCCCCACTTTGCCCCCCCCCCGGGAAAGGCATTTTTATAAATTCAGATCCAGACCCGTCGTGTGATATATGGTTCGAAAGGCCTGAAGACCTGTGACGGCTTATTCATATTATGCAGCTACTTTGCCCTTCCGCTCACTTCGACCCCTCCCCCAAGAGATCTGGTCCGAGGTTCGTTCGTTTCGAGATTATATTTTTTTACAAGATTTTGTAGTGCGTGCACACCACGCCTGCTATACGGTGTCGTATATAGCGGGTATCCTGTTCGTGATTTCATATTACAAGATTACGTAAAACTTAGGGGCCCGATTAAAGGAGGGGCCCACTAGCGGGCGACGTAACCTTGTCTTTATTAACACCGACTCATTCCAGTTCACCCGCAGACGATTCTTGATAAATGTATGACGTATATAATATATAATATATGATGTATCAAAGCAATTGGCAAACTGGAGTCATCGAGAAAAAAATTACACAATCGAAAAATATCGAGATGTCCATACAATCGAGACAATCGAGAAAAACATCTCGTTATCGCCCATCACTACCTGTAGCCCAAGCTAACAGGGATTTTACTATAATTATGATAGTTATAAATATTTTTGTACAACAGAGCAGCATATTTGATGTGGGTAAGCACCAATATATCTTCATTTTTTAGAAAGATTGACTGGAATAACCAGGAATTCAATTAATAAAATAATTCCTTATTATTAATAAATTAAAATAATAATTAAATAATTCCTTACTATAAATTAATAATAAATTAATTAAAATAATAATAAAAATATCTGTAAACAAAATCGAAAAAGCAAAAAACGGCCTTGGTACAGATTGATCTCAGGCATCCAATTCAAAAAAATCATTTAAAAATATTGAAATGCAACCGAGAAGAGGCTACTTTAGTCAAGCGAAAAGACCCGTTCGCTAATGCTAATTCTAAGGAAGAAATTTGTAAAGATACCTCGGTAGCATTTCAATATTTTTAATTTTTTTTTTTTCATTGGATAGCTGAGATTGATCTGCACAAAGGCCGCTTTTTACTTTTCCCACTTTGATTGCCAAAATTTTTGTGGGGATGTTCTCACTTTAAAAAATGGTTCTGAAATTGAAACTGTCCTCATTAAAAACGTTTCTGGACAAAATTGAAAAAGAAAAAAAGGCCTTTGTACAGATTGATCTCAGCTATCCAATGAAAAAAAAAATCATTTAAAAATATTGAAATGCAACCGAGAAGAGGCTACTTTAGTCAAGCGAAAAGATCCGTTCGCTAATGCTAATCCTATAGAAGAAATTTATAAAGATATCTCGTTTGCATTTCAATATTTTTATTTTATTTTTATTATTATTATTATTATTATTATTATTTATTTTTTTTTTTTGCATTGGATAGGTGAGATCGATCTGCACAAAGGCCGTTTTTTACTTTTTCGGCCCAAAATCAGTTTTGCCGAAAATTCGTTTTCGGCAAATTTCGGCTGGATTAATTTTCATCAATAGGCTAAAAAATTTTTATTTCATTTGTACAGCCCTGTATATGACACACCGTATGAAGACGTTTTCGCTAAAAAGAGATGGCCGTTTTTGTTGACAACATAGTGAAATTTTTAACACCAGGTCCTATTAAAAAAAACTCCAATTTGTTAAACGAACTGTTTCTTTATTTTCATGATGAAAGGCGAAGGGAGAGGTACAAGGGGAAGCGATCAGAGCTTCTTGTTAAAGTGACATCACGGGGTAAGAGACAGCGCAGGAGTGTGTTGAATATACAGTTACAACTTTCTTGCTTGGCGGACTACAATATCGCCAATCTACAAATATTTTGCGCCATGCACCGGAGTGGAGAAAAACATTAGCTGATATGGATTCGCAAATACATACGGTAGGCATTTACCATATTAATTGTGTAGGGGGGGGGGGCAGATTGTGGGCTGCAAACATTCTTGAATCATGATAGGCGCAGTTCAATCTGTACATTGATACAGCTGCGGTTAAAAAAAAATAAAAATTGTTTCTGGATAGGGCATAGTAACAGACCGAATTCGTTAGGCTAAAAAGCATGAGAATGTATTTTTCTAGACCAGATGTTAGATCAAAGATAAACCGCTTTACCACAAAAATCCAGAATTGACATACATATGAACAAAAGGGTGTGAATGTTAAAGTGTATTGGGAAGAAAACTCTAATGAATAGATTGCCTGTTAAGTGATTATAAATGATGAGTTATATTCATGCCCAAATAAGGAAATGCCCGAAGTTAAAATGTTTTTGTTTTTAATAGACAACAGTAACGTTTTTCTACAAGGTTAAATCGTATGTGTGAGAGACTCACAAAGTGAAAATGGAGAATGATTCACTGATTTTATTTTATTAAAGAGATGAGTAACTAGAATAATTTAATTTAAATGTGCAGGGCCCTTAATACAATCGCTTTAGTTTTTAAATGTTGAATTTAAGTTAGGGGCTGCACTGTTTGACTATAGTGCACTAAAATAAATAAGTTATTAAACCGAATTTAATTGAAACTGCTGGGGGGGGGGGGGGGGGGAATGCAACATATATAACGAGATAGTCGTTATATATATCACCTGGGACACCGCAAAAAAAAACTTTTGTTGACCCGTGTGCATGGCAAAACATCAAGACAAATAGTTACACATATAAATATATTTTCAAAACAGAAAAGTTTTTTTTTTTTTTTTTTTTTTTTTTTTTTTTTTTTTTAAACTAGTTGCTGTCATGAACACAAAAAAATCTCTCTCATCAATAGTTCAACAGTCCTAAGAGATTTTATGAATTAATATTTTCTAAATTAAGTTTATTCATATCCATGTGAACTAAAAGTTTCTTCAAAAATTATGTATACCATGGTATTTTTTTTCTTTTTTTTTTTTTGTTATCTGAGTCGACTCTGACAGCAAGTAATTAAGTAGCATGTAACTAAACCATTGGCTGCACCTCATCAAAATATTGATCCGGATTCGGATCATTTTATGAAAAACACAAGTACTAACAATAAAAAAATATAATATATAAACACAAATGCAACACTAGAAGTAAAGAGTAAATAATAATAAGTGAAATGTGTAATTGTAAACTAATAAGCAATTGTAATATGATTTAAAAGGAATTGAACATGGTTAAAAAAAATGTAATGTTTATGCATGCAGCATAGGATGACAAAAAAAAAAAGAGGTGCCTGAAGCACGCCCATGAAAAAGGTGTCACCCTGAATCTTGTGTAGACCACAAGTATTATGGCGTCGGCTTAGGGCTTCAGCCTTATATGAGGAGGGAGTTTTGAGACTCATACAGCGCCCGCTTATATGAGTCCCTGCTCCTCCGAAGACACTAGCGGTCCTGTAAAGGAGCACGCATCGGTTTACAAGCAAAAATTGATTTTTTGTGAATTGGAACACCAATTCCAAGGAGTTGTCTCTCAACACAATGAAGTTTTGGACCCTAAGGGCAATAATTTTGAACGGGAACAAAACATTTGAAAGGGAGAATTAAAAAAAAAAAAAAAATAGATATATGTCACATATCTATCAAATCAAAAAGGGGTAGACAATCCTAGAGTGAAGAGAGACATAAAAAAATGAAAAGTCATAATCAGGTTAAATAATGCACAAGTCGTATAATTAGAAGGTAAATAAACTGGTTGACTTAAATGTTATCAAATTACATGTGAAAAAAAATTTTTTTTTTTTAAATAACTGCAATTATTAAATGTGTTAGTTATCACTGTTAACTGAAATGTAATCGTAAAAGAATGAAATGTAAAATAAATGTTAAACTGTAAATAATAGTTAAGTGTATGTAAATAACATAAAAGTGTACAGTAAAATGAAAAGAGTGTAAAGTGATTCAAAATATTGTTCACAAGAGATCTTCGAAGAAAACAGTCATGGGCCAGCCATAATGTTGTCAAAGTTCTGTTGTAAACAACATACATACAACCTAGGCCTCTGGTTGTACACTTAGCTTCACAATACATGTCATAAGAAAAAATGTAAACAAAAGTATATTATTTTCTGTTTCTTAAATTATATGTATGTGGTTGATAAACATTAGGGAAGTTGTGATTGTTTAAGTGACTTGTAGCATTGAATAAATGTCCATATCGAGGTGGTGCAAGAAGTAACCTATCAATGTGTACACAAAATGCTGTATTATCAGCAGCATACAATCTCTTGATCGAGAATGACACAGGTGAATGTTTGAAAGTTACAATATATGGTCCAGTGTATTTAGGTTTGAATTTATCAACAGATTTTAAGTACACAATATCTTTGAGACAAATGGTTCTTAATTTAGCTTTTTGACCATACTGTTTGTATCTTTTATCCTGTGCTGTTTTAATGTTAATGTAAGCCTTGTCATATATTTTGTGTAAATCTTCAAGTAGTTTATGTATTTCAGTATGTTTATCTAGAAAAGGTTGATTGCTATTCTGATCAAAAGTGTCAAAAATTAATGAAAGTTCACGTCCAAAGTGGAGAAGATTAGGAGTGAATAATGTAGTTGAATGTTTTGAACCATTATAGAGCGACTTGTGTATAAATATTGCATTTTCAAATGAGTGACCTTCTTGCAAAAGTATATTAACAGAGTATTTGATAGATTTATTGATTCTCTCCGAAAGAGCATTGCATTGTGGCCTCGAAACAGAGCTGTGAAGTACCTTAATACCTAGAGTATCATTAAAAATGTTGTATATTTGAGATGTATATTGGGGTCCTAAGTCTGATAAGACAACAGAAGGTCTCCCAAAGGTGGTTATATAAGAGAATAAACATTTAACGACTTTAGCTGCAGATGTATCATTAAGTGGAAAAAGTTCAACATGTCTTGAAAAGTGATCTGTAATAGTTAAAATATGTTTACCATTAGAAAAAGGTCCAACGAGATCTGTACTAATGGTATGGCCAGGATATCTGGGCGTGTAGGTGGGTTGTAAGGGTGCAGGAGGGGTTTGATGATGTTTACATTGAAGACATTTGACACATGAAGCTACAAAGTTTAAGGTGTCAACATACATGCCTTTCCAAAAGTATCTTGATGATAGGAACTCATAGATTTATTAAAACCAAAGTGAGATAAATGCGAGATTGTTAAAACTTTGCTTTTAAGAGAGTTAGGAACAACAATGTGATATGAAAAAGTGTTGTTAAGATTGTTTTCTTTTTTTAACATTAAAACTTTCGAATCAGGGTGTACGAAGTAATTAGGATATTTTTGAGAAGGTCCTTTCTTTAGAATATCCTTGTAAACAGTGGACAAGGTGGTGTCATTTTTTTGTTCAGTGCAGAAAGTTTCATTTGAAATTTCCAATAAAGGATCTGGATTTGTTTGTTTACCAGATACAAGATAGTTTACATATTTCTTAGTGGCACTTGAACATGAATTATTACTGTCTGGCGTATCATAGTCAACAATAGGTAATGGTTGAGGGTCATGGATAAGTTCAGGGTTAGTATCCAGAGTTTGTTGATTGTTTTCAAAAGTACTGCGAGATAAATAGTCAGCAAGAACATTTTTCTTACCAGGGATATGTAAGTGTATGAGTACTCTGAAAGCTCCATGAGCCAACGAGAGATAATATCAGCTGGATTAGTAGTCTTGTTATATTTTTCTAAGGGTTTACTGTCAGAAAGGATTACAAATTGTCTGTTATATAAATAATATTTGAAAGCGGTAACAGATTTATAAATTGCCATGAGTTCTAATTTAAGTGCAGGGAATTTTTTTTCTGATGGTTTAAGAGATTTAGAGAAATATGCTACTGGTAAAAGTTGTTGATCATGCTCTTGTAATAAAACACCAGAAATAGCAACATTTGACGCATCTGTATTTAAATAAAATGTCTTGTTCCAATCAGGTATTCTAACCACGGGAGAATTAAAGAAAATTTTCTGTATTGTGTTCATGATTTCTTGATGTTTAACTGTCCATTTAAATTTAACTTTTGGAGTAGTTAGGTTTATCAGTGGCTGTATTAACTCAGAAAAGGATGGAATTAGAGACTTATAAAATGTAATAACACCAATGAGTCTTTTTAGTTGACGTTTAGTTGTAGGTGTGGGAAAAGATGTTATTTTTATGATATTTGACTGAATTAGGGAAACAGACTGATTTTCTACATGAAATCCTAAATAGTCAATACTAGATTTATGAAAAGTACACTTGCTAGGAGACAGGGTCAAGTTACATTTGGTTAAGATAGAATTTCTTTTAATTTACTACACATTTCATCAAAAGAGTTTGCACCTACAATGAAATCATCCTGATATGTATATACACCATCTAATTGTAATTCATCAAGCAAAGAGTCCATTAAAGCTTGGAAAATAGAAGCACTGTTTTTTAATCCGAACACTAATCTCTTGTATCTAAAAGAACCAAACATAGTAGTAAATGTCAACTGATTTTGGAATTTTGCTGGCAAATCAATTTGATGATATGCCTGATGAAAGTCAAGAGAAGAAAAATAGCAGTACTGAGAAAGATTTGAAATGATGGTTTGAATTTTAGGTAGAGGGTAAGATGATCCTTGAATTACAGTATTGATCATTCGAAGATGACGGAATTTTTGTTTACCAGTTCCGTCTGGTTTCTTTTTGACTAAAAGCATGGGACAAGCCCATTCTGAACAGTGGCGTCCAATAATTTTGGCATCAAGTAGATCTTTAATTTGTTCAAAAGCACCCTTTTGCAACGATTGAGGAAGGGGGAATGGAAGTGTTTTTATAGGGTAGTCATTAATAAATTTCAAATCAGGTACAATCTTATCAGTATGTCCAAGTGTATTTAATGATTTTGAAAAGGCAGGATAATAATTAAGTAACAGTTTAGTCATTGTATTTGCTTCATTAGAACTTAAATGTGTAAGATCGAAATCGGTAGCTGCCAAATCCTCTTTCCTCTTTCTTAATGTTTCATTAGATGCCTGGATAAAATTTAGGAAGTGTTGTTCTGAGTTATGATGCTTGTCCAAATTATCAGAGGGGTATTCAAGAATTTCCTCAACCTCAGATAAATGTCCAATTTTGGTGTGTTTAAGGAGATGAATGGTGGTGTCAGAATTATTTTTAAGTGAAATAGAAAAGAAATGATTTAATTGTACAGGCTTCTTTTTGCGTTTAGATTTCTTATCCATTTCAATAATGGCATCATGACCTATTACTTCTTTTTTATCTGCCAAATGTTCAAATAGATAGTTTATGTCATGTTTGATATTACTGTTTGTGTAAACTGAGCACCATGTTTGCTCTTGGGGTTCTAGAATGATTTTACGGGTTAAGAAAACTTTTTGATTTGTCACCACATCACATAAGGTGTTACACTGATTACTTTCACTGACTTTTGACTTAGTGTGTGATGTTTCTAGTGTAATAGTCAAGCTGTTGTTAATGTGAATGCATTTATTGAAAGTATCAATGATAATGTTAAATTTACTAATGAAATCAAAACCAAGAATGCCTTCAAAACTGGAAGATTCAGGAATATCTACTATATAAAAGTGGTGTGAGAAGGATTTTTTTTCTAACTTAATGGATGCTCTAATACATGAAGAAAAAGAAACATCCAAATTGATGGTTTTAATATTTATGGCTGTTGATAGTCTCTTGTATTTTAATACAGGTTTAAGTTCATTAAATAAATTTTGTGAAAGTAACGAAATGCTACTTCCAGAGTCAGCCAATAGGGTGATTTTATGGTTTGCAATAGTGGCCTTTAGAAGAGGGAGTGTTGGAGAATGCGTATTAAGGGCGCTGGTCACTGGCGGAAAATATCGCGTTCAGCTCATATAGTAGACTGTTCCTACCCCTCCTACGAGCTGTCAGAGAGGCGTGTACTTTTAATAGCCGTGAAGTCCAAGAGATATTATCGGCTATCTGTTGACAAAATTTACGAGCCAGTAGGAACGGAAAGTTCTCCCATAGCAGCTATTTTTGTTAGTAGGGAAATACTACAATTTCTTTTGCACTTTTTATAATACACGAGATCACATTGAACAATTTTACTATTATTATTATTATTACAGCAACGCAAGCGGGAATTCCATCAAGGAATAAGTTTCAATTGAATAATTTCGACTTTTATAAATGCCTACATTTTAGAAAAGGTTTGATAAAAATTTAAATATGACAATAAAAATTGATTCAATGTAATTCTCCTGTCTAAAATGATTTTGATGTTTCACCTTACTTTATATTATGTTTATTATATGTTCATGTTTACCTTCAAATTTAACCATCCTAAATTTTAAACAAATAATTATTAAATCAACTTGTCTATAACTTGTTTTCATAATTTAATTACGTAATATTCAGTGTTTGTGATTTTTTTCCTTTGTTTATGTAAAGCAACATTAATTTACTACTGAAAAATCAAAGCACAATTGATTATAATTAATTACTGTAATATGTATTTTTTTTAAATGTTTGTTTATAGATAAAAATATTATTATAAATCATCAGGTAAAGAAAATATGGACAGAGTGAAGATTTTAGTCTGAGTTACACATTCATTCTTCAATATGATATATTTAAAAATATTTCACAAATTTATTGAACACTTTAAAATTCGATGTTTCGTTGAGATTTTGGACCTATTTTTATAAACGATAATAGATACAGCCATCGGTATTTCTCACTGGGTAAGACAAAGAAGCTGAATTCTCAATGTAGTAACCCCCCCCCCCCCTCTCCACCTAAAAGCGAAAAAAAATAAAAGGCAAGAGAATTTTATCAAAATATCACCGATTACTGAAGTTATTCAATATATTGGCACGTATTTAAGTATTTATATAATGAAATTAAACTACAGTGCAAAATGAACATAAATTATACAAAAAATACTCCAAGTAGTGTTTTTTAATACAGCTTTATTTGACAAAAGCATAATATAAGATTTCCAATAACTCAAATTAACGGCCATAAATTCGAATTTTGAAAGTTATTTCATTTAATTTTGATCATCTTTTAATAAAATTAACATTATTAAAGAATATTGAAAATTGCGAATTTCAATACATGTAACGATATCTTCCTTAATTCTCTATTCAATCAAAGGATACAATATTAAATATAGATATAACATACATCAATGTACATACGATTCACAAAGACAAAATATCAAAGTATAATATTAATATGTATCGATATGAGGGAAAAAATCATTAAATGAATATTAGTATTGCGCATGTTAAGTACACCCCCCCCCCCCTCCTACTCAACATTGCTCCCACCAAAAATATCTAACAATATTAACTGAAAGGAAAGTAAAAACATAATATGTTTGCTCTGCATATTTAAATTTTCAAATAATATTAGTTTTTTTAAATTATGTGATTGTAAATTTTAATTAAAGATGTGGAATGCTTCCTCAAAAAATTATTATTTTTATATTTTCCCCCAAAACTTTGTTAACCTTGCCTCGAGTTTATAAGAATTTTGTTATATTAAACAAAGAAACTTCTGTATTTATATAGTTATTATATAGTTTATACATAATATTTTCTGTATTTATATAGTTACATCCAAATGTAAATATTACCCGAACTTTCTTTTTTCTTACAGAGTATTTAAATAAAGCACATTTTTTCCCCTTTATGTAGATTAAAACTTAGCACTGAAAATTATTTAAAAAACATTAATTACCCAAAATATACCATAGTAGTTTTCTCATACATTAGGAAGGTTCACAGCTGTCTTCCACACATTTTAACATTTTTTTTTCTTTTCTTTTTTTTTCTTTTTCTGATCATTTTTTTTAATAAAATTGACATTATTAACAAATATCCAAAATTGCTAAGCTCAATACATATAATTAATTTTCAGTTAATTCTGTCATTGTCGTCTATTTAATTAAAGGATACAATACTCAATATAAATGCAATAAAGCTGCAGCAACATATATATGATTCACAAAAACAAAATGCCAGAGTATAATATTAATACATTGTACAAGTGAGACAAAAAAAATCATTGAATGAAAATGTGTAATGTGCATGCTGAGTTCCCACCCACCCTCGACTTACTTCCAACAAAAATATCCATAACAATATTAACTGAAAGTGAAAACAAGAAACATAATATGTTTGCGCTGCATATTTAAATTTTCAATTAATATTCCTTTTTTAAATTATGTGATTGTAAAATGTGTGTGTGTTTAAAATGCTCAAAAAGGAAACCAAAAAGAAAAAGTTGACTGTGATAGCGTGACGCAGGTTGTTCACTCTCAACGGTGTCCAATGGCTGATTCCTAAACCGTTAGTCATAGACATATAGTTCCAATTACAAAAATGTTTTAAATGAAGTAAAGAAGTATTTTAAAAGCGATTTCGGTCAATAAAGATTTTTTTTTTTTAAATATGAAATTTTATTTTTTATACTGTCTCATGCCCCGGGTCCTATAAGTAATATTTAGTAAAATTTTCTAATATTACACTGACAAGTAAGACAAAAAAAAAAAAAGCCATTATTCCATGATTAAAACTGACCGAATATCTGTTTAAAGTTGGAGCATATTTTTTGCTGCGAAATAGCGGTCATTCACAAATTTAGTAGAAATATCGTCAGCTGTATTAAAAAAAATAGTTGAGAGTAAAATTGCAATATAAATTTGAAATCTATAATCATTCCGACATATTAATGCAAAATATACAATTTGTACTAAACAAAGAGGGGAAAAATAACTGAATTTTTGTTAAATAAGATTATGAACAGCAACAGCTTCATTTCTTTACAAAATTATACATATTATAAAATGCTATTAGGTTGCAAAATTTGAGTTGTGTTATGTTCCTTAGCTTTTGATAATTGACAGTATGTATTTTGTAGCGAAGAAACCGGAATTGACTCTCCCTTTTTTACCACCATGTAAAGATTTTTTACAAATCATAATAGCATAAAAGTCATGAATTTCAAAGTTTCATAACTCGGTCAATTTCAGTGTTAGATGAACATATATTTTTGTTGAGTTTCATGAGTTATTTTGACTTTATTTTTAGTGTAACAGGTAGTTTTTACTAAATATCACTTATAGAACGTATATATATTTCGAAATATTTTAAGAAATATTTTTATTGACCCAGATCGCTTGCTTGATAAAAGTCGTGATAAGTTGGCCCAAGTAATGTCCTTGAACAATTGCGTGATTTTGACGCACTTCTATTTAGATTTGTGAATGAAAATGTGCATTTATGTCATCTTTTATTGATGTAAACGTTTCGCCATTTTGTGTTTTTTTTATTAAATGAAATTCGTATAATTAGAAAATCTTTCTGTGTAGTTGATGAATTAATTAAGTTTTATTTTATATGGAAAAAAAAAAAAAACGTTTTGAATCTAAGGCACACAGACTTGAGCCACAAGTATAATTAATTAATAATTATGTATATTTCATAAATACGCATAATTAATTATTATGCATATTTAATAAGTGCGTGTAATTAATTAACAATATATTTATGTATTTATTAATTACTATAATACATACAATTTAATTACTTTAAAAAAGTTTTTGGACATATTCGTTTTCGGTCGAAAATAGAAATATCTCCAAAATTCGGTTTCGGTTTTACATTAAAAACCTGTTTCGGTCAATCCTTAATAATAATTATATATACCATTTCTAAAAAAAAAAAAAAATACAGGTGTCCTTAAAGTTTTTACACAGTCAAAAATAGCGTTTTTTTGCATAATTATGATTTTTTTGCAATAAAAAGGACACAGATACATTCTGTTGACTTTTATATTAGTATTTCCACTTTATGATCAAAATTAAATTACCATTTCACATGTCGCATTTTCAATTTACCAAAATTTTTGCTGTCCTTATAGTTTTTACACGCACTGTATATATATACTATAATATATATATATATATATATGTATAATGCTTTTCACACAATTAAAATACCAGGAATAATCTACTATATTATAATATTATATTATAATAATTAGATATTACGAATTTAGTTTAAACTAAATAATTTATAGTAATATTACCACATACAAGCTGCAAAAGTGTTATTCAAAATACTTCACAAATTCATAAACAAATTTTACAACAAAAGAATTTGTTTGTAAAGGCCTGTACATATATAACTTTATCAAATTTAAGGGAATTGTGGACACCTTCCTCCCTTTACAATATCATACGTTATCAATCTTCTATTCCTCTTCCCCCAATGATATCGTTATCAATGTCTAAAAATTCTTTTTATTATTACAATTTTTTCTTTCTTTTTCTTTTCATACGTTTGCAGCGGTATTATACATTTATTATTCACATATTTTACTGATTTGAATGAAGAAAAGTCAATAAAATACTATTAAACATGAAATAGCTTTATACCAAAAAACATTTTAAGGAAATATTATATAAAAGTGTTTAATAATAGCTTTTTGTTACATAATGCATTTTCCTGCACTTGCCCCCTGTATGGGAAAAGAGTAAGCAGAAATAAGTTCTTATCAATAAAACAAGTGGCCAATATTCTTCCCATTTTTTTACGAGTTAAAAAACAAGTATAATTTCGAATCTGGTTACTCTAACAACGCATTCTATGCTCATGTGGCAGAAGAATAGGAATGCCAAACGTTGGGATATTCCATATTTTGGAATAAAATTATTTTATAATTATTTAATGGTTTTAGTAACAACTTTGTACTTTCATAAAAATAGATAGCAGACTAAGCAAAAAGTTAAAAGACTATTTTGATGAAAAAAAAAAATGCTTAGATAAAAAATGATAAAGATTATCAAAAGACACCTCCTCCTACAGATACATTACGATATCAAATGCCAGAGTCCCCCTCCCTCTAAAGTGATATCCTTATATATGTACAGCCCCTAAGATATTTACGTATTTTTTTTTTACTTCTCGATGATATAACAGCAAAATTTCAGATAGAAAATAAATGAAACAAAATATAGAAGGAAATATATGGAGCGTAACAGATGAAAAATGTATGCTTTGAACACTAAACTCATTGAAAAAATAAACTCATTTACAAAATCTACATATATCATACATTTTGATTATACATAAAAAATACATTTTTTTTTTCTTATTTACATAAGTAGATAACTTAATCATACATATTGCATCTTTCATAAAATTTTAAAATGCTCAAAAAGGAAACAAAAAAGAAAACAGTTGACTGTGATAGCCTGACGCAGCATATACAGTGTGCGAGCTGTATAGCACCTCCCGTGTACGCAGCCGAAGGCACCGGGTCCTCCAACATGATGATCGTTTGTAAAGATTTTCGTTTTAAAATATAAAATCCTTCAACACTGATTTTGGCATGTTTGAAATAATTATCACGGCCCAAGGCAACAACTGGCGGGTCGGCGAATACATAATAATTAATCATAATTTATTTCTGTAAATCACACACACTTTATATATATATATTCAATTAAAAAATAAATATCTGAGTATAATTTTAATACGTTAAAAAAAAAAAAAAAAAAAATTATTTAAATAATAAGAAAGAAAAATCATGCACCAAGCATAGATTATAAAACACTTTCAAACACTTCCAAAGTGCTTTATCAAGACTTCGCCGTTTAATAATGTAAATAAGATACCCAAGAAAACATTTTAGAAATAGCGCATTTGAAAATCGGATATCAGCAATTACCGTCCACCGTCAAAAAGGTTCTGTATATGATCTATATATTTGTACATATTCTACACAGTCTGCTAAAATTTAGTATAATAAGAAAACGCATAACACAGTTAAAAATTCACTACCAATAGGCAGAAACGTACTTGAATTCTTTTGTACAGCCCTGTATATTACATATACATTTTTATGCACGTAATATAAAAAGTTGAAATTTAATTCAGGCAAAAACACTCTTAAAACTCTTCACTCTTCATTTTTATTTATTTATTTATTTATTTTTCTACTCTCCCATTACCTCCCTACCCTTCCTTTCCTTTTCTTCCTGCGCACTGAGTTTGAAATACCGTATTTTATGGAAGAAATGCCGCACCCGTCGTAAACGCCGCACTCCTCAAATTGGCCTGAATAAGCTTAAAAATATCGTAATCGCCGCACCCGTTGTAAACGCCACATCCATCGGAACGCTACTTTTGTCGAAATACTTCTTTCAATTTTAGCAGTAGTTTAAGTTACTAATATTTTATGCTGTGCATACAAGTCAAATTCAATATGTAAAATAAACATACATCTAAAATAATGGACAAACTGAAGAATTGTGATCATGTGGTTTAAACTACTGGTGTATTATGTACATGAAAAATTAATGTGTTATGAAAGACATTTTCATGAAACCCTTATCAATACACACACACACACACGTATATATATATACAATTTTTGAATGGAATTAATTTAATATAACATTTGGGGCCTCCTGTTTTCTCAGTTTCGAGTCCCTTCAAAATTTTCTGAGGGAAGCAAAACCTAAACGTGGCTAAATTGACTTTGAAAACTTCTCTCAGCTATTTCTATCCCCTCTAACTATTCCCCCGACCCAACTTTTATTACTCCAGAGTCCGAGCAAACGCAACGGGGTGTCGCTCCCCATGGAGTGATGGATTATATCGAGGGGGAAGACACTGAAATCATCAGAATAGAAATATGAGTTTTGTTTTAATTATAGCTCCCTCCCTAATTAATTTCAATGAAATATTTTTATATCAATGGATAAATTGGAAACTGTACATTTTTTCGTGTTTTTTTTAATTTCCAAACGACCTAATAGAACTGCCATAATTTACAATTTAATGAGAGGTAGAAATTATTTTGGTCATGCTCCGAGTATTTCATGTAAAATCAAATATTTAAAATTATTTTTAATATAAAATGAAAACTAGGATGAAAAGTGACAAGTTTTAAGAATTGCATACAGAAAACAAAATTCGAAAATCTTAATTTTTTCATGAGATATCCTTAGAAAAGTGAGACAAAATATTCCCATAGGTTTACATGGAGAACGGAAAACGGGATTGCAAGTGATCAGCACCCTTAAGGCCCTACTTCAGTAACGCTCCGAGATAGAGCGGCTAATGTTATTTCAATGGGAGAAATTTATAACTTATTTTTTTGCATTTTGCTCGAATTTGATATTTTTTGTAGCTTTCAAAAGCTGTACTCTTAAACTATGCAGGCCACTTTAAAATTTTATTATTATTTTTTTATTTTAAGGCGTTCTAGATGCATTATTTTAGGTTATGCAAAAATTGTCTTTAGCACCTTATCGCGAAAAATCTGTTGGACATTTTAAAATTTGGTAAAGCGGCATGCATAGTTTAATGATTTAGCTTTCTGAAAATGCTTTTCATTTTGATTTAAAAAAAAATTAAATCTATGTTGCATTTATAAAAAGTTGAGACACTTTCATTTACAAGAGTCAGAAAGAGTAAGATCTCCGCCTTAGCCAAGATACGCCTTCTTAGGGGGGGTCGCGAGCGACAAACGACACAGATTACCCCAACGGGGAGTCTATAAAACAGGAAAGTAGTGGGATTTCACCTCTGGCTATTTCCTGTAAGCAACTTCTAGGATAGAAAACTACAAATTTCTTTTCCGAAGCAATGGCAGAGAAAAGAGTTTAAATAAATACCGAACACATGCAAACAGATGCTGATTTCAGACAATTTGATATATCTAGGTTGTTCTAATCATAAAGATAAGGATTTTTAAAAAGCATTATTGATTTGAAATTAAAACAAATTTATCATTGTTATTATTTTTCTTTCTAACGTTTGAAGTTTAATTTTCGAAAGATTTTTTAATTGCGTACAACATCAAAATGAAGAAGTCGCAAATTCTCAAAAGATACTAGAATTATCATTTTGTCATCCGCACTCGACAAAGGGGGGAGAAAGAAAATAACAATGGTTACTAATGTCCTTAAAAATTAATAGATATATGCGGAGAATAAATACATTTGTATAAAAGATAACTATTGTACAATTCATTATTAAATTGGATTACACTAATTTAAAACTTAGAAATGTGTTTCTCAAACTTTAAAGAAAGATTTCTTTTCACTGTTTTACCGAAAATTTTGGCTAATTTTCAATCGTTTAGCAAATACATTCCCTTGCGGCCAAATCCGCATACACAGATGAAATATTTGTGCTTAGCGTATATAATTTTTTTCTTTTTTCCCTTCTGAAAAGCAATCGAATAATTCTTAAAGTTATTCTAAACATTTTGATTTAATAATAAGCATATTTTGTTGCAATTCAAATCAGCAGTGAGTGATGCTAAGAGGCTATTTCAGTCGCGCAAATACACCCGCTCGCTAATGCTAATCCTATGGTTGAAATTTATAAAGATATCTCGGTTGCATTTCAATATTTTTAAATGATTTCTTTTGCATTGGATAGCTGAGATGAATCTGTACAAAGACCGTTTTTTACATTTTTGATCTTAAATGCAGAATTTTTTATAGGGAGGCTACTTTAGTCAAGCGAAAAGACCCGTTCGCTAATGTTTATTCTATAGAAGAAATTTATAAAAAATACCTCTGTTGCATTTCTATATTTCTACATTTTAGGTAGCTTTCATTACAAAAAGCTACCTATTGCAGCCATTCGGAGGAAAGCGATTTAAAAAAATTTTGGTATATTTTCATCGATCATGACCCCCAGACCCCCAAACCACCCTCTGTTCAAAAGTTGATATATATATATATATATCTGATCTTTGTCATACTGTAACTCTCAAATTTATAAACCGATTTGGATGTAATTCGGTATGTACATAGTACATACCAATGTCTCGACCGAGTTCGTTGGCCAGCTTCATCCGCCATTTTGTTTCAAAATGGCGGCCATTTAAAACTTTTTTTAAAAATTTTAAATTTCAAATGTGGTACCAAAGAATTGAAAATGGAAAAATATTTTTTTCTTATGTATTTGACCTTTATAAAAAGATTCCGGAGCAGTTTTTTTTCCATCTATATCTTAAAAAATGGCTGAGTTATAGCATTTTGAATTTCTAGCGTGGCTGACATTTTGAAACGTCCTGAATTTTGTCACGCGATAAAAGGCGTATTTACGAACCGATTTGGATGTAACTTCGTTTGTACATAGTACATACCAATGTCTTGACTGAGTTCGTTGGCCAGCTTCATCCGCCATCTTGTTTCAAAATGGCGGCCATTTAAAAATTTTTTTTTAAATTTAAAATGAGATACCAAAAAATTGGAAAATGAAAAAGATTTTTTTCGTATGTATTTGACCTTAATACAAAGATTCCGGAACAGTTTTTGTTTCATCTATATCTAAATAAATGGCTGAGTTATAGCATTTTGAATTTCTATTGTGGCTGACATTTTAAAACGACCTGATTTTTGACACGCGATAACAAGCGTATTTATGAACCGATTTGGATGTTACTTGATCTGTACATAGTACATACCAATGTCTCGACCGAGTTCGTTGGCCAGCTTCATTCGCCATCTTGTTTCAAAAGGGTTGCCATTTAAAAAAAATTAAATTTAAAATTTAAAATGAGGTATTAAAAAATTGGAAAATGAAAAAGATTTTTTTATGTGTTTGTCCTTGATACAAAGATTCCGGAGCAGATTTTGTTTCTGAAAATTTGTTCTTTTGTTTATATCTTAAAAAATGGTTGAATTATAGCACTTTGAATTTCTAGTATGGCTAACATTTTGAAACGATCTTGTATTTGTCACGCGATAACACACGTATTCGCCTATTTCCATGTAAGAAGGCATATGGATAGTATACATCAACATCTCAGCCAAATATAAGTTACTTTAAATAAAAGCAGCTTGGATAAAGCTGACTAATTTCGCGAAATTCTCATTCATAATGATTTAGTATTGATAAAAATTAGTATTGAATCTCCTATATTCGGTTTCCACTAAATTGAGCTAACCTTCCCAATTTCTCTTTCAACATTATTTACTCCGTGATTTAATCTGTTCTTATAGACATATCTGGAATAGAGATGTAAATTTTCCGGAAAAGTTGAAGTGACGGAAAAAAACGGTTTTTTCCAGTTTTTTTTCTGGAAAATTTTGATTTCCTATAAATGTTTCTCAAAAATAAGTTATTTCCTAAAATGTATACAATAAATTTTTTCAACATTTTTGCACACTAAAAAATATTTTCCCTTTATATGCAAATATGTTAAAAAAAAAAAAGAGAAAGCCAGCTTTTAAAAGTATCCTTTCAGTCTCAAAATTCTGACAGTATCTTTTCTTGCTTAATTTAACACCAGTGTTTGTATAATATATGTGTCTGTTGAAATGATTTTTCAGTAGCACTTGTTTAATTATATCAGTAGAGCTAATTTAAAAAACAAACACAAAAAAATCTTTAGTTTCAACCAATATCACTGTAGTTTTAAACTGTATTGTACATCTTATCTACATAATACTCATAAAGGATGCCAGTGTAAAAGAAACAAATTATAGTAGGTCTGGTATTATTATAAATACAGGCAAAGTTCTTTAATCCGCACAAGTTGGGACCAAAGGTTGTGCAGATTATGGAATATTGTGGATTATGGAATATTATGGATTACATCTCATTTTCTTATTTCTGGACACTATTTTAATTCAATATTCAGTATAACATGAAAAGAAAAATATGAAATATAATAATTTTTCTGGACACTATTTTAATTCCATATTCAGTGTAACATGAAAAGAAAAATGTGAAATATAATAATTTAATATGCTATCTCAAAATATGCATTTTTCAAATTCTTGTATTAAAAAATTGATTATATTCACTTTTATCAGGGTTGGGTTTCTTCCGGAAGAAACCAGTTTCTTCGAGGACAGTGGAAGAAACTGGAAGTAATGGAAAAAACTGGAAGAAATGGAAGAAACCAATGCAAAACAAAATAGATGCTCAAAATTAAAGTATATTATCTATGTAAAAAAATTAAACTCAAAGTATAATTATATGACCCCTAAATTGGAAAATTTAATTAATATTAAAAATATTATTTTTGGAAAAATAAGTTATATTTTTAATAACATACTTCAGGTTCAGCAGACATTTACAGTTGATGGATTTTACAACTTTAGAGGTATAAGGATTTTTATTATTATTATTAATTATACCATTTATGCAAAAAGAGAAAAAAAATCTATCTACAAAATGTTTATTTTTCATATAAAAATACATTATTTTCTTATAAAAATGCATTATTTTGAACTGCACAACACAGAAAACAAACAAATTTGTAATTATTTATACTAGTATCTAGCATACATATCTCAATACTGATTTTAAAAGACTAATGTTCTTAAAATATCAATGGGTATGTCGAAATGCTTTTAAACTTTAATGAAGTTTTCTGTAGGACTTTTCCATTCATCCATTCTAAGTTGAGAAACTGATAAAAGAGACTTTTTGTTATACTATGCTGCATTGTAGTAAGTAAAGTGAGGATTTTAATGATTCTTTTAATACAGTAATCATTGTACTATATTATTTACCTTAATTAAATTGGTGTAAATTAAAAGCACCGTCTTTTATTTAAGTGAGTTTCATTCTACCATTGGTGAATGATCCATGCATCATTTACTACCAGTTTCAAAAATTAAAATAATTAAAAAATATGCTTTTTAAATTGAAATGGATAACAATTGATTTTGTGCATTTTGGATAAAATTTCTTTTCTTCATTTAGCCAATGGTTGAAGGTCTTTAGACAAGTTTTTTGTGTGATCTTGGCTAGAAAATTGATGAAATTATTAATTTAGCATACATAAATTTGTATAGGTCTGATGGAATTAATTTACTTAAGGTTGTAGGAAGAAGACATTTATTGCATTGTACAAAGTTGAAAGTTATATGCTAAATTCTTAAAGAATAACAGTTTCTTCCATTTCTTCCACTTGGAAGAAACCTATTTTTTCCGTCCGGTTTTTTCCACTGTGGAAGAAACTTGCCAACCCTGACTTTTATATTTAAAAATTTCAGATATTTCTTTTAAAAAATCATTTTTGGATCAAGAATGTAAATTTGTTTAATTGTTTACATTCATTAAGCAATGCGAATTATAGAAAATTGCGGACAGGGATGCCGCGGACGCGCTATAGCGCATAAATTATGCGAAAAATCGGAGACGGGATGCAAAAAAACAGCTCTTATGAGTCCCGTGGGATGCGTAATTTCGTCAAAAAATCGCAGAAAAAAGCAGATTTTCGTCAAAGGATCAAGAAAAAAAGCACAAATCTCATCAAAATATCGCACAAAAAAAAAACGCAATTTTCGTAAAAGGGTTGAAAAAAATAGCGTATTTCGTCTAAGGATCGCAAAAAAAAAAAAAGTGAATTTCGTCAAAAAATCGCGGAAATAAGCGCAAATTTCGTCAAAAAATCGCGGAAATAAGCGCAAATTTCTTCAAAAAATCGCGGAAATAAGCGCAAATTTCTTCAAAAAATCGCGGAAATAAGCGCAAATTTCATCAAAATATCGCGAAAAACGCGATTTTCGTAAAAGGGCCGCGACAAATTAGCATATTTCGTCATAAAATCACGAAAAAATAGCGAATTTTGTCAAAAAATTGCGGAAAAAATCCGATTTTCGTCAAAGAATCTCGAAAAAAGCACAAATCTCATCAAAATATCACGCATAAAACGCGATTTTCGTAAAAGGGCCGCGAAAAAAAATCGCTGAAATAAGCACAAATTTTAACAAAATATGACGAAAAAAAAATGCGATTTTCGTAAAAGGGCCGCGACAAGTTAGCGTATTTCGTGAAAAAATAGCGAATTTCATCAAAAAATCGCGGAAAAAAGCCGATTTTTGTCAAAAGACCGCGAAAAAAGCACACATTTCACCAAAAGATCACGAAAAAAGCCGATTTTTGTCAAAGGGTAGCGAAAAAATAGAGTATTTCGTCAGAGGATCGCCAAAAAATAGCGAATGTCGTCAAAAAATCGTGTAAAAAGCCGATTTTCGTCAAAGGATCGCGAAAAAAAGCACAAATTTCATCAAAATATCGCGAAAAAAATGCGATTTTCGTAAAAGGGCGGCGGCAAAATAGCGTATTTCGTCAAAAAATCGCGGAATAAGGCCGAATTTTGTCGAAGTATTACGAAAAAATACACTATTTTCGTGACAGGCTCGCAAAAAATAGCGAATTTCGACAAAAGGCTCACGGAAAAAACGCGAATTTCGTCAAAGTAACGCGGGAAAAATGAATTTAGTCAAAGCACCAAAAAAGATGCGCAAACTAAACTTATAGGTAGAAAATTCATAAAATGGGATTTCATTTTTTTTTATGATATTATTAAAAATACAGCATGATTTCAGTGTACTTTGGTAATGTATTCAGGGGGTGGACCAGTGAAAAATCCCCTCCCCTCCTTCTTACTGCATTGAAATATCTACCGCATTTAGGAACATTTAGGATTTGATACTTATTAATGATTTAGATGTAAATTTCCCTTCCAAGAAAAATGTCTGATTCCAACACAGATCTATGCTGACAGATAATTCAATTCAATGGGAAGTATAATGAAAGCACCCGTTCATTCAACAAAAAGTACAGCTTTACTTAACCATAAGTATTCTTTTTTTCAGCAAAAATACCTTTTTCAATAAACACGTCTTGCCCCTTTTTAAAAGAAAGCAAACATTAGCGATACTTGGTAGTGGAACTTCGTATCTTCTACTCTCAAATAAGTGTTATTTTACAATTAAAATTATATCTTGCATTTTTACTTTTAAAAAAGTAAAGAAAATTTCTCTTAATATTTAAAAAATATATATATCTTATTTGAGTGCAAATAATACTGGTTTTAATACATTAGTTAATTATTATTAAAACAATAATTAATGTATTTATTTTATATTTTCCAAATAGCCAAGTTTCGTTTATTCCTTTAAAATACGAATTATTATTGATGGGGACCTACTTTTGTAAAAAAGGGACCCAGATTTTTGGAAATCCTGGGTCCCAGGGACCCAGGTTTTTTCAAGTACAGCGACATCACTGGCAGATTATAGATCCTTGACTGTACTATTATCATTTTCAAATCTTCCGTTGTTTAAAAATTGGTATTTTACAATATTACTCCCCTCCCCCCTTACACCTATAATTTTCATTTCCTGTATATGTAGTTTTGGTACAGCTTTCCAGACTTAACCCAAACTATGTTTTAGTAAGATTTAGATCTTTAATATTGAAAGCGGTATTTTTTTAAAATGAAACTTAACGGGTGAATTTTTCCATATGTTTAAAAATTGTTTTCAAATAGATTTTTCACAGAGATTTGCTTACATTTTCTTTGCAAAGTTTGTATGGATTTATGTTTTTTGAAAATACATTTAGACAACTCTAAGAATCTATATTTCAAGAAAAGAAAAAAAATGATACATAATTTCAACTGCATGTTATTATCAAAAGAAATTTTTATATCAAGAGTGAAAAATTACAGCCATGCAAATAAAAATAAATGCATGTTTCAAATTTTACATTAAATTTTCCATCTTACCATTTTCATTTATTGATGCAATATTGAAATACTTCTGCACATGAATTTTCATTTTTAATGAGAGAAGTTCCATTTAATTATCTTACTAAGGATTTGCTTTGATTTTTTTTTTTTCATGCAATCATGTTTTTGCAAAATTGTGACCTTTTATAAAAACTTATGAACTTGTAAAAAATGTGAATGAAATGTAAAAAATGTAATAGGAATTAAAATAAATCTGAATGTAAGTTAGAAATTACATATTTAAGTTCTTATTTAGACATTATTGTCCTTTGTACATATAAACAGCTAGATAATAGATTCATTGGTTATTGCAGCTATTATACAATAGGTTTTTTTTAATTCTAAAATCATTAGGTTTGTGAAGGATTTAATTAGGAGATTGTAAAAAACATTCTGAAACGCCTATTTTTAAGTGAAAGAATTTTGTTAAAGGTCATATGTTCTAAGGAGAAAAAACTGAAGGATCCTTTAAGAGACAAGTTCTTCGTAAAGAGATCCCTGCTTACAGATAAGATTACAAGATTTTCCATGTTAAGGTTTTCATGAGGGACACTAAACATGAAAAAAATATAAATAAAAGTATCAGAATGTAGCATTTATAAAATTTTGATTACATTATTTTATAAATGAAATTTCAAATTTTCCAATTTGGAAAAATTAAAAAATAGCCCTTCGGAAAAAAAACTGAAAAAGTTTTTTTCCCCCGAGCATTCCCATCTCTTATAATTGCAGAGTAGCGAAAAAACTTTTTACATATCTCGTTTTTAAAAGTTATCAGAAAACCAATTGCTTATTACAGGAAGCATTCAAGTATTCAGGGTTGGCAAGTTTGTGACATGTGACGGTTTAAACAGTCGTGTCAAAAACCTAGATTTAAAAAAATAATATCAGAAGAATTATTTAGCAGAGTTAGATAGACTTAAATCAATAAATTTAATCTTAACACTGCATAAATATATTAAAAGTGTGGGGTATAAACTGCACAAATACATTCTTGAAACTATTTCCAAAGGATATGGTAAACTGCAAATAGATTGTTGCAAGATTTTTTAAAAAATTATTTGAATAATGCATGCTTATTATTTGTATTCATTATAATCATGTAGGCATAATCTAAGTTTTGCAGAAGTAAATTGTTTAGTTTTGCATCTAGCCATGAAAAAATCTAATCTATCAAAAATGGTACCTAATGAACATATCTATCTTCCTTAAAACAGAGCAAAGATATTTCACTTCCAGTATAAAACAGAACTGCTATTGCTACAAAACCAGTTTTCTTGACAATTTTTGACAATTCAAAACAGTAGCAAAAAAAAAAAAAAAAAAAAAAAAAAAAAAAAGGAGAATTGACACAACATGTACAATTATTAACCAATATAACATTAAAACATTCTTCAATCCTCTAATTTATTCAGATACCTAAAATCTGTCTATAAAAAAAAAAATGTTTATTGGTTACTGTAACAATTCATTGAATAATGCAAAACATTTCATATTTATTTTGTAACTGTACCTTATTTTCTTTTGATTAAAAATAAAAGAGAGATACAAAAAGCGATATGGGATTTCTTAACAGAAGACTTATTTATAATTGACACTCCATTTGCATGGTGGTGGAAGGGGGGAACTTTTCAGATTATGTGCAACTTTGCAAAAAAATTCTTATGTGCACCTTCAACCACTGTTTATTCTGAACGTTTTATTTTCAGAGGTAGGCCAAATTTATAGTAGTAAAAGAAATGCCCTGTCTACTGATAATGTAGAACGTTTGGTGTTTTTGCACCATAATTTGAAATATAATAAATCTAATTATTAATTTTTTTATTACATTTATTGTATTTTCAGTTTCTTTATCCAAAATAATCTTTTCTGTTTTCCTATATACTTAAAAAGAACTTATTTTTATTTGTATAAATGTGAAACTAAATTTTAATATGGAATTATTTTATGAAGGTTTTTGTTCTTAACTTTTTCTATATTTCGTAGACATATTATTAAATACCGAGTAAATAGTTTTATGAATTATTGCATATATTATACATTGATATTTGAATAACTTTTTACAGATCAGTTTTAAATTCATATGCTTAAAAAATGAAATTCTTACAACTACTCGGTATTGGCCGAGTACTCGGCCAAAATTTCACCGAGTACCGAGTAGTTGGTACAGCTCTAAAAAAAAAGTTTTTTTTTAAACGATTCTTTGACTAAATTTACTTTTTTCTTCGCAATTCTTGACAAAATTTGCATATTTTCCATGATCCTTGAACAAAATTTGTGTTTCTCCTGCCATCTTTTGACGAAATTGGAGATTTTATCATTGACCATTGTCAAAATTCATGATATTTTTTTTATGTCTGAATTTTTTGACTGATGACACATTTTTTTTAAATTTTCGAAACCAAATGACTTCAGGAAATTTGGAACATAATTACCCCTGAGTGGAACTAACCCAGAGAACAGTGCCTATCTTACAAGGAGACCAACAAACATGGTGCACAAATGGAAATTTTAAAGCATGTTGTAGAGGTCATCTATTCTGGTGAGTTTTTTTCATATCAGGGTTGTATTGGTTTTAACCATGGGAAAAAATGGTTTTAACTGGCCTGGTCGAAATTCATTTTAACTGGAAAGAGAAACCTGAACTATATTTGCTAACAGATAAATTTAACATAACACTCGGAAGGATTTGTTCTGCAAAAATATTTGCTCGCTATTATACTTAAATTTTCATTAATTTTTTTTTTCCCAAATGGTAAGCAACATTTTTTATAAACAGAAATATTTTAAATAATTTGTTTACATATGATTTTTTTTTCTTTTTTTATTTAAAAACAGAAAATAAATAACATTGAACAAATTTCTAAAATTTCATTTAGTTAAAAAAATGTTTAAATACAACAAGTTTTGTGGTATTTTCTAAGTTTAATCGATGTTATGGTTTATTCTGGTTCAAACCAAATTTGGAAATCAATATTTTCACTGATGAAGAGCTTGCACAGCACTTCAGCAAATGCATAATAAATTCACAAATTTAAAATCTACATTTTCAATGTTTTTCGTTGCTGTCCACCAATTTTCAGGTTGCAATGTATCAACTACACTTTACAAAAATAAGAATTAGGAAATGGAGATGTTACTGTTTGGAAAACAATATAGTTTTCGCATTAAGTACTTTTTGTTTTGTAGATACAGCTTTAAAATGAGCTTTATTTAAGGCTGTTCTCAAATCCAAAGGGTCAACTTTCTAACATGAGTTTTAATTCATTTTTGTATGGAAACGCATAAAACTAGAAAGTGTTATTCAGAAACTCTGTTTTTTCCATTTTCATGTAAACGCAATGGACCTTTCAGAAAATACGGTGAAAGTTGGCATTTTGATCTGAAATTCCGAACGAAAGAAAATCCAGTCAGTAAGGGGAGAAAAATGCTGTGTCACATGATTGAACAGAGCTTTATTGAGGGATTCAGAAACGATAGGTTAAACAAAAAATTGTTCTACTGTCCTTAATACCCACAGTTAAAAATTAAAAAAAAAAAAAAGGCAACAGCTACATCTATTTAGAAAACTTCTTAATAAAAATGAAATTTTACAAAAATCGCTTACTTTGTACTGCTAATAAAGCTTGCGTTTCATTTGGCAGCCTTTTTATATCTTTTAATGATGCATTCAGTGTGCCTGACACAGCTAATTCTTGTAAACTCTGGCAACTGAAGAAAAAAATACATTAACATAAAAAATATACACAAATATTGAAGTAGATAACAAAGAATTATATCACTAAGTAGCAATTTTTACTAAAAATGAACTTTTATTTCAATACTTACGTTTTTAATGAAATTTTTTAAAATCTTATTTCAATAAAATTAGCAGTTTGTAAAACAGGTGATTTATTTGCTATTATTGGAAACGGTGCTTTTTATATCTTCAACGGAAATGCATAATTTTTAAGCCTGAATTTCCCAGCAAATAAGTATATGTTAAATGCTTGCTTTTGGTGTCAAATAAAAAAAAAAAAAAAAAACTGAACAAAATCTTAAACTGTTCATGAAGCACCTCATTTGTCCCAATACCTCAAATTTCAGATTTGAGGTTCCTCGGAAATTTTGTCATGTTTGCGTCTTTTTGAAGCGGCGAGACGCGAGAGCTGTTTCGTTTCAGGAATATGAATGAATGTGTGTGTGCTGTGTCGTCATTTGTTTGCTGGTGAAAGGGTAATTCCATGTCAAATCAACCAATGGTCTGAACCTTGACATCTCAGAAATTTATAATTTTCGGTGCAGTGGTAGAGTCCACCAAGTTAACAAGAAAAACCAAAATTTTTGATTTTTTGCGCTTTTAATTTTTCAGTTAATTTTTAAAAAATGAAAAATTGTCGAAATTTGACTCCACTTTGACACATTTAAACAGCTGTAGACAAAAAACTATTTGACTTAGAGAGCTCTAATTGGTGTCATTCTCTTCTGTTTTTAATGATCTTTAAATTGATATACAACACGATTAAATTATTTAAAATGTAAATTTTTTATTAAAAAATTAAAAATTTAAATTTTAAAATTTCAAAAACACCCCTTTTGATTTTTTTGAAAAAAATATATGTTTTAAAAACATCAATTGACTATGTGTATGCCAACTTTCATAATGGGATGGCAAAGGGTTCTTATGGAAATTAATATTTTTGTATTATTACATATGAAATTTGCTTGTTTTCCATGTTTAAAGCGTAACTGTAAAGTGTAAACTCATTGGTTAATGTTTGAATGAATACGGTGACTAATCTATTAAGTAGTTTTTGTAATACAAATAAATATGAAAATTTAATCTATTAAATATAATATCAAGTTATAATTTGTAAAATGCTTGTTTATTTAATGACAGTAGAGCAGGCATTCTAATACATGGTTAACTTTTAAACAATAAAAATATGCAAAAACTTACAGGCTCTGTGTCTAATTAACTCTCTAGTCTTTATAATCAATTTCAAATTATCTTAATGGAGATCAGGTACTTGTAACAAACAGTCCACTAAAATTGCTTGACATATTATATGAATGTTGTATTAGCTAGCTTCAATGGAATTTGATATTTGAAGCTTTAGGTGTAGTTATCAAGAGATAGGACTCTTAACACCTGTTATCCAATTATGCTTAATTCATGAAGCAGCTCTTTGAAACATTCAGTGCACATATGACTTTATAATATTTGCTACACAATTAATATTTTATAAAATGTTATTAAAAATTGAAATTTGTTTGTAATTAAAAACATAAATATGCAAAAAAATTTCATTTCAAGGACTTTTAAAGATAGGAATTTTACAAAGTCAACTTCATTACTCAGAATATAAACTTTCCCAGTTGCAGTAACAGCTCAACTTTTTGCAAAAAGATCTCCCCTAATACATTTAATATATCATTCAATTGTGTATAAAAAAAAAAATGAAATTGCTGGTCCCTTTGAATGTAGGAAGCTTATTTTATATTCACTTGCAATTGATTATACTGGGTTAATTTTATACTGAGCCTGTAAGTTAATTTCCTTTTGAATATCTTTATTGTTTAATTTAAAAGTAAACCATGAATTAGTATGCCTACTCAATTGTCATTAAATAAATAAACATTTCTCAAATTGTTATTACCTGATATATTTAATAGATTAAATTTTCATATTTACTTGTAATACAAAAACTACTTCATAGATTAGTAGTAGTATTCAAATTCAAACTAGAGCTCTGGGCTATTTTTATTCACGACACTCGGGCCAGGCTAGGCTCGGGCCTAACTTATTTTTTGAGAACCCATCCAGGGGTCTGGCTTCATTCTTCCTAGGTCTGCACAAGTCAAAATTTTTAGTTCTTGTCTCGATCCAGCCTGTATGAAAATCATCGTCTCAGCGTGGTCTGGACCGTGCTATCAGTAAAATTTGGCCCGACTTAAAAATTTTTGCAAAAAATGCACATATTTTTAAATCGTCATTCTACGATTAAACTTTAAAATTTATTCCTTTTAAAGAATAGTAAATTCTTAGGCAATAAAATTAAAATACAGCAAAACCTGTTAAAAAGAAACTGCCTATGACAGAATCCTGTCTTAAAAGGAAAAATGTGAAAGTCCATGCAAAATTAATACAGTAGACTCCCTCAAATCTGCACAGCTTGGGACCAGAGGGTGTGTGGATTTTAGAATTTTGAAGATTTCTGGTCATTGCCTTGTTTACATTTTTTAAACAATTTGAATGTAATAATGCAATCAAAATTATAATGAATGCTTGAAATATAGTAAAATATTAAAATAATTAAGTAAAGTAATAAACTAAAATGATCAAAAGTAAGATATTTTTAAAAATGATTAAATTATTAAAAGGTCAAGTAGATAATAATGTATAGGTATGATCCATGTCAATTCAGGCAGTCAAAGAAAAATCTTACCTTCATAGTCTCAGAAGTTTTTGAATTGAACATATGTTAAAATTCAATAAAAAATAAGATACTTGTATATTTTGGTTTTGCCCAAAAAAATTCCTGGCCCGAGATACAGGCCGTCAAAGATGGCATCCCGGGCACCATTTCCAATTCGCCATTTTCGGTAAAAATTTTAAAGTGCTCTATCTCTAGAACAGTGCAAGATATTTTGGTGCGTTTTTTTTTAATTTTAAAGATAATATTCTTCTGTTTAAAATGATATACCCAATTTTGAATAATGTATTCAAATTTTCCTGTGGCAACCTTTTGAAAAAAATTTTTTTTTTCAAAAAAAAAATTTTTTTTTTTGAAAATGCCAATCCTAAAAATTTTGATTTTTTTGCTGTTGATCAATACCATTGGGAACTATCTTCACTGTAAAGGAGAACTTCCACTTTTGAGTTTAACAAATTTTAGAAACATTTAAAAAATTCAGAGAATTTTACAGGAACTGTATATATACAATTCCAGTAAAAGTCATTGAATTTTTGCTTATTTGTATCATATTTGTAAGGATAAGCCTACTATGTATCCTAAACAAGTTAGAAATTGCAATATCAAATGTGGCAAATGAGGTGCGTGCATAGTATTAACTAGTTTTATAAATATTCAGATCTTGGTGCAATAAGTGTTACACTCTTGGGCAAAAAGGCATGAATACAAAATTTACTATAATACCATATATTAAATTCAGTAATACGGAAGTAATATGAATCCATTTTAAAAGGACTTAATCACCATGGCAACCTAGAATCATTGCCCATCATGGTATATCATTGAATCAATTATGTATTATAGGATTTTTAAATAGAATGAAGAAAACTTTTATTAATGTCTTATGTTTTAATTTGATTTTCATAGCATTTGAAGTGATACATACTTTATTGCAGAGGTTTACAAAAAATTACTTCCTGTGTCATAGAAAGTGCATAGTGTTTACAGGGACACACAAAAGATTTCGGATACTTTACCTTATTGGAAATACTGCACATTAGCGAAGATTGCTAGAGGTGCACTTTTAGTTGCGATATGAGTTTTTAAGTTTAATTAAATATTTCCATATTACGTTGTGCAGGGATCACTCTAGAACATAAAAAAGGGCAGGGCGCATATTACAAAAAAGGGCAATTTTTTTTTTGTAAAGGGCACATTATTTAAAAAAAAGGGCATTTTTGTAATAACTGCATACTGTTTAGAAAACACATTAATATTACTTTTATATAATCTCAGAAATAATACACTTTCATATCACGGGAGAAACGCAAATTTCGCTAAAGGATCGCGGAAAAAACGCAAATTTTGTCAAAGAATCGCGAAAAAACGCGAATTTCATTCACGGAAAAAAACGTGAATTTTGTCAAAGTATCAAGGCATAAAACCAAAAATTTCGTCAAAGAATCACGGAAAAAACGAAATTTCGTCAAAGGATCATGAACAAAAACGCAAATTTCGCCAAAAGATCGCGAAAAAACCTCCCACAAATTTCATCAAAAAAATCGCGATAAAAAACGCAAATTTCATCATAGGATCACGAAAAAAAAAAACAAATTTACTCAAAGGATTGCAGAGAAAATGCAAAGTTTGTTATTGGATCACGGAAAAAACGCGCATCTCGTCAAAGGGCCGCGGAAAAAAACGCGAAACTCGTCAAAAGGCCGCGGAAAAAACGCATAGTTAATGTCGCGAGGGGATCCCCCCCTCCCCCCCATTCTGCTGTAACCTTTCAGAAAATTTTCTGTGAATTTCAGATTTTTTTTTTTTTTTTTTACTCATAATCACCCCTGATCTGTACATAAGTTCAAACTATATACTTATCGCAGAAATTGTGAAAAATACAGCATAACAGTGCCACCTGTTTGGGCATTTACACCAAAACTTAATCAGCGTCTATTTGTGTCAACGTCTAACAGAATATGAAGTTTGAGGAAATTCCTTTAATTAGTTCTTCAGATATAGTTATCACGAAAATCGTTAAAAATGCAGCATAGCAGCGCCACCTGTTGGGCGATTTATACTGAAAACTAATCAGCACCCATTTATATCAAGGTCTAACTGAATTTAAAGTTTTATTAAAATCCGTGCAATAGTTCTTGAGATAGAGCACCCATAAAATTTTTGTCACGTACGGACAGACCGGCAGACTGTTTTCTAAAAACAGTCAAATCGTGTTCAGAACGTTCTAAAACGTATAAATCTGTCGAAAACCGGAAGTCGAAAATTTTCACGAATTCAATAATGTCTTCTTGTAAAGATAGAAGAAAGGAAGGGGGGGGGGGGGATTCCGTCTTATCGTTTGCATTTTCCATTCTTTATTAAAGGGGCATTTTGTCACAATTTGAAAAAAAAACTTTGAAAAACAATTATCAGACTGATATGGCCAAAGAAATCCAGATCCGGACCATATCAGCAGAAAAAAGATTAATGGCCGGCCCGAATGTAATAATAAAAAAATCGGCCGTGGATCGTGCCAGGCCGAGCCGACGAAAAAATTAAACGGGCCTATAAGAAAATTAAGTATTTTCTGAAAGATCTTTTGTCTGTATTAAAACATCGAAACGCCATTCGATTACATAGTTTATGAATAAGGGCACCTGTTATTTTTTTTGCGTTTCTGAAAAAAATGAATTCAGATATGTGTCAGAAAGTGGATCTTTTAGATTTCAGCGTTAATAAATTATGGAGAAATATTTTCAGAAATGTTTGTATTATACAGCTTAAAAAGTTATGTTTTTAAAGCTACTTTTTTCTTTTATTCTAAATTATTATATTGTGTATTTTTTGTCATAATAACACGTAATCTAAAACGTACTGTAAAATTTTCCCATAAATATGTGTGCAGTATTCCTTAAAATAATCTTAATTGCGTATCTAAAAGAAAATTGGAATTTTTTTTGCAGAAATTAGAGTCGGGCTGGAAAGGGCCCGATTTAATTGACTTTGCACGGGCCGGGTCGGTCCTGTTTTCACTGATTTCTTTAATGGCTGGGACGGACCGAATCGAAGTTTTTTCTTTCACACTATGCCGAAGCATAAAAATATGGTCCGCACAGACCTCTACTTCCAATGCATAGTTAATTTTGTTTTTTCTTTCTTCTGATAGTAAATTCTAACTCAACTATCGTTTATTTTTATCTGACTTTGCAGATTCTGATTACGTGATATACCATGTTCAAGAAAAATGTTCGTTTATTGATGCGTATTATGAATAATCTTTGAGTACTTGAGAATGAGAATGTAGTTTAGATATTTCATTCTGTCATGATTTAATTTATAAGCATCTAAAAGTAGTTTAACAGTTGAGCAGTATATTTTAGGAGTTTTGTTTTTGGTTGTATTATATGTGAAAGATAGGATGATAGGAGTGTAAAAATGGAAATAAATAAATGGGTGGAAAACATTTATTTTGTAAAAATCCCGTACTTGGATAAAATATATATACAGAACGCCGATTTTTTTTTTTTTTTTCTTTTGAAAGTAGGCTATTTTTGCGCTCTGCCGAGAGATTTGGGAACCAAATTGCCGTCTGATGCAGCTTTTTTGTCTCATGTAAATTTCCTAGTTAACATTTTTGCCGTGAATTCCGCCATCCCGTCTGCGCCTAAAGGAATTTATGTATTAGGGATGCGGAATCAATGCTCCGCATCCCTAATACATAAATTCCTTTTATCAATAATTTTAATTTGTAGATTTCGCCTAATTCATGATTAAAAAGCGCATTTATAGTTTGCAAGATATCGAGTAGAGAAGGAAGGGCGGCCGTAAGACTTTTAAGACGCTACTTCCCTCACGCAAAAGCACCCGCTCGCTAATGTTAATCCTACGGGTGAAATTTTTGAAATACCTAGTTTGCATTTCAATACATTTTAAATGATTTTTTTGCATTAAATAGCTAATATCGATCTCCACAAAGGCCGCTTTTTATTTTACGATTTTGTTTGCTTTTTTCTTTTTTTAAATGAAGATATTTGAGACGTAAGAGAAAGATTTTATCTATTGAAAAAGATGACCGAGTGGAAGTTTAATTTGTGTTGGGATAATAAATTAATCATGAAAAGACTTCCTTTCGGACGGAATTTAGATCTCTTGTAATTAGTGAGGGGGGGGGGGGGGGACTGCTCGGGGCACTAAAAACTATGAGAAGGAAAATACACAAAATTCTTGATTAAAATTTAAGTTTCTTTACTATATATCGACCGTAGGGCGCCGAAAAAAAAAGAAACGTAGATATTAAAGCCGCCCTTCCTTATAAGAACATTTATAATTTACGTAATTTTACCGTATGAAAAGCATTAAAAATAATGGAAGTACCTTCTCGATATTTTCCGTGAAATAGTCCGTTACTTTAGCACATCTCTTTGTGTATTTAGGCTAATATCAGACGAACGTCTTCTTGCACGCTTTTTTGCTTATGTAATACGTAAGCAAAAAAGCGTGCAAGAAGACGTTCGTCTGATATTAGCCTTTAATATATTCACGTTCATTTTCCCTTTTCCTATGATTTTTGAATGACATTTTTAAAACTTAAGATAACTTCTTCCTTTTTTTAGAAAAACGGGTTGATTTGACTACAAAATAAAAGTAAAAATTCTTTTTCTCGATTTTTTTATAGACTTCCTGTAAGCTATCATGTGGTCAAAGATCAGAACAAATGGTCATAATACTATTTCACCAGGGCTGGTGAGATGAATCAATGACAAAGAATTTTTTGCTTCAGTTACCCCTTTAAGTTTTGTTCAATGGAGGTCTAGTGACATACCACAGAGAAGAGAACAAAGAGAGTGGGAGGAAAAGGGGAGAATTACTCCAGACTTATCAATCTAAAAAGGAACGATAGTGGGGAATTTTTGAAAGTACAATACAAAGAAGGCAAGATTCTACCCTAGAAAAAAAGAAGGGCGGATTTCTACCTGGAAAAGAGGCAAGAAGGGCGGGATTTTTTTTTAAAAGGGCACGAGGGCGGGCCGCCCCGCTAAACCTCTCTAGAGTGATCCCTGCGTTGTGTGTATAAAGGCTGTAGATCATATACGGGGCTACACAAAAGAAATCATAAGGGTATTGCTGGAAGTGCATTGTTAGTTGTGTTTGAGTTTTTAAGTTTAACTAAATTTTTCCATATTACGTTGTGTGCATAAATGCTGTAGATCATATACAGGGCTACACAAAAGAAATCTTAAGGGTTTACTGAGTATGAATGAAAGTAGATTAAAGGTGATTTTTAAATGAGTTATGCATTTTTACACTGAACTACATTTAGTATACTAAGATATGTTTGGAGAATATAGATAAAATGATATACAGGTCCATGCAAAGAATTAGATACATGGCCGTCTATGGATGATAATCTCTGGAAGTGTGATTTCACTGGTTTTAATGATGTTTTAATCTTAATTAAATATTAGCTAAATAGTGGCATGTATAAAAAGATAGTAGGTAAAAAACAGGGTTGTATGAAAGTATTCAAGTATGCTTCCGTCTATTGACATAAATTTCTAAAAGTCAAATTCCGACCTATTTGTTTTTTTTAACAATTTCCAACATAGTTGAAAGTCTTTATGGATTCGATTTGTCTGCCCATCTGTCTGAACTCTAACTTGTATTAATATAATTTGTATTGCTGTGTAATTGATATATGTTACTGAGATTGTTTTACTATGTTCGGTATTGAAAATAAAGTATGTATCACTTCAAATGCTATGAAAATCAAATTAAAACATAAAAGACATTAATAAAAGTTTTCTTCATTCTATTTAAAAATCCTATAATACATAATTGATTCAATGATATACCATGATAGGCAATGATTCTAGGTTGCCATGGCGATTAAGTCCTTTTAAGATGAATTCATATTACTTCCGTATTACTGAATTTAATATGTAGAAACATAATAAATTTTGTATTCATGCCCTTTTTGCCCAAGAGTGTAACTTATTGCACCAAGATCTGAATATTTATAAAACTAGTTATAGTACGCACGCACCTCATTTGCCACATTTGATATTGCAATTTCTATCTTGTTTAGGATATATAATAGGCTTATCCTTACAAATATGATACAAATAAGCAAAAATTCAGTGACTTTTACTGGAACTGTATACATACAGTTCCTGTAAAATTCCCTGAATTTTTTAAATGTTTCTAAAATTTGTTAAACTCAAAAGTGGAAGTTCTCCTTTACAGTGAAGATAGTTCCCAATGGTATTGATCAACAGCAAAAAAATCAAAATTTTTAGAATTGGCATTTTCGAAAAAAAAAATTTTTTTGAAAAAAAAATTTTTTTTTCAAAAGGTTGCCACAAGAAAAGTTGAATACATTTTTCAAAATTGGGTATATCATTTTAAACAGAAGAATGTTATCTTTAAAATAAAAAAAAATGCAACAAAATATCTTGCGCCGTTCTAGGGATAGAGCACTTTAAAATTTTTATCGAAAATCGCGAATGAGAAAGGATGCCGGAGATGTCATTTTTGGCAGCCTGTATCTCGGGCCAGGAATTTTTTTGGGCAAAATGAAAATATACAAGTATCTTACTTTTTCTTAAATTTTAACATATGTTCAATTCAAAAGCTTCTGAGACTATGAAGGTAACCCCCCTGCCTGAGTTGATATGGATTCAGCCTATAATTAAATATGCATAATAAAGATGAGATACATCCCTTGAATTTTTCAACAAAATTTTCCTTTTAAAGGTACTTTATAATTTCACATAAAAATCATAAAGTAAGGAAGTTTTATTTCCGGTTTAGCTAGTCTTAATAACCAAAAAAGCTTGATTACTGCATAAATATATTTGGTAAAAAGATTGTGATTACCAGTGATATCAGCAATATCTTGGATTTTTTTCAGAAAAAAATTTATACTTCCTTCATGAAAAACCATGAGTTTAGTCATATTATGGAGAATTACATATTAAAATGCATACAGAATGTTATAAAACTAAAAAATTCTGTAATTTTGTCATTACATCTGAACTGAAAGTTTCATCGTTTACATCTGTGATGATGTACGGATTTTAGGCATTTGCGGATTTTAGGGTTGCGGATTTGAGGGAGTCTACTGTATAATAATACTCGTATGTGAGAAAAGAATATAATACATTCACACCTGCTAAGAAGGGAATCTGTCTATAATGCTTTATTTTTCTTTTCTATGCAATTCCGTCTTAGAAGATTTTACTGTATAGCATTTTTCAGATTTATAAGTTTCCAATACTTGGAGTATGGATTAACAATATTAATGATAACTGAAACATTTAGAAGCAAATAGAGATTCATAAAAAAAAAAAAAAAAGAAAAAAAAAAGAAAAAAATCGCAGCCTAAGGCCCTTCTTTAAAAATAAAGATTATAAACCCAAATAATAATAAAAGGCTAAAATAAGTATTTTTGATCAGAACTTCTTGTATGAGACAATTTTTAATCACATCGACGTAAAAATCCATGTTTTGTAGAAATTCAGTCTGGTTGGGCAAAAAAATTAACTTTTTTCTCAGCTGGGCTGGCCAAACTTTTAGCTTTTATGCTGGGCCGGGCCATTATTTTTTTTTGTATGGGCTGGGGCTGTGCCCAAACTGTTAACTTTTATACCGTGCCGTCTCAGGCCAAACTTTTATACTAGGCCGGGCCATTAATTTTTTTTTCTATGGACCAAGCTCAGGCCAAACTTAATTTTTATACCAGGCCCGGGCCTGTAAATTTTGACCTGTGCAGACCTCTAATTCAAACATTAACCAATGAGTTTACAGTTACGCTTTTGACATGAAAATACAAGTATAGCAAATTTCGTATATGATAATACAAAAATATTAATTTCCATAGGAACCCATTGTCATCCCATTATGAAAGTTGGCATACACATAGTCAATTGATGTCTTTAAAACATATATTTTTTTCAAAAAAATCAAAAGGTGTGTTTTTAAAATTTAAATTTTTAATTTTTTAATAAAAAAATTAAATTTTAAATACTTTAATCATGTTGTATATCAAATTAAAGATCGTAAAAAGCAGAAGAATGATACCAATTTGAGCTTTTTAAATCAAGTAGTTTTTTGCCTACAGCTGTTTAAAGGTGTCAAAGTGGAGTCAAATTTCGGCAATTTTTCATTTTTTGAAAGTCGATAACTCAAAAATTAAAAACCCAAAAAATCGGAAATTTTGGTTTTTCTTGTCCTCTTGACAGGTACAACAAATAAACAAAAAAATATAAAAATCTGAATCCTGAAGGTTCAAAAATAATTTTTTTTGGTTGATTTGATATGGAATGACCCGAAAGAGTCCGAGTCCAACAGGATTGCGGCCTACGTTTGAAAAAGCTTAAGCTATTGGAAAAGGTGAAAATGAAAGGAAAGAATGTAGCAAGATAAAAACTGAGACGAATTTGGGGAGGGATAAAGGGGGTTTGGTTCTGATGGGAAGAAAAGAAAAGAGCTATTTTTCTTCTCTTTCTTTTAATATTATTGAATTCATACTTCTCAACTTGTGCTTGTGCTGTGCTTGTCATTATGTATATGTCATTTAAAATAGGAAAGGATTTGACATTGAGTCACTTAAAGAGTAGAAACGAAAACTGTTCCAACCAGCCATGAGCCATACTTTTAAAAAATGTCACGTCTTTTTTATGCGGAAAGAGGCTCATTTAGAGGTTTGCACAGGTCGGGATTTCGAGGTCCAGGCCCGACCCCAACGAAAACTATCTTGGTCCGGCCCGGTGTCAAACATAAAGGTTCGGCCCAAGTCCCGCCCTGCACGTTTATATTTTCGCAGTTCACAGCTCAGACCGTGCAGAAATAAGTAAAAACAGACCAGGCACATACTTACGGGATAATTTTGCAGCATATTTTAAAATTATGATGTGTTTGCAAGGTAGAAAACACATTATAGCAAAATTAATGTTTGCTCAGATTCTTAGATGTTCCTGTATTAAAAGAAAAATTCATTAAAAAATTAAGGTAGTTTTGAATAAAAGAAAAAAAGAGAGGCTTAAAAAGATAACTTTTGAAGCTGTATAATAAAAAGTAGATTTATAAAAATATTTCAAAGGGGGCATTTGCCCCGGGCACCAGAACGAAAGGCGAAGGGGGGGGGGGGGGGTATGAATATTTTATTTGTCGTTTCACCCAAAAATGTTTACATGCATACATGCAGTTTTCGAAATTAACGGTCGTTAGTCGTCAAATACGACTAAATTACTGTATTTGACGACTACAAAATTATTTCTGGTCGTCAAATTTGATGCCTAGCTTTTTTAAATTTAACTTTGAAAGCTCCCGGTTCGTATTTTTTTTTTCTGCCGCCGATGGTACTTCCAAAATCGAGCACCTGCTTTTGAAAAGAGAGAGAAGGGGGTGGGGGTAAGTGACGCGTGGTAAGTATTTCTTTAATAGTAATCCCCACCTGGACTATTCTTTAGTCCAGACTTTTCATAATCCACCACAGACTAGTATAAAGAAGGTTCTATTGTCTGTGGTAATCCCCTTACACTTGTCAGTCACAGTAAGGTGGCTCCAGGCAGTGACCAATTACTGATAAAACTGATCTTGGAGGTTACATCCCAAAAATTCTTGCACCTTACCTGGACCTGTTGTTCAAAAGTTTGGTAGCTGTGTTAAAATTTCGAATAAGTGGAGTGTCATTTTCTTAAAGTGTAAGGCGAACACGTGCATAATGGCGAAACGGAATATCTTCCTATTTTACAATCGCATGTTCGTCTAATACAAAACGTTTAAAACTCAATGATGATGAAAAAAAAGAAGTTAAAGAAGCGAATGATGAAAACAAAGAAAAAAATTGTAAATCTGCTCGAAAAGTTGTAAATAGTGCAACTTTTTTGAAATGGCAAAAAGAAAATCCCTGGCTCATACAAGAGCAAAATTTGATGGTATGCACTCTGTGCAAAGAGTTTGCTAAAGCTGAAGATACCAACTTCGTGAATGGATGTCCAGCTCTACGATATGAGACAGTAAGTAATTTTTTTCTGACAATGATTTTATTTCTTTTCTTACTAATTTATTTTTATTTACTTAAGTTTGAAAAAAAAAAAAAAAAAAAAAAAAAAGAAAAGAAAATACAATTGTCTTTTGGTTCGACTTTTTGGAATTATAAAATCAATATTTTTATTTCTCGCTTCTATTAAATTAAAATTAAACAGATTTTGTACAAAAACTTAATTATTTGAAAATATTATGTAGCAAAACGAGCAGTTATTTTGCTTGCTTTATCATCGATAATGCGGAAATGAATCATTAAGTATTTATTTCAAATTAGCTTTCTGCATTCTCCTCAAATAGATCCTCAAACCACATAAATCTATCTCCCCCCCCCCCCACACACACACACATACGCAAAAAAAAAAGAAAAAAAAACCTTTCCACTTCTTTTAATTTTAAAAGGATAATAAATATATATTTGGATTGAAATCTGAATAATAGCTCTTACAGCCGGAATAAATAACTGTAATAATTATAAAATAAACAACTTCTAAAGCATTAGAAGTTGTTATAAACAATCTCTGAACTAAACAGTTCTCTTTCAAAGCTGACCTTTGATCCGAAAGAACGCAGCTGTTAGCAAGCAGCCGCAAACTGAAAGAGTATTTATTTATTTATTCTTTTGTTTCGGTAAGCGGAAATATTTTGAAAAATATCGTGCAAAAATATATGTAAAGCAGTTTTAAACTTTCTTATAAATGTAATTAAAAGAAAAAAAAAATACTTTGAAATGAGCTATAGTATTTTCAGTTAATAACAGAGATGCATTGTAATGGGTATACGGATGCAGAACATGTGGCCTGAAATAATATACGAACATTTATGCAGTGGTCGCTTTTCTTATCTCCACTTTTCCCGTTCGCGGGAAAAAAAAAAAAAAGGAGTGCCGATTCTTTCTTTTTCATTATTCATATATTTTTTGGCAAAAGCTGGATGAATAATAATAAAAAAAAAAATCTTTAATTTTCAATTTTTTCATGTGGAAGTTACCCGTTAAATATTTACCAGCAAATAAATATATTTGTCCCATATTTTTCTTATGAACTTTTATTATAAAAAATGTTGATATAAAAAAAAATACAGGTTTTATTTAAATTATTTTTTTAACATTTTAGAGTGATAGTTAGATTGTTAATATGATCACTTAGAATTTTTTAACGTTCCTTATGGTTTTATTTTAGCTAATTAACCAAAGTAAAAGTAAATATTAAAATTTTGGTGGCTAAAAGGAATTAAATGTGGCTGAATCTGGGGCCAAAGAAAAACACATAATCTCAGAAATACCTCTATATATTGTTTTATTTAAAGTTTTAAAAATTTAAATCATTTTCTAAAATGACAGTCATAAACAGCTTTATTTGTATTGTCTTTAAATTAATAAAAAAAAATTCTAAGCCATAATTTAAAATTTCATAACTGTAATTTTGATTACCATATCAACTTGAATGTATTTTGTACTTTTTTGATAAGAAAATAGGGAGTGCAATAAATAGTAAATATAGTTATTAATTTTCATTAATTTAAATTTGAGTATTTTCATCTTTTTAAAATTTAATAAGTTAAACAATATTTAATAGCGAACTAAGCATTTTTGGTTTTTTCTTAAAAAAAAAAAAAAAAAAGTAATGCTTTTTGTTCAGTAAAAAGTTGAGATTGAGACACATGTTTGGATTTTGAGGAAAGCTCATTCATCATATCTGAATGTAATCTTCTCTGTTACAAGTAATAATTTAAATTAAACATATTACAAACAGAAAGACATGATCTTTCCTGAGAGTATGATTTTATGTTAATATTATGTCTTTAACTAGATACTCATCTAGATATATATACATAATTTTTTTTTTTTTTTTGGTAGGTAAATAAACACAGTTTGTCTGCAACACACAGAAATTCCTGTGCAGCTAAATTAGCACAAACTAATAAGATGTCAACACCAATGATGCGTGCCATAAAAGCATTAGATGCAGATTTACTTTTGAATATGCAAAAGCTTTTTAACACTGCATACATTGTTGCAAAAGAAAATTATGCCTTTGAAGACTTTCCTAGGCTGTGTGCATTGCAGAAAAAAAATGGTTTAAAGTTAAATGATACTTACCTTAATGGGAAAGCTGCAAAACAGTTTGTAAGTTACATTGCAGAGAATTTACGTGCAGATGTTAAAAAGGAGCTTAAAGATTCAGAATTTTTCACACTGATAGCTGACGGATCTACTGATAAGTCAAGCATGCCATCTGAAATTATTTATTTAAATTATCTGCAGGGATCACTCTAGAGAGGTTTGGCGGGGCGGCCCGCCCTCGTGCCCTTTTTAAAAAAAATCCCGCCCTTCTTGCCCCTTTTCCAGGTAGAAATCCGCCCTCCTTTTTTTCTAGGGTAGAATCTTTCCTTCTTTGTATTGTACTTTCAAAAATTCCCCACTATCATTCCTTTTTAGATAAGTCTGGAGTAATTCTCCCCTTTTCCTCCCACTCTCTTTGTTCTCTTCTCTGTGGTATGTCACTAGACCTCCATTGAACAAAACTTAAAGGGGTAACTGAAGAAAAAAATTCTTTGTCATCGATTCATCTCACCAGCTCTGGTGAAATAGTATTATGACCATTTGTTCTGATCTTTGACCACATGATAGCTTACAGGAAGTCTATAAAAAAATCGAGAAAAAGAATTTTTACTTATATTCTGTAGTCAAATCAACCCATTTTTCTAAAAAAAGGAAGAAGTTACCTTAAGTTTTAAAAATGTCATTCAAAAATCATAGGAAAAGGGAAAATGAACGTGAATATATTAAAGGCTAATGTCAGACGAACGTCTTTTTGCACGCTTTTTTGCTTACGTAATACGTAAGCAAAAAAGCGTGCAAGAAGACGTTCGTCTGATATTAGCCTAAATACACAAACAGATGTGCTAAAGTAACGGATTATTTCACGGAAAAGATCGAGAAGGTACTTCCATTATTTTTAATGCTTTTCATACGGTAAAATTACGTAAATTATAAATGTTCTTTTAAGGAAGGGCGGCTTTAATATCTACGTTTCTTTTTTTTTCGGCACCCTACGGTCGATATATTGTAAAGAAACTTAAATTTTAATCAAGAATTTTGTGTATTTTCCTTCTCATAGTTTTTAGTGTCCCGAGCAGCCCCCCCCCCCCCACCTCACTAATTACAAGAGATCTAAATTCCGTCCGAAAGGAAGTCTTTTCATGATTAATTTATTATCCCATCACAAATTAAACTTCCACTCGGTCATCTTTTTCAATAGATAAAATCTTTCTCTTAAGTCTCAAATATCTTCATTTAAAAAAAGAAAAAAGCAAACAAAATCGCAAAATAAAAAGCGGCCTTTGTGGACATCGATATTAGCTATTTAACGCAAAAAAATCATTTAAAATGTATTGAAATGCAAACTAGGTATTTAAAAAATTACATTCATAGGATTAACATTAGCGAGCGGGTGTTTTTGCGTGAGGGAAGTAGAGTCTTAAAAGTCTTACGGCCGCCCTTCCTTCTCTACTCGATATCTTGCAAACTGTAAAAGCGATTTTTAATCATGAATTAGGCGAAATCTACAAATTAAGATTATTGATAAAAGGAATTTATGTATTAGGGATGCGGAGTATTGATTCCGCATCCCTAATAAATAAATTCCTTTAGGCGCAGGGGAGACGGGATGGCGGAATTCACGGCAAAAATGTTAACTAGAAAATTTACATGAGACAAAAAAGCTGCATCAGAAGGCAGTTTGGTTCCCAAATCTCTTGGCAGAGCTCAAAAATAGCCTACTTTCAAAAAAAAAAAAAAAAAAAAAATCGGCGTTCTGTATATATATTTTATCCAAGTACGGGATTTTTACAAAATAAATGTTTTCCAGCCATTTATTTATTTCCATTTTTACCCTACTATCGTCCTATCTTTCACATATAATACAACCAAAAACAAAACTCCTAAAATATACTGCTCAACTGTTAAACTACTTTTAGATGCTTATAAATTAAATCATGACAGAATGAAATACCTAAACTGCATTTTCATTCTCAAGTACTCAAAGATTATTCATAATACACATCAATAAACAAACATTTTTCTTGAACGTGGTATATCACGTAATCGGAATCTGCAAAGTCGGATAAAAATAAACGATAGTTGAGTTAGAATTTACTATCAGAAGAAAGAAAAAACAAAATTAACTATGCATTGGAAGTAGAGGTCTGTGCGGACCATATTTTTAGGCTTCGGCACAGTGTGAAAGAAAAAACTTCGATTCGGTCCGTCCCAGCCTATAAAGAAATCCGTGAAAACGGGACCGACCCGGCCCGTGCAAAGTCAATTAAATCGGGCCCTTTCCAGCCCGACTCAATTTCTGCAAAAAAATTCCAATTTTCTTTTAGATACGCAATTAAGATTATTTTAAGGAATGCTGCACACATATTTATGGGAAAATTTTGCAGTACGTTTTAGATTATGTGTTATTATGACAAAAAATACACAATATAATAATTTAGAATAAAAGAAAAAAGTAGCTTTAAAAACATATCTTTTTAAGCTGTATAATAAAAACATTTCTGAAAATATTTCTCCATAATTTATTAACGCTGAAATCTAAAAGATCCACTTTCTGACACATATCTGAATTCATTTTTTTCAGAAACGCAAAAAAAAAATAACAGGTGCCCTTATTCAGAAACTATGTAATCGAATGGCGTTTCGATGTTTTATACAGACAAAAGATCTTTCAGAAAATACTTAATTTTCTTATAGGTTCGTTTAATTTTTTCGTCGGCTCGGCCTGGCACGATCCACGGCCGATTTTTTTATTATTAGATTCGGGCCGGCCATTAATCTTTTTTCTGCTGATATGGTCCGGATCTGGATTTCTTTGGCCATATCAGTCTGATAATTGTTTTTCAAAGTTTTTTTCAAATTGTGACAAAATGCCCCTTTAATAAAGAATGGAAAATGCAAACGATACGACGGAATCCCCCCCCCCCCCCTTCCTTTCTTCTATCTTTACAAGAAGACATTATTGGATTCGTGAAAATTTTCGACTTCCGGTTTTCGACAGATTTATACGTTTTAAAACGTCCTGAACACGATTTGACTGTTTTTAGAAAACAGTCTGCCGGTCTGTGCATACGTGACAAAAATTTTATGGGTGCTCATCTCAAGAACTATTGCACGGATTTTAATAAAACTTTAAATTCAGTTAGACCTTGATATAAATGGGTGCCGATTAGTTTTCAGTGTAAATCGCCCAACAGGTGGCACTGCTGTGCTGCATTTTTCACGATTTCCGCGATAACTATATCTGAAGAACTAATTAAAGGAATTTCCTCAAACTTCATATTCTGTTAGACGTTGACACAAATAGATGCTGATTAAGTTTTGTTGTAAATGCCCGAACAGGTGGCGCTGTTATGCTGTATTTTTCACAATTTCTGCGATAAGTATATAGTTTGAACTTATGTACAGATAAGGGGTGATTATGAGTAAAAAAAAAAAAAAAAAAAAATTGAAATTCACAGAAAATTTTCTGAAAGGTTACAGCAGAATGGGGGGGGGGGGGGGGGGTGATCCCCTCGCGACGTTAACTATGCATTTTTTACGCGGCCTTTTGAAGAGTTTCGCGTTTTTTCCGCGGCCCTTTGACGAGATCCGCGTTTTTTCCGTGATCCAATAACAAACTTTGCATTTTCTCTGCAATCCTTTGAGTAAATTTGCTTTTTTTTTCGTGATCCTATGATGAAATTTGCGTTTTTTATCGCGATTTTTTTTATGAAATTTGTGAGAGGTTTTTTCGCGATCTTTTGACAAAATTTGCGTTTTTATTCGCGATCCTTTGACGAAATTTGAATTTTTTCGCGATCTTTTGGCGAAATTTGCGTTTTTGTTCACGATACTTTGACGAAATTTCGTTTTTTCCGCGATTCTTTGACGAAATTTTTGGTTTTATGCCTTGATACTTTTGAAATTCACGTTTTTCCCGTGATCCTTGAATGAAATTCAAGTTTTTTCGCGATTCTTTGACGAAATTTGCGTTTTTTCCGCGATCCTTTAGCGAAATTTGCGTTTCTCCCGTGATATGAAAGTGTATTATTTCTGAGATTATATAAAAGTAATATTAATGTGTTTTCTAAACAGTATGCAGTTATTACAAAAATGTCCTTTTTTTTAAATAATGTGCCCTTTACAAAAAAAAATGCCCTTTTTTGTAATATGCGCCCAGCCCTTTTTTATGTTCTAGAGTGATCCCTGTATCTGCATGGTTGAAACAAAGTGTTCTTTCATTAGTCTTGTTGCATGTGAAGATGAAACAGCACAAGGAATTAAAAATACAATTGTATCAACTTTAGACACATTTGTCCCTGAGTGGAGGCAAAAACTTACTGCTGTAAGTTTTGATGGAGCTAGCGTAAATATGGGTCCTATCAGTGGTGTATCAACACAGTTTAAGGAAGATTGCCCATGTTTAATCGCTGTGCAATGTGTAGCACACAAACTTGAGTTAGCAGTTTCGGATGCGTTTAAAAAAGTAAACTATGTAGATATTTTAGAAGATGTACTAAAAGGTATATAATCATTTTATCACAGAAGCACAAAAAGAATAAAAGAATTGGATGAGTTAGGTGATTTAATGGAAATGAAGATTTTGCGACACAAAGGGCTTCATGGCATCAGGTGGCTAAGATCAAAAAATCGTGCTGCTATTGCTGTTATCAACAATATGCCATGCTTAATTATACATTTAGAGAACATTGCATCTAGTAATACAGATACAAAATTATCTTCTCGAGCAAAAGGTTATTTGAAAACTTTGAAGTCTGAAAGGTTTGTCAAGTTTCTTCTATTATTTCAAGACATTACAACAATTCTTTCTCGTCTCTCAGAATTATTTCAACGTAGATTTTTGACAGCTGCTAAAATAAAATGTAGCTTAAACTCGACAAATGAAAAGCTGAAAAGAATGTTGGCTGAAAATGGGCCTGCATTAGAAGCTTATGAAAAGGAAATGTGCATCAACAATAACGAAATATCATATAGAGATATGAATTTAAACCGAAATGTGTACCAGTTAAGTTTATTTGAAGAGGATAGAAGAGCATTATTACAGAATTTACTTGATGCATTGGAAGAAAGGTTTAATGAATTGAAATCGGATAGTGTTTTGGGAAATATAGATATTTTCGATCCACTTAATATAGGGGAAGGAGCAGAGGAAGAATCCTATGGTGAAGAAGAACTAAAAACCCTTGTAGAAAATCTACCACAAAATTTATCTATTGATTCCAATGCAGTTGTAAATGAGTACATTGATTATAAAATTTGGTCTCGCAGCAAACAAAAACTGTCATGTGAGACTGTTTGGCAGCGATTTTTAGCAGAGTCTACAAATTCTAATGAATATATCAACTTATGCAAACTTTTAAACTTTATATTGATCCTGCCATTTAGCACTGCTGAATGTGAAAGGGGATTCAGCCAACTGAATTTAATAAAAAATGATGTACGTAATCGTTTGTCTACAGACACAGTAAATGATTTATTAATGATAAAACTGTATGGGCCCAGTTTAACTGATTTTTCTCCAGATGAAGCTATTAAACTCTGGTGGAATGATGTTTCTGAAGGACGGATTAGACGTCCAGATTTAAAAAAATAATTCTTGATTTGAAAATAAAAAATAGTTGCTTGCATATCATTTGAATATTTCTTTTTTATATCTAACTTTATTAAAATTAGTAGCTATTGCTTGCGTTTTATCCTTGCAATCTATATACAGTCAAACATTGTAAGCATTAAATCGCTTAATGTGAAATTTTGTTTAACATTAATTAATACGCAGTTCCAGCAAATAAGATGGTGCTGTTATATGGTTAATTTAAAAAAAATGTAGTTCTTTAAATTTCACGTTAACAAGATTTGACTGTGATTAATTTTTTTATATGTGTAATTATCAACATTGGATAAAATTTTGTTTGACTTGCTAGGAAGTTATCCTGTTTTAATTTTGCTTTACATTTTTCTTTCAATTTCTAAAAATAGTAATTAAAAAAGCTTTATATGAGTTTTACAAATGCTTCAATTTTTATAATCTTAGAGATTAAAACTTCAACCATTTAATATATATATATATATATATATATTAGTGTTTATAAAGTAGCGTATAATGTTAGTTATGTTAAAAATAAATTTTAGAAATGACGACTAGAAATTTTAATTTGACGCCTAAGATATTTATAGTAGGCGTCATTTGACACCTTACTTTCATCTTCCAATTTCTATCACTGCATACATGAAATACAGAGGAACTTGTAAGCTAATGTTAAACCTATGGGAGTGTTAAATCTTTTCAAATTTGTAAAAGTAAAAATTTTTTTTTTTTTTTTTTTTTTTGCATAGGGTACCTGCGGTTGAAAACTTTTATTGCGCGTGAGGACAGGGGGTTAGAGGTCTGCACGGCCCGACATTTCCAGACCCAGGCTCGGCCCGACTCATAGAGAAAAAAAATCGGCCCGGCCCTGCCCGATGCAAAAATTAAAAGTTCGGCCCGGCCCGATAAAAAAATTAAAACTTCTGCCCGAGCCCGGCCCGGACCCAATGAACTTCTACAAAACATTGATTTTTACGTCGAATTGGTTAAAAATTTGTCCCATACGAGGAGTTCTGACCAAAAATATTTATCTTAACTTTTTTTCATGTTTATAATCTTTATTTTTATAGACATGCAGCAGGCTGCGATATTTTTTTAATGAATCTCTTTCTTGTATGTAAATGTTTCAGTTATCATTAATATTGTTAATCCATATTCCAAGTGTTAAAAATCGGAAAAAATGCTATACAGTAAAATCTTCTAAGATGGAATTGCATAAAAAAGAAAAAAAAAATGCGTTATAGACGAGTTCTCTTCTTAGCAAGTGTAAATGTATTATATATTCCTTTCTTACTTATTAGTATATTAATTTTGCATGGATCAACACGTTTTTCAGTTTAAAACAAGGTTCCGTCATAGGCATGTTCCTTTTCACACATTTTACTGTATTTTAATGTACTTATATTTTAATATGTGTAGAAATCTACTATTCTTTAAAAATAATAAATTTTAATGCTAGTTTAATGTTATAAAGATATGTTATATTATAATGTAATAAAGTTTAATGTAGAATAATGGCGATTCAAAAATGTATGCATATTTTGCAAAAACTTTTGGGCCACGCTTAATTTAACTGACCTTTAAATGGACCAGGCCACGCTGAGACAATGATTTTCATACGGGCTGGCTCAAAACTAGGACTGAAAATTTTAGGCCATGAAGACTAGGAATGAAACCAGGCCCGCAGGCCGGGTCGGCCCCTGCAGATCTCTACGGGGTGGGGGTGGGGTGGCGCAAAAACCCATGTGGAACAGATGTGTCTGTGGTCTGCATCGTAAGCTTGGCGATTTTTTTCCGCGCCAAAATGTTGTCTTCGAAAGTGATCGCCAAACTGAAAGCAGGAGAGAAATTTATTTTCAAATTTAGCGATCACTTTGAATACTCATGAAAATCCGCATTTTTTTTAACAACGGAAATAAATACTTAAAACTAATAATTTCTATGTCAGGGGGGGCTGGCCCCCCTGAACCCCCCGTTCAACAACAATTTTTTCAGGAAGAAAAATTTTGCCGACATATATTTCATTAAAGAAAATATAAAAACACAATTTTAGCAGATAAATTTAAAAGCTTTTAACTATTTAAAGTAATCGCCATATTTGAAAATGAATTTCGCCGATGCTTCAGAATTGCAATCACTTTCGAAAACACATTTTTAGCACAAAAAAAATACAAATAAAACAAAAATAGTACTTACATTTTGCAGTTTCCTTGAAATTTTGAAGAATAAAACCAGAAAATTAGAATAAAAAAACCAGAGTAGAATAATTTGGATTCTAAAGAAAAAAATCTATATACACCTTGCGTGCGGTAAAAAACAACTGAAGATTCATTGAGCTGCCTCTGTTAAAACAATATGCCAATCTTTGCAATCAATATCGATCCACGTTTTGTGAATCATAAATCCACCTGAACATAAAATGGACATGAAGCCATTATCAAAAGTACATCAAAAAAAGTAATAATAATTTTTTTAAAAAATACAAGGAATCTCGCAAAATTATATCAGCCATAGCTGACGTGAAGCCACAGAAGAAATGAACGCCAGAAAGGTTCCATTAGATAATTCAAGTTTGAATTAAGACGCTGAGTTGCGCAGAAGTCAAAAAGTGCAAACAGCGCAGGTGCGTAATAAAATGACATCAAAGGAGCAAAAAAAATTCTCCCTCGCATCGCTCCGCAGAAGCTGCGCCAAGGGTTGCCAGAAACGAGATTTGGCGCGGGTTTTGGCAGGGTTACTAGAAATGCGAGTTTATCGCCACGTTTGGCAAGTTTTTTTTCTCGAGAAATTTTGCAGACCAAAAACACATCTAAGCCACCCATGTTTGCCCCGGTATAAAAAAAAGGCTAGTTTTGGCCCTGGGTACACACTTCATTTTCAGTTCTGAATATGCTACAGTAAACTTTAATAGCGTTTGTAAGTTGCATGACAATCTGACTATATTTACGCAAGTTAGATCATGCAAAGACGGGCAGAGAGACAGACAAAGCGAGTTCATAAACACTTTTAAATTATATTGGAAAGTGTTAAAAAAGCTCTATTTTATTAATATGACAAAGAAATATTACAAAATGTCTAAAAGTATGCAGAAAGTATAATATCTAAAAACTATATTTTTTAGGGTTCATATTTAGCATAGTATTTTTTAATTTATTTTTTTAAGTGTACGCCGTAGTGTTCAAAACGTTAAGCAACCAGAACCAGTGACTCTTTCTACTCTTAAAATCCAAATCTCCCAATGAGAGAAGAAAGGTTTTGGAATTATATTATTTAAATTTCATGTCATTTTCAAGGAGATCTTGAATGAATCTAAGCACATGCTTTTACAAGTAAATAACAATTTTCCTGTTATAGCTTCTTAAAATTTTATTTATTTTCCGTGTATAAGCTTTCATATATTTTTTATGCGAAATCCGTCAATACGCGTGATCACTTTATCAATTATTTCTATATAAATTTATTCTTAAGTAAAATGGAAGAAAGGCAGTCACTTTAACCTCATACACACACACACACCAAAAGAAAACTTTAAAATGTGAACTTAAATGATCAAAATGAAAGCAAAATAATTATTATTTTGCAACGAGAAAAATAATTTTGAATTATGCGTTAAGATGCGGGGCTGAACCTTAACAGAACGCCCGCCCTGGGCAATCGCCCTGTACCCGCCTGCCTGATAGCTGCGCCGGTTCTGTGGTTACAAGCCCCTCACAACCATCCAAACATGTACTATGCTATGCCTCCCTAAGCATACAAAATTTTAAAATTCTTATTAAAAAAAAAATTTTTTTAATCTGCATTTTTTATTTCGCAATAAAAAATAAATAACTAAAAATTTCTTTTAAACCCGCTACGTCACAGCACACAGGGATTCTTAAAAATGCTTTTATTTTTTTAAACTATTATTTTTATTATTTATTTATTTATTATTAGCATTTCTTTTTTTTTTTTTTGGGGGGGGGGGGGGGGGGTTAAATTGTCCTATTTATTACTCTGTCGGAATAATAAATAAACGATCAAATCACAACTTCGTGTGAAAGCAAAGGTTGTCGAAAAAGATCAAAGTTTCCTTTTTCATTAGATATATTAATAATAATAAGCATTTTGTTTTTTGTAAATGTGATTTTTCAGATGAATAATAGCAAGCAAAAATATGCATTATAATTTGCAGCTTTTGTACATAACTTTTAAAAAAAATTACTATAATTCCTCACTGAGGTTTTCCATTTCCAAAGTCCTGCTTCTTGTTCAGTATATGCTGAACAATTCAATTTTACATTCTTTGTAATCCAATTATTTTCAAAAGTACTTTAAATTCTTTACAAGTACAATGATTTATTTCTAGGGATTACTATTACTGGGGGCAAAAAAGTACTTTTGATAATTTTACCCATTACTTCATTCATTCACTGTCCAGTTCTACTAATTCTATTTATCAACCTGACAGTAACACTAAAGTACCCACTCCCCTAACGTCTGACTTCACATTGTCAAGACAGTGGGGTAGCGGAAAGCCAGTACTTCAATCCCAGCTCAATTGTAGTTCCTGCGTTTTAACTCCTCACTACCTCATTCAATTGAGGCATGACATTGTCATGACAAAAATGTTTCAGAGGTACCTCATACAAACGTCCGAAATTTCTCGTGTCCAACCCAACACTACAAATATACAAATGAAAAACAACAAATTCAAAGGGTTTTAATGAAGTCGCAAAAATTACTAGATGATATAAAAATACACGTACCTGATCACTGGTATTATTTGTACACTCAAATAATAAGGTCGACAACACAAATCTATAAACTTTGGCGCCATTTACAGACTAAACCATACCACAACTGATAAGTTTAATAGAAACACCAAATAATAAGAGAAGAACAAAAGGCGGATAGCTATAATTTTATGACTCATAGAGTGTGTTCAAGTTGCGCGCGCGCGAGCTCAGGAGACAGGAACATGGAGTGGGTCAATATCATGGATGGGTACGTGTTCATGAACACGTAGTGTGTTCAGGAATAGATCATGGATTTGATAGGGCATTTTGCATAGCTGACTTTACAATGGCTTGGAGGCTTGGAAGCGAAAAAGTCACGTGATCCAGATAGACGGTTGAACGCGCGCAATCCGACTGTAGTTGCTAGTATCTCGCTATGCTGTTGTGTGCTATAGCCGGCTGTCTCTGTTTATACATCTGTGCATGAACATATGTTCATGCATCTGTGTGTAGATGTGATAAAATTTTGAAAATTTTTATTTTAAATGCTATTGAGACGTGCTCTTAAACCGCTGATCACGGATTGCATCGTGTACGGTGAAATTTTTAGCGCAGTAATTATTTTACTGCCAAAAAGAGCTCATCAGTTTAGGCCTAACTGTTGTTGCATTATCCGAGGAAGTAATGTGAGTTCATATATAATTATATTTCTCTTTTTATTTTATATGTATGTTTAAAATGTGTTTTTATAAGCACTTATAATTGAAGTGTGATGTATATATTTTTTTCATTAATACAGTACTGTGATATCTAGAAATAGGTGCTCAAAAAAAAGTTTAGTATTGTTCTCAGTGTATAATCAGTAAGTGTAACCCTTCTTTATGTATTATGGAGAATAGTACTCATTTTGTAAGATATAATAACAGTGAATCAAAGATCAATATCTTCTCCCCCACCCCCCTCTTTAAAAATTTAAGTACTCTTTTTCAAGTATCTCATTTTTTGAAAATACTCTCTCTTTCCAGCTCTAGGTTATGAAGTGGTCTTTCTGTGAGAGTAGCTCTCAATTTTTATATAAACAAAAGTATTTATTTTTAAACAGCAAAATTATTCACTTTAATGTATGTACATTTGTTTTAAACAATGAAAATGATAATACTCAGTACTGGTTATTTAATTGTAGTACACATTTGATTAACTTCATTTTAATTTAGCAATTATAGATTGCTCTGATTAATTTTATAATTTCTTGTATAAACACTTTCAGGTACTGGTATAAATGAAAATATTTATTGAAAAACAGAACATTTTAATATTGTTATTATCCAAAAATGTACAATTAAAATAACTTTCCAAATCCCAAATGAATTTCAAATATTAACTTAATGTATAAACCAATGCAATTATTGAAGATGTCATCTTTCTGCGGTCAAGGGACTGAGTCAAGAAGGATCATTTTGAATTTTTATGACAGCTGGGTGCATTTGCGAGGCAGGATTTTTTTAAATTTTCTGTCTGTGAGTGCAACTTGCTAGTCAGTTTATACTGGATGTTCCCACAAGAATATATTTCGAACTTGTTGTCAAAGTCGTACTTGTTTACCACACTACGCTGGCTGATGATCTGGTTTCAATTACAGTTTGTTAATATTATGTTCATTTGGGGTTTGAAAGTTACTTTACCTGTGCACTTTTGGATAACAGTTCTATTAAAAAGTTCTTTATTTTTATTTAGTGTATTTTTATTACAAATGCAATAAGAATTCTAAAATTTGTAGCAACTAAATTAAAATGAAGTGATTCATATGAGTTAAATATTTTCAATGTTTAATAAAGAAACAAAGCACATGTTGTGAATACCATAAGAAAGTTTTTTTTTTTTTAATCTTTTCTAACTATTGCTAAATAGCAAATTTTATGTATGAAGTTAGTCTCCCTACATTAAAAGTTTTATTGATTCGCCCCCCCCCCCTTTTTTTAAATCCTCATTCATGTTTTATTATAGCAAGTGAAAACATCAATTTTAGTATTGTTGCTGTTTTCAACCCCTTGAAGGGCGGTAAAGCAGTGATGGCATCAACCCAATGAAAATTTCACTTTAATGAAGTATGCGAAAATATACTTGTTTACAAATAAATTTTCTTGTGAATACTGGTGTCATTCAACTATTTCAACATTTTATGAATACAAATACCTTGCCCCTGAAAGGGTTAAGTTATGTATTTTTATTATTAGGTATCCTACTTTTTTAAATCTAGGTATGCTTTAGAAAAAGAATTGCTTCTTTGGCAAGTTTTACTCAATAACACAATATCTAGATTGAATTATTTTAAATAATTTCCACTTTAACAACACCGGTTAATAATTAAATACTTCAATATTTATTGATAATACAATTCTAATCCATTTCTTTTATGTGCATATAACAATATATTGAAATATGTTCAATATTTTTCCATATGATATTTCATGTTTGTTATTTTTAATTGGAAGATGATTTATTGAATTTTATAAATATTTTTAAAATCAAAGTAAACGTATAAAGCATGGAAAATTCCTTTAAATATTGACAAAGTTTTAATTTTTTACTTCTAAATATATACTTAAAAAGATATTAGCTGAAAGACCAACTTTCAGTTAATACAGGGTTCCTACGGGTCAGGGAAAACCTGGAAAAGTCAGGGAATTTGAAAATTTAGGCAAAAAGTCAGGGAAATGTCAGGGAATTTTTTAAATATTTGAAAAGGTCAGGGAATTTTTTATATACTACTTCCATTAGAATTTCTATTATCGTTGTAAATGAAAAAATTTTGAATTAATTATTCATCCAATCTAAAAATTTTATATAAAATTTATTCAAACTATATAACAATATGAAAAATAATTAAAAAGTTGGAAATTCATTCAGCACTTACTTTTTATAGCCTTTATCTAAATTAAAGTCTAAATAATTATTTAAATAATTCAGATCATTTAAATGTTTTATGAATACTCAAAATTTGCTATTGTTCAAATATTCAAAACATATTGTAATTTCAAAATGTATAAGGTGTATTACTATTTTCTGAAAGATATATTTCAAAATATTTATTATACATGTCATAGGCTGATTGAGAAATTCGACTTTTGCAAAGAGCCTAGTTTGTTTGCAAAGAAACAGGCTAATTGTGAATGGGAAATCATACTCGATTACACTGGTTGGCAACAAAATCCTCTCTGTAAAAATAATAGTTGATTCTTACTAGATTTCACTCTGGTAAATAAAAATATAGTAATGAAACTACTGTATCACAAACAATTTTTTCGGTAGGAGGGTTTGCTTTTAAAATTAAGGTATTTTATATCTTGCAAAAATGTAAGTGGAAATTTTAAGCCTTAAAATGTAGATAATAATATGTAAATTACCTGTAAATAAATGTATAAATATGATTACCCAAGTTACAGCAGCATAAGGAATGAAAATATATTAGTGGATAGCAAATAGTAAATTCAGACACAAAAGGGGGGGGGGACATAAAAAGAAAAATACACTATACAAATATCAACAAATTAAATTTCCATGATATATTTTATCAATTTCATATCTAAGACAGTGAAAACACTTCTTCCATGATTTCAATGATATCTGCTTCATAATAAATACGTATATAAAAACTATATTTCAAGTTGAACGACAGATTCACCTTAATAAAATAAATGAGAAACATGAATATCAAATTCACAATATATATTTTTACTTAATAGGTGCTAAAATACAAATGTTAAAAAAATTCTAAAAACAATCAAGATGTTAAAACATTGGAGTCATGACTCCAATGTTCCTCATTTATCTTCTTCATGTTAGAAGAAACTGCAATTCTATGTTAGGTAAATAGTCTAAATATTTATTTTATTAAAAATACTCCAAATATTGATCATATTATTGAATCAATACCTCTGTCAATAAACATATGGGAACTATAATTTGCAAGTCTAAGCAACAAAACATAAAACAAACTTCTGAATTCTTTAGGAGAAGTAACTCTCCACTGAAAAATCTATTTGATTTAATACAATGGACATTATCCATTAGTCTGAGTTCGAGGCTATAAAAATCACGTGATTGGGGAAAATAAACCGGCTTCTTCCCATAGTACAGTAATGATGTACAATTTTTATATCGTCAAAAATTAATACATTTTTCGATATGGTTAAATATTGCGCTGTATTTGGCTGTAACAACAGTTCAGCTAACAATATTATTGACGGGAAAAGACTTTCTTTTCACTCTTTTCCTTTGAAAGACGAGAAACTGCTGAAGACATGGTTGATAAAACTAAAGCGTGACGATTTTAAAGCAAATGAAAATTCGCGTATTTGTTCCGAACACTTCGAAGAGCACTGCTTTCAGTATCAAAACTTTACCAACACTCGATTTATTAGAAAAGGTTCTGTTCTTACAATATTCCCTAATAAATGTGCTTCAAAGAGGAAAAGAACATCATATACATTTAATCATGAGTAAGTACATTTGGTATTATTTATTTTATTAAAAATTCATTTTTTGCATTTAATAGTTAATACTTTAGACAACCGTTTGCGAAAATCTAGAAAATTTGAGTCGCAGTTTTGCAAAATTATTGTAAGAAATGGATATGCGCCTATACTCTGTATTTGTATGTTTTATGCAAGGTATTTCTAAGTGTGCTCGCATTTTTTTTTTTTTTTTTTTTTAATTCTCTGACCAAAAAACAATTAAGTTTTATTATTACAAGAAAATGTTTTAATTTAAAAAATAATAGTGAAGTGATGGTATATTTTTTCAGAAAATCTTGAGAAATTTGGCTTAATAAATTTTCTTGCAATTAAATCATATACCAAAAAGTGATTTCAAACAATATAAACAAGACTTTTCATGAGAGACACCTGTCTGAAGATGCACATAAAATCCAGGAACTTGAACCTGCTAGTTAATTTGGGATTTCTTTGAAAATTAGGAGCAATAGCTAGGTGGACATCTCTGGTGAACAGAGCCCTTCTCATTGAAAAATGGCCGTGCACTAGAATATCTTTCCAGGACAATTGCTCTGAAATTATTATAAGAAAAGTGAAGAATTGAATTTTCATCTTTCAAACTGTCTTTTAATAATTGAAAATGTAGCTATCTTCATTGAAGTATAAATTCCTATTATGAAGCGAAGAAACCAGATGAACTTGTTATCTAGTTGAAATGTCACAAATCCAAAAGAATCGCACTAACCCAATGCCTAATCTAAAAACATTTTCAGTGGTTACAAAAGAACCCTCATAGGAACAAATCGTAGGCAAGGATTTACTGTGCAAGCATGCAATCTTCAAATTTACTACGGATAAGCTGTCATTCTATAAACAAACTAGCAGAACTACCTGGCTTTGCCATTGTTAAGCATGAGGGCCTTGCAGATAAAATAAATAAAAATGCAATAACATAGCAATCACAATAACAGAGCTTTGTAGATGTCTTCACATAAATTGTTAAAAGTAAGGATCGACTGAAACAAAAACCAAATTTAGGTTATCTTCCTACTTTCGCCCCAAAACAAAAATGTCCAAAAAAAATTTTAAGTAATTAATACATACATATCTATTTATATAAAATCCAAGTCTCTGTGTGTCCCTCACAATCTGTCATATTGGGGGAAAAAAAGTACTTTTAAGTGCAATTCATTTGAAAACTGTCTCTCCATTTCTTTTTTAAATATTAATTTTTTTGTAGTTTTTAGAGCCATTTGCTTAATATTGGCAACGGAAGTATACTCCATTTCTGTAGAAAATAAAGGAAAAATAGTTGTAAAATATTAATTATTTACTTTTGTTGCCATTTTTTCATAACAACCAAAAGAAAATGTAATTAAAATATGTGCTATTTTGAAAAAATATAAACGAAGGATTTCTGTTAAAACATGGAGCTATTATAAACTATATTTAATTTTAAGTATCCTATATTAATGTTACAAACAAATGAAGGCCTGTGAATCATTAGACAGCCGTGTTTTTGGATAGTTTCTTTAATGGCAGCATCTTTTAGCTGCAATTGTGTATTATTTTGCGATAGGGACGTCCTATGCCTACTTTACTGTAGATGTTTAAGAGTGGATCGTAAATGTGGAATTCGTAAGTGGATGCGAATGACGTCATTTTACATAAAATAAAAGCGTGCGCTGTAAGTCTTAAAATTGAAATATGTTTTGTACTATTTGTATGTATATATATATTTTTTTTTTTTTTTTCATCGGGGACAACACTAAATTCTGAAAAAGCAGAATTCCTGTTTTCTAGTTTAGAGATTTTTTTTTCCCTGTTTAAATGCTCTATTTTTTATATACTTATGTACCAAACTCTCCTCATATTATATCCTTTCTAATTTCTCTTTTAACATTTATAACTTGAATCTCTCCATATGTCACATAAGAATGTTTCAATTTTGATGTGCTACATTTTGTCATTGTTTAATTAAATGTAATCTTTAAAATGTGTAGTATATGTGGAGCTATGTAATATAGAATTTCAAAATACCAGTTTGGAGTCTAACATATCCTTTTCAATATTTATTTATTTTCAGACATAATGCCTTCACAGTTGCCTTGTCTAGCTGTTATAGAGTCTTATTTATTTGACAAAATATAATAGAAATTTATAATTTTTATAGTAGAAAATATTTATATGTGTATTAAAAATTAATTGATGCAAATTTAAAACGAATTAGCTGTAAACCAACATTTAAAAGTAAAAACCGGCTTTTTTCAAGTGGTTAAAACCAAAAAAAGCTGGCCGGCTTTTTTTTGGCCTGGCTAAAAGCCGGCAACCCTGTGGACAACATAAAGTTTTAGATGAAAGAAAATCTAAATTAAATAGTGATGTAAAACATACATGCATACTAATTAAAAGAATTTAGTCAAAGTTAAAAGAATTTCTTTCATTATTTAATAAGAAATAGTAACATATTAAAAAATTACTTAAATTATATTTAACTTTAAAGCATATTTTACTAAAAAAAAAAAAAAAAAATGCAGCATACACGACTTAAATATTTGTTATATATACAGTACATATCTATATCTAATCTGTTGTATATATTTATGTTCTTTATACGTCTAATTAAAAATATCATTGAAAGAAATATGATATGAATAAATAAATATGTATAACTTTTTTCTTTCTTTCTAGTGATAATGAACTTGATCCTGAACTAGAATCTTCAAGTGCACCCGAGCCACCTTTCAAAACTGTGTCAACACAAACCGAAAGTTTTGAAGATATTTTGTTCCCCATGATACCTGACTTGAATGCTGAGATTGCTACATTGAAATCAACAGTAGAAAGATTAAAACATTCGGTAGAAAATGTAAAAGATGATAAAACGATGCAAATGCTAACTGGATTTTCAAAGCTCAAATTTAATGTGATTTTTGATTTTCTTAATTTAGCAAGCGAAATGAGCAATGCTAAAGAATTATTTTTTATGTTTATGATTCGTTTGAGAAATGGAATAAGCGAACATTTCTTGGGATTTTTGTTTAGTATGTCTCAAACGCGAATTTCTGTTCATATGAATTCAATTACTGATGTAATTTATTATAAAATAAAGGATGTAAACATATGGCCATCAAAAGAGAGGGTTAAAAGACATATGCCTCCTCTGTTTAGAAAGTATTTTCCATCCTGCAGAGTCATAATCGATTCTACAGAATTTAAAATACAAAAACCTTCAGATCCAGAGGAACAACAAGTTACATTCAGTTACTACAAAAATTGTAACACTATTAAGTGCATGATTGGGATTTCACCTTCAGGTGCCATATCATTCATGTCATCAATGTATGGCGGCTCTATTTCCGATAAGGAATTGTTTCTAAGAAGCAACCTGCTTCAGCTCTTGGAATCTGGCGATTCAGTGTTGGCTGATAGGGGTTTTACAGTGTCAAAAGAACTAAGATGTGTTGGATGCACACTGCATACACCACTTTTTTTAAAAGATAAAATACAATTTAACTTAATTGAAAGGAAAGAAAATAAGAAAATTGCAAGGCACAGAGTACATGTTGAACGCGCGATCGGGTCTATAAAAAATTTCAAATTATTTGAAGGTGCCATCCCAATAACAATGCTACATTCAATACCCAAATTAATTTACATTGTTGTGTTTTTAACAAACTTTGGGACTCCTCTTTTAAAATATTAACCCTTTGTATCAATATGTTCCATATTTGCAACATACACTAAAAACAAAAGTCAATATTGCTTTTTTGCTTATATGGTGGTCTTTAAAAAACTTATTTATTGCTGCTATCTTTCAACACAGTAGTTTAATCAGGACATTTTCCTAATTTAATTAAAAACTTGACGTATTAAACAAAAACCTAATTTGAAGAACAAATTACAAAAAAACAAAATTTATTTCCTACATTGTTTAAGCCCGAGAAGGGACAGATATTAAGATATTTCATTCAATTCGTTCTACATTTAATGTTAAATTTTTGTAACAAATAAGTTAAACCAACTGAACATTAAAAAATAAAATGCATACAACATGATACTTTAAACACCGAAAAAACTTAGATTCTGTTCAAATGAAATCGAAATAAATCTCAGACTTTTTTAAAGTTTTGTATTTTGCATGTATCTTACCATTTTATGTACAATCATCATAAAAATAATACAAAAATCAATACAAATATTTACAACTGAAAAATGGAAAACGCCTAAGATTTATTTCAATTTCATTTGAACGGAATCTAAGATTTCAGGGTGTTTAAAGTATCATGTTGTATGCATTTTATTTTTATTTTTTAATGTTCAATTGTTTAACTTATTTGTTACAAAAACTTAACATTAAATGTAGAACGAATTGAATGAAATATCTTAATATCTGTCCCTTCTCGGGCTTAAACAATGTAGGAAATTTTGTTTTGTTTTTTAATTTGTTCTTCAAAGTAGGTTTTTGTTTAATATATAGTATATATATAGGGGGAGAGTGGGGTACAGTGGACCACCCCTTATATTTTATTTATTTTTAAATTTTGAAAGCTTTTCTTTTAGGCTAATTGATTACAGTACTGGATTAATTACTTATAGCCTTTAAAACATTGTTAGCTCAGAATGAACCATTTTATCCTGACTTATTAAAGGTTATTGATAAATAAGATAAAACAGCTTATTTGTAAAGTTAAGATGCTTGTTTTTATTTCATTTTCAACTTAATATGCTTAAGAGGCTACTTCAGTCACGTGAAAAGACCCGTTCGCTAATGTTAATCCTATGGAAGAAATTTATAACGATATCTCGGTTGCATTTCAATATTTTTAAATGATTTTTTTTTTTGCATTGGATAGCTGAGATCGATCTGCACAAAGGCCGCTTTTTAATTTTGCGATTTTGTTTACAGATATTTTTAATGAGGATGCTTTCATTTTCAGAACCGGTTTCGAAACTGAAAGCATCCTCACAAAAAAAAATCTGTAATCAAATTCGAACAAGTACAAAACGGCCTGCATACAGATTGATTTCAGCTACCCAATGCAAAAAAAAATCATTTAAAAATATTGAAATGCAACCGAGATATTGTTATAAATTTCTTCCATAGCATTAGTGAACGGGTCTTTTCATTTGACTGAAGTAGCCTCTTAAAAGAAAGCTTTAAATAACATTTTTATGAGAATGTATTGAACTTCAACATGGGGCACAGTGGTCCACAATCCACTCTTACTGTAATGAAGAATTTTCAGAATATTTAATAATTGCTTATTCTCTACAAAGAATGAATTGCAGTCAAAACAGTTGCATGAATCACAGTTTAAACAGTTATTTGAATGTAATAATGAAATTGAAATTGTAGTGAATACTTGCAATAATAGTAAAATATTAACATAATCAAGTAAAGTAATTTTAATTATTTACTTGGCCTTTACTTTTAATAATTTAATGTATAATTAAATATGCATAATCAAGATGATACATTTTTTTGAATTATTCAGTGAAACTTTTATCTTAAAGGTATCCTATTAATTCACATTAAAATCGTAAATGTAAGATAGTTTTATTTCAGGTTTAGACAATCTAGTAACCAAAAAACTTGATTAATGCATATAAATATATTGGGTCAAAATTTAATTTTCAAATTTGATTAAATACATGATTTAAGAAAAATAGTATCATAGAAATTGAAATTTGTCGACATAAAAGTTATAAAATATTCTTATAAATTTTATCATACATTGATGTTCGGTAAAATGTTAATTTTTGTTTGTTGTCAGATTCCAATTTAATTTAGCGAGAGTCGGTCTGAGTGCACTTGTTGGCAATGTTTGGCACAAACCGGACTTTCTTTTTTATTATTATTAAACTCAGCTGGGTTGGCATACTGATTCTTTTCACTGTGGTGAGATCTGTTTTTAGGTTGGGTAAAGCAATATTGATTCATTCCAGCAGAGTCATAGCTTAAATGTTGTTAATGCAATATTTAAAAATATCAGTATCTGATATATTGATAAATAATAAAGCCTTAAAAAGATGAATGTAATTTACTGTTTGTTGCATTTATGAATAAAGCATCTTTTAGTAATTTTTATTTTTATTTTTTGCATGCTAAATCATAGAATTTTTTTTTTTACATGTTTAAAATTATGTTGTTAACATCTAAGCAAATATTTTTCAATTTGGATTTGTTCAGTTACAAAGGGTTAATTTATTTGTTATGAAGCATTCTTACCCATAATGTCATGTAATGCAACACATTATACTGGATCTGTAAATAATTAATAAATGTATATTTGTATATTGTATTACTGTTTTGTTCATTTTGCTTTTATATTTTCTATATTTGGCGATCTCTTTTTCTGGGAAGATTTATGTATAAGTAAACTCATTTCAATTTAGAATTGCGTAATCTGCATTTATTTGAGATATCAACATCTACAATATCATTTGAATTTTATTTAAGACTATATATATGACAAAAAAGTGTCTTTAAGAATCTGAAAAGTACCCTTTCTCACTTGCAACCAGTGGCGTAGCTAGAGCATTTCGTTTGGGGGGGGGGGGTGTGGAGATCGAATTTACCGAATCTTCATAGTAAATTTTGTATTTTCTTTATTTTGTATTTTGTAGTTTTATGTATAAGTAAACTCATTTCAATTTAGAATTGCGTAATCTGCATTTATTTGAGATATCAACATCTACAATATCATTTGAATTTTATTTAAGACTATATATATGACAAAAAAGTGTCTTTAAGAATCTGAAAAGTACCCTTTCTCACTTGCAACCAGTGGCGTAGCTAGAGCATTTCATTTGGGGGGGTGTGGAGATCGAATTTACCGAATCTTCATAGTAAATTTTGTATTTTCTTTATTTTGTATTTTGTAGTTTTTCGCATTATTTTCTTTTGGGCGAGGGAGGGGGGGGGGGGATTAGACATTTATTTATTATTTCAGCAATGTATAAATAAACAGACCAAAAAATTTTAACAAAAAACTAAATAATTTCAACCATTTAAAATTTTACAAACTGGGGGGATCGAGGGTAGTAGAAATCATGAATGGAGGGAGTGAAGTAGATAACTGCTGATTTATTTATCGTATTGCATAATTACGAATAAAACAGAGGTTGTTGTTGTTGTCTCATTTTTAAGCATATTGGCAGACCTGACTGTTGAAGCGGAATACAACGGAAACTAGTTTTACATTTTGTGATAAAATTACTTATCGCGTTATAAGCGATTGTGGTCACATGACGACGACTTTCTTGAGCTGCCGTGTCTGGAATTCGGTTCAAAATGCCAACTTTGACAATATTTTCTGAAAAATCTTTTGCGTTTACCAAAAAATGGAAAAGTCTTTCGACTACATAGTTTCTGAATAACAACACCTGACAATTTCCGAATAAACATGAATTCAGAAATGTCTCAGAAAGTAGCTCTTTTGAATTGAGCTACTTTCTGAGGAAAAGGATTTTTTTCCGGCATTTTTTTTTAAATAAATTTTTCAAAAACTTTCAGTTTTTCGAAGATACAATATACCATTATATATAGTAGCTAATAGGTATGTACTGAATATTCGGTATCTATTCTGTATTCGGCCTTTTCGGCAATGTTACCGAATATTCTTAATATACCGATAATACTTTTAAAACATTTTTTTTTAATTTTACACAATTTCTACTTTTAACTGTCGATATTCATAATAATTAGTAACAGAATTATATTTAAGTAAAAGTCAGTTCAGTCATTTTCAATGATATCATCACATTTAATACAAACTAAATTAATTTGAAACAAATCTTGCTAAAATATCTTCACTTACTGATAAAGTTGTGAGCGAAAATTCAGTTTCGGCTTGTAGTTGCACAGCCAGAATTTTTGACTGACTACATTGTAATTTTGATGGAATGAATGGAGTGAGGTGTTGTTTCTTCTCCAAAAATTTTTTGTCTTGACCACATTATCTGTGTCGAAAGTTTTTTACAATTTTTTTTTAGGAACAATGTGTATGTTTTTAATCTCTGAAAATAATCGCCCATTCGAAACACTGATCTAAGATGCATTTAAAAACTTCTTTGCTAAATCAAAGGCAGTAGAAAAGTTATTTTTGCTGAGTTGTTTGTTTTAGAATTTAAAAAAAAAAATCGGTTTAATTCACCAGAAGAAGCTATGAAATGTCAAACTTTTTTAATAAATAAAATTTTAAAATTCTCTTCTTAAATAACTCAAAGAAGATTTTTTTCATGTATAAAGTTTACTTGTAAAAAGGTCTTGTTTATCAATATGTAAGTTTCTGCATTAAATATTATGTAAAATTATTTTAAAATTTAACATCTTTATGGCTTTAATCTTTGAAATATAAAAGTATTCGACCAGCCGAGAACTTGGTATTTGTCCGAATAGGTACTACTCGGCTGGCCGAATATTCGGTATACATTCGCCTGTAGGCCGAATATTCGGTAGAAAAGTTATTTTTGCTGAGTTGTTTGTTTTAGAGTTTCAAAAAAAAAAAAAAATTATTCACTTGGTTTAATTCACCAGAAGAAGCCATGAAATATGAAACATTTTTAATTAAAAAAATTTTTAAATATTCCACCAGTATTTGGTATTTGGCCGAATAGTTACTACTCGGCTAGCCGAATATTCGGTATCCGTTTTGCCTGTAGGCCGAATATTCGGTATTCGGTCAAAATCCCTATTTGGTACATCCTTAGTAGCTGATGTAATTTTATTACACCGTTTTAATTTTCTTTGATACGAAAAAATTCTCTGTTCTCTCTTATTTTCTGCTTTAAAAAAAAGACAATGCAACAGTAAACATCTGGCGACATCCTGCCCCCCGAAAAAACCGTGAAATATCCACCCCCCATAGCTTTCAGAGTCCAGCAAAACGAATTTTAACGAACGAGAAATATGGCCTTCTAATTTCATTTGCATTAAGTCAAAGAGTGTACGCATTTACCCTCAAGGCCTTTTTCTCCAGATTCCTTTCTTCGATGAAACGAAGATATTCTCTATCCTAATCTTCTAGCTTGCAGGGATACTGCATAGAAATAGGAAGAAGGTATGGTATATTTAATCTTCGGATACTATATCATTCTCTTCTCCCCCTCCCCCTTTCTTACACTAATGGAATAGCTAAAAAGTGAAATTGTATAAAAAATATTTAATAATTTTAAATATGTTTTGACATTGTTTTCTGTTTTGTAATAAATTTTGTAATATGTTTTTAAAAATTCTTAAAAAAAGGAAAAAAAATCAGAGTCAAATGATGCAATTTTTGAACGAAAGTGAAATTACCGAATGTATATAAGTTTACCGAAGTGGGGGGGTGTCGCACCCCCCCACACCCTCCCTGTAGCTACGTCCCTGCTTGCAACACCCTGCCTTTTTCAAACCTGGCAGAAACTCTGTTATTGTTTCATAGATTTATAAAATATAATGAAAGAGGAACAAATAGAAAGAACATAAAATAATTATTTCTTAATTATTCTTTTAAGTTTTTTCAAATTTAAATTAACTTTATTAGAAAGTAAAAATATAGCCATTACAGTTATTAATTTAAGATGAATTGTTAAAATTCTTTAGTGTAGCTGTCAGATATAAAGGTTAAATCTATTTTTTAATTCTTAAAGAACATAATAAAATCTTATCTTTAAATTCATTCTTTTAAGGTTTTAAATAATGTCCTCTCCTTCTTTTATTAACTTTTTCTTAAATAACAATTTTAATAATGATTGAACTTAAGTAATTGTAAAATTTTGACCAATCACTATCTAAAATTAAACAGACAAACAAATAAAAAAAATAACGTTATAATGTAAAGGTGAAAACTAGAAATTTTATTTTTTTTTTAAAGGAAAGTGATCCATAGGATAACAGAAAAGTAATCTTTATTTTAAAGATATCTTCTAACTTTATTTGTTGTTCTCATAATAATAAATAATCATTTATAATTAATTACTTTGTATAGTATTAAAGCTTTAATTTATTGAAAAGAAAAAAACTTTAATAAAATAAAATTATAAAAGAAAAATTAATGTTTTATGAATCTCCAATTACAAGTATCATTCACTCTGCCCCCCACCCCCCTTCAACCTGCTCTTTCTTTTTTCAGAAACCAGGAATAAGCCTAGTTTTAAAAAATATGTTTCGCACTATCTATGTTTAACATACATATATTTTTTTTTTCATCGGGGGCGACACTGAATTCTGAAAAAGCAGAATTCCTGTTTTCTAGTTTATTTTATTTTGTTTGAAAAAAGCTCATGCCATATATGAACTGTAATTTTCACAGTGTTTATTTGTTTCTCAAGTTAACTGCAACTTTATGTCACAACAAGGATGTTCTTGAGGAGTAATTTGAAAACAAATTATGCCTCCCTAAACTAATATTCTTCATTCATTTAACTATTTAATAAGATAATACAAGAAATTAACATCCTATAGTTGATTGAAAAAGCTTATTCTCAGTCATGGAAAACTTCATGAATCTTTTGCACTCAATTCTCGGAAAAATACGAAAAAGATTGTCCAGAAGGCAACTGTCGTTTCTGCAACCAATTTAATGAAATTTGCATCAGACTTACTTTGGTTTATGTGATGTCTAACGATATCACTAGATGTGGTAAAAGTGCCCAACATCCACCTTAACTAATATTAAAAATCGCAGTAAAAAACTCCTGATCAGGGGTGATTCTTAGTATTAAAAAAAAAAAATCTGAAATTCAAAACAAATTTTTTGAAATGTTACAGCAGAGGGGGGAGATTGCCTCCTGGCTATAATTATTGTTGTTGCAGTTCGGGTTAGCTGTTTTCGTTTCGGGTCGTTCAGGTTGAGCGTAGATTCCTGCAAGCTGGGTTTGGGTTAACCCGTATTCTTCCAAAAGATTGTTCAGTATATTATTTCAGATTCAAAAATATACCTATAATAATAAACATAGGTGTATGTATGTGTGCTGTTTTCTAAAGAGACATTTTTTCCACAACTCTTTGATAAAAATTCACATTTCTTCCACGACTCTTTGACGAAATTTGAGTTTTTTCAGCAACTCTTTGATGAAATTCGCATGTTTTCGCAGCCCTTTGATAAAATTCGCGTTTTCCGTAGCCGTTTGATGAAATTCTATATTTCTTCCATTATACTTTGACGAAATTTACGTTTCATCCGCAAACCTTTGACAAAATTAGTGTAATTTTTGCATCCCGTTGATAAAATTTGAGTTTTTTTTCCCGCGACACTTTGACAAAATATGAGTCTTTTCTGTGATCCTTTGACGAAAATCTCATTTTTTAAGCGATTCTTTGACGAAATTCGCTTTTCTCCACGATCCTTTGACAAAATTTGACTTTTTTTCGCAACCTTTTGATGTAATTCGCATTTATTTCGCGATTCTTTGACGAAATGCGCGTTCTTTCGCGGTCATTTTGAAAAAATTTGCGTTTTCTCCGTGATCCTTTGACAAAATTCGTGTTTTTTTTGCAATTCTTTGGCGAAATTGAAGTCATTTTATGCGAAGGATTCGCGAAATAGATTCTTATGGCGATCATTTGTCGAAATTCGCGATCATTTTTATGTTCGAATTGATGAATTTTTTAAATTTTCAGAACCGAATGCCATAACCCTCCCGCTGCATATATATATATATACACACATAGATATACTATCTACCCTATATATATATAAAATCCCAATGGAACGAATTTATGAAACGGCTGAAATGTGTATCGATTCTTTGAATCGACTGATTAAACAACTGGTTATGTTTCACGGCGATTTCTCCTAAAATATGAAATACTTTGCGATGAAATTAACACCAAAAATCCGTATTGATACACAGATCTCAAAACTGGTATTAGAATTTTTAAATTCGAATTAGTTTTCGAAATATTAATTTTTTTCTAAATTTAAATACATTTTTCTAATGATGGCAACTCAAATTTAATCATAACAGATATTTTTTTTTTCATAATTCAGAAAAGTTTACTATTTTAAATAATTAATTTGGCGACCAGTTTGGCCTCCTTTAAATCTATGCTAAGAACAATGCTTTTTTTGTATTTCGTTATCATTTTATTTAATACAAAACTTTCATTTAAAAATGAAACATTTAAATTGATGGCTTTCACTTCTTTCTTTTTTTAAAAAAACAAAACGAAAAGAAAATATTAGGCACAGATGTCATATACGCACTGGGGTACCTAATTGGCGCAAAAATGGCATTATTTTGATTGACATGGCTATTGTCATTTATTTAATAATAAATGTTTATTTACTTTTATTTATATATATATAATATCTATATAGGTGTATTTTAATTTATTTGCATCATTGCTATTGAATGACATTTCCCTATTGCATATAAATTTTCCTTCTATATACACATATTCTACATATATATACAGTAGAAGATCTTTATAACGCAATTCTCCATATAACGCACAACTTCTCAGATGTAAACAATGAATTTTGCAGTTAAAAAGCACCTGCATTTTCACATTGTAAAATATTGCTACTCTCTAGAGGACTAAATTTGACACATTAGTTCAACTTTATCTTCTAATTTAAGACCTTTTTACTGAAAAAAAATGCTGTTATTACTATAAACATTTTTGAAAATGTTTAATATAAGGGATGGTTGTGTCAGTTATATTTGGATCATGTTTATAAAGTAAATTTAACAATGTCAGAACTATATTATTCAAACAATTATAATTTGGATAACTCTTGGTAACAAGGAATGCAGTATAAAGACATTCTAATGTATTTTGATATGTTTCAGACATATTTGGCCATGTTTACAAGGTGAATTTAATGATGTGATCCATATAACGCAAAATTCTATATAACGCACAACCTTGCGTTTTTAGGTTTGCGTTATAAAGGTCTTCTACTGTATATAAGTTTGAAAATAGGTTCAAAAATTGCGCCTTTATGTTATTACATGCTACAAATCTGCATATATTTTAGAGTTCAAATATGTCCAAAATCTTTGTGAAAGAGTTTCTTTTTCAAATAGAATTAGATCATTTAAAAAAAGAAAAAGATTTGTTGCAGAAATTGCGGGTTGCGCGAATTTTGCAACTTTTACGTCGGGCGTTGAAATCGTGGGATGCACAGTGAGAGGGTTAAATTTTGGGAAAATTCGGAACAGAATCACCCCTGCTCAAGAGATCGTACATAACCCTTCTTCAAGAGTTTTTTTTAAAAGCTGTCGCCATTTGCAAGTTATTGAATTGTATTTAAAATCAGTCAGTCCATTTTAGGACACCCGGTATATTCAGTAGCTATGGGATGATGGCTGAAAGAAGCATATTTAAAATAATTAAAGGTAGCTTCGATATGTCAGAGGTTTACCAGGGCTGAAATTTCCAGGTCAAACCCACACAAAAAAAAATCATTAGCCCGGCCCAGTATCAAAGATAAAAAATCGACCCCAGCCTGCATTTCGCAATTAAAATTATTCATAAAGTACACTTACTAATGCTCATATTTTAATTTAGATTATGTTTGAAATTCATGAATACAAAAAACATTAATATTAATGACTAAGCAATTATGTACATACACACTATTTAAAAATCATTACTTAGACAAATACATTCAAATGGAAATCCAGTAAGAAAATCAGTTTAGAATGAAAGAAACAGATGATAAAAGGAAATCACAATTTTAAAGCTCTACAAAGAAAAAAAGTAGATTTTTAAAAATGCATCTCTGTAACTTATCAAATAAAATTTAATTTTTAAAGATTTCGCTAAACAAGTGTACAACACAAATATGATTTTTACGAATAACAAATAAGTAAGATGCCAGATCCACTTGGGCTCGGGGGGAAGAATTTAGAGAAGTGCACGGGTCGTGATTGGGCCCATACTGCTTATCATATGGGCCGACACAGACCGAACGTTTAGCTTTTATTCCGGGTCGAACCCCGACCTGGAAATTTTGGCCAGTGCTGATCTCTAATAAGAATGAAATCCAGGCCAGACTCAATCTGGAAGAAAAATAAGTCTGGCTGACGCGACTTAGCAGAAAATTTTAAGATCAGGGCACAGCCTGACTCTAAAAGAGTGTAGACCTTACCCAGGCCGCGTCTCGTGGATTTAAACTGGCGTGACCCGACCCGGGTCATGCTTCGCCCTAAGTCATTTCCAGTGAGGATGGATAATGCCGTTTTGCAAACCCTTTATTTGCCCAAGGGGGGGGGGGGCGGCGATCGCCCCCCCTTAGATCTGCCATTGTCACGAATAAGCCTAGTTTAAAAAAAATCCTTTGACTGAAAATACATCAGAAAAAAAAATTTACAGCTATTAATTTCTAACCCACAGCGTGCATTTAGCACCTGAGTGATGTATGTAAATTAAAATACATTATAAATAATGTAACATCTTTTCATGTTTTTTCAAGAACAATTTAAAATATTTTAACCACCAAACCACAGTAAACTTTTGCCGCAGAGGAGGCATTTCATTATTTGTTTCAACTAAATCCTTCAAATGAATATTATAATAAAGGATAGGGATGCACCGAATAGTGATTTTGTCCGAATACCGAATATTTGGCTTGCCAAATAGTAACTATTCGACTGAATACCAAATATTAGGCTTGCCGATTACTTTTAAATTTCAGAATTTGAAAATATTAAAAAGTTAAATTTTGAAACAATTTTAGATAATATTTAACACACATACTTCCATAATGATAAACAAGATCTTTTTACAATAGGGTTCCTATGGGTCAGAAAACCTGGAAAAGTCAGGGAATTTTTGATGTACTAACATACATCAGAATCTCGGTTGTCAAAATTGAAGAAATGTTGAGTTAATTATTCATCAAATTTAAAACTTTTTATATGAAATTGATGTAAACTATATAATAATAGCATAATATTAAAAAAAATTAAAATCAGAAATTCATACAGTGCATACTTTTTTTAAAGCATTTATCTAGATTAAAGTTATCCACTGTAGAGTGTTTTACAAGAATATATAAGCCGAATTTTTACTGAGAAAGGTCAGGGAAATTTTTCAGCATACCAAATAGTTTGATATTAGTCGAAGTCGAATATTCGGCATAGCGAATAGTTTGATATTCGGTGCATCCCTAATAAGCATGGGTGCAAGAAGTATATCCAACCCAAGACTGAAAACTTTTTTCAGTGTTAGAAATAATCAAATAAAAATGGTCTTGAAGATTTATATTACCTTGCATTATGGCTAAAAATTGATATCTTACAATAAAAGTAAGTTATTAACAGTTCTTGATATTAAAATTGTTATTATTTAAGTATATAAAGTACAATTTACTATCAGCAAAAAGTATCTTCAAGACAGAAATCAGTCCTGGGACTGAAGGTCTTGCACCCATGCCAATAAGGAATGATAAAAATATTCCTAAATCAAAATTGAAATCAGGTAACTGTAATTGTAGAAGAATTTAGTCATGTATCAATTAAAATAAGTGAAGAAAAAGTAAAAATAGTTTTTTTTTTCTTAAAATATTCTTTTATAAGCATTCAATGTTTATCTTTAAAATCACAGTTAATTTCATTATTGTAATTCATGCTATCCAAAAAAAGTTACAATAAATTAATATTTTGTTGTTGTAGTTTCACAGCTAATTGGCCTATTTTGAAAAATAATTTAGTGAAATTTCATTATTTTGTAAATCTTAAACCAGTAGCTCAGTCAAATTTCAGGTCTAGGGAAGGTGGAGCTATTGATGGTTAATCCAGTAATAGATGCTCATTAGAATCACACAATTACCAATTAAGACTTTAGCGAGTTTAAATAAATTATATGATTGTAATACGAATAGCGTTAATATATGTTCAAAAGATTTAATTATTTTTTTAACTTGTGTTTTCCATTCTTATATACATTTTTTGTTTAAAAACTTCCAAATAATTCTAAAAACATCATCTGTGTAACTTTGTTAGGTTAAATAATAAATATATACAATAGAACTTTGATATCTTGAAAAATTTATATCCCTGCTCTACAATTTTGTTTTAAATATGCTAGCACAGTTAATAATTTGACTTAAATGCTGTAAGTATAATCTTTCTTAATATCTCAATTTTTTGCTATCTTCATTCATGCTCAAGATATCAAGGTAGAACTGTATATATATACCTAAGATCTAATTGAAAAGTATTTAATTTTCTTTTTAAGTACATATTTTCAAATCTTTAGAATTTTTTAAAAGATAATAAATGACAAAGACATTTTTATTAATTATCAAAACATTTTATTACATTTTTAAAATGATAATTAAAAAAGAAATCCCTTAACTTGGGAAAATTTATTTCCCAATATACCTGGCTTCTCATAATTTTTTCACAAAAGAGTTCTTTGTCAAATGCATAATACCCTGTTCACACTGCGTTATCGGAACTCTCTTAAACCTCCGAACTCTCTGAGGGAGTTCCACAAACTCTCTGAGAGAGTTTCAACTTTCTTCGGGCTAGAGACAGTCACGACCATTCACTCTCGCTGGCTGTAAAGTTTCGCATTAACTGATTGGGTGTTGCGGGCGGTTTTATCTTAAGCGCATGCGCAAACAACACAGTGACGTTCACTGAGTTATCTTAAGTGAGTTTTCCCATGTGAACAGGCTTCCAATTCCGGGAGGGTACCACCTCAAAATTAAGAGAGTTCGGCGGCCTAAGATATCTTAAGTATTTGTAGTGTGAACATAGTGTAATGCAACACAAACAAGCAACATGCAACGTTTGTCACTGCTAGAATTCCTTGAATTTGATGATAGTATATGTGGTTTTTTCTCAGTTTTAAAACACCATCAACATCTTCTTTTAAGCAGAAATTGCTCCTCCGAAGTAAATCGCTCAATTCAACTTTTTTTTCACTATATACAGTTTTTATTTCAACTAGAAAAAAGTCATCTGCATTAAATAATAAACCATCAGGGGAAGCTCCTAAAAAGGGAAATTGTGGTTTATAACAAAACCCACATCACGAAATTGGTATTCTGGAAAATTCGCAGTAATTTTTCTTTTTACATATCCTTCTAATTCTTTACCTTGTTTAATGGCTGGCAAATGACTTATTTCTGGTGGGTCTAATAAGTATAAACTGAGTTCATCAAAATTATCACGTCTTGAAATGATTCGATGGAAATTTGAAGACGTAAGTCTTACTTTTCTTTCTTTTTTCCATAAATCATTGTTTTGACACATAGTTTTCTTTTCAACTTCATGACAATCATCTTTGTTCATTTGAATTTTTTGTTGAAAGAAAAGTAACTCCTTTTCTGATAAGTTTAGTGGAACGGAAAAAGCAACATCTGTGCTTTCATTACTTAGTGGTAATTTAATACACGATGAAAAATATAGAGCTTCATCATGATCAAAATTTGCATCCTCAAGCACAGAAAATAATGGGCAATCATATGGCAATTTTGAAAGAACAGAAAAATTAAGACCCGCTTTGGGCTTTTTCTGCAAGCTAATAGGTGCAGCAAATTGTTCCACTTTTTTTGGTGAGCATCGCACTTTTTTCGATGGCTGATGCCACTGCTGCAGAACTTCAGTCGGAGCACTATGAAGATCTTTTGAACAATACTCAGCAATGAAATGGAGAATTGCAAACACATGCTTGCAATCTGATGGTGATACCCCACCGGCACATTCACAGCCTGCATCAAGAACCTGTAAATTAGTAAAAAAAATTCATAAGCCATTTTGTTTCAGTTATGAAATTAATAAGTTTTTAAAGCATGTAATATAATAAAATGAAGACAAGAGTCGATTTTTTTTTCTTTTAATGGTAAAAAAGTGCCTAGATATTCATATTTCAACATAATCTTTACATAGCATAGCATCTCTGCAAACCAGATTGACATCACCTAAAAATTTTTTTGGATGAGTAGAAGTATTTTTTACAAAATAAATTGTGTGAAAATTTCAATGAAAACCCCTATTTCTTTCCTATCTTAAAAAAAAAAAATCAAATTCATTCTCCAAAGTCACCTTTTGTTTTTAACCACACATTTTGCTGTAAGTTTAACACTATGCACATTTTCATTAAAAACTTACACTTAATTTTATACAATATCTCTGAAATTTTATTACTGTATATACTAACTTTTTAAAATGAAAAAGAAAAAATAACACAGACAAACACTGCTTTTTATAACTCAATATTAATATCTTAGCATGAAAATGATACACATGCTTTATACAGCGAGAAATGCATTTAAAAAAAAAATTGAATTCTCGCCCCCTTCTTGTTGCAGTTAAATAACTGCAGCAAGAAGGGGGCGAGAATTCAATTTTTTTTAAATGCATTTCTCGCTGTATAAAGCATGTGTATCATTTTCATAACTGCAACAAGAAGGGGGCGAGAATTCAATTTTTTTTTTTTTTTTAAATGCATTTCTCACTGTATAAAGATGTGTATCATTTTCATGCTAAGATATTATACATATATATATCTTTTACTTCTTTAGAGACCTTTAAAGCAGATTAAAGACCTTTTACTGCTAAATTAACAAAGAAAACGAAGCATGAAGAAAGGAAACTTCCATAGACACAGTGTAAATCCTCGACCGTCAGCGAAACAGTGCAAACAGCTAAGCGGTAGAAGTCGCATAAAGGAGCCAAAGATAAAACGGGGTTTACTTGGCGCGCTTTTGCGTGATCGCCAGTAGTGATCATTATCAAAATGAGGAATAACGCTGTACTCGCTGCTGTCCCCTGTCCACGTGAAAGCAGTGCGCTCCCCTCTTGGACGGAGCTTCTCTCCGAGGGAGAAACCCCTTTAGCGGGTGTTAGTTCAAAGATCGTACAATGCATTAGATGAATCTGTTAGTTGTTATGTTAGATTTTGAGTAAAAGTGAAATTTTCGATACGTAAAATTTATTATTTTACAGAGTGCTGCATCACTGAAGACTTTCGATTGTACGTATTCATCGGCTATCTACTTGTAATACAGAAAATATATAACAACAGAACATTAACAGATCATGTTAAAAAATATCTGTCATATCTACTTGTAATACAGAAAATATATCATAACAACAGAACATAAACAGATCATGTTAAAAAATATCTGTCACAATCGCTGCTAAGTCACAAGTCAAACTGACAAAATGTCGCTTTGAATTCTCACGGGGCGTTGGCACGAAGGCGTTATCTTAGGTTTACTACAAAAAAATTTGGCGAATTGTTAGATGTAATGAAGAATGCCTATGATTGGATCTCCCCTTTGAGTGTGTTTCCCAGCAGAGCTATTTGCACCATTTCGGTTAGTTACGGTTTCCAAAGCCTCCCTTTCTTTTCCTCTATGTTCTTTGAAATTAACAGGAGGATTTTTTAACCAATTTTACAGTCATCAGATATACATTTTATATAACATATCCAGCTCTTTAGTCATTTGGGTAAATATAAGTTGTCAAATTTATCACATTTTTATGAAAAATAACATTTCATAATGAAAGGTGAAATCCTGTTACTGAAAAAAAAAAGTCTTCTTATGAGTATTTTTATCATTAAAAATGAATATTTTTTTGCAATTCTTTTCATTAAAAAATATAAATTGAAGCATGTAGAATCATACAAATTAGAAGTTCATTTAAGGTTATTATGATGGGTTCAGGAAAATCAGTGTGTACATATAATAATACACACATATATAGAAATGTTGTACTTAATCTCATTTCCAAGCACATTAGTGGTTTTTTCTTACATGCAACTATTCGGTACTTGGGCAAACTGCTACTCAATAATACCACTAAATCTGCTTTTTTATATAAACAATTTTAAAATAATGATATAAACTTACAAATACACAAAATAATGTGAATGATCAGAATATACAAAATTAAGGTACCATTAAAACATAAACATGCAAATTTTTAAAGAAAATAAGGAAGAAAGAGTTTAGTAAAACCAGTTCGCTTGTTTATAAAAAAATTTAAGGAAAAACAGTGGAACCGCAAAACAATTTCATTTTTTTTTCTACTTCAGAATTGGTTTAAGGTTGTCAACAATAGCTCATGTTTTTAAAACATGCAAGGCAGAGTAATGAAAAATATAATAAAAATTGATTTTTTATTGGTTATTTTTTTATAAACTAAAAACATTGAAATTTATCTGTTACCAGCACATTTACATGTCATGTCAAATGACAGGACATATTTAGATACACAATCGCATTCCATGGTCTAAATCATGAATGAATTCAACATTTTATAAAAATCTCACCTTTAGTATGATTTCTTAAAAGAAATTTATTGCCGCTATAACGAAGAACAAGAAGTACTAAAACTATTTGTGCTGAGGCTTTTTTTATTGTTATTTGCAAATAATATATTTTAAAATACTGAAAATAACAAATGTTCAAAAACAAATAATCAAATTTCTTTTTTTTTTTTTAAAGGGGTTGGGCGTGGGAGAAAAAACACAAACACACAAAAGAGCAATATAAGATTATTCACTAATGAAATCTGAATTATAATTATAAAAAAAGCCTCAGCACAAATAGTTTTAGGGAACAGATACGTTGTTATCCCGGGGTCCGCCATCTTGGATTTTTTTCTTGGCTTGAATTAAAAATTATTTTTTTATTAATAGTTATAATCATTATATTGCATTTTTTTTTTCAATATTATATTAACCTATCAACAATATTTAACCATTGGCGACATTACTACTTGGCGAGAAAGGATTTTTTTTCATGCAAGAAAAAAATCCAAGATGGCGGACCCGGGGATAATAACACATCTGAGGCAAAAAACACACTAAAAAGCAATATAAGATTATTCACTAATGAAATATTTAAAAAATGTTCATACCTCATTATCTGAAGATATTGTTAAATTAACATCGTACGAGGTTTTCTTCATTTCTGCTCTTACTTTAGCTGCAACACGAGTATTAGATGCATCCAGAAAAAATTTAAAATCATTGATAAATTTAGATTTTAAAAATTTTCGTCCTTTTATCTTTTCTTCGAGACATTTTCGTTCGCCATGAAATTCGTTGGTTTCATTTATCTTCAGGATGTATTCATCAATATTACTTCCATTAAAATCTCGGATAGGAAGGGGTTCGTCGAAAATAGAATTCATTCTATAATCCTATGGCGATGAGAAGAAAAAAATATAAAATAACGTAAAAGCTAACGCATGAAAAATTGAGAGCGGGCTGTAAACAAACCAATAACAAATAACGGGAGGGCCATAACGGGAGTGTCTATTGCGCCGTAAGATACGGCTACATAAATGATGATTTTATTGAACCGTCATGGTAACCTCTGGCGGCTTGGCGGTATATCTTGGCTTGGCGATTTTTCATTTCTCCAGGTATGCCCATGGGTAGCATTGTTGTTGTTATTTGTAAGCGTCGCTAGCGTTTTCATCTCATCTCATTTTTCTGTTTCTACTTAGCTTAGATATTGTAGCAACTTCTATAAAGTAAGTTTTAAAATATTTATTGTTTATAATAGTAGTATATGAAATACTGTTGAAAAAATGCCTTTTCCAAACTTGTACATCGATCGAAGTGATCTTCGTATAACAAAAAAATGGCAAACATTACAGAATATGCGACATTTATAAATGCTGCTTTTTCTTTTAAACAAAATTAATTATACTACCTTGATTATTTTGTAATGTGCAAAGTTTGTACAACTTTTAAAGCAGTTTTTTACATATAAGAAAATAGTTTGCATGATTAAATATAATTGTATCGCAACATCACTTTTAAAATAACATGAACTATATTTTTAGACTGTATTTTATTAAATCTGTGTTCTTTCAAACTTTATTTTTTTTCTTTTCAGTGACAGTTCCTGCTTTCCTCTTCCCCCATCATCAGTATTATAGCAACTGCCAGGATATTAATTGAATGAATATTGTCTTTGCTGTATGGTTTGATGCTTCACATCATATCGTTGACAATACTTTCTCAATTAGTACACCTAATTTTATAGATGTTGGCTGTGGAAATGAAAGAGATATAATTTTCTACAGAGTTTGGAATGGCGACTTTATTCTAATTCAACATTCTACTTCAGCATTACCTAAAGGTATAATTTTATTTAATGATACCGTTTATTAAGTAATATCGGTTATTGTCACTTTTTATATTGCTTTTCTCTATTAAAAAGTCCAAAGTGAAATGTTTCCTGCAAAACCCCCCACCCTAGCATTTCATTGAATACTTCATTAAGTCAATTTTTTGTTTTGTCCTGTTATAAATATTTACAATAATTAAAATATTTATGCCTAAAGGGTGTATAGAATTCTGGTAAAACAAGCTTTATTTTCAGATTCCCTTGTTATAATAGGGTAGATGTGATGGACACCCTTAAGGAATTTCTTTAAAAACTATTTTTTAATTAATAGTTATAATTATTATATTCCAGGTTTTTCAATATCATAATCTATCAACAATACTTAACCGTTCTCATAGTCTCATTTCTCAATATTAATCAAACTTTTATCGTAAATAACAGAAATATATCAAAATTCCAGTAATGGACACACCCCCCCCCCCAAAAAAAAAAATAAAAATATAGTTGTTTTTATGGCTATTTAGAACCAAAATTTCATGATAGAATACTAATGAAACAGAAATAGTTATTTTTAAATAAATTTAACAATTAGAATATCAATAATTAATAAAATATTTGTGAAAATTATTCACTGTTTAAATTATTGTGATCAATTATCACAACAATATTTTAATTACTTTAGGTGGTTTAATTTACTAAATGTCAGCGAATTACAGTTATTAAATTATTGAAACAGTCAGGGATTTAGAGGAGTAATAAAAAAATCAGAAATAAAGTTTTAGAATATTGATGCATAGATTCGTATATTTCTCACTATTTATAACAGAACTCCCAGAAACTATACAAATATGAAATGAATAATACTGCGAGTTGAATGCTGTATGTACTAAATAAAATAATTTCAAAATAAAACCGCTAAACTGATGTTTGAGGCCACTGATCTACATATTTACCAGTTTCATTACTACTATAAATTTAATTAATATTTTAATATTACAATTTTTTTTTCTTTTGTCAGAGATGAATAAGCAAGCATTTAAGACAGAAAATAATAATAATAGATTTATTTTTAACAACTTCTGTAACTGGTATGATCCATGTCAATTCAGGCAGCCAAAGAAAAAATCTTACCTTCATAGTCTCAGAAGTTTTTGAATTGAACATATGTTAAAATTCAATAAAAAATAAGATACTTGTATATTTTGGTTTTGCCCAAAAAAATTCCTGGCCCGAGATACAGGCCGCCAAAGATGGCATCCCGGGCACCATTTCCAATTCGCCATTTTCGATAAAAATTTTAAAGTGCTCTATCTCTAGAATGGTGCAAGATATTTTGTTGCGGTTTTTTTTTATTTTAAAGATAATATTCTTTTGTTTAAAATGATATACTCAAATTTGAAAAATGTATTCAACTTTTCTTGTGGCAACCTTTAAAAAAAAAAAAATTTTTTTTCAAAAAAATTTTTTTTTTCGAAAATGCCAATCCCAAAAATTTTGATTTTTTTGCTGTTGATCAATACCATTGGGAACTATCTTCACTGTAAAGGAGAACTTCCACTTTTGATTTTAACAAATTTTAGAAACATTTAAAAAATTCAGAGAATTTTACAGGAACTGTATATATGCAGTTTCAGTAAAAGTCACTGAATTTTTGCTTATTTGTATCATATATGTAAGGATAAGCCTACTCTATATATCCTAAACAAGTTAGAAATTGCAATATCAAATGTGGCAAATGAGGTGCATGCACAGTATTAACTAGTTTTATAAATATTCAGATCTTGGGGCTATAAGTGTTACACTCTTGGGCAAAAAGGCATGAATACAAAATTTACTATAATTCCATATATTAAATTCAGTAATACGGAAGTAATATGAATCCATCTTAAAAGGACTTAATTGCCATGGCAACCTAGAATCATTGCGTATCATGGTATATCATTGAATCAATTATGTATTATAGGATTTTTATATAGAATGAAGAAAACTTTTATTAATGTCTTTTATGTTTTAATTTGATTTTCATAGCATTTGAAGTGATACATACTTTATTGCAGAGGTTTACAAAAAATTACTTCCTGTGTCATAGAAAGTGCATACAGGGACACGCAAAAGATTTCGGATACTTTACCTTATTGGGAATACTGTACATTAGCGATGATTGCTAGAGGTGCACTTTTAGTTGCGATATGAGTTTTCAAGTTTAATTAAATATTTCCATATTACATTGTGTGTATAAAGGCTGTAGATCATATACAGGCTACACAAAAGAAATTGTAAGGGTATTGCTGGAAGTGCATTTTTAGTTGTCTTTGAGTTTTTAAGTTTAACTAAATTTTTCCATGTTACGTTGTGTGCATAAATGCTGTACATCATATACAAGGCTACACAAAAGAAATCTTAAGGGTTTACTGAGTATGAATGAAAGTAGCTTAAAGGTGATTTTTAAATGAGTTATGCATTTTTACACTGAACTACATTATTTAGTATACTAAGATGTGTTTGGAGAATATAGATAAAATGATATACAGGTCCACGCAAAGAATTAGATACATGGCCGTCTATGAATGATAATCTCTGGAAGTGTGATTTCACTGGTTTTAAGGATGTTTTAATCTTAATTAAATATTAGCTAAATAGTGGCATGTATATAAAGATAGTAGGTAAAATACAGGGTTGTATGAAAGTATTCAAGTATGCTTCAGACTATTGACATAAATTTCTAAAAGTCAAATTCCGGCCTATTTATGTGTTTTTAACAATTTCCAACATAGTTGAAAGTCTTTATGGATTTGATTTGTCTGCCCATCTGTCTGAACTCTAAATTGTATTAATATAATTTGTATTGCTGTGTAATTGATATATGTTATTGAGATTGTTTTACTATGTTCGGTATTGAAAATAAAGTATGTATCACTTCAAATGCTATGAAAATCAAATTAAAACATAAAATACATTAATAAAAGTTTTCTTCATTCTGTTTAAAAATCCTATAATACATAATTGATTCAATGATATACCATGATAGGTAATGATTCTAGGTTGCCATGGCGATTAAGTCCTTTTAAGATGAATTCATATTACTTCCGTATTACTGAATTTAATATGTAGAATCATAATAAATTTTGTATTCATGCCCTTTTTGCCCAAGAGTGTAACTTATTGCACCAAGACCTGAATATTTATAAAAGTAGTTATAGTACGCACGCACCTCATTTGCCACATTTGATATTGCAATTTCTAACTTGTTTAGGATATATAGTAGGCTTATCCTTACAAATATGATACAAATAAGCAAAAATTCAGTGACTTTTACTGGAACTGTATATATACAGTTCCTGTAAACTTCTCTGAATTTTTAAAATGTTTCTAAAATTTGTTAAACTCAAAAGTGGAAGTTCTCCAGTTCAGTGAAGATAGTTCTCAATGGTATTGATCAACAGCAAAAAAATCAAAATTTTTGGGATTGGCATTTTCAAAAAAAAATTTTTTTTTTTTTTTTAATTTTTTTTTTTCAAAAGACTGCCACAAGAAAAGTTGAATACATTTCTCAAAATTGGGTATATAATTTTAAACAGAAGAATATTATCTTTAAAATAAAATAAACCGCAACAAAATATCTTGCATCTTTCTAGAGATAGAGCACTTTAAAATTTTTATCGAAAATCGCGAATGAGAAAGGATGCCGCGGATGTCATCTTTGGCGGCCTGTATCTCGGGCCAAGAATTTTTTTGGGCAAAATGAAAATATACAAGTATCTTACTTTTTCTTAAATTTTAACATATGTTCAATTCAAAAACTTCTGAGACTATGAAGATAACCCCCCTGCCTGATTTGATATGGATTCAGCCAACTTTATTATTTTTATTTAAATGCGGAGGGATTGAGCCGTATGAGCCCCTCTTTTTCCTTTGCCCTTAAGCAACATTCTGTTTCCTGATTCGTTTTACTAATTGCCAGATTATAAAATATGCAAGGCAGAGTTATAACAGGGTTCATACGGTGCTTAAAAGTGCTTGAAAGTCCTTGAATTTCTAAGAGAGAAAAAAGGTCCTTGAAAGTGCTTGAATTTGTTTAAATTTTAATGAAGGTGCTTAATTTTCATTACTTTTTGCTTTCTGACTTTGCCGATAATGAAAACTGTGACATTTTCGATGATGATACCAAACCCATATACTTGAAATAATTTCACCTCGATGACCAAACCATACAGGTAGACAAAGAAAATTTACAACTCTTCCACTCAGATTTTGAAGGCTTCAAATAGAAACTAAAAAAGGACTAAAGAGGATGCGACTTAAAAAACGTGTTAAGTTGTGCCGACAACTTAACAAAAATATGGAGCGTCTAAGGCAGACCTGCCAACTGCTACGAAAAAATCGTAGTTGCTACGATTTGGACCTATGACCTACGATGCTACGAAAATCGGTCTTAAACTACGATTTTTTGCAAAAAACACAAAAGCATTTTTTGTTTCTAGTTGCGATTTTTATCCCGCGCAGCATATTTTTCAGGAGTGATTCTGTTCCGAAATTTCAAAGTATTCATTTCCGAAAGTTTTAAAAAATTGGCCATTAAGTCCGAAAATTCAAACATTAAAAAATGCTCATGAAAAAAAAAAAAAAAAAAAAAAAACTTCTTAACATAAAACACTCTAATCGTGTTTTTGTAAATATTTATTCAGGAATTCCCTTCCTTAGAAACAAGGGTGCCATTTTAAGAATTTCTGGAGGGGGTTCCTTGAGGGGCAAGATTTGAAACAGCGTGCAAAATCGCACAATTTGCGATAAACTATCGCGAATTTCGACAAATGACAGTGTAAAAGAAATCAATTTCGTCAATTGGTTGGAAAAGAAAATAAATTTCGTTAAAGGATCGTGGTAAAAACGTGAATTTTGTCAAAATATCACAGAAAGAAAACGCGAATTTCGTCAAAAGATCAGTAAGATAATGCAAATTTCATCGAAAGATTAGTAAGCAAACGCAAATTTCACCGAAAGATCGCAGAAAGAAAACACTAATTTAGTCAAAGGATCGTCGTAAAAAAACGCAAAGTTCGTCAAAGGATCACGAAAAAAAGGCGAATTTCGTCAAAAGGTTATGGTAAAAAGTGCGGATTTCAACAAAGAATCGTGATAGGAAAATGTGAATTACGAATGTGGGAAAAAAATTGTGAATATCCTGAAATGATGGCGGGAAAAAATCGCAATTTTCGTCAATAATTACTGCACTGGGCTAAAAAAATTGGAACCAGGCTCCTTTTACCAAAAAAAAAAAAAAAAAAAAACGCAGCGAAACAAAAATAAACTCTAAAAATCGTGTAAAAATTTTCAGAGGAAAAAATGTACTATATTGAGTTGTAAGACTGAAACCTTATTCCTTTTACGAATGTCAAAAGATGGCTGTGAAACACGGAAAACCAACCAACCAACCTCCAGATTAATTTAAATTTTGTGTGCTACGATTTCTCATTTTCAAAGGTTGGCAGGTCTGGTCTAAGGAGAGGGGTCTGCGTCCCGCGCTCTGGATGGTTTTAATACCAATTGACATCACCTTAATTTTAAAAAAAAATTACGTAAAACCATTTAAAACCCATTTTTTAAATACCCCAATATTTAAAAACCATTTAAATATTTAATAAAATTTTAGAATCTTAAGTTATTAAAAATGAGGCACCCTACACTGTTCAGAAAACTTTGATTAAAGTTAGTTCAATGAGACACTGTTGACAAAAGCAGCATTCCCTCAGGTGTGGCGTTTACGACGGGTGCGGCGATTGCGATATTTTTAAGCTTATTCAGACCAATTTTGAGGAGTGCAGCACTTCTTCCATAAAATACGGTAATTAGTTGAGATTCTGTTCCAAAAATTGAAGGCATTCATTTCTAAAACATTAAAAATTGGTCATTTATCCGAAAATTCAGGCATAAAAAATATTGTGAATTTCGACAAATGGTCGCCAAAAAAAAATTAATTTTGTCAATTGTTTGCAGAAAAATCACGAAATTTGTCAAAGAATTGTGGGGAAAACTCAAATTTTGTCAATGAATTGCGGAAAAACACAAAATTCATCAAAGAATTGCAGAAAAAATATATAAATTTCGTCAAGGTATTGCGGAAAAAATGCAAATTTCATTCAAGAATCATGGGGGGGGGGGGGGATTTCGAGCAAGAATCGCGAAAATTCCTCCAAACTTTCTATTTTAAAAGCAAAAGCTAAAAGATGTCATATTTTCTGAACAAACATTTCAAGTTTGATGAGAAGAAAAATGCATTTTGTCAAATCTTTAATGAAGGTAAAGGAAGAAAGAATTTGTGAGCAAAAAATTAAATGTGTAAATTAAAATCTGCAACTCAAAAGCGCAAAGTCGGAGCCGAGCTGGAGCCGGAGCCACAGTGTTTTATCTAGGAGCGGAGCTGGAGCATCAAAAATTGTTCACCTCCGGGTCACTGCAAGCGTGCAATAAATGTTGAGCTTTTATCAGTCCGGAACTCGCTAAGTATGAAGATCTTGCCAAGGAGTTGAGTGTGAACAATTGCACTGTAAGGTCAAATCGATTGTTGTCGGCTCTCTTGGATCCTGGAACCCTTCAAATGATAGTGATATGTTGAATATGTGCTTACAAATATGCTAAAGTGATCAGACGAATAATAGTCAGCTAAACTATCTTGTTTTCACTGGACATCTATTTTGAATGCATGAGACAAATTCTCCAGGGTTCAGGGAGTCGTCAAAGATAGTCATATCCACTGTTTAGCCAGATAAATTGCATTTTTTAATGTTATTGTGTTTTAATCCGCATCACTTTTTATGTGATGTAGTTTGTATTTGTATTTTTATGCTTTTTATTGTTCTTTAAATAAAGTTTGTTGAATTCACAAGGTTCTGAGATAAAGAACCACAGACTGACTTAGGCCACATGGACACACACTTTTTATAAGCACGTTTAATGTAAATATCCAGACTCACATTGTTTAACATTTTCCATAGTTTCCCATGACAATGAAAGGATGAAGTAGGGAGAATAGAGATTTCCTTGAGAAGCCTATTGAAATTATATGGGTCATGGGTACCTGCAAGGCAGGCCAATTGTTCCTCCCTGAAGTATCAAATTTAACTAAACAGGTTTTCTTTTTCTCTCATGATTTTGAAAAAAAGGAGAAACATTTATTCTTGAGTGATTTAAAATTAATAACAATAGGGAACTAAGATTTTCCTTGCATCCCCTGTGAAAGACAATTTTAAGTTTTGATTTCCTTTATATGTTCTTGTGTTTGTAAATTATCTTAAACAGGAATTCAAAGTCTTCTTAATCTAATAAAAAAATAACACTCTTTCAGTTCTTTATTTTAAATAAAGATGGTACAAGTTTATAAGTAAACACCCATCTGATAATTCTGCAACAAATTATCGTAGAAGAAACTTACAGGTGTCAAGCATAAAGTCTATTTTTAAATTATGTATATAAAATTTGCTTAGAAGTCATCTGCATATTTCAATAGCAATGTCCAAATCCAAATTTTCATGAAATCCGTACGATTAGTTTCCGAGAAATTAATGCTTTTAAAATTAGCCTATTTTAGGAGCTATATCAGTATACTTGATTATTGAAATGCTACAGAATGGCTATGTCACTTCTGTTGTGTTATTTCTTGCCAATATGACCATTTCACTCGCTTAATATGTTTCGACTATTGCCAGCACAAATATTTCAATAAAATGAGTAAAATATATTTTTCAAATTATGCTTCTCTGCACATCATAGATGGCCCTTAAACTATACTTTTGACGTTTTTTAATAATAATTCGAAAACTACTTGAAAGAAAAATTTGAAATTGAGAATTCGCATGCAGGACATAATAAATATAAATCAATAAAAAAAAAATGCAGGTTGTAATTCATATTTTTTTCGAATATTAATTTCATATTTTTAAATTACAAATTCAATGTATTAATGTTTGGATTTTTTAGTATTATATCCACGCTCAAAATTATCACACTAGGATTATAATTTCAGGAGATATTAATAAAAATATGAAAATGTAATTTAACATTACAAGCTGTAAATTTTCAATATTTATAATTCTAAAACTTACCATCCAAGTGACTTGAAATTTTGTTTCTAGGCATAGTTTGATCCAAAGATTTAAAATATATTGTCAAACTTGGGTGTTGCCATTGAAAAAAACTAAGTTTTGTCTGGTTTTGATTTGTAGATGGCCCCTAAGCAAATGTTATATACATCATTTAAAAGTAGACTTTATTTCCAATCCATTGGTACCAGTAACTTTTTTCTATTATAATTGGTTGCAGAGTTAGTAGTGGGTGTTTACTTTTTTTCCACGACTGTACATAAATGTTCCAAAATCTTGCCAATCTTGGGCCTCCCTGGGTTTTGTTTTAGAGTTGTTTATGTGCTGGGTTGTTCCAAATGCACCTAGTGTTGGGTATCCTGCTGCTACAAGGGTCCACAGCATAGACACAAGCTTTGCTCATCTAGGCTTCCAAAAGACCCTTATATTAAATCTCAATCACTCTGGTTAAAAGATCAACCTCTAAGGACCTGACAGATTCTGAGGCATTATACGGTTTTACTTCTCATCTCCTCGAACTAATATTATGTAGTACTATGTACATGAGTTCAGTTTAGTATCAGTGTTGAATTTGGACACTTTTCTCTGGGAGGGATTTCTGTGGCTGTGGGGGGGGGGGGGGGGGCATTATAGACTTCCGGGGGAAATTGCACTTTTTGAACATTGAAAATACAAAATCTCAAATCATCTGAGGGGACATCTCATTGCTCCGGGGGGGGGGGGGGATGTCCCTCCGGGCCACCCCCTGAATTCAACACTGCTATATATCCTTCCGGGGAGACATTGAAATTCAAACCTGTTTCTCATTTGATAGCCGGATGGAAATAAATAGGAAACAGGTTATGCTTTGTGCTGCATGTCTCCTTGTTGTGTGGCATGCCCAACAGTCTAACGCAAAAAATTTGCCCTATATGACAAATGATGTCACACTAAAGTAGGTTATAATAAATATTCTGTGTCATAACTCCATTCTCTTAAATTAGGGGTGAAATTGAAGCATGGACCTTTCCTGTTTCTCTGGAACCATCAGCATAGCGGTTGTCAGGTCTAATGTTAATGAGTAGTATGCTTAATGCAAGTTACTGCTTAATTAATTTTATTTCCTTTATGTATTGTGTTTATCTGAGTATCATTATCTACGTACTTGAGTTATGTACACATTCTCTTTTCTATGATATTAAGATGAGTGAAGTGTATAAAAGGATATTATTCCAAAAGAGGGGCTAATGTTTCCCAATAGAACAAAGATAGTACAATACCCAGGAATTTGACAATGAAAGGGAAAGTTGTGAACAAAAGATAATTTCTTATGATGACCTGTCGGTAGGCAAGCAAGCCAGTAGTTCACGTTGGGTGCTCTTGAAAATACAGGTATAAACCTCAGAGTCTGGAAGGAAGAATAGTCCAGTCATTTGGTAGAAAATAGGGGAAAGTTTTGGTGTAGTTTTGATATTTGGTGCCTTTATGTTTTTTGGGTCGCTGAATATGAATCTGAAGTTTGCCAACAAAATTTATCCCGTTTATCCCCATGTTTTTTTGGCAAAAAACTGGAAAAAAAACGGGATTTTCTTTGTTTTTTCAAAATACCTTCAAAATTATGCATTTTACGGAAAAGTTTTCAGTACATAAATTAAAGAGGATAAAATTTCCTACATTTTACGTACTAAAAGTTTTTTTCTCTGATCAATAGTTTAGCTGTGACAACGCCGCAAAAATGGGTGTGAAAATAAAAAAAATATTTTTGGCGTCAATAGTCGCACCGCCATGAAATTGAAAAATGTTATTGGTATTCACTATTGAATGTTAGGTATTGTAAAATGTTGCATGTAGCAGACATAATTTCGTTACAGGGTTATTCAAAAGTATTTCATTATATTACGGCCTATGGGGGAAAATCGTTTGTGTTTTTTTTTTTCAATAATGTTTCATAATTTCAAACACTTTGAAATTTATATACATATCTATGAAGTGCACTACAAGATGATTTCTTATAGAATATGGTATGGGTAGTATTTATCGATCATTTACAGGGACACTAAAAAGAATTATGTTACATTACGGCCTATGGAGAAAAATTGTTTGTGGTGTATTTTGTTCATGTTACACCTTTTCAAAAGTATTTAAATTGATATATATCTCCAAGGTGCTCTATAAGATGCTTACTATTGAATATGATGTGCCATTGATCTTTCATATACAGGGGCACACATAATAAATCAGTTATATTTTTCTCTGTATGAACAATAATTGATGGAAGTGCATTTTCAGTTGTGGAACACTTTTTAAATTTTAAAAATTGCATACTATTTAGCGTATATAAATTCCATAAATCATATATAGGGCTGCATAAGACATCTATATACCCTCTTATTGCCGGAAATTGCTAACGAGGAATTTTCAACTGTGCTATGCATTCACTAACAGTTCTAAATTTTAGCATATTGTGAATTATATGATAAATCTATAGTTCATATACAGGCATCTACAAAATTTTCAGCTATTTTTTCGATTTTGGTTGAAATTTTGTTTTCAAACGTGTTATATGTTTCACAAATTATTACTTAGACACCGTTTTTCACGTTATTAAACTATGAAGTTTTATTATAGTAGCCCGAATGCTTTCAAAAATGTTCCATAATCTGATTGGCGCATGATTTTACGTTCTTCTTGATAATTTTAATGATACTTTCTTAACGGTATGGAAGCTAAAATGATAAAACTATTTTTGTATTATTATAACAGATTCTGAAATTTCTTTTTCTAAAATTTAAGGTACGAGACAAACATTCGACAGCATTAATGAAAATTGCTGTGTTGCATATTCTGTTGTATATTCATGTTTATTTCTGCACAAACCTTACAGGAAACCTAACAGGAACCTTGTGTAAAGATAGGGAATCATAAGATATCATGATTAATATAGCATGAGAAAATGTCTACATTATGTTTTGCATTGTATCAAATCTGAATTTGGAGAACTTGTCTGGATCAATTTTGTAACCACTCAGAATTTGCAGCCAAGTAATATATTTTAAATGATTTTGTCCCGATATATCTACATACAACTGGCAATTTTTGTCCAAATTTGGTCATAAATTTAAACATTTCGCTCTTGCAAAACTTCATGTGCTCTTCATTGTAATTTTTCTTTATAAACAAAATATTTTGAACCAAATTCACATTTAAATTACATTTTAATTCTTGTTGCCGTTGCATAATGGTGCAAAAGTTTATTTATGTGGCTAACTTAAATTCTGCTGTCTTTGATTTTTTTTTTAAAAATGGTACTTGAACTAAAATGTCAAGAAAAAGTCATGCCAGAAGGTATCAAATATTTTTTATTAAAAAAACATTTATTTTATACTGTTGGTAGTAATAAAAACAACCACTAATTCTATACGTCTATTTTCTATGCTGTAGATGTCGGTGAAAAGCAGGGACCCTCAAGTAAAAGAAAGCGGAAATAATATTTTTTTGTTTTTTAAATAAATGTACTTACTAATGTACATGTTTATTTATAATTAAATAATGATTCATAATGAGTCGTCCTATTTATTATCAGCCACTTCATTGTAAAATGTAGTCATTCATATAATCTTCAGTATAATTTATAGTCAATGCTTGTGTAAAATGGTCAGTTTTCATGTTAAATCTACGTACAGCGGCGTAATTCCCGTTTTCTCTGAATTTTTTGATTTTCACTCCCATTTTTGTGGCGTTGTCACGGCTAAACCATAGATCAGAGAAAAAAACTTTTAATACATAAAATGTAGGAAATTTTATCTTCTTTAATTTATGTACTGAGGACTTTTACGTAAAATGTATAATTTTGAAGTTATTTGGAAAAAAACAAAGAAAATCCCGTTTTTTTCCTCTTTTTTGCCAAAAAAACATGTTTCCCGGGATAAATTTTGTTGGCAAACTTCAGATTCGTGTTCAGCGACCCACAAAACATAAAGGCACCAAATATCAAAACTACACCAAAACTTTCCCCTATTTGTCCTTTTTGAGCACCTAATGCCTGGACTAGAAGGGATATTGAGAGCAGAAGATAATCAGTTTTTTATGTTGAAAGTCTGAAGTGGAGGTTGAAGGTAGTGGCTTATGCTGTTTGCACAGAGTGTTTCCTTGAGAAGTGCATGTGATGAGAATTCAGGCAGATCAATGAAATTCGCGATTTTTCCGCGACCGATCAAAAAACTGATTTTTACATGTCTGATCGACAAAATTCGCAATTTTTCCGAAACCGATCGACAAAATTCGTTTTTTTCGCGTCTGATTGACGAAATTCGCTATTTTTCCGCGCCTGATTGACAAAACTCGCGATCTTTTCGTGGCCGACCAACAAAATTCGCAATCTTTCGGAGCCCGATTGACAAAACTCGCGATTTTTCTGTGTTTGTTCGACGAAATTTGCGACTTTTCAGCCCCTGATCGACAAAATTCCGGATTTTTCCGCGCCGGATAAACGAAATTCGTGATTCTTAGCTGACTCATGAAATTTGCTGTTTTTTCCCGCAGCAAATTGACAAAATTCGCATTTTTCTCCCGATAATCTGACAAAACTCGCGTTTTTTCCGCTGCCGATCAACGAAATTTTCAATTTTTCCGCGTATCATCGACTAAATTCGTAATTTTTCCGTGCCCCTATCAACGAAATTTGCGATTTTTACGCGCCTGATCGACAAAATTCGCGATTTTTTGTAACCCGACCAACGAAGTTCGAGATTTTTACGCGCTAGATCAGCAAAATTCACGATTCTTAACTGGCTCTGACGAAATTTGTAATTTTTCCCGGGACAAATTAACGAAATTCTCGATTTTTCTGAACTCGATAGACAAAACTCGCCATTTTTCAGTGCCCGATCGAGAATTTGCGATTTTTCCGAGATGGATCGATTAAATTTGCGATTTTTCTGAAGCCGATCAGTAAAATTCGCGATTCTCAACTGGCTCTGATGAAATTTGTAACTTTTTCCCGCGGCAAATTGACGAAATTCTCGATTTTTTTTCCCGATAAACAGACGAACACGCGATTTTTTCGAAGACGATCAATGAAATTTGAGGTTATTCCTCTCCTAATCGACAAAATTCGCGATTCTTAACTGACATGACAAAATTTGTCATTTTTTCCTGCTGCAAATTGACGAGATTCGTGGGTTTTTTTCTCACGACTGGGTAAACTTATGATTTTTCCGCAGCCGATCAATAAAACTTTCAATTTTTCCGCGTATCATCTACAAAATTGGCGATTTTTCCGTGCCCGATCAACGAAAATTGCGATATTTCCGAGCCTGATTAACAGAATTTGCTATTTTTTCGTGCCCGAGCAACGAAATTCTCAAATTTTCCCGAGCCCGATAGACAAAACTAGTCATTTTTCCGTGGCCGATCGGCGAAATTTGCGATTTTTTTTCGTGCCCTAGTAACAAAATTCGCGATTTTTCCGTCCCTTATCAACGAAATTGCGATTTTTCCGCGCCTGATCGACAAAATTCGCGATTCTTAAATGGCTGACGAAATTTTCAGTTTTTTTCGGCAAAGTGACAAAATTCACGATTTTTTCTTGCGATTTATGGACAAAAATTGCATTTTTAAATATTTTGTAAAAAAGAAAAAAAATTCCATTTAATATTATTTGAAGTATTCTAAGGACTGATTCCCAGCCTCCTTACTTCTTGTCCAGCACCTATACCGGTGGTGGCAGCTTATCAATTAAGGAGTATATACTGGGTGTCCTAAAAATGACTGACTGATTTTAAAATTCAATAACTTGCAAATGGTGACAGATATTAAAAAAATTCTTGCAGGAGGGTTATTTATAAGGTCAAAAGTTTTTTACAGTGATTTTCGGTTTTTGTTTGAATTACAAACAACAGATGGCGCTGTGGGCAATAGGCGCTAAATTCAGGCTCGATTTTTGGTACTTTCGGACCCGCTCAATACATTTTAATTTCCTTTTTCCGCATGGAAGAAGAGAAAGGCCAAAAAATCGAGTCTGTATTTAGAGCCTATTGCTTACAGCGCCATCTATTGTTTGTAATTTGAACTAAAATCGAAAATCACTGTAAAAGGAACTTTTGACCTTATGCATAACCCTCCTGCAAGAATTTTTTAAATATCTGCCACCGTTTGCAAGTTATTGAATTTTAAAATCAGTCAGTCCTTTTCAGGACACCCGCTATTTATATCTGCATCTGTGTTGGATTAAAATCGGACTGATAATGGTTGCAGTGGTATGTAATGGTTGGCCTAGGTATCTTCAAGGCTCAATTTTTCTGTAGACTCAGAATGGGCCTATCTTCTTTTCTAGGCTTGAGCTTTTTTCTCCCACCCCCTGAAGTCCAAGTTGGACTAACATTTTACATATTTATCGTTGTAAAAATAAAAGTGTGAGGTCTAATTTAATACCCTCTCCTCCCCAACTTTTAAATATCGAAATTTCAAAAATGCCAATAAATACCTCTAATTTGCTTCAGAATATTACAATTTTCTCCAGTCTTCATCAAGCTACTTTAATTGAAATGTTTGGGGAGGATTGTAGGTAGGGATAAAAATATTTTATAACTTTGTCAGAGAGAGAGAGGGAGTCAGTTGGTGTAATTTAGCAAGAGTGGTTAGGAACAAGAGAGTACTCTTTTTGGTACAAATTTTATTGTTATCCACATTCAATATATTTGATGTTCTCGCTAGTAGAGTGCCTTATTGAATAAGTAGTGGCCACATACCCACAGAGCTTTCAGACTGGAAGTTTTTGTTAAAAATATGACAAATTCTAGAACGTTGCAGTACTTGCCTGGACATCTGTGATTAGACAAGTGATTTTATCATGTCACGTTAGCTGAGAATCAGGGGCGAATCCAGAGAATAGTTTTTGGGGGAGGGCGATACCGAGTGACATATAATCAACGTAGTCATAATTTCTGTTGCTCAAATCCTTCCTTGCAGTTAATTATTAAATGAAGATGAAATAATTAATGCGATTCGAAAATATTACAGACTCTTGATTATCCAACGTCCGATTAACCGAAACATTCGGTTATCCAACACTCTTATTATATAATCCCGCCCTCTCCTCAAAATAGGAGTTATTGTTACTTATTAGGACGAAAAATTAAAGCGTTAACAAAATTTATTTTTTGAATGTCTTATTCTTTTTTCTTTTTATTCTTGTACTGTGGTAATTATTAATCTTTTTGTTTGTTATTTTAGTTATAGTGAAGTTTTAACAACGTTAATAACACAAGCCTGCGCTGATTGCGTTTTTTAACTTTTGATAATTGATTTTGATGTATTTTTTAGCACTGAATCCGAAAATGACCTTCATTTTTAACCATCACGTCACGATTTTCGAAAATCGTAAATTTCAAAGTTCAAAAGTAAAAAAAAATAGCGAAAATCTCTCAAAGCAATTTGTCAAAGCTTTAACAAAGAAGGTAAATGTTTTAAATACATCTGCGACAAATTTACCAGCCTTATCAACCGCCAAAATAAAAGAGAATACCGAGATGAACCCCATAAAGAAGATAAAAGGAAAAGCACGAAGCATGAGCGGTTCAAAGAAACTTCCACGCATGGAATAAAATTATAAGGATTTTAAATACACAATATTTTACATGTTCAACTGTAAAAATGCATAGTATAAGCAAAAAAAGGAATAAATTCTTATGAAAAAAAGTTACGCCTATTTTATAGTTGCAGATTTTCCCAATAGTTCGACTTTTTAAAAATTTAAAAATTTGCGATTTAGGAAAAATCCTGACGTGAAGCTATGGTAAAAAATGATGGTCATTTTTGGATTCAGCACTAAAAAATACATAAGAACTAATTATCGAAAGCTGAAAAACATAACCATCACATCCATTTTTGAATATCAGATTTCTGAAAGAGAATAATCTCTTGGAAAAAGATCCCCTTCAGAAATCTGAAAGAGCCTTAACATCCTTGAAAGTCAAAATGTGTCATCTAAGTGGTGTGTCTCTCTTCACAGGCTCGGATCCAAGGAAGGGGGGAAATCGCCCCGATCGCCCCCCTCTCTGGGATGAAAAAATATAAATCCACCGCGAATTATCGCGAATTTCGACAAATGGTCGCCGAAAAAAATCAATTTCGTCAATCGTTCGCAGGTCAACGGATCGCAGAAAACGCCAATTTCGTCAAAGGATCACGAAAAAAAACGCAAATTTCGTCAAAGGATCGAAGTAAAAACGAGAATTTCGTCAAAGGATCGCAGAAAAAATCGCGAATTTTGCCAAACCATTGCGGAAAAAACGCTAATTTCACGAAAGAATCACGCAAAAAATCTGAATTTCGTCAACAGATCTTGGAAAAAATGTGAATTTCGTCAAAGAATCGCGAAAAAATAGGCGAATTTCATCAAAGGGCCGCGGAAAAAACGCACATTTAGCACCAGGAGGAAATTCCCCTAGGCGCGCACCCACGGGGGGGAGGGGGAATCGATCAGGTCGGTCGCCAATTCAACGCTTTTAACGGCAATTTTCGCGGAACAGACAGACAAGCAAACGAAACCCAAACACTTTTCGGGTGTCAATGGCGTTTCTGACAATGGCGTTTTCTGATTGCCTCACTGACGTTTCGGCAATCAGTGAATAAAAAAGGATTATGTCCTGTCAAAAGGCATATGGCGCCAAAATTTTTTGCACTATGGGTTGAGGTTGGGGACGATGCCACTTCGTGTACCTTCTGTTGAATCCCTACAACAGAAATTGACAACGTTATGCGGATCCTTTTAAAGTGTTGAAAATTTTTCGTTCTTTCAAAGAAGCTGCAATTCTAATTTCTGTATAACGATATTTTTGAAGAGTGCTTTACTGTTAGAGAAAAGATTGGGATTCATAGCAATTTCCAAAGAAAGAAAGAAAGAAACAAGAAAAAGAAAGGTTCTTTGAAAAATTCAAGCATCTTAGTGTTTCATACGAACTGAATATTTCCAACTGAGCGAAAAAATGCCCAGGCCGGGAATCGAACCCAGATCCTTGGCTTACAAGGCCAATGCTTTTCCGTTTAAGATAACTGGGCCGACAACCAGCCAGCATATTTCGCTCAGATAACCTTATTGGTATTAACCTTATTGTTATCTGAGCGAAATATGCTGGCTGGTTGTCGGCCCAGTTAGCTTAAACGGAAAAGCATTGGCCTTGTAAGCCAAGGATCTGGGTTCGATTCCCGGCCTGGGCATTTTTTCGCTCAGTTGAAAATATTCAGTTCGTATGATAACTTTACCAATCAGTTTGATTGTGTTAAAACAATAGTTCATCTTAGTGTTTACTGAAGAAAGCCACTAATGTGTAAAAAATATACTGTTATTGCCACCCACATTAGAGGGGTATTTGATGAATCAATACTTAAAAAAGTGCTAAAATATTGTATCCCTTAAATGTGCAACGATGCTGCTGAAATATGCAGATCGCAGCGACATATGCAGGATATTTTCTGCAACTGCAAGATACTGCTAGTCTATACAATGTAATGCAAAAATCCCACAAATGTCGCTGCGATCGGTACTTGGGATTTTAGCAGTATCGTTGCACATTTAAGGGATAAAAAATTTTAGCGTTGTTTGGATAGCATATTTCCACACTAGGTATTCTAGACGCTGTAGTATTACAGTGATAGCCAATTTCCACACTATATAGACCCCTTGCATTGACGTCACGTTGCTATTAGCAACGACTGATACTATAGCTTCTGGAGCACACACGTGGAGCACAGAACTCCCCGTTTGCAGTTAAAAGCACGTGTTATCTTTCTCTTTAATTTAGAGCTTCCTTATTTTAATTATTATAGTGCAAATAAGACTAAAAAATCAAATGGAGAGCTCCAAATTCGCCTTATATTTGGGCGCCATAGGAAGCGATTTCAGACATGTGACGTCATGTGCAACCCGTCTATATTCTAGGCGCTATAGTACACATGCTTAGAATCTTCTTAGGCAGGTCTTTTTGTCCAAACTATGACAAATATACATTCCATAACTTACTGATACTCTCGCCTAGTCGAATAAGATAAGTTGACGAACACTAGCTTGTGGCAGGTTATATGTCAAAAGGAGAACGATTTACGAGATACGGAAGGAGAAATCGTTTTAAACCCGACCTTCTGTATTAGCCTTTTAGGTAGTCGTTTTTATTTTAGGACATTGCGAATGTTGCTGCTTTTAGCGGCCTGAATGCGCACTTATGCCGTATTCTGACCAAGACTGAGGAAGTAAATCCCAATTTTTTCTCAATAACTGGAGATTATGAATTTAAATCTCGTACTGGTATTGAAAGGACATAGGAGCGCACATAAAGTTGTAGCCCTAAATCCCACTCTTTGCTTTCAAAATTCTACTACGCTGTTAAAAATCTGTAGCTTTGACTGCATAGTCACTCCACGGCTTTTATAGAAAACGATTACTTGACTATAATATGGAGCATTCTCATTGGTTAGAATGGAGATATTCTATAAAAGCGGTGGAGTGACTATGCAGCTAAAACTGCAGATTTTTAACAGTGTAATTCGGTCCTGTCCTAGTTCAGGATGAATTTTTGGTCACCGAACTCTCCAAAAATTTGTTGAAACGTCCTTTTACTATCCTTGCACGATATAATAACTTCGTCCGATGCTCAAAAACTTCAAGAAACCTTTCTGGGATCAGTTGAACACAGAATTCCCTGCTAAAGAAAATTTTATCTAGAATTGGCTAGCTCATGACGTTATGCAGCCTAGTGTTTATTTACAACAGTCACATTTTGTAACCTTCCTAATTCTAAATTAATTTTGATATTTTTTGCGTTTCACTCAAATTTTCATATCTATTTTTTTTTTTATTCTTAATATCTTATTTAACTTATTTGTCATCTTGCTTTGCTCCAGCACCTCTTTCATAGTATTGGGAGTATAGATATGAGATTGGCGACATACGATGCTTAGACAGACGCGCTTATCCAAACTATGGCAAACCTAGGCATTCTCTATTTTAAAACTTCGCTATTCTCGCCTGGGCGTATTTTAGTATGCGAGTGAGGCAATGTAAGGTGGAACTGCCTCTATATGAGAGGGGCGACATGCAGTGCTCAAACTGTGCTTAGACAGACGCGTTTGTCATAAGGCGCGCCACACACCAGAGAGACATGCGACAATAATTGTGAGACATGAGGCAAATTCTGCTGTTCAAATCGGTTTTTTCTTTGTTAACAGGGTGAAATTGTCGCATGCCTCACGCTTTTTTGTTGCATGTCTCCCTGGTGTGTGGCGCGCCTTTCTTTAGCAATCCTAGGTATTTTCTAGGCTCGCCAAGATGTTTGACGATTAGCTTTTGTCTAAAATTGTCTAAACCACTCCTATGTTAAATCGAAGGGTAAGGGTGTAATGGAAGATTTACGGCGTATACCTTCAGTTTCTCGGGTAAAGCTATAGCGTATACTCTCTTCCGTATATTCACAGCCTATAGCGTATATCCTCTGGTCTTTTTATGACTACAAAACTAGTTATACTGCGTTCAAATTGTACTAGATAAGTCACTTGAAGTGTTTTTAAGCGGACGACCCGGAAACAAATTTTTAATTTGAGCGTCTCTGAAACTCTTTTGACTTTCAATCATGGAGTTTCCCGCTGGCTCTGTTGCATACTCTTTGTGGAGCTCCCGGGTCCCGGCTGTATTTCTCTGTGTTGTAAATTTCATTGTGTGTGCTATCTCGTCCCTGTATGTCGACGATGATTTATAAGCGGGTGATTGACGCCAAGCAAACAGGTGGGATGTATGTTAATAAATGTCATGGAGCTATGAAGATTAAAAGGAGACGACATATCAATCAAAGTGGGTATTGTCGATTCAAGCTCTCGAATACACCATCTGGTGAAGGAAAGATATATAACTTCTCCCTTCAGGATAATCCCATGCAAGCACATTGCATTAACATGTATTTTTAATTTGTTCGGAATGATTATTTTTTTGCACAATTTCAGATTTCTTGCGATATTTGTGTTCTGTGTTACATGACAAATTAATATTTATCCTAATTTGAATATCTAATGCTTTCAAAGACATTTACAATGAAGAATTCTTTTAATGGCACTTTAGCATTAGTTAAAGGGACAATTTTCCTGTACTGAAGGCTGCGAAGACCCAATTGCTTTGGGACCTATATACCTACAGTGGGTATCGCCTCGAACGATCCTTTTATTTTATACACAGAGATAACGTAACAATTTCGTCAATACACCAGGAAATTTACAACACCAGAGAATTACAGCCGGGAGCTCCAGAGGAGTGTGAAACGGAGCCAACAGGGGTCGAACCCATAGACCTCCTACGCTCTCAAGCGATTAGCGGCGTGGTGCCATAACTACTCGGCCACGAACGCCTCTATGAGATTTATTTTTATTACATTGAACACATACATCTGACTTGTATGTTTGGCATCAGGTACCCGCTTATAAGTCATCGTCAATATACAAGGAAGAGATAACCACAAGGAAATTTACAACACTAGAGAGTTACAGCCGGGATTTTCACAAAGAGTGTTCAACGGGCCAGCCTGCGGGAGTCGAACTCGCAGTCCACCTACACTCTCAAGCGATTAGCGGTGTGGTGCCTTAACCACTCAGCCACGGTGGACCCTCTATATGGGATTTCTGACATACGCAAGGATAAGACAGATCTTTTTGTCCAAATTATGGCAAAACGATATAACAAAACTATAAGGAAAGGGCAGTGACGTCACTGTTGGTCAGTAAAAAAAACCTGTTCATTCATTATAACTCCTACTATACACATGAACTCCGGGAATGGACTTTACCCACGAATGGCAACAACCACGCCTCTGCAGGGAAAAACCCTCCGAAAAAGATTGTTTATCGGACGAAGGGGGAGCAGTGTTAAAATGTTCTTCACGTTTATTGGTGTTTTTCGTTTTTTTACCCGCGTCTGACGTCACATGGGTAAAGTCCATTTGATTGGTCTTTAATAACAGATTGGTTTAACAGGTCTATGATATGATTGGTCTATGTCGCCAAGTGTGATTCCTGCAATGATCGCTAAGATAAAAATGTAGTAGTAGATTGGTTGAGAGAAGTGTTTGTTTGTAAACATGCCCTTTCCTTATGCGTGGTGATACTCAACTGGACAAGTGGGACAAGCTAACTAACAACATTAGCTTGACGATTCGCCTTTGTCCAAGATCGTCTCAAACAATAGATGCTTTCAGTGTGAAGTCAATCATGACGTTTTGCTTGGAAACTCACTCCAAACGAACGGTTGCTACGTTGTACTTTCTATTTCATCTGTATATTATATCTATAATTCATAGCATGCACTACGCCGCATGTTCTTATTTATAAAGGCAGACTACTGGCAGCAACGTAGATTAAATTGAATGTGCATACAGTTGTCAGAAAACTGTGCTTTGCAAAAATACACTAGTAAAGTACGCAAGAGGGCCTGCGTAGCCGAGTGGTTAAGGCACCACATCGCTAATTGCTTGAGAGCGTAGGAGTTCTGTGGGTTCGACTCTCGCTCGCTCCGTTGCACACTCTTTGTCGAGCTCCTGGAAGTAATTCTCTGCTGTTGTAAATTTCCTTGTGCTACCTCGTCCTTGTGTATTGACGAAATTGTTATGTCAAAAATGTGTAATTATCTCTGTGTATAAAATAAAGGATCATTCGAGGCGACAGTCATTGTAGCTATAGGCCCCAAAGCAATCCTCACTTCGGTGAACTTCAAAGTATGCAAATTACATGCAGTAGGTAAGAAAAAGGTAATATTAATAACATGAATGTTTCTGAACATTTATAATGATGTTATAAACTAAGCAGGCTCAATTGAAGTGACTTTTTTTTTCTTTTGAAAATTACTTATTCGAAAATAAAACCAATATGCAGTCGTCAATAATACGTAAAAAATAAAAAGAGCACTTCGAAAAAAAAAAAAATTTCCCCCGGCTTCTTACAACTACCGCAGGCAGGTAGAGAAACTTCGTTTTGATTTTAGACCGGCAGGCAGCTGCACAGACCATCAACTCATCGAGTTCATGCGTGACCAACGACATAAAGGCCAGTTCATGACGTTTAAAATGTCAAACGGAGTATATAATCTTTACACGATGATTGGTACAAAGCGGAGCGCCCATCGTTACGTGCCAATCACCTTGTAAAGAAGATCCACTCCATGTGACGTTTTAAAAGTCATGAACTGGCCTTGAACGTCGTTGGTCGCGGTTGATGGCTGAAAATCCAGGATTAAACAGAATTCGATTCGTATATTAAAATACAACTGGTCTGCCAAGTCATATCTTCGTGGAAAACACCTAAAAACCCGATTTTAGTGCCTGCTGCAATGGTAGGTTTACCATTGTGTTTGCCTGTATCCAGTTCTCCATGTTTTCATACCTTTGGGTGTAAGAAAACACAACCATAAACATACCGATCAACCAATAAAATCGGGTCCGTATGGATCCGATTTTAGTGAGCTTGATCTCTGAATTGGACTTACTTGAAATTTTAGCCATTTATCTTAATCGTGAAGTTATTGTTAATGATAAATCTGATTCAACAATGCTCTCTTTATCATGGAAAAAACTTTTCAGTACCACCATATAATTTATTTTTTGTATTAATTAATATTAGTCTAATTTTTATATCTTATTTATTTATTTTTAAATCTCACGTGTTCCCATATATATGTGTGTGTTTCCATTTTATTATACAGTAATGCTGCGACTTACGTCAGAAATTCGTACCAAGACTAGCGACGTAAGTCGAGGTGCATTTAGATGAACAAAAAAAGAAAAGTAATAAAAAATCACCAAATACTAATGATCATATTCTATTGTATTTAGAGATTGTGTTACATACATTTAACATTAGCAAAAAAATTAGTTTGCAATATAAGAATTTGGAATAAATCACTAAGTTTTTAACTTACAGTTTATTGTTCTTCTAGCTGGCCAGTCCGAGTCTTTGAGCATGTGTAAAATGTTGCAATAACGTTTGAACCGACAATTTTTTATTTTTGTCTCGTTGAAGCTCTTCGTAACAGTAGAATGAGTTTTCTAAGCTTTTTCTAGTCGTTGCTACATTATGCTCGTCTGAATAAATCTTTTCAAGAACCGTCATTCCAGCTTCAATAAGGTTTAGTGCTTTGGTTAATTTTGTAACCGCCATAATCTTTCTCTTTCCCCACAAGGCTCAAAATCTTTATCTATTTCTTCGACAGTACTTTGTTTCTTTAATTCGGTAAGTTCGTCGACCGTTAATTCCGGATCAGTTGAATTTATGAGTTCAACAACACCTTCAGAGTCCATCTCTAAGTTGAGTTCTCTTCCATTTTCGACGATTTCAAATGTTTTCTTAGTCTCTGCGAAGGGAAAGGGCACAGTTTTTTCCAAGCATCTCTCATTGTTTTTTGCTGAACTTAATCTCATGAACCTCTTGTGGCTGTGACTGCATCTGACATGTTAGATTTCTTCCAAAAGTTTTCAAAAGAGTTCAAAGTGCGTCTAAATAATGGAATTTTTTTCCTGGCCAGGCGACGTAAATGCGGAGTGACGTAAGTCGGGCTATTACTGTAATTTATTTATTTATTTATTTTTGCTTCTTTATTTCCCTCCAACTCTGTGTTCTTTTGTTTTGATTATACTCTTCTGTGATTGGCTGTTGTTTTCTGCTTTCCTATTGGCTGTTGATTTCTACTTTCCTATTGGCTGTTTCTCCAGCTTGTTTCCTTTCCCTTATATCTCATTTCAGTCTTGCAACTGCTTTCATAATAGAAGCACGTGTTCTTTGTGCCTGACGAAGAAAGACTCAGATCTTTCGAAAGGCCTAGCGCATTTAAGTTTTTGATGGTGTTTTAAGACCTTTTTAGTTCTTAATCGAGTTCTGTCTAATCCGGGAATTTCAGCCGTCAACTCGAAGAGGTAATGGTCTGTGCAGCCGCCTCTCGGTATATTTTGCATTCTCCGAAAAATTGTGTCAACTTTAATTTATTTTTTTAATTTGCAAAAAATGGGATATTAATATAATTAGAAAAAAGTCTTCTCCATCTGGATGGCAAAGACTAGATACCAGAATCATTTAAAAAAAGCAAAAACCTCAATTTCGCGAAAGTGATTAAAGAATTTGTGAAACATACAAAAATCGCAATACGAATTTAGAATAATTTTTATTGAAAAGAAGGCTAATGCAATATATATTGGGTTAAAAGATTTAATACAGATTGCTTCTACGACGGGTTTAAAATCACGGACAAACTTGGAAAGTTGAAAATACTCCACAAAATTTACATTTTCAACAACAACAATTTGTTAAAAATCTGAATTTTAGGTTCACTGAGTATACTTGTGTGTCTGGAATGAAATTTGTCCACTTTCAGGGCCAGAGCAATCAATGCCATATCCAGGATTTTATTTCGGAGGGGGGGGGGGGGTACTTTAATTTATCTTCGGAAACATACTGAATTTTGTTGTAAACAAAAATAATTTTTGACAATAAGGCCATAGCCAGAGGGGAAAGGGGGGCGAGGGTGATTCTGTTCCGAATTTTCTTAAAATTTAAGGTTCCGATAATTTAAAAAAATCAGCCAACAACCCGAAAATTTGGACCGCGATTTTTGAGAAATGGTCGGCGAAAAAAATCAATTTCGTCAATCATTCGCTGAAAAAAAATCTCCTATTTCGTTACAGGATCGCGGAAAAAAACGAATTGTGTCAAAGGGTCGCGGATAAAATGCGAATTTTTTCAAAGGGCCTCGGATAAAATGAGAATTTGTCAAAAGGCCGCGGATAAAACACGGATTTTGTCAAAGGGCTGTGAAAAATTGCGAATTTTGTCACAGGATCGCGAAAATAAGTCAAATTTCGTCAAATGATTGTAGAGAAAACGCGAATTTCGCCAAATGATCACGGAGGAAAAGTGGATTTCGTCAAATGATCTCGGGTGAAACGCGAATTTCGTCTAATAACCGCTGAAAAACGCGAATTTCATCATGGGACCATGGATAAAAACGCGAATTTTATCAAGGAGGCGTAAAAAATGCGAATTTCGACAAATGAAAGCGAAAAAACACGTAATCTGTCGAAAAGCCGCGGAAAAAAACGCGAATTTCATCAAAAAGGTGCTGAAAAAGTGCGAATTTCGACAAAGGTTCCCGAAAAAATCCGCAAATTTTGTCAAAAAGCCGCCGAAAAAACGCAAATTTCGACAAAAGATCGCAGAAAAACGCGAATTTTGTTAAAGAGCCGCGGAAAAAAACGCGAATTTCGTCAAAGGGCCGTAGAAAAAACGCAAATTTTGTCAAAAATCCGTGGGTAAAACGCGAAGTTCGGCAAAGGATCGCGAAAAAAAAAAGGATTTATTCCGCCAAAGGGCCGCGGAAAAAAGCGAATTTCGTCAAAAGACAGCAAAAGAATGTGAATTTCGTCAAAGGGCCACGAAAAAAATGCAAATTTCGTCAAAAGGCTGCTGAAAAAAGCGAATTTCGTCAAAGAATCGAGGGAAAATGTGAATTTCATTAAAGGGTCGTACTAAAAACCCGAATTTCATCAAACGGTCGCGGAAGAAACACAGCGGTCTCTTTAGAAAACAGCAAACATACAAGCAACTATATTTTTATTATTATAGGCATAGCTTTTAAACTGAAATGATATACGGAAGAAACTTTTTTAAAAGTCTGGTTAACCTGAACTCAACTTGCTGAAATCTACACTCAGCGTGAAATCGACCTGAAATGGAAACAGAATTAACCCAAACTGCAACAAAAACAATTAGCGGCGGGAAGGATCCTCCCCCCCCCCCTGCTGGAACCTTTCATAAAATTTGATTTTAATTTCAGAATTTCTTTTTCACTCAGAATCACCCCTGGAGCGGGAGGTGGATTAATCACTACTCGGGCGCTCTCCTCTTCTTCAAAGCGATATAGACCAGGTGATATTCAAAATACACGTCTTCTCAATTACCTCATAAACCCCTGATGGAGGAAACGTACTTCCATTTACAAAAATTATAGAAATCACAAATTTTTAGATATAGTATTTGTTTTACCTAGTAAAATTCTAAATTTAATTTTGATACAGTCCCTGGGTTTATAGGTTATATTTAGAAAAAAGTTTTTTGTCTAAGAGGAACAAAGCAAAAATAAAAATAAATAAATAAATATTCTTTTACAACCAAAACTTACTAAATTACGAATGTTATGTAATTTCAATGTTTTCTAGCACTAGAAACGGAAAGAAGTATTATTTAGTACTGGTAAACGGCAAACATTGAAAATTCATAAAATTCAAAATATTATAATTTGGTAAGTTTTAGTCATAAAAGAATGCGATTTTTTTAAATGCTCTTTTTAGATGGAGGACAACATTCTTTTAGGACCCAGGGGCCGTACTTGTCTTGAAATTCCTAAAATTCCCGAAAAATAAAAAAAAACTTCCTAAAATATGGTAACCTGTCCTAAAATTTCGCGAGTTTGTACTATAGCAATAACAGTCATGATTTTTCCACGAATATATATACATTCCCGCAAATCATTTATTCAATTTGGGGTTTTGTGCAAAATTCCACAAAACCAGTATTTTGGAATTAATAAGTGCATAGGAGGGAAAAAAATATGAGCCAGAAAACAGTGAAACATTTTGTCATCTGATAATAAAAAATTGATGAATTTCGTCATGTAGTCACAGAGGAAAAAAAGTGAATTTGTCAGCAGACAGGAAAGAAAATCATCGCGGATTTCGTTAATCGGTTGTTCAGTGGAGTCGAAAAAAACATTGCGAAACAGAATTTCGTCAAACGATCCATATAAATAAAATCGCCAATTTCGGCCAATTATTCGAGCAAAAAATTGTGACTTTTGTCAAACAACTTCGGAAAAACTCGCGAATTTCGTTAAGAGATCGCGTAAAAAAAGGCGCGAATTTTATCAATCGGAAAAAAATTGCGAATTTCGTCAAACAATTGCAAAAATGAATCGCAAATTATGTCGAACGATGCGGAGAAAATATCGCGATTTCGTCAAAAAGTCGGGTAAAAAATTTTCAAATTTCGTCGAACAAGTGCAGAAATTAATCACGAATTTCGAGAAACGATTGTTAAAGAAAACAGCGAATTTCCTTAAACGATCACGGGAAAAATAATCACGAATTTCAGCAAACGATTGCAGAGATAAATCGCGAATTTCAGCAAACAAGTGCGAAAAAATGTCGCGAATTTCGGCAAACGATCGAAGAAAAAAACGTGAATTTCGGCAATCGATAACGAAAAAAACGCAAATTTCCGCAAACGACCAAAGAAACAAGCGCCAATTGTGGCAATCGATCGCGGAAAAAATCGCGAATTTCAGCAAGCAATCGTGGGAAAAACGCGAATCTCGGCAAACGATCCCGGAAAAAATTGCCCATTTCGGCAAACGATCGCGGGAAAAAAAGGGAATTTGGGCAAACAATCGCGGAATAAAAATCGCCAATTTTGACAAAGATCGCCGAGAAAAATCATGAATTTCGGCAAACAATCTCGGAAAAAAAATCGCGAATTTCGGCAATCGATTGCGGAGAAAAATCGCGAATTTCGGCAAACAATCGTGGGATTGGATCGGATTGATTTTTGACGGCCAGTTATCTACTCGAAGGATATAGGCCCGAGGGGGGAGCGCCCTTCGTGGGGGGGGCTTTCTAAGGGAACCTAACCCATATTTACGCATGGAAATCCAAGGTTCGAAGAAAACCACGAAAACTCCGAACGATTAGACTGGCGGGTGCGGCTGGATTCGAACACAGCACCTCCCGTCTACCGGCTTCGAGATCAGAACCTCTCGGCCACTGGTGGGGCCGAAACAATCGTGGGAGAAAAACGAATTTCGGCAAACGATCGAAGAGAAAATCGCAAATTTCGGCAAACGATCAAAGAGAAAATCGCGAATTTTGGCAAACATTCGTGGGAAAAAGGCGAATTTCGGCAAACGATCGCGGAATAAAAATCGGGAATGGACTTTACCCACGAATGGCAACAGCCACTCCTCTGCGGGGGAAAACCCTCCGAAAAAGACTGTTTATTGGACGAATGGGGAGCAGTGTTAAAATGTTCTCCACGCCTATTGGTGTTTTTCTTCTGCTTACCCGCGGCTGACGTCACATGGGTAAAGTCCATTTCGCAAATGAACGCAGAAAAAATAACGAATTTCAGCAAACGGTCGCAGAAAAAAAATAGTGTGCTGGGTAAATGTGTCCTGAAATACCGAAAAGAATATATCCTGAAATATCAACCTAAGGCCAGTATTACTCTTGCAGGGACCATATAAAATACAAAATTTCGTATTTTAATATGTATACTGGACCATTTAAAACAAATGCCATATCTAAAGTCTGTACTTATACTTTTCGCAGTTGGAAGTATGTTTCTATCGTCAGCGGTCTAACTTGTTGATATTTTATGCATTAATTATAGCAGCACACACAATTTTAACCAGGAAACCAGGGTTGGGTTTTTGGCCTGACAAGCGTTAAAAACTGGTTTAAACTGTCATAAACTGGTTTAAACCATCGAAAACTGTCAAAAACATGTAACTAACTGAAACATTTTAATAACAATACGTATACATTAAATATGTCTATGAATTATGTAATCTTTTATTTAAAATTATAATAATTTAATAATTTTAAATTATTAAGTGCAGTAAAATATTTTTATTTTTTGGAATTCCCAATCAGAAGAAAATCCTTTTGTACAATTAATAATCCAGATCAGTTTTACCCCGCAGCATGCTGTAGCACATAACCGGTTTAGTACATTTATTTACACCAAAATGATTTCCGAGTTTAGAGTGCATGAAACATTAGAAAATAGTCTTGTCTCTTAATTGATGCTGAGCTAGCAGGACTTGATAACAAAAGCATTGCTGGATGAGCAAGTTTCGAAGCAGGCTCAGCCGAAAAGCTATTGAATCAAATGATACCTTTCCAACTTTCCACCAAGTAATGGGGTCCTCCCTATAGCACTGAAATAAGAAGACGGGAGAGGGGTTTCTTCAGCTTCATACACAATCAGTACAGGTACCCCTTGCCCCTTAGTGTTGGGATGCAAAATATAAGCCATAAAATGGTATGGTTTCATGATTTGATCTCTTCTTTAATTTACTTTTTCAATATGGCGATTAAGTGGACTTTCTTTTAGAAGACTGGGTCAATTTTATTCAGTTTTAAAATCGAAAAAATATTTTTATATGTTTAAAGAAAGGATGTTTTAAGATTTTGACTTTAAACTTAAAAAAAAAAAATAAATAAAATAAAAAATTTCTCTTATTTTGTAAATGTTTAAGATTAGTTATCCAGTTTCAATTTTGATGGAATGGTTATTGCCTAAACTAGAATAAAATTGATGCACATTATCTTGTTATATACATAAATTTTTCTTTTTCTTAGAAGAAAAAAATCCTAGGCAATGCTTTAATATCTCTAAAGTAATAGAGAAATTAGTTTTAAGTAACAGAAATTATGAGCAGTTCATGTGAACTTATCTCTATTTTTTAGAAAAGCACAATATTACCAAAAACATTTAAATACAAATTTTATCCTGTAAAAAAGTTGCACCAAACAATAATACTTTTATACTATATATATTAATTATTGATATACAGTAATAGTGAATTTTAAATATTACGTGTAATGTTGTATGTTGTATGTAACATTTAATGTGAAATTTTAACTGTTGAATGTAGCATTTGAGGTTTTTGACAGATGATTTTTGACAAGAGGTTTTTGATGTGATGATTTAAACCCGACATAAACTGACACATGTCAAAAACCTGCCAACCCTGATTTTAACCAACATAATTTTTTCAAATATAATCAAATCATATTTAGGATATCCCCAAACATGTAAATTTCGGTCTAGTTTTAAAGGGGGGAGGGGTTGGCGTGAGGTCGTGTGACTGACCATGGTGCTAAAATGTAAGGAGTTATGATTAGACAAATGCTTAATTAAAATTTCAAAGATATAATTCGTAGAGGTGCTTTCAAAATCTTGCCTAGGCCGTCGTGGCTACTAGTCTCCTCTGCGTAAATATTTTCCAAACTGAAAGCCGAAAAATTTCAAGAATTCAATACTTTATTTTTATGAATAAAAAAGAAATTAAAAGTGGAGTAGCGTTTGAACTACAATTAATAATTTTCAAGATTCAATAAATGAGTGAAACAAAGAATAATGCTCATTTTTGCATTAAATGTTAGCTCAATGTGAAAAAAAAAAAAAAAAAAAAAAAAAAAAAAAAAAACTCGAAAAAAATCTTAGCAGAGGGACCCCTTTTCTTGTGGGCCCGTAGGCTTCAGCTTAATGGGTAATTTGCCTTTTTTTTGGGGGGGGGGGGGGGACGTATATTATTCTGATGCGGCCACACGCCGAAATAAGTTGAAAAGAGTTAATGGTATTTTTTAATATAACTTTTATTTAAAAGAAATTCATTCTAGCTTAAAATCTATAAAATTGTTCTCCCCACCACCAAAAATAAAGTCTTCACCTTCTTTGGGTATGCTATTTGTCTATGTGGACTAATATGGCACTAACGAGAATGGCTAATATGCGGTAAAACAGAAAACTAAATTACAAATTTATCTCAAACAGAAAGAAAAAAAAAAATCAGCATCTCTTTAATTTCATTTTCGACTATTTCGAAAAGCGACCTGTAACCCCACCAGCCCCCTTCCCTTGGTTGGGCATACTGTGGTGTAACTGCGCGCAGAGCTGCCAAGTCTCCGGCTTTTTGGATACCAGTATTTTTATACAGAAAATGTTATTTTATTTAATTGGAACATCTGGGTGATTTAAAAGCAGTGCCATCGCTAAGACTTTTTATTGGTGGGGGAGAGAACCTTAATTTGCCAAGTAAATTTCAGTATTTGCCAACTCGTTTTATAATTTTGCCAACTTACCACAGTTGGAAAATGTAATATAGTTCTTATTTGTTAAAAGTTTAATAATATTCCCAATTAGTTTTGTAATTTTTGCCAAGTCTATCAAAAATAGAAAATATATTATAGTTTTTATTAAAGTTTTAAACAAATTTGCCAACTAAGTTTGTAAATTTGCCAAGTGTAATAACATTCGCGAATGTTTGGGGGGGGGGAGGCTCCCCCCCCCCCCCTAGCGAGGCCCCTGTTTAAAAGAACAACATTTTCTCAAAGATAATAGTGGTATGCAAAAAGCCGGAGACTTGGCAACTCTGTGCGCGCTGATATGGGACTAACCAGAATGGCTAGTTCGTTATATTGCAAAAAACAAAGTTTCAAATTTATCTCAAACAAAAAGAAAAAAAATCAGCATTTTTTTTTCATTTCATTTTCGACTATTTTGGGAGGGGAGTGTAATCCCAAGGGTGAAAGTGCATTAAAGTCATTTTGTAGCAGCTTTGGAGCAGCAAAAATCGAATTTTGTAGCAGTAAAATCTATTTTTGTAGCAGCAAAAATCGAATTTTGCAGCAGTAAAAAATTAATTTTGTAGCAATAAAAGCTGTTTATGGAGCAGACTGAAATTCTAATGCTCATAAATAAGAAATTTGCGTATTTGTCGCGGCCTTTTGACTAAATTCGCGTATTTCTCACGATCTTTTGATGAAATTTACTTATTTCTCGCGATCTTTTAACGAAATTCGCGTGTTTTTCGCGATCTTTTGTTGAAATCACTGTGCTTTTCGCTATCTTTTGACGAAATTATCGTGTTTTTCAAAATCTTTTGACAAAATTTGCTGTTTTCGCATCTTTTAACGAAATTAGCGTTTTTTAAAAATCTTTTGACCCCGTTTTGTTCGTTTTTTGAAGTAATTGGTGATCTTTTGACAAAATTCTTTTTTTTTTTCGCTATCCAATGACAAAATTTGCATGTTTTTCGAGGTCTTTTGAGGAGATTCACGTGTATTTCTTGCGATCATTTGATGAAATTTACGTATTTCTCGCGATCTTTTAATGAAATTTGCGTGTTTTTCGCGATCTTTTGACAAAATTCACGCATTTTTCACGATCTTTTGTTGAAATCACTGTGCTTTTCGCTATCTTTTGACGAAATTACCGTGTTTTTCAAAATCTTTTGACAAAATTTGCTGTTTTCGCGATCTTTTAACGAATTTAGCGTTTTTCACAATCTTTTGACCCCGTTTTGTTCGTTTTTTGAAGTAATTGGTGATCTTTTGAGAAAATTCGTTTTTTTTAGCTATACAGTGACAAAATTCGCATGTTTTTCGCGATCTTTTGAGGAGATTCATGTGTATTTCTTGCGATCATTTGATGAAATTTGCGTATTTCTCGCGATCTACCGACAAAATTTGCATATTTTTTGCAATCTTTTGACGGAATTCGTGTATTTTTCGCGATCTTTTGAAAAAATTCGCATATTTTTCGTGATCCTTATCAGCGTCTTTTTCGCTATCTTATGACGAAATTGGTGTTTTTTTCTTAATCTTTTGACGATATTTGCAATTTTTTGCGAGCTTTTGATGAAATTTGCGGTTTTTTCGCGATCTTTTAAAGATATTCGCGTTTTTTCACAAACTTTTGAACCATTTTGTTCATTTTTTAAAGAAATTAGCGATTCTTTTGACAAAATTCACGTTTTTTTGCGATCCTTCGACAAAATTCACGTTTTTTTTGACGAAATTCGCGTGTTTTTCTCGATTTTTCATGAAATTTGTGGATTTTTTCGAGATTTTTTAAGGAAATTGGAGTTTTTTCACAATCTTTTAACCGTGTTTTGTTCTTTTTTTGGCGAATTTAGCTATCTTTTGACAAAATTTCCGTTTATTCCCCGACCCTTTGACGGAATTCGCGTGTTTTCGCACTCTTTTGACGAAATTCACGTGTTTTTGGGATCTTTTGACGAAATTTGTGGTGTTTTTCGACCTTTTGATGAAATTAGCGTTTTTTCGCCATCTTTTAACAAAATTATCGTTTTTTCACGATCTTTTGACCGTGTTTTGTTCGTTTTTTGGCGAATTTAGCTATCTATTGACAAAATTCCCGCTTATTCCGCGATCCTTTGACGGAATTCGCGTGTTATTCGCGATCTTTTGACGAAATTAGCGATCCTTTGGCAAAATTCGCGTTTTTATCGCAATTCTTTGACGAAATTCGCGTGTTTTTGGTGATCTAGTAATCTGTTTTTTTCGCGGTCTTTTAAAGAAATTCGTGTTCTTTCGCAATCTTTTGACCTCGTTTTGTTCATTTTTTGAAGAAATTAGCGATCCTTTGACAAAATTCACGTTTTTTTGCGATCCTTTGACAAAATTCGCGTTTTTCGTGATCTTTTGACGAAATTCGCGTGTTTTTCTCGACCTTTTCATGAAATTTGTGGATTTTTTTCGATCTTTTAACGAAATTAGAGTTTTTTCACAATCTTTTGACCGTGTTTTGTTCTTTTTTTGGCGAATTTAGCTATCTTTTGACAAAATTCCCGCTTATTCTCCGATCCTTTGACGGAATTTGCATGTTATTCGCGATCTTTTGACGAAATTTATGAGGTTTTTCGACCTTTTGATGAAATTAGCGTTTTTTTCGCCATCTTTTAACAAAATTATCGTTTTTTCACGATCTTTTGACCGTGTTTTGTACGTTTTTTGACGAAATTAGCGATCCTTTGGCAAAATTCGCATTTTTATCGCGATTCTATGACGAAATTCGCGCGTTTTTGGCGATCTGTTAACGAAATTCTCGTGTTTTTCGCGATCTCATGACAAAATTCTCGCGTTTTTCGCGATCTTTTGACAAAATTTGCGTTTTATTCACGATCTTTTGACAAAATTTGCGATTTATTCACGATCTTTTAACAAAATCGCGTTCTTTCGCGATCTTTTGACCCCGTTTTTGGAAGTAATTCGTGATCTTTTGGCAAAATTCGTTCTTTTTTCGCTATCCAATGACAAAATTCGCATGTTTTTCGCGATCTTTTGAGGAGATTCACGTGTATTTCTTGCGATCATTTGATGAAATTTGCGTATTTCTCGCAATATACCGACGAAATTTGTATATTTTTGCGATCTTTTGACGAAATTCGTGTATTTTTCGCGATCTTTTGACAAAATTCGCGTATTTTTCGCGATTTTTTGAAAAAATTTGCATATTTTTCGTGATCCTTTGTTGAAATCAGCGTCTTTTTTGTAATCTTTTGACGAAATTAGTGTGTTTTTTTTTTTTAATCTTTTGATGAAATTTGCAATTTTTTGCGACCTTTTGATGAAATTTGCGGTTTTTTCGTGATCTTTTAAAGAAATTCGCATTTTTCGCAATCTTTTGACCCCGTTTTGTTCATTTTTTGAAGAAATTAGCGATCCTTTGACAAAATTCACGTTTTTTTGCGATTCTTTGACAAAATTCGCGTTTTTCGTGGTCTTTTGACGAAATTCACGTGTTTTTCTCGACCTTTTCATGAAATTTGTGGATTTTTTCGCGAACTTTTAACGAAATTAGAGTTTTTTCACAATCTTTCGACCGTGTTTTGTTCTTTTTTTGGCGAATTTAGCTATCTATTGACAAAATTCCCGCTAATTCCCCGATCCTTTGACGGAATTCGCGTGTTGTTCGCGATCTTTTGAGGAGATTCACGTGTATTTCTTGCGATCATTTGATGAAATTTGCGTATTTCTCGCGATCTACCGACGAAATTTGCATATTTTTGCGATCTTTTGACAAAATTCGCGTATTTTTCGTGATCTTTTGAAAAAATTCGCATATTTTTCGTGATCCCTTGTTGAAATCAGTGACTTTTTTGCTATCTTTTGACAAAATTAGTGTGTTTTTTTAAATATTTTGATGAAATTTGCAATTTTTTGCGACCTTTTGATGAAATTTGCGGTTTTTTCGCGATCTTTTAAAGATATTCGCGTTTTTTTACAAACTTTTGAACCATTTTGTTCATTTTTTGAAGAAATTAGCGATTCTTTTGACAAAATTCACGTTTTTTTGCGATCCTTCGACAAAATTCACGTTTTTTTTGACGAAATTCGCGTGTTTTTCTCGATTTTTTCATGAAATTTGTGGATTTTTTCGAGATTTTTTAAGGAAATTAGAGTTTTTTCACAATCTTTCGACCGTGTTTTGTTCTTTTTTTGGCGAATTTAGCTATCTATTCACAAAATTCCCACTTATTCCCGATCCTTTGACGGAATTCGCGATCTTTTGACGAAATTAGCGATCCTTTGGTAAAATTCGCGATTCTTTGACGAAATTCGCGTGTTTTTGGCGATCTATTAACAAAATTCTCGTGTTTTTCGCGATATTTTGACAAAATTTGCGTTTTATTCACGATCTTTTAACGAAATCGCGTTTTTTCGCGATCTTTTGACCGCGTTTTGTTCGTTTTTTGACGAAATTAGCGATTCTTTGAAATTACTTTTTATCCTTTGAATTTGAATTAATTGTATTCACGTTTTTTTCCGCGACCATTTGACAAACATTGCGTGTTTTTAGAAATATTTTGACCGAGGTTTTTTGCTTTTTTGACGAAATTAGCGGCCTAGAAATTTTTTGTTGTTGTTGTTCCTTTGATCGACGAAATCGGGCTAAATTACATTTTGGAGCCAAGTACGTTTTGGCGCAAAATGGAAAAAAATAGCTGTTTTGTAGCAGCTTGACGCAGGAAAGCGATTTTGGCGCAGGTCTTACTTTCCTGTAATCCCCATTACCCTCTTCAACTTCTTTGGGTATATTGTGGTGTCACTGTGCACTAATATGGAACTAAAAGGAAGAGAGCGGCTAGTCTGTTGAATGATAGGGGGGGGGGGGCGGTGGATTACAAATTTATTTCAAACAAAAAAGTAAAAAATATCAGCATTTTTTTTTCATTTCATTTTCGGTAGGAAGCTGTAATCCTATTAGCTCCTTTCACTGGATACCCAGCAAAGAGGAAATTGCTGACCAGCAGCAAGATAGGTGCTGGCAGTGATGGAGAAGTGCTGGCTGATGGTCTACCACTACATGACCACTGCTGGACAGCTTCAGTCAACTTTGCTGTTGGAAATCATCAGATAAAATTTTGGTGGGCATCCATTTTATCACATGTGCGCTGGCCCACCACTACATGGAAGTGCACGAACTTTTGCAGTATTATTGCTGGGAACCCTTACGCTAAGTGGCGCTGCGAATATCGAAGACACTGAGTATTTGAACACAAATCTGAAATGAATATCTTAACACAATTTAAGCTGTGAAGCTAAATTTTTTTGAAACTGTAAAAAATATAGCACCACTGCCACCAACAAAATAAGTAAGTAAATGAATAAATAAATAAATTCTTTATTTCAACGCACTTTTTTCTTCTCCTTAAATCTGGTTTTACTAGGTTGCAAAGGATTTCAGTTTTCATAATTTATGCAGTTCAGAATCAATAATAAAAAAAAGAGTATACGTAGGTTTTCTATACAATAGAATAACTTCTATACCGGTTTAATGATTGGGAACGTAAATCACAACAGAAACAAACATCAAATAGTGTAATGAGAACTTGAAAACTACGAGCAGTCTTAGCGTATACTGAAAGCACTTGTTCATGTCCGATCACAAAAACCAAGCAGCATCGAGCGCGGTCAGTACTTGGGAGGGTGACCACATGCAGTTCAAATATTTCTATAGACATTTCTATTATAGACACTTCTACAGATATTTCTATAGCTCTTGGTGAAACTAGCTTATAGAAAAAAGAGCCATAATTATGTAATACTTTGTTTTTTTATAGAATTCTATAAGAAATTTTTGTTAGGAAAAGTGCTAGGCCAGCAAAGGAATAGCAGTGGGATATGTGCTAGCACTGCAGGAAAAATGTCGGATTGAAGTAATGTGATGGCATACCAATGCTGGCCTGCTGTTGGCCATCACTGATGGGCCAGCTACATTCGGCTTGGACACTTTTCGACAGGTTTAAGTAATGGCACTGCTGGCTGCCATCTTTTTTCCACCTGATGGCCCACTGTTTCTTTCTTTGCTGGGTTTAATGTGGTGTCACCGTGCTTTAATATGGAACTAAAGAGATAGTCCAGGCAATAGAGACCGTATAGGGACTCTACCTAGCAAAATTCATGGTAGTTCTGGAAAAAAGCTTACTATATGTGTTTTTGCGTCGCTGAATCCGAATTTTTAACGCCCCACCAGTGGCTGAGAGGTTCTGCTCTCGAATCTGGTAGACGGGAGGTGCTGGGTTCAATCCCAATCGCGCCCGTCGGCCTAATCGTTCGGAGTTTTCGTGGTTTTCTTCGAACCTTGGATTTCCAAGCGTTAATACGGGTTAGGTTCCCTTAGAAAGACCCCCACGAAGGGCACTCCCCCCCTGGACCTATATCCCTCGTGCAGATAATTGGCCGTCATAAATACAACCAACCGAATTTTTAACTTCCCACCAAAATTTCCCCCGGCAACTCCCCCCTAAATTTTGGTAAAAAGCCTCCCAAAAAAGGTTTTTATTAAAAAAAATCAATTTTTTATTGTTTTAGGGAAAAGTATCTAGAAAATCAGAAAGTAGACAAAATTTGCAACAAATAAGATATATGACATTATGACGTAGGATGAATGGGGAGGGGGGATCTGCCTCGGAACATGCGCCGCGGTGCTGCGTGTACTAAGTTGCGCAATTCCACTTAACTACTCACATCGTTTACATTCGCCTTCCCGTCTCCCCTCCAAACTTTTCCTATAAGATATACTCTCAGTTTTTTTGGGTTCCTGAATACAAATTTTTAACTTCCCCCAAAATAGTTGTTTTTAAATTAATTTTTTTACTGTTTTAGGGGGAAAGTATGTAGAAATTCAGAAAGTAGACAAAATTTGCAACAAATAGGATACATGACATTATGACGTAGGATGAACGGGGAGGGGGAGGGCTGCCTCTGAACATGCACTGCGGCACTCGTGCACTAAGTTATGCAAGTCCAGGCAATAGGGGGTTTTACCTGGCAAAATTAATGCTAGTTCTGGATTTCGGCTCACTTTATGTTTTTTGGGTCGCTGAATCCGAATTTGTAACTACCCACGCAAATTTCACCTGGCAAATCCCCCAAAAAATTGATTTTTTGAAAAAAATTTGGTTTTTGAGAACAGCGCGCGGGAATGTTCCGAGGCAGCCCCCCTCTCTCCATTTATCCTACGTGATAATGTCATATATCCTATTTGTTGCAAATTTTGTCTACTTTCTGAATTTCTACATATACTTCCCTCTAAAACAATAAAAAATTTAATTTAAAAACAACTATTTTTTGGGGGGTGGGGGGTTCGAGGGGAAGTTAAAAATTTGAATTCAGCGACCCAAAAAACTTGATGTGAGTAGTTAAGCGGAATTGCGCAACTTAGTCCACGCAGCACCGCGGCGCATTTTCCGAGACAGATACCCCCCCCCCCTCCCTATTCATTCCACGTCATAATGTCATACATCTTATTTGTTACAAATTTTGTCTACTTTCTGAATTTCTAGATACTTTTTCCGTAAAACAATAAAAAAAAAATATTTTTTAAATAAAAACATTTTTTGTGGGGCATTTTACCAAATTTTGGTGGAAAGTTAAAAATTCGGATTCAGCAATCCAAAAAACATAAAGTAAGCCGATTTCCAGAACTACCATTAATTTTGCTAGGTAAAATCCCCTATTGACTGGACTAAGAAAACAGTGGCTAGTTTGTGGAATGATAGGAGAAAAATTACAAATTTATCTGAAACAAAAATAAAAAGAATCAGCATTTTTCCCCTTTCACTTTCGACAATTTAACCCTTTCCGTCACAGGCAATTTTTGTTGTAAAATGATGAAATGATTGACTGACACTGGAATTTTAAAACTTTTTTAGAAAGTAAAAATATGTTCATTTTAATGTTCATTGTAAAAGCAAAATTTTACTAAAATATTCTTTGTGCCGTTCCTAAGTTTGAAATTAAATTCAGGTATCCCGACCCAGGCACAGTGTGCCGGAAAGGGTTAAGGAGGGGCTGTAACCCCATTAGCCCCTTTCACATGTTTGGTTATAATGTGGTATCACTGTACACTAATATGGAACTAAAGAGAAGAGAGCGGCTAGTCTGTTGAATGATAGCAGATTATCTCAAACAAAAAAATAAAAATAATAATCACTTTTTCATTTCATTTTCGACTATTTTGAGATGAGGGAGCTGTAATTCCATCAGCCCCATCCCCATCTTTGAGCATGCTGTGATGTCAATGTGAACTAATATGAGGTTAACGAGAATGGCTATTTCGCTGTATGACAAAAGAAAAAATTACAAATTTATTTTAAAAAGTAAGGAAAAAAACTTTTTTCATTTAATTTTCGAATATTTCGGAAGGAATCAGTTCCCTTTCTCTTCTGTGACGTCAATGTGGACTAATATGGGACTAATGAGAATTGCTATTATGCTGTATGATAGAAAAAAAATAGCAATTTTTTTTCATATAACTTTCAAAAATTTCGTGAGGGGGGAGGGGAATGGGGCCGTAGCCCCATCAGCCCACCCCCTGGATACGCCCATGAGAGCAATCATCGGGCAAACGAGGCAGCTTCCCTGAGCGGTCTTTGGTTGCTAAATAGGGTCTTTTTAGGAGTCACGAGTCTTTCTACATAACTCAAAATAATGTTTCCTCTGTGTAAAACAATATTTTTGCTCTAGATCTTTAAAAATGTTTTTTTTTGTGCTGAAATACTGTGCATGCACGTAAAATCTATAAACTGAGCACCAAAAGAGTATTAAGAAAATGTAATAAAATTTCTAATTGTAAGCATGTTACATTAATATACGTCCATATGCTGAGAGCCTGATCACAGCAGGTGTAGGTGTCCCAGATAGAAAGTAAGATTGCTTCCAAATAAAAACAGTCGCTTTATTTAAATGCAAAATTTTTGCCATAAAGAAGGTAAAAATTACTATTAGAAAAGAGTGGTGGATGTTTCTCATTATTGAAAGCCCCCCCCCCCTCACCCCCTTCATATACCTCCCCTCGTTCTAATTGAAATGCTGGATTCCAGAACCAGAATTGTAATAATAAAGAGAACAAATTGAGAGATAATATTTCTATGAATTGTAAATTTCTAAGTGAGTGAAAAATCCTCGACCGGACAATTTTCGCCACCTGGAAATTTACAACTCATATGATTTATTTATCAACTGAATAATTGTGTTAAGATTAATCTAATAATATTTCTGTATTTAAAATTTCAATATTCGAAATCTCAGCCCCTCCTTCTGCCACTTCTGGTCATCCTTAGCCTTCTAAGTGAATTGTAAAGGATCAAATTATAATATTACCGAACAAATTAGAGCTAAATATTGGCATAATTGAAATTTTTATATTCAAAATGGAAAAAATGGGGAAGGGGAGTTAACGTTAAAGTAGTCTTCTCAATATTCTAATTGAAATATCACATTTATCCTAGCAAATGAGAGTTAAATTCTTATATATTTGAAATTGAAATATTCGAAAGTGGGGATTGAAGGTGGAAGTTAACGCCTCTTGCTTTTTCTCCACCAGAATACAAAGATTCAAATGTATAATAAAATTCTTTATTCTTAAAAATCTGCTCTATTTGCTAAAAGGCAGAAAACCAACGTTTAAATATGCACAAATAATACACAAAAAGAAGCATGCATGCAATCAATTTGTGCATATTTAAATGTTGGTTTTCTGCCTTTTAATATTCTTTCACAAAGGCTTTATTTGCTATATTTATGCTCTATTTGTTGCATACTATACTAATACTAAATGAATAATCAGTCATGTAAATCACTCCCATGTATCTCTCCCAAATTTATGCTTTCCCCCTTCAGCACACAAAGTTTAAAATTTTATTTAAAAAAAAAAATCTTCTCCCCCTAATTGTCCCTTAAGGCTGCTAGTCACTCAGCTTCTGAATTCCCCTTGGTAATGTTAAGTCTATGGGCGTTTGATGCATTCTTATATTCAAAATATCTCCTCGGGAAATTAATATTTTAAACTTTTTTTTTTAGTGCTCTCATCTAAAGGGTGTCTCTTTTTTTGTTAGTTAAAACTAAGAAAAAAAAAAGTGACATCCTTTAAGATGAGAACATAGAAAAAAGAAGTTAAAAATATTAATTTCCCGAGGAGATGTTTTGAATATAAGAATGCATCAAATGCCCATAGACTTAACATTACCGAGGGGAATTCAGAAGCTGAGTGACTAGCAGCTTTAATAGGGAAAATAAATAAATAAAAAGTCATATATACTGGTCTCTTTTTCATGAAATTTTCTCATTAGAATACATTTTGGCATGGTATTGGTATAACAGAAAAATATAGTCCACTTTTTATATATTTTTTAAAAAGTTTCATTTTTTTACATAAGTTAATTACAAAGTTATTGAATAATTATTCAGTTCTTTGTCAAATTAATACCCAATGAATTGACTGGCATATTTAAGAGCCTACTTCAGTCAACTGAGAAGACGCGTTCGCTAATGCTAATCCTATGGTAGAAATTTATAAAGCTATCTCGGTCGCATTTCAATATTTTTAAATGATTTTTTTTTTTTTTTTTTTTTTTTTTTGTATTGGATAACTGAGATCGATCTGTATGCAGACCGTTTTTTACTTTTTCGATTTTGGTTGCAGATTTTTTTTATAAGGATGCTTTTACTTTCGAAACCGGTTCCGAAAATGAAAGTGTCCTCATAAAGATACCTGTAAAGGAAATCGAAAAAGTAAACAACGGCCTGCATACAGATCGATCTCAGTTATCCAATGCAAAAAAAAGTAATTTAAAAATATTTAAATGCGACCGAGATATCTTTATAAATTTCTTCCATAGGATTAGCACTAGCGAACGCGTCTTTTCATTTGACTGAAATAGGCTCTTAATTTATAAGCTTACTCTGGGCCTTTAAGAACGTATCACGTCGATCAATCATATCAAATTATAATGTACAACTGAATAACAAAAAGACTCATGAAGTTGAGATATTTATAGATTACTTAGTATTTGTAATTATATTATTAGTAATTGTCTTTGCTTGCAGTTTATATTGTCAATTTAGTCTGATGTTTTTATATTTTTAATATGTAAATAAAAAATTTTAAGCATTTATTTTGAATCATTTGGAAATTGGATGATCTAATGTGGATTTATGTAAATGGGCATGCTATATCTAAAAATATGTAAAGAAATACTTAGACTTTTAAGTTAAAAGATGGTAACATTGAATATTACTGTATACAGTAGACTCCCTCAAATCCACACAGCTTGGGACCAGAAGTAGTGTGGTTTTCTGGTCATTGCTTGGTTGACATTTTTAAATAGTAATTTGAATGAAATAATGCAATCAAAATTATAATGAATGCTTGCAATATAGTAAAACATTAAAATAACGGAGTAAAGTAATAAACTAAAATGATAAAACATAAGATAATTTTAAAAATGGTTAAATTATTAAAAGTAAAGGTCAAGTAAATAATTAATAATGCATAATTAAATAAGCAAAATAAAGATGCGGTACATTTTCGTATAATTATTAAATAAAACTGTCCTCATAAAGGTAACCTATTAATTCACATAAAAGTCATAATGTGAGGAAGATTTATTTCAGGTTTAGCCAGTCTTAATAACCAAAAAAGCTTGATTAATGCATAAATATATTTGGTAAAAAGATTTTGATTACAAGTGGTATGAGCAATATCTTGATTTTTTTCACAAATAAATTTATACTTCCTTTATGAAAAACCACTATTTCAGTCATATTATAGAGAATTACATGTTAAAATACATACGGAAGGAAATAAAACAAAAAAAAATTGTAATTTTGCGTCTACATTTGAACTGAAATTATTCATTGTTTACATATTTTAGGGTTGCGGATTTGAGGGAGTGTACTGTACTAGTTCTGAAATTGGTGAAATACAGACTTAGAAGTATAAACTTTGAAAATTGCAATTAAACAAAAATTTTAATGTTTTAGATAGGAATTAGAACTTTAAACAAAAATGTAAAAATATACTTATGACAGGGTTTGCCCAAGTAGTCCCCACCCCCCCCGAAAAAACCCGGGTTTTTCCGGGCGTCGAAAAAATCTATTGTGGGTTTTTTCAAATTTTCTTGTGCTTTCACAACTGTATCATTATTTAATCTGAGGTATGAGAATGCAAAGATAAATGCCAATTTAAATATATTTCAAAAGAACAAGATTTAAAGGAATTTCTAAGCAGAGATAAACTGACCAAAAAAAGAAAAAAGATTTCCATGCCTGTAATCTAAAATGTATCCAAATGATTTAAATCTTAATGCATGCAAAAAGATGGCACTTGAACCTCATCCTGATTGTTTGCATTGTTATAGCTTTTAAGATTAATCATCCCATTTATTATCCTGCTTCAATTTTCAATGAAAGTGTTATATAGGAGTTTTCAATACAAAAATGGTTAAGATTATGGCAAAAAAGAGTGAAACAGATAAGTTTCCTCCCGGATTTTGTCAATTTTTCTTTTCTTCACATTCAGTACCACTTACCTTTGCTTCAATCGAACAATACTTTTCTACATTTGGTCTGGTTTGGAGTTAGTGATGCAACAAATAGTGGTTTGGCCGAATAACCGAATATTCGGCCAAGTTACAGCCGAATAATGAACTTATTTTTGCCTAAAAACAAAATATAGTATGCACTATATGCACAATTCTTGTATATTTCACAATTAAAATGTATTGTTTTCTTTTAAAAAATTATTTATATACAAATTTTTAATTTTTGAAAGCATTATTTTACTCTGAAAAAATATTCGGCTGTGTTCGGCCTAAAACTTGCATCAATAATATAATTCAGCCAAAAAAAGAAGTTCCTCATCAGGTATTGTCTAGTTACATTTTAATAGATATTATGTGTGTTGTTATATTTCAAAATAATGACAAAATTTTAAAAGTACTAGGAAACATAAGTTTCAGCTTTCAGATGGAATAAAATAAACTAGTATGTTGTGGCCATCATAAAACTTTCTTCTATATAAATCACGTCTATTAAATCATTTAAATAGTACAAGAAATAACAACGATTTAGCACAATTTCATATCAAAGTATATCTGAATTTGAAGTTGGATGAAAATTCGTGCATTAGTTCTTGAGATAGAGCTATAGCAGAAATTCTGAAAAATGTAGCATAGCAACGCCACCTGTTGAGCGATTTACATCAAAAATAAGCAGCACTAAATGATATCAAGGTATACCTGAATCTGAAGTTTGTTGAAAATCCAAGCATTAGTTCTTGAGATAAAGCTATTGCGGAAATCGCAAAAAATACAGCATAGCAGCGCCACCTGTTGAGCGATTTACACCAAAAATTAAACAGCACTAATTTATATCAGAGACTAACTAAATCTGATGTTTGATGAAAATTCGTGCATTTTTTCTTGAGTTAGAGCTATTGCGATAATCATGAATAATGCAGCATAGCAGCGCCACCTGTTGGGCGATTTTCACAAAAAAGTAATCAGCACCAAACTATGTCCTGGACTAACTAAATCTGAAGTTTTATGAAAATCCGTGCAGTAGTTCTTGAGATATAGCTATTGCAGAAATCGTGAAAAATGCCGCATAGCAGCGCCACCTGTTGGGCGATTTTCACCAAAAACTAATCAGGTCTAGTTTATATGAAGGTCTAACTAAATATAAAGTTTTGTGAAATTCCGTGCATTAGTTCTTGAGATAGAGCGCCCACAAAATTTTTGTCACATACAGACTCACAGACAGGGTGACAGACAGATTCACAGACAGACATTTTCTAAAAACCATCAAATCGTGTTCTGAGCATTCTAAAACGTATAATTACGTCGAAAATCGGAAGTCGAAAATCTTCACAAATCCAATACTTTCTACGTGTAAAGATAGAAGAAAGTAAAAATAAGAAATCTTAATATTTTAAGAAAAACCACTGATAGAAAGGATGAAAGGAATATCCTCTAAAATGGTCGAAAGAGATCATTGTAGACTTTATAAAGCTCACAATTAACAAAAAAATTTTTATCATTTTTTTTTCTTTGCTGTCATAGCAAAGAAAACACTATTAAGAAGTGCATAGGGAATGTTTTCAGATTCTGAGGAAGGAAACATCTGTAAGGAAAAGCAAATTACATTCATTGCATTTAACAGTATCTGATGCTCTAACATACTAAAGATCAATAAATGACTTAATTGTTGTAGGTAAAAAAAATCGTTTACACATTTTAATCATTCGCCATTAACATGTTCATGATTAACTGATATACAAATTAATGAGTTAAAAATTCCTAAGAAGAAATTAGTTCAAAGTGTGGCAACACGCTGGAATAGCACCTATTATATGTTGGAGAGGAACAAAAAAATGCACTTTCTCTATGTGCAACTAAATTTGGAGAAATAAATAATCTGACCGCAAACCAGGGGACTATTTTAGAAAAATTGCTCAATCTATTACAACCATTTGAAGAAATAACAAAACAAATTGCCTCATCGAGATTATTAATTTCTGAAGTAATCCCAATAGTTACAGCATTAAAATCATATTTATTTAAATCTGGAGATTTTTTTTGGTGTAGGCACCATGAAAGACACTCTTCTACAAAATTTGGAGAAACCTTTTGCATCGATTCAAGACAATGAACACTCTATTCCATCGCTACAGTTTTGGACCCCAGATTTAAAGTGTTCTTTTTCAACAAAGATGAAGCAAAGGATGTAAGAGTAAAGTCCAAATTAACTGCTTTAGTAAGACTAAGTAAGGGTAGTATGAAACCAGTAACAGAATGTGAACAAAATATTTCCAACATAACCATTCCATCTTCACAAGTTCAAAATTCTTTGTGGGCATGCTTTAATGAAATTGCAAGCTAATCGCAGAGTGAAGTTCTATAGAAAGTTCCTTTCAATGTGAAGAAGTAAAAGAAATTAGCGATTTTCTTACCCAGCCACTACCAGAAAGACAACAGTGTCATTTGGAGTGGTGGGCGAAAAATTCAGAAGACTTTCCAAACCTTTCACAATTAGCCAAAAAGTACCTTTCTGCTCCAGGAAGTACCATTTATAGTGAGAGATTATTTTCAGAAGCAGGTAGCATTTACAAAAAAAAAAAAAAAAAAAAAAATAGAAATAGACTATCACCTGAGAATGCTGAATTATTATTATTTCTGCATCACAATCTACGTTTATTGAAAACATTTTAACAGTTTTTTAAGGCAAATGTAAACAGTACAATGCTATTCTTGAAAAAAAAATATGTAAAACTTAAATACATACTAATTAAAAGAATTTAGTACTTACATTTCTTTCATTATTTTATAAGAAATAGTAACACACTTAAAAAAATCACTTAAATTGTATTTAACTTTTAAGCGTATTTTGCTTTAAAAAAAAACTCTTAAGTATTGCAACATATACGACTTAAATATCTTATACATATAATAAATCTATATCTAATCAATCATATATTTATGTTCTTTATAGGTATAATTCAAAATATTATTGAAAGAAATATTTTTTTATGTAACAAGGGATAAATGTTAAACTTCCCATTATGATAAAAAAAATTTGAATTTGTTTGTACAGCTGTATTAAAATAATTTTGAATAGATTAATTTTAAATTTAACAGATTATTTTAGCTTATTACAGATACTTTTTGTACTTGCTGATACAGCATAAAATTTTTTTAACATGATTCCTAAATTAGTCTCTTATATAAAAATGGGTAGATAAAACCCATTCGGGGTATGAAAGTTAATGGAAAAAAAAGTGTTAGTTAATTTCAAATAAAATTTTCATTATACATGATGAATATAAATTGTCAAATTAAAAAGTTACACTGTGTAAATATAAAAACATTTATTACAGTATTATTCGGCCAAGGCCGAATAATGGACTTGATATTCGGCCCGGCCAAATATTCGTTGCATCTCTAGTTTGGAGCAAGTTATGTAATCATTTTGGAGTTGATAAAGCAGCAAAGCTAGTAATAAGTGTATCGCTATTTGCAATCTAAATTTGCAAATACCACTGACACTGACTTCCATGACAATTTAATCCAACTTTTAATACTATTGCAATACATATTGTAGCAAATTTTGAAAAAATTTTCAAATATATTATTACAAATCCTATTTCTTAATTAAAAAAAAAAAAAAAAAAAAAAAAAAAGTTTTTAACTGATTTCTGATTTGAAGAAAATGAAAGAAACTATATAAATTTAGCACATTTAACTTAAGGTAAGAATGACATAAAGAAATCCAGTTGTGGTTCACTTAATATATGCTTAGTGCAGCAAACTTGTCCCATGAGATACAGATGTACTTTTTAAATAATTTTCATTTTTTTTCTTTTTACACATTTTTTGCTAATTCATACTCAATTAATGCAAAATTATGCCCATGTTTCACTGATAAATGGAGAATTTAGGTATTATGTATATGAAAATTAGAAGTTTAAAGTGTTCTCCAAAAAAACTCAATAAAGCCCGAAAAAAACCTGGGTTTTAGACTAGTGGGCCCAGCGGGCTGGGTTTTTTCTAACTCTGATTTATGAACAAATGTATAAAACTTGCAGTTCAATATTTTTTTTTCTCTTGAAAATGCAACTTTTTATCTCCTGAAATTGATAAAAGGGTGATTTTAGTTAAGATAATTCAAGTTCTATTTCTGTACTGAAAAGTAAATAAACAAATTCTTGTACTTAAGTATGTCTAGTTAAGTACATTAAAACACAAGAAAACAGATCCTACACAACTAAATCCTGCATTAAGTAAAAAAAAAAAAAAAAAAAAAATGTAAAAGGAAATGTACTTTGTAAAACATCCTTTTCTATACTGCATTGTGATTTTATCTTACAAGCTTTTACTGCAATTATAAACAATCCTATTTTCGGTGTTTTATATTTAAGTTCCTGTATATATACATTAATTAGAGAAGAATAATAATGCTTTCTGACTGGAGCACAAAGATTCAATATTTTTTTAAGAGACTTAATATTTTGATCTGTGATTTTGAAGTAAAAAAACCCAAGATCTATATAAACAAAAGCTGTTCAGTGAAATAAAAAAAGTGGTCTTGAAAAACTGACTAAAAGTTCTGATTAGATCTGTCCTGTTTTTAAAAAAGAAAATTTTAAGGTAAAGGAAAATCCTCTCACATAATGGCAGTTAACAATAATTTTTTTCAAGTTTCTTCTTTTTCTACATTATTTATTATTATTTTAAGTTACACAATAGAAGACAACAAATTCATTATGCCAATAGGTTTTCGTTATACAATTAATTTAATAAGATTTTAAGTTAAAACATAACAACTAAAACTGAAAGCTGTAGCTTCTATTTTTAGAGAATAAAAACATTTAAAAAAAAAAATAATTGTTTTGCACACTTGTTTTTACTAGAAGTAATATGCATGATTCAAAGACAAATTAGATAATGGAATTGAGAATTGGGTTCTTACTAGTGTTTTTCTAAAAAGTTAATTTCTTAATCAATAAAGTAAATTTTTCATTGTGTTTTATCTTAGCTTTAAGCCAGAACCAAAGTGAAAAAAATATATATATTTCAGTGTTTTTTTGTTAACTGGGAGCAAATATTGAAAAGGAAATGTCGCCAATAAAATTTTATGCCCTTTTCAATAGCAGCTTTTATATACTGTGGTACTGTGGGTGTAAATTAGAAACAATATTTTGATGTTGAAATAAAATATTTTGGTTAATGGTATTATTTCATCTTTTTTAAATGAAATAAATTAAATGCATGAATTTTAAACGAAAGTTAACTAATATGAGTAAAATGCGATTATATTTTAAATTAAGCGGATGCACTATGAATAAGGATGACGGAAACAATATTTGGTGAATTTGAATTATCATCTACACCCAGCTAAATTATTAGTACCCTTATTTCTAATAAAAATAAAATCAGAATTAAACCTAAATTGTTTTTTAGCCATTGATCTGGTAAAAACAATTTCATTTAAAAAAAATCAATTATGAATGAATTAAAATACAAATCACTGGCATTAATTACTACTGGTATTTAAATTTTTGATACATGATAAATACTATAATTTATTTTTTCACATTAATGTATTTCATTTAGATACTTTTGTAAACAGCATGTTTTCGTTTACTTAAAAATAAGGAAAAAGAAACAAAAAAGAATTTGAACATAAGATTATTTAGTAACAAACATTTTAACAAACTTAAAGATTATTTAGTGAAAACATCTGGAAATTATTTCTTTTAAGAAATGGAAACACTTCAGCCAAATATTACATAGATGCAAGTTGATTTTATATAATTAAACATTTTATAGCAAAACATTAATTTTATTGATTTGTCTAATCTCATTTTATTTTTCAATTCAGATTAAATAAGACAAAATGATGATTACATTTTTTCACCGTTATTAGTATATGTTTTATCTAGAAAAAAAAGTACTGGGATGAGTTCCATATCCTGTGCCGGAAGATTTTTGGCGAAAAAAAATCTCGCCAAAATGCCGTTTTGGCGACATGAAAATTTTTCCAAGATTGCAGAAAAACATCATTTTTAAATCTTTATATTAATTATAAATCAATGATTTTGCACCATTTTTAAAGATAGAAAATGATATAAAAACATGGATTTATAAATTACACAAAGATTTAAAAACAAAGTTTTTGCTCCATCTTGGAAATTTTTTTCCGATACAATTACACAAATATACGCATTCTAAATAAATGTCCTTTTTTGAGATTAATACTTGTTATTGTCAGGGGGGCTCTGCCCCCCTGAACCCCCCGTTCTTAAAACATTTTCGTCAATAAAAAAAGAGAAAAAAACTGGCCAGAAACTTTTTATAAATTTCAAAAACTATTATTTTTAATGCAGGTAAAATCCCGCTCACAGCTACCAAAGAGAAAAAAAGTATAAAAAAGATGTATAAAAATAGAAAAAATGTATAAAAATAATTTAAAGAAATAATAGAAAAGATGGAACATAGAAAAAATGTATAAAAATAATTTAAAAATGCTTACACACACACAAAAAAAAAACAGTAAGAATTTAATGTTTATAAAATGATCCCATTTAGGGTCTGAAACAGGGTACCAACTATTCATCTGAAAAAGCACATGTTTAGATTTATTTAGAATGCTGCTAAAATTCGAGCAATTGCATCGGAAGAAATTTTCAAAGTGGCGCAAAAACTTCGTTTTTAAATCTTTATGTAATTTATAAATCCATGTTTTTACATCATTTTCTCTTTTTAAAAATGGTGTAAAATCATTAATTTATAAATAATATAAAGATTTAAAAATGATGTTTTTCCGCAATCTTGGAAAAATTAACGAGACTTTACTTACATCGACCAGCACAGAGAGTAATCCGAATGCGAGTGTCAGTGTGGCCTGTGGCGTCAGAGCAAATTCTTATCTAACCAGATTCAAAATTTGCTGACTAACAGTTCCCGTGATACTAGTAAACCAATAAGCTTCAAGATATAACGTCAACCAGTTGTCCGGTTTTAAAAAGGCATTTCCGAAAAAAAGCAACCCTAAAGCCGTTCCAACGATCCGAAATCTGACGAACAAACTTAAACCAGATCGAAACATTTATCGCCAAACAAAGCGCGCCAAAAAAATCACCAAATCTTCCGGCACAGGTTATGGGACTCTTCCCAAAGTACTGAATATTTCTAATTACATTAAAATATGATAATTAAATTAAGCTTGGTTTCAAGAATTTTTAAACTTTTTTGGTCAATTTAATATTTTTTTCTGATTTTTCAAAACAAATATTTTGAATAAATTGTCAATGCTAATAAATAATATATGTTTCCTAAATATTAACTTAATTACTATAAATTAAACAATTAAGTTAAACTACAACTCAGCGAAGCTAAACATTGTCATCCATTTCAAAATAAACACAAACCAAGGTTGACACAAACAAAATGCATTCTTTATCACTACAACTATCTGCTAAATTGCAATCGAGTTATCGCCAACAAAGGTAACCCCTCACTCTGACTTCCAACTTAGCCGTCTTACGGCTCTTATGCGCAGTTCCCTATTTTTCATTACTGCACATGACGGTTCTTTATCTTCAGTTATTCAGCCGTATCATACGGCGCAATAGACACGGCCACAAATAACCACAGACTTCTAATATAAGAAGTCTTATATTAGAAGTCTGTGCAAATAACGTGTGTACGGAAGTACAGTTATTTTTACAGTTACATGTGCTAACTTCTTTTTCAAGTCACGTGATAGGGGAGTGTGACGTCAGACGGATAATGTCCAGATTTAAATAAAACAACCCTGGATAGACATTTTAGCTTTTGTGTAACAAGTTCTGAAAAGTTTTTTTTTCCCCTTTGTGGCTGTTTTGTGATGAGATGTATTTTGAAATACCAGATTCCTTAGAGGAGAACTCCCCCCCCCCCAACTGTAACTTCTCCCAAATGGAACCTTTGGGGGGGAAAAAACCTGAGGGGAAAAAACCTTGGGGGGCGACCTGAGGTCGAGGCTAAAATTCGTCTGCTGGCGGTATTTACTGGCGGTGTTTAGCATAGCAGTCTATGGAGTGTGAGTTATTAATGCTTGTTTGTTAAAAATACTGCAAAAAAATTCTTTGATGCAGCAGCATATACTTAATATATTGTAATCTAAATTCAAAATGTTGTTCTGTATGCGAGAAAATTTCCTAAGTTTGCAAATTTTCAGTTAAAATGTATGCATTCAACCTGGGTCAAGGCTAAAGTCGTCTGCTAGCGGTGTTTGCGCCTGCGCATACCGGTATTCTGCCGGTGCAGTAACTAGAATAACAGATCATCATACCGCCAGCTCTGGCGTATGACGTCACCTGAATAGAGTCCATTGCCTCTCCCTAAATTAAAAATAATAATAATAAACTTTTTTTTTCTCTGGGGATTTAAAAAGAAAAATTAAATCTTATTATTTCTGAGCGATTTAAAATTATTAAACACTAAGAGAAAATATAATTAAGAAGTTTTCGTCGAAAAGGAGTGACTGCCCCCCCCCCCCCCCCCCGGGCGGAAGTTACTGTAATTATGTTTATGAAAGTATTTATATTGTAATAAATATCGCATCCGGCGCCGAGCTAATTTTCAACGCAAGCAATGCTTCGACCATCGACTTCTTCGTCTATCTGGGTCACATGACCTTCTAGTTTCGATTTCGCTTCCGGGCCATAGTAACGTCGGCTATGGTTCGAATCCATCCAGTCTCACATTGTATCATAATTTTTTTTGTTTTGTTTATTGGTTGTTTTATATTTTTCATAATGAATAAGATATTTTTGATGAAGATATATTTTTAATTTTTATTATACAGAGGCACGTGTATTTTTATTATAATAATAAAATACTTATTTAAATGTGAGAAAATGAGGTATTTCGAGATGAAAGTTTTACATCTGAACGCCTTTTAAATATTCAAAGCTTCGTTTCTAAGTGATTATATATATAGTATGTATATGTATAATGATATAAACATTAAGCAAATTCAAAAGAAAAAATAATATATATTGTGCGAAAATATCCTTTTGCGCGTAGGATAATTCCTTGATTTCTTTTTTTTTTTTTTTTGAGTACTTTAGTAGTGAATTTTTATCGAGACTAGGCTGGAAATCATATTTTACTTTGAACATTATAAAAATAAAATTTAATAGTCGTAGATTATTTTAACAAAAAATATCTGTACATATATTTTTTAAAGAGATAATATATATAGGTTTGCTGTCTAGTTTTGTAGTGAATAAAGCATGATTAGAATGTTTATACATTTTCTACTGAAAGTATAAGTAAGTATTTTGCTTATACTAACAGAATTTTGAATGCCATTTATTTCTCATGTTTTATGATGTATTTTGGTCTCTTATCCACACGGTATTAAAATATGCAATCATAAAATAAGAAATATATATATTAAAACCTTCTCTGAAAAATTGTCTAACTAACAGTGTAAAAATTCCATTGAAATCCATCCAGTATAGTAGATTATAAACAAATCTCATATGTTGATATCACAATCTTGGTTTACTAACAGCATTCTATTTATCACGGAAGATATAAATCAACTGATAAATTATTTTTAAATAAATAAAAAGAAAATTGTTAAAAAGTTAAAATTTTTAGATCACCAGTTGCATTCTTAAATTGTATCAATCAACCTAACAAACAACGCACAATCACGTGATCAAATCGCCCACACAATTTTTTAGCACCAAAATGCCAAAATCAGATCGTGATTTGTTCGTGAACGCAGTAAACTTTTATTGCATCCACGATAAAGACCCACTCCATGCTTCTGTCTCCTGAGCTCGCGCGCGTGCTTCTTGAACACACTCTTTGAAAATTTGAGTGTGTTCAGGCTGCACGCGCGCGTAGCTCGCGAGCTCAGGAGACAGGAACATGGAGTGGGTAAATATCATGGATGGAATAACACGTAGTGTGTTCAGGAACAGATCATGGATTTGATTAATTATGATACTAATTATAAAGATATTTTGTTGCAAAAGGAACGTGTGCTAGATCGCTGAATGGATAAGGCAGTGAACTCGAGACTAGGGGTTCTGGGTTCGAATCCTTCCAGTCCTACATTGCAATCATGATTTTTTTTTGTTTTGTTTATTGGTTGTTTTATATTTTTCATAATGAATAAGATATTTTTGATGAAGATATATTTTTTATTTTTATTATACAGAGGCACGTGTTTTTTTATTATAATAATAAAATATCTATTTAAATGTGAGAAAATGAGGTATTTCGAGATGAAAGTTTTACATCTGAACGCCTTTTAAAAATTTAAAGTTTCGTTTCTAAGTGATTATATATGTATATGTATAATGATATAAACATTAAGCAAATCCAAATGAAAAAATAATATACTATATTGTGCAAAAATATCCTTTTGCACGTAGGATAATTCCTTGATTTTCTTTTTTTTTGAATACTTTACGAGTGAATTTTTATCGAGACTAGGCTGGAAATCATATTTTACTTTGAACATTATAAAAATAAAATGTAATAGTTGTAGATTATTTTAACTAAAAATATCTGTAGATATATTTTTTAAAGAGATAAAATATATAGGTCTGCTGTCTAGTTTTGTAGTGAATAAAGTATGATTAGAATGTTTATAAATTTTCTACTGAAAGTATAAGTAAGTATTTTGCTTATACTAACAGAATTTTGAATGCCATTTATTTCTCATGTTTTATGATGTATTTTGGTCTGTTATCCACACGGTATTAAAATATGCAATCATAAAATAAGAAATATATATATTAAAACCTTCTCTGAAAAACTGTCTAACTAACAGTGCAAATTCCATTGAAATCCATCCAGTATAGTAGATTACAAACAAATCTCATATGTTGATATCACAATCTTGGTTTACTAACAGCATTCTATTTATCACAGAAGTTATAAATCAACTGATAAATCATTTTTAAATAAATAAAAAGAAAATTGTTAAAAAGTTAAAATTTTTAGATCACCAGTTGAATTCTTAAATTGTATCAATCAACCTACCAAACAAAGCACAACCAATAACACATAACACACATAAGCAGAAAACGCACAATCACGTGATCAAATCGCCCACACAATTTTTTTGAGCAGCTTGCGCGTAGTTTGTGTGCGGTTGGTTAACTAATTTTAAATGCTAAATGGGCTAAAGTAGATAAAGAAGGTCACGTGATGTTTTTCCCGACTATTTTAGATTTTATCTGAGTGAACATAGGCATGTAGTCCTGTTATGAAAACCATGTTTTGGAAAGATAAAGAAATATAGTCGTTGGTTTTACCTTTTTTGAACCATTAAAAATCATGAAATAATTGAATTATGTTAAAATTCCTTTCTTCGATAAGACCTACTCCATGACATAAACTTCTGAGCGCGCGCGCAGCGCGAAATGCACTTCTGAACACACTCTTTATTTCTGCTTTTCGTCCTATTTTGTTATATGTTTAGAGCTATGTTTTAATACATCCAATATCTATTTTAATTAGATCAGCTCGTAGAGCAATAATTAAAAACTATGAAGGATATGGATAGTGTTTAGAAAGTCTACACGGAGATAAGTTACAAGTGTGTACAAATGTTCCTACTCATGTTTCAAACTGATCTAAGTAGAAATTCTAATTATCACCATTAACGAAAGAGGCTGCCCCAAAAAATATTTTAAATATAAATGTGTTGCAGCATTTTATGTTTTGCACCCGTAATAAGTGTTTTATCTTATAGTTATTTCAATACGTTATAATGCAAACAGTACTACGATATCAGCAAACTCATAACTTTGAACTGATGTTCATAGCAACTTTGATGTGTTTATTGGATTTTAAAACGTTTTACGATCGAATACGTCTTTCTCGCAGGTAAGCGAATGTTAATTTCATTTGGACTTTTAATAATAAATTTTTGTGACATATCAGTATACATGAGCTTTAATACTAGCTTTATGAAATAAGATAATGTTCATGATATTCTCAAATTTAAGTATAGAATATTATGGTATTATAAGATAAGTAAATATGAGAGTATTTTAGTAAATTGCAGAATCAGCTTTATTATTCGTAATATTTTTGTCTTATCCTTTCGTGTTTACCCATTAATTTAAAAAATGCTATTAAATAATCTACGAAATATAATATTTCATTTTTATTTTAATGTTACCTAACATTATTAATTGGACTAATTTCTTGCTTAGGGTCAGGTAGGGTGGAATGGGTATAAAAATACAAGTTTTTGAAATGATTATGTAATCATTCCTAATTGGAAAGGAATTTATAGAAAGCAGTGATTCAGTGTTTACATTGCATTTATAGACATCACATTTTCATTGTACTTGTTTTACAAAAGATTATTTATTAATGTTAAAAAAAAAGTTTTTCTGATGACTGTTTTTATACCCATTTCACCCCATAGGGTGGGGTGGAATGGGTAACCAAGTTTAAAAGGCATTCAAAGCAACCAATAACCCAAATTTCAGTGTATTATATATTTTATTACATCAAATTATTTATTGACAATTATATTGGCCATTTTTTTTCTCATTAAATACATCAATGCCCCTGGTTATTAAGTGTTGGTTGGCTAAGCTTTCTGAAAGTACTGTGGATTTCTACCTTGCCATCTTTGTTAGGAAAGGTATAGAGATTCTGATTGATGATTTATGCAGGAATTTTACAATGTAAGTAAGAGGAGCTGATGTTTCAATCACTTGGGCATTAAAATATTTTTTAGATTTTTTTTTTCCTAATTATTTTTTCCCTAAACCTAATCATATACCCATTTCACACCACTTTACTAGTGTTCCCGCTAGGCCATTTTTGAAGGGCGCAGCGCCCTGCCCTTTTTAAAATCGGTAAAGCGCGCCACGCCGTTTTCTAAATTGGAAAACTGCGCCCTTCATGTTTCAAAAATAGTCAAATGTGCCCAGAGTCGTTCTCAGCGATCGCTTATAATTTTCCTCGTTCCATGAATTTTAAGAAACACATCTTCAAAAGCATCCTGTTTCTTCCCACCAAATCATCATAGCTTCCAGCTAAATTACGTATACCTTTTTCGCCTTCTTATCTTGTGGGTGGTAGCCCTGGGTAGTCAGGAGGGATTTGCCAAGAACAGAGAGGAAATAAGACACTCTACGGGAAGTTACAAACTGAACAGTTGCATTGTCCAGTAGTTATTCCCCCTGTTCTTGCACTGAGATGCTATCTCTTGAGATCCAATTCTGGATGCTTTAAGAAAAAAGTATTTTTTTTTTATATCTTTTTTTCCCCCATGCTATTTCTGTGGGTGCATACTAAACGTCGTACTACTGTAGGTGCATGAACCAACAAAGGCAAACGGACGAAAAGAAATGATGACATTTTAATTCCCTACTAGATAAAAAAAAAATAAACTCCTAGCATACGATCCTGCTTCTTTCAATATTTCGGGGCTCTGCATTAAAAAACTCTACTCTGTCCACACAAGCATTGAAGTGCTAATAATTTGTATGGTCGGACCCGGCTTTCTTCTTAAAGAGGTCCCGGTGCAAGGAAAATTTTCGAGGTACTGCATTTTTATTTAAAAAAAAAAAAGCTTAACTCTTGGCCGGAAAAGGGGGGGGGGGGGCTATAAGCGGAAGTCGCTAGTTACTAACCCAGATGCAAACATTTTTCAGAAGTCCTTTTCTATTTAAAGGTATTTTAGTCTTCTTGGGGGTCCCTATAAACGCGAGTCTTGCGTACTTTGCGCCTATCGCACCTTTCTTATGATTAGCTTAGTATATAATTTCGAAGAATTATGCAAACATGCAAACAAACTATAATCTTTTAATTATCTTTGTTGTGCAACTCTATAAGTAAAGTTTTAACCTCTTTAAGAATTGAATTAAAAAGCCAGAATAAGAATCTTTCATTTGATTTTAACTCAGACCCTATAAAAAAAAAATCAGCGATGCAGTAAATTGTCCTGGACCCGCAAAAAGAATTTTTGTCAACCTGCAACTCACTATACTTTTATTGATTCAACTGAACTTGATTCCAAAATGAGAAAATTAATAAAATATTTAAATGCAATTATAGAAATGCCGCACCAGTGGCCAAGAGGTTCTGCTCTCAAAGCTGGGAGATGGGTGGTGCTGGGTTCGAACCCAATCGTGCCTGTCGGCCTAATCTTTCGGAGTTTTCCGCGGTTTTCTTAGAATCTTGGATAACTTTACTAATACGGATTAGGTTCCCTTAGAAAGACCCCCCACAGACGGCACTCCCCGTCAGGGCCAATATCCCTCGTGCAGATAATCGGCCGTCATAAGTAACACGCAATTATAGAAAAAGTTTCCTACAATTATGTTTTTACTATAAAAAAAAAAATTCTTATCAAATATAATACATCTATGTGTCTATTTGCTCAAATATTTCGTTTTATACCAGAAACGATATTCACGATTTCCTTTTATGAAACTGGGTTAGACGAACTTAACCCCCCCCCCCCCCCCCCCCAACACTGCTTGACCAAAGAAAAAACAAACGACTCAAAGGAGAAATATTAGCAAAAGCTGCATCTCCTTTTTTAAACTAAGAAGAATGTATATGGTACCAATATATAAATATCATATCAATGGAAAAGAAAACCTGCTTCCATCATAGTCCCAACATTTAGAAAAAAAAAAATCTTTATTCTTTCAGTTTTAATTTGCAGATGCACATATTATACAAACATGAAACCACGTTAGCGAATGAAGTATTTTACATTACTTTTGACCGCAATCGAAAACTGACATGCAGTAGAAAATACAGCTGTTAGGTTGTTTATATAAGGAAAAAGATATGCCTTATTTTGATAAACAACGTACAGCCAAAGTGACACAACTAACGCATTCAACTTTGCATTTTGTTACTATGTCAGCAGTTTTATCGTGATTAATAGCAACTTCTCTTTATTTTCAATTTATGCATTTATTAACATGATGCCGGATTAGATGTCTGCACAAGCCAAAATTTCCAGGTCCGGAACCGTCCCAACCCATAGAAAAAAAAGATTCGGCAGAAATCCGGCCCGTACAAAAACAAAAAAATAAAATTAAGGCTGGTATAAAAGTTAAAAATTCGGCCATGTCCATACAAAAAAAATTATTGGCTCTTTCCGGTATAAAAGCTAAGAGTTCGGCCTGAAAAACGACCCGGCACGGAAAATAGTTAAAGCCTCGACCCGAGGTGTTGGTGTTGTTTATGACGGCCAATTATCTACACGAGGGATATGGGCCCGAGGGGGCATGTTTTAAGGGAACTTAACCCGTATTTATGCAAGGAAATCCAAGGTTCGAAGAAAAACACGGAAAACTCCGAACGATTAGGCCGACGGATCTCGGTACGAGACCGGCCCGACTGAATTTCTACAGAATATGGAATTTTACCTTGATATGGTTAAAAAATTGATTTGTACGAGTTCTGACCAAAAATACTTATAATAATATTTATTTTTAAAGAAGCGCCTTAGGCTGCAATATTTATTTTTTTAATGAATTTATTTATATGTATAAATGCTTCAGTGATCATTAATACCATTAATCCGTATTCCATGTATTGGAGAGTTACAAATCTGAAAAATGCTATAGAGTAAAATCTCCTAAGAAGGGATTGCATAGGGAAAAAAATATAAATGTCAATGGTATGATCCATGTCAATTCAGGCAGCCAAAGAAAAAATCTTACCTTCATAGTCTCAGAAGTTTTTGAATTGAACATATGTTAAAATTCAATAAAAAATAAGATACTTGTATATTTTGGTTTTGCCCAAAAAAATTCCTGACCCGAGATACAGGCCGCCAAAGATGGCATCCCGGGCACCATTTCCAATTCGCCATTTTCGATAAAAATTTTAAAGTGCTCTATCTCTAGAACGGTGCAAGATATTTTGTTGCGTTTTTTTTTTTTATTTTAAAGATAATATTCTTCTGTTTAAAATGATATACCCAATTTTGAAAAATGTATTCAACTTTTCTTGTGGCAACCTTAAAAAAAAAATTTTTTTTTTCGAAAATGCCAATCCTAAAAATTTTGATTTTTTTGCTGTTGATCAATACCATTGGGAACTATCTTCACTGTAAAGGAGAACTTCCACTTTTGAGTTTAACAAATTTTAGAAACATTTAAAAAATTCAGAGAATTTTACAGGAACTGTATATATACAGTTCCAGTAAAAGTCACTGAATTTTTGCTTATTTGTATCATATTTGTAAGGATAAGCCTACTATATATCCTAAACAAGTTAGAAATTGCAATATCAAATGTGGCAAATGAGGTGCGTGCATAGTATTAACTAGTTTTATAAATATTCAGATCTTGGTGCAATAAGTGTTACACTCTTGGGCAAAAAGGCATGAATACAAAATTTACTGTAATTCCATATTAAATACAGTAATACGGAAGTAATATGAATCCATCTTAAAAGGACTTAATCGCCATAGCAGCCTAGAATCATTGCCTATCATGGTATATCATTGAATCAATTATGTATTATAGGATTTTTAAATAGAGAGAAGAAAACTTTTATTAATGTCTTTTATGTTTTAATTTGATTTTGATAGCATTTGAAGTGATACATACTTTATTGCAGAGGTTTACAAAAGATTACTTCCTGTGTCATAGAAAGTGCATAGTGTTTACAGGGACACACAAGATTTCGGATACTTTACCTCATTGGAAATACTGTACATTAGCAATGATTGCTAGAGGTGCATTTTTAGTTGCGATATGAGTTTTTAAGTTTAATTAAATATTTCCATATTACGTTGTGTGTATAAAGGCTGTAGATCATATACAGGGCTACACAAAAGAAATCGTAAGGGTATTGCTGGAAGTGCATTTTTAGTTGTGTTTGAGTTTTTAAGTTTACTCACTAAATTTTTCCATATTACGTTGTGTGCATAAATGCTGTAAATCATATACAGGGCTACACAAAAGAAATCTTAAGGGTTTACTGAGTATGAATGAAAGTAGCTTAAAGGTGATTTTTAAATGAGTTATGCATTTTTACACTGAACTACATTTAGTATACTAAGATATGTTTGGAGAATATAGATAAAATGATATACAGGTCCACGCAAAGATTTAGATACATGGCCGTCTATAGATGATAATCTCTGGAAGTGTGATTTCACAGGTTTTAAGGATGTTTTAATATTAGTTAAATATTAGCTAAATAGTGGCATGTACATAAAGATAGTAGGTAAAATACAGGGTTCTATGAAAGTATTCAAGTATGCTTTCGTCTATCGACATAAATTTCTAAAAGTCAAATTCCGACCTATTTAAGTGCTTTTAACAATTTCCAACATAGTTGAAAGTCTTTGTGGATTATATTGATTTGTCTGCCCATCTGTCTGAACTCTAACTTGTATTAATATAATTTGTATTGCTGTGTAATTGATATATGTTATTGAGATTGTTTTACTATGTTCGGTATTGAAAATAAAGTATGTATCACTTCAAATGCTATGAAAATCAAATTAAAACATAAAAGACATTAATAAAAGTTTTCTTCATTCTATTTAAAAATCCTATAATACATAATTGATTCAATGATATACCATGATAGGTAATGATTCTAGGTTGCCATGGCGATTAAGTCCTTTTAAGATGAATTCATATTACTTTCCATATTACTGAATTTAATATGTAGAATCATAATAAATTTTGTATTCATGCCCTTTTTGCCCAAGAGTGTAACTTATTGCACCAAGACCTGAATATTTATAAAACTAGTTATAGTATGCACGCACCTCATTTGCCACATTTGATATTGCAATTTCTAACTTGTTTAGGATATATAGTAGGCTTATCCTTACAAATATGATACAAATAAGTAAAAATTCAGTGACTTTTACTGGAACTGTATATATACAGTTCCTGTAAACTTTTCTGAATTTTTTAAACATTTCTAAAATTTGTTAAACTCAAAAGTGGAAGTTCTCCTTTACAGTGAAGGTAGTTCCCAATGGTATTGATCAACAGCAAAAAAATCAAAATTTTTAAGATTGGCATTTCCAAAAAAAAATTTTTTTTTGAAAAAAAATTTTTTTTTTCAAAAGGCTGCCACAAGAAAAGTTGAATACATTTTTCAAAATTGGGTATATCATTTTAAACAGAAGAATATTATCTTTAAAATAAAATAAACCGCAACAAAATATCTTGCACCGTTCTAGAGATAGAGCACTTTAAAATTTTTATCGAAAATCGCGAATGAGAAAGGATGCCGGGGATGTCATCTTTGGCGGCCTGTATCTCGGGCCAGGAATTTTTTTGGGCAAAATGAAAATATACAAGTATCTTACTTTTTCTTAAATTTTAACATATGTTCAATTCAAAAACTTCTGAGACTATGAAGGTAACCCCCCCTGCCTGAGTTGATATGGATTCAGCCTAATGTGGTTTCCCTTATTAGCAGGTGTAAATGTATTATATTCCGGCGAAGCCGAGAATAGGTCCTGGTAATCAACTTTTGGGATATTACTGGTAGTGGTCTGCACGGGCCGACATTTCCAGGCCCGGCCCGTACAAAAAAAATATTGGCCCGGCTCGAGTGAATTTCTATAAAACATTGATTTTTACGTCGATTTTGTTAAAAGTTTGTCTCATACGAGGAGTTCAAGCCAAAAATATTTATCTTAACTTTTCTTTTCATGTTTATAATCTTCATTTTTATAAAAGTGCCGCAGGGTGCGATATTTATTTTTTTTAATGAATCTCTATTTCTTGTATGTAAATGTTTCAGTTATCAATATTGTTAATCCATATCCATATACTGAAATATTAAAAATCTGAGATATGCTATACAGTAAAATCTAATAATGAATTGCATAGAAAAGAAGAAAAAAATGCGTTATAGACAAGTTCCCTTCTAAGCAAGTGTAAATGTATTATATATTCTTTTCTTATGTAGTAGTATATTAATTTTGCATGGATCAACACGTTTTTCAGTTTAAAACAACATTCCGTCATTGACAGGTTCTTTTTCACACGTTTTACTATATTTTAATAAGTGTAGAAATCTACTATTCTTTAAAAATGATGAATTTGAAATTTTAATTGTAGAATAATGGCAATTTAAAACTGTATGCATTTTTTGAAAAAGAAATTGTGCCAAGCCTAATTTTACTGACCTTTGAACGGACCAGGGCATGCTGAGACAATGATTTTCATACGGGCTGGGTCAATACTAGGAATGAAAATTTTGGGCCATGAAGATTAGGAATGAAACCAGTACCCGGGTCTGTGCAGAAAAAATAAGTTAGGCCCGGCCCGTGCAGATCTCTAATTACTACTCTGGTCCTATGTTACATAGGGGTCATTCCACACGAATTCAACCAATGGGTGTTGCAGCATAGTCACGGATTTTTTAAAAAATTTTTTTGTAGACAGACATAGTAGTGAAACCCTCAAATCTGAAATTTAAAACTAATTTGCACAATATTCACTGAGATATACCCTTTTAAAAAGTGGTCATTTTTACCAAATGGCGGCCATCTTGGATGCTATCCCAATGTCTATAAATGTCCATAACTTGACAACTAATGATTCAAATTTTATATTTCTGGTACCAATTTAAAGCTATTTATATGAAGAATGCATATATGATATTAAAACAATGGTAAATTTTTATTTTAATACTGTTTATTACATTTAAACAGAAAATATCACCCTCAAAAATTGGCTTACTGTAATGGGCCATAAAAAAAATGGCCCATCATAAATTTTTTTCAAACTTGCTAAAAACATTGCTCCATATGTATGCTTTAAACAGAAAAAAAAATTGGAGAGGTAAAATTTTTCATTAAAGAGCAATTGGAGGGTGGTCCTACAAAAAACTTATGAGATTATATTTCATTATAGTTTTACATTAATTCAGGGATTTAAAAATATTTAGTTTTGGCCATTATTTCTTAAATCAGGGATATTTACATGTTTTAAGATAGTTACTGCTTAGTAAGTGACATCCTACGTGTAAAAAGCTATTTTTTTTAAACAAAAAATTTTACCTCTCCAATTTTTTTTCTATTTAAAGTACACATATGGAGCAATGTTTTTAGCAAGTTTGAAAAAAAAATTATGATGGGTCATTTTTTTTATGGCCCATTACAGTCATTTTTTGAGGGTGATATTTTCAGTTTGAATGTAATAAACAGTATTAAAATAAAAAATTGTTGTTTTAATATCATATATGCATTCTGTATACAAATAGCTTTAAATTGGTACCAGAAATATAAAATTTGAGTCATTAGTTGTCAAATTATGGACATTTATAGACATAAGGATAGCATCCAAGATGGCCGCCATTTGGAAAAAATGACCAATTTTCAAATGGCTATATCTCAGCCAATATTGCGAAAATTATTTTTAAATTTCAGGTTTGAGGGTTTCATTACTGTATCTGTCTATGATAATTATTTAAAAAAAATCTGTGACTATGGTGCAACACTTTTTCTTTAAATTGGTTGATTTCACGTGGAATGACCCATAGTTTTTTTTTTCTCTGTCGTTTCTCAGGTTTGTATCTTTTTCCTAATCAGTTGGTTCTGATCCAGCGGAAGAGCGGTAAAGTGACTCCCTGTACTCCTGAATAGAAAATGCCCCCAGAAATGTTCCTATTTAATTAGTTGTATCTATTGGGGCGGGCAGTATTTCGGAAAAGGGGGAGGGGGTGGTTGTCGCCAAGTCTGCCCCCCCCCCTTATACAGTATACTGCATCTTATGTGTACAACAATAGATGTTTTTAAAACGAATGAGACGTCAGGGGAGGGGCTGGAGGTTGGAGGTGGCTAAAACAAAGAAATTGAAGCGAAGGAATTGAACCAAAGAAATTCCTCTTACGTTCTTTGGCTAAACACTGAAAGTTTCAGTTCCAAGCAGGAGTCTGGCAAATTCTGCGCTCGTTTTGCTGATAATAAAAAGTTAAAATCCTTGTGCTAAGAGAGCTATAAGAATAAAAGAAGGATGTCAGCAAAAACTGCAAGACCAAATACTGCTTAAAACAAAGATAAGTTATTTTTCTTTCTGCTAAATAGTGACCAATGTTTTTATTACTATATTTTGTTTTAATGGCAGAGGTAGTTTAAAATCTCAATGATATAATTTATAATTTAATGAAAATTCAGAAGCATGCAGATTTTAGCGTTTACGTTAGTGTCTTTTTTTATTATGTGAATTTTTCATGAATTTTTTTATGCGATGATTAACGTTTTTGCGCGATCCACGGGGCATTTTTTTTTTCTTTTGACATTGGTAAAACGAATTCAACTTAAAAATTTCAGCCTAAATATAGTAAATTTGGCCACGATTTTTGAATTCTTAGCAGATTTGAATTAGACTTTTAACGCGATTTTAACCACTTTTTCGTGTTTCGCAGCTTTTTAATTTTCATAAAGGTTTAGTATGGTTTCAAACTTTTAGCGCACTATAGTAAATATTTTTCTCTGCGATTTTTGAATTTTTAATGTGATTTCTCCTGAGATTTTCAGATTTTTTTCACATTCAGTGGCGATTTTTTGACATTCGTAAAAGGAATTCAATTTCAAACTTTTACCAAATATGGTATATTCTGTTGTTCTCTGCTAAATTTTTAGCGATTTTGATTTTTTTTTTCGCATTCTTTAAAGGAATTTGTTTTTAAACTTTTAACCTAATATAGTAAATTTTGTCCTTTGCTATTTTTGATGTTTTAGTAATTTTAAATGAGATTTTACTGTTTTTTCGCATTCAGCTGCGATTTTTTCACACTCGTAAAATGAATTCTAATGCAATGAATTCTAATGAAAATATGCTAATTTTTGTCCTCTGCGATTTTAAGTTTTTCTATTTTTATTGTTATTTTCACTACGATTTTTAGTACTTTGCATTCCGCGATATTTTTTTTTTTTTTTTTTTTACATTTGTAAAAAGAATTTGGTTTAGATATTTAGCGTAATATAGTACATTATATCTCCCGTGATTTCTGAATTTTTAAGTAATTTTTATGTTAAACACAGATTTTGTTACATTTGTGAAAAATTCCGATTACAGTGTTTCAGCCCACTGTACAAAATGTTGCATCTGCGATTTTTTAATCGATTTTTTTTTTCTTTTTTTTTTTTTTGCGGGGTTTTTAAGTTTCACGGTGATTTTCCCACACTAGTAAAAAAACCTGTTTTAAACTTTTAGCCCAATATAGTTTGTTCTCTTTTCAATAAGGTTTATTTGGAATTCATGCAGCGATTTTTTTTAAATTTTTCGCGATATTTATACAGGTTCGAGCAACGTCGGACGAGTCATAGCCAGTTTAAACAAATAAAAATACATTTAGGAATGGTAATGAATTCATATTTATGATAAGCTGAATTCAAAAAAATTTTGGTAATTTCTAGTCTATTTTTATGCAAAAAATCCTCGCTTATATTTTTCCATTATTTCTTAATCTGGGATACAAACTTCCACATTTTAGCAGATTTCTGATTTTTTTTAAAAATCTACCCCCCCCCCCCCCTTCTGAAATTTCGTTTCCTCCCTTTAACCCTTTATGTCCCAAATTATGAATAGGTAAAAATTTCATCTTTTAAAGCACTTTTCGCAAATTTTTGAAACCACATTAGAAGATTTACACAATCATTTAATAAATGTTATATTTTTTTCTATTCTAATTGTAAATTTTAGTATAAAGAAAAAAAACAAACATATAACGTATAAATATAAAGTATTGTAATAAATGTAAAGTATGAATAATCAATCATCCAATCTAATCAACCTCTTCTTCCCTCTTACCTCCCACTCCTTCTCCAAAGGCTTTAAAACTCTGATTTATTTTACTTGCAACTCTGTCATTTCATTGTAACAATAAATAACCAATCATCCAAATTCTGCTTCTCCTTCTTATCAAATACACCAAATTTAAAGGCTCTTTTTTTTATATTTTTCTGTTCTAATTGTTAAATTTTTACTAATGATAAATAATCCATTATATAATCAACCTCCTCCCTCTCCCCTCCCCCAAAATGCTTTTGTCTCTTCCCCCCACCCCAACTTCTCACAAAGCTTATATATGATCTTTAAATTATATTTAGCGATTTATTTTAATAATAACTGGTCACCCATCTAAATTTTTCTAACCCTTAAAATTTCTGCTTTACCCTTAAAACTGCTAGTTTATGGGGCTAATAATTTTATAGTTTATGTGAAACAAAATTACTAGATCTTTGAAATACAGTACAGAACCATTTATCTGGAATGCTTGGGGTCAGATGTATTCTGGATAACTGGTTTTTCTGGTTAACTGGTTGTGCATTAAAGCAGCATCCATTTGATAAGTTTTGTGGAATAAGTGTGTTTGTGGCATTATTTCTGATTTTAAATTATTAGATTACTTGGATTAAAAATCAATGCAAGAAAGATCAAAAGTTAACCAGAGTTTAAAAGAAGGTAATTTATGGGGATCCTTTAGGAACAAAAATCCTTGTTTCCTCTGCATAAAAATTAAAACATCTAACATACAACTAAATTTAATGACAACAAATACTAGATGTTGTCATCAAGTTATGCAATTGTTTCAAGCAAAGCCTATGTCAAACTGACAGTGTATGACATCTTTTTCTGCAAAGATTCTGAAATCAGTCTATCAGAAATATCATTCCAGATAACTGGTTTTCCGGTTAACTGGTTTCCGGATAAATGGTTCCATACATAAAAAAAAAATATGTAATCTGTTACTAAATGTGTGTATAAACAATGATGAGTTTGTAGTAATGTATAATTCTTATATCGGTTTCGAAGACCTACATTTTCTGAAGAAACAATGCCCTTTTTCGCTGAAAAAAATGCCCTCTTTCAGCTTCAACTGTGCCCTTTTTGTGGCTAGCACCCTGCCCTTTTTTTTCTAGAGTGAACACTAACTTAACATTTTTAATTATAACTTTTAAAAAATAAAGAATTTTTTTTACATGTTTGTTTCAGTCAATACAGGACACTGCTATATACAAACTATGCACTAAAAAATTAGTTCTGCAATTAAAAAAAAACAAAAAAAAAAACAATAAAGTTAATGTAGCACTAAGCGATGTTGACATTCAGCATGTGCCTTTCAAAACTGATTTTAAATGGGCTAAATGTTGCCAATATTTTTTTTCTAAACTTAAAATGCAAGTTGAATGGTTAATAAATTATATACATGATTTACAAATATTTTTTGTACATAGTATGATTTTAATTCAGACACAAAACCCATTCCACCCCACCTGACCCTATTGTATTTTCTATTTCTCTTCTCATTTTAATTTTCTATAATGCTAATATACTTGACATTAGATTTTGTATAGGTGTATTATTAGAAGTTTTAACATGATGATATAATTGTACTCTATGCTTTTTATCTAAATATATATCCTCATCATCAGACTTAGATAAAATGTAAAACTGTCTGCAAACTCAAATAATTTCTTAAAAATTTTCTGCAGTAAAAGCCATGTCCCTCCTGAGCAGTGGTGTAGTCGTAAAAAAAACAGAGGGTATACGCTCTAACCAGAGGGTATACGCTCAAGGCAGAGCGTATACCCTAGAGTGTATATACTATAGCTTTCTTGAGAAACAGAGGGTATACGGTGTTCCTTAAAAAAATCCAGAGGGTATACGGCATATACCCCCGTATACCCTCCACTACATCCCTGCTCCTGAGACCTATATCGCTGCTAACAGCAAAAAGGAAAAAGTCCTCTTTCCAATCCCTCGCATTACATTACATGCACTCAATCTGCCCCCCCCCCCTCCAGTTTTCTGAATTAGACTTTATTGAAAAGAGGATAATATTTACTAAGATATTAAAACTGAATTCCCCTTTTGAATGTAAAAAAATTGTTGCAAATCGCAGAGAAATGCTAAACAAGTGCATAAACATTCGCTAAAATTTCAAACCAAATAAACTTTATTTAAAAGAGATCAACATTTAGCATTTATTTTTTAACACAATTTATTTTTAATCTGTTAAATTAATCTGCAAAGCCTAAAATAATCTGCAGCACCTGCTTCGGTGCTGCACTGTTTCTGCTACCGGCCCTGGCAGGAGAAAAAAAAAGCATTGTACTTGCCGTTCCGGCATAAGCGGCACACTTACAATATTTTTAAGTTTTAAAAATATATATGCCGCAGTGCTTCTTCCAAAAAATACTGTACCATGGTACATGGCAAATAATTTCTAGATAACTTTTTCCCCCTCCAGTTGAAAAATAGTCTGCAGACCTTCTCACGAATCTGCGATGGGCCGCACACCGATTCTCCACCCGGGGTCTTATAAATTTTCTTTTATGAAGAAATTTGTAAAAAAAAAAAAAAAAACAGAACTCTCTGCAAAATGAAAATTTTCTGCGAACGGCGTTCACATGTTCGTCTATATTATCTGACTCTGCTCATCATCAACTGTTTTCAATCCACTGCTGGATATAGATATATTAATTAATGTGATGGTAATTTCTGGTTCCAGAAAATCACCATTGTAGTGGCGTTCTTAAATTGATTTCAGCTAGAGTAAATGTAAACATCCTTATCAGAAAATTATACATGAAGCTTAACAAAATTTTCTCTTTCTTTTTCCTCCAAGATTTAAAAAATGTTAAGGGGTACCTGTAAACCCTCATCCTTCCAGGAAACAAGCCCTGATTATTTAGGAGAAGACAGGGTACAATGAAACAATTTACTAATTTTGGAACAGATGTCATAAATTCCCGGGGCCACCATCTTGGAGTTTTTCTTGACGTGAAAACCCCTTTTCTGCCAAGTAGTAAATGTCGCCAAACACTGGTTTATAAGCATGTTAGGCTTAACGAAAATAAAACGTAAATAATAAACAAAACTCGCTAAAGTGGCAATCAGTAAACGTTGTATGAGCGCTACACGCTCATTAACCGAAAAGAAAAATCACTGGATTCAGTAGTTCTTGCTGTGTAGCATTCTCAAAATTCAGCAGTTCTCGCTGTGTAGCCATCTCAAAATGTAAAAAAACTCGAAAGGCAAACAAATATACATAAAATTATCAACATACCTTAACAGACACTCGCTAAAGTTGCAATCAGTAATCGTTGTATAAGCGCTACGCGCTCATTAACCGAAAAAAAAAATCACTGGATTCAGCATTTCTCGCTGTGTAGCATTCTCAAAATTCAGCAGTTCTCGCTGTGTAGTCATCTTAAAATGTAAAAAACTCGAAAGGCAAACAAATATACATAAAATTATCAACATGCCTTAACAGACATCTGCTTTCTTCAAAGCTCAAGCACAAAATACTGTCATAGCATCACCGTCATTTTCAAAAATAGGCTTATGAATACGCATTGACACTCTGTAAACAAACCTACTTTTTTCTTCAAAACTTCCTCAAATTTCTTAATTACTTCAGTATGATTGTTTAAACGGACTACAGAAACCATAGTCAATCAAATAAATCTAATAAATTTAACATAAAAACAAAAAGACAGAACAATACAACACAAAATCAAACCACATCCACAATATCCTAGCCAAAAATGACCTTCTCAGGGGTTGCCAGAATACGACATGCCAAACACACCACATATCGATAAACATCGCCAACATAAAATCACCAAGAAATCTCAAAACATCTAAGAAGGTGGCCATCCGGGAATATAACACATCTAAGCCTTAATTTTTTTTTCCTATCCACAATTTTGCATGCACAAAAATATAATTAATGCATATTTTTAATCTTGTATTTTCCCCGTCTAAATAAATTTTTATTAGGTTCTAAACAATATCTTTGTGCTTGAAAAATAACAAAAAATAAATGTCTTACTGTGTTTCATTGTACCCCGTATGCCGGGATACAATGAAACACATACTGGGGTACAATGAAACACTCCAAATGATGGAAGCAATTTTCACCCAGTAGGGGTACCCAGGGTAAAATGGGTATATTTTATATATATATATATATATTTTATTTTATTGGACAAATTTTTTTGAAAAAGTTAAAGTATGAATGAAATGCTCACATATCTGGCAATATTTAAACTTAGTAAAATCAAACTAGCAATATATATACTGGGCTTGGCAGCCATTTTGTTTTTCAGAAGATAGAACAAAGTGTTTTTAGTGGATGATAAACTTCTTTCCAAAAAAAAATATATAGAAGAATTTTAAAAATAAACTGTTGGGATTTTAAAGAAGGATTTTTCTAATAAACTCAAAAAATGAGTAAATTTATTTACTCACAAAAATTTTATACCATTTTTTGTAACATGGGGTAAAATGGGTATAGGCTATCTTTTTTGTGCGAGTTGAGGTCAAGATATGAATGTATGAATATTGATCAAAATTGAAAGACCTTTGAGAGCAAATTTTTATTGATCCTATGTTTAAAGCTGAAATTATGCTTTGTTATATGAAATTAGGCTATAAATTAGTCGCAAACATCAGATATCCACACTACACATTGGAATGTAAACATTAAAAATCGCTGTTCACAGACAATTTCTCAAAAATCATGTTAAATCAAAGTATCGTATTTTCGGCCATAACCTAAATTAAAACACATGTGCTAGCTATACTAAATTATTAAATTGGGTGGATTAAAAGAGGACAAATAGTAAAAAGAGTCAAAGCAACTCATGGAAGTTAAACCAGAGGTTCCCGCTGCAGTGAATTCAGTGATTGGTGACTGGGTCCTTGTGAAATTCAGTGTAAAGAAGCTTGTTCAAGAATTCACAGGTCTTATTATTGATATCCCTGATGAAGATGAATACATTGTGAAGTTTGAAACAAAGTCATCTGCCAGATTATTTTATGTCTTCCCTGAGAAAGATGACATTGCTGATGTGCAGGTATCTTGAATTGTCAGGACGTCTCTCTCAACCAAGCTGCACCATTTGTTGCCAGTATACATTTTGTACATAAATTTTCATTCAGTTATAGCTAGTTAACTTTATAAATTGCTTTTGATTAAAAATATTTTTCAGTTAACTTAATTTCTCATTTTTCCCTACAGATGCTCATGCTGATATCTATCTCATGGGAGAAGTCCCATAACCTGTGCTGAAAGATTTGGCGACTTTTTTTGGCGATACATTTTTTGATATGGTTGCCGTTTGTTCGTCGACTTTGAAAGATTTTGAACGGCTTTAGGGTTGCTTTTTTTTTAGGAAAGTCCGTTTGATGACGTTAAAGTTTGAAGAGTGCTGATCTTGAAGCTTTATTGGTTCACTAATATCACAGGAACTGTTAGTCAGCAAATTTTGAACTCGGTTAGATAAGAATTTGCTCTCACGGCCATGCCATACTCGCATTTGGATTACCCTATGCGCTGGTCAATGTAAGTAAAGTCAATGTAAGATCATGGATAAAATGCAAAATTCGTGAAAAGATTGCAGAAAAATTGCAAATTTCGTCAAAGAATCGCGAAAAAGAATCACAAAATTATTCAAAGTATCGTGCAAAAACGAAAATTTCGTGAAAAAATTGCAGATAAAACTCAAATTTCGTGAAAAGATCGCGGATAAAATGCAAAATTCTTGAAAAGGTCGTGGAGAAAACGCAACTTTTGTGACAAAATCGTGGAAAAAAACACAAATTTCGTCAAAAGATCGCGAAAAAACACAAATTTCGAGAAAAGATTGCGGAAAGCGTAAATTTCGTGAAAAGATCGTGGAAAATGCAAATTTGGTGAAAAGATCGCGGAAAAACGCAACTTTTGTCAAAGATCGTGAAAAAAACGCAAATTTTATGAAAAGATTGCGGAAAAAACACAAATTTCATCAAAAGATCATGGGAAAAAACGCAAATTTCGTCTAAAGATTGCCTAAAATGGCAAATTTCGTCAAAAAATCTTGAAAAAATGCAAATATTTTCAAAGAATGGTGACCCCCCCCCCCCCCCCACAAATTTCGTTAAAAGATTACAAAAAAAAACCCCACTATTTTGTGAAAAGATCGCGGAAAAAAATGCAGATTTCATCAAAAGATCGCGAAAAAACACAGATTTTGCAAAAGGGCACGTAAAAACGTGAATTTTGTCAAAAGATCGCGAAAGAAAAAGCGAAATTCGTTAAATGGTCACAGAAAAATGCATATTAGTTGTTAGTGCCGAGGGGGGGGGGTGGTCCCCTCTGCTGTAACTTTTCTGAAAATTTCCTGTGAATTTATTTCATTGTAATTAATACTAAAAATAAATTTTTTCAATTGAGTGTAATCATATCAAATGGTAAGTAATATATATTAGTAAATTACAATGTTGATAGTTAGAAAAAACACAATTTTGTATGGAGCATACATAAATTTGTTACTGGCCAGTGGTTAAAAAAACTGGCCAGTGAAAAAATCAGTGTACTGGCCACTGGCCAGTGGGTAAAAATGTTAATTTTGACCTATACACGAACTGCATAAAAATTTGTTTTTAGGCTAATTGAAGAGTGTAGAGTTCATTTATGCTGTCAGAATTGTATACTGCTATTGAAAAAAAACAAAGTTATGGTTCGTTTTAATATGTAGATGGCCCCCTAAGCAAATTTTATGTATATCATGTAAAAGTAGACTTTATTACCAATCATGTGGTACCAGTAACTTTCTTCTGCAATTAATTTTTTGCAGAGTTAGTAAGGGGTGTTTACTTTTTTTTTCCCATGAATACATATATACGTAACGCGATAACTCTTGATAGAAATATCCGATTTGCTTCAGATTTTTTTTCTAGCTTCATTCTGATAAGGCGATTCGCTGATTAGTTTTGGGGGTTCATTGTTTAAGTATAAAGGGGGGGGGGAACGGGGAGCTAATCCCCCCCTTAACTTAGATAAATGGGTTTTTCATGCAGAATTATCAGATTTTCTTCAGATTTTGGTATACTGGTCAATTCTGATAATGAACTTCCCTGATTAGATTTGAAGGTTCTTTGTTTAAGTCTAAAGGGGGGCACAGGAACCCAATACCCCCTTAATTTAGATAAATGGATTTTTCTATCCGATTTGCTTCAAATTTGGTATAGGGGAAGACGGGGTACAATGAAACAAAATTTACTAATTTTTTATTCCTATCTAACATTTTGCATGCACAAAAATATAATTAATGCATATTTTTAATCTTGTATTTTCCCCATCTAAATAAATTTTTATTAGGTTCTAAACAATATCTTTATGCTTGAAAAATAACAAAAAATAAATGTCTTACAGTGTTTCATTGTACCCCGTATGCCGGGGTACAATGAAACACGCCAAATGATGGAAGCAATTTTCACCCGGTATAGTTTATTTTATTAAAAATGAGATAAATACAAAAACAAAACTTTACTAATATGGAACTTGATAAAAATATTATAGTCTAAGATGAAAAATAAGATAATTCTATTAGTTTAAGAAATACCTTTCATTTTATATTAAATTGGCTCAAGTCAGTTTCAAAAATTAGCGTTTCTGCTTATATTTCAGTTGCTCCTGAAGGAATATGGGGTGGTAGTTTCAAGACAATGAGTTTTTTTTTTTTATTTAAGTTTTTTAAAAAATAAAATAAAATAAATAAAACTGGGTTGGAGTCTTATTATATCAAGTATTTCACATTTGACTTCATTTAAATGTATGATTTCTCCAACGGTATATATTTCCTTATGTTTCCATTTATATTGATACTGCTTGTGCCATACATGTTGTGTGTGGACATTAATTTTACTGTAGGATTTTATACTCATTTATTATATGTAACTAAACTTTATCCAAGTGTTTATATAGGGTCAGGTGGGAGAAAGTGGTCATAAAAACAGGCTTTTCAAACTTTCAGAGGTTATAAACATCAGAATTTCTGTGATGTTTTCTAAAATTTTTGGTGTTATTTTACATTACATTACTCTAGAGTACATCCATATCCATTTCAGAAATATTTTTGGGGAATAACACCTTTTTATAACATATTTTTTCAGGCATGTTTTTATGACCACTTTACTCCAGGGGGTGGGGTAAAGTGAGTAGTGCATGGGGTAAAGTGGTCACATTGAAAAAGTGTAATAAAAAAATAAACTAATGAATAAAAAGTGACATTTTATTATTTACAAACATTTTAAACAACCTTTATAATAAGTTATCAGCTATTTTATTTTATTAAAGTGTAAATTTGTAATGTTAACATTTTTTGTTGTTAAAATTTGGTTCTTCAATGATTTTGATCACATCTGATTCTGGAAAAGTATAATGATTGCCAAATTTGGATTTTTTAACATACTTTAAGAAAAATAATCGGGTTTTTTCCCAATAAATTGCTTTATTGATTTCTTCATTTCATATATTAGCAACACTCAAGGTCCTATAAATATGGTTTGAGATATTAGTCATCTTTAGCGATTATAAATGGATTCAAAAGAGAATGTTGATTAGGGATATTTTTTTGTTGTTTTTTTCCTCTTGGAAATTTATGCAACTTTTAAGTATCTCATTCCTCTTGTTATTTTTGCAGGTATAATGCAAGTGTTTTTTCTGTCAATACTATCCCGATCTTGGACTGGACACATTTCCTTTTCCTTTAAAACTATGTCTAACAATTCTATTCACATCAGAAATGAGTGTAGATAATGTTGCCAATGTAGCTTATTTTAATATTTTTACATATTTTGCAGTCGGCTTTCTTGATACTGTTTCTTTAAAATTCCTTTCCAGGCTTTTTTTAATTGGGAAAAATACACCTAGATCTAATGTTTGTAGACTATGACTAATATGAGGTAGCAGGCAGAGTATTATAATCTGATTGTTGATAGCTTTTTTTCACGGCATCATAATTCATTTATGTCCATCACAATCATAAATAAAAGGGCAGGCTTTTGTAAGCTTTTGGTGTACTATCTACTTAATAAAATGATCCATCCAAGATTGAAGTACAGAATCCTGCATCTAGCCAGATTCCATGATTCATACAATGAATGTTCCTGCACAACCACCCTTTATCCATAATTCATATATACTCACTCATAAACTACGAATGGAAGAATGTAATAACCACTAGCTGATATACCAAAAGGAACACTAAAGATTATCTTTCCTTTCGTTTCTGAATTTTATATGATGCATTGCATAAAATCTTTTAAACTGGACTATTTTGGCTATCCATATTTATTCCAGCCTCATCAACATTAAAAATTCTTTCAGGACTTTCTTGTGGATAATTTTCTTATACAAGTATAGGTATTAGAAAAAGTAGTTAATGTGTTGGTTGTTAAATTAGTTGATGTAACATTTGCAAGCAATTCGAGTTTACACTTAGTTAATTCATTCACTATTCAGAACCTATTAAAAATTAAACCTAACCTTTTTTAACCCTCATATTATAAACTATTATTAAATAATAACTATTTGCAGTTAGTTTTTAATAATTATTAGTATTTAATAAACCGGCATTGTATATAATGAATAACTTAACCCAGATCAAATATCTATAAGTTAAGCCTAACCCTATGACCACTTTACCCCATGTAACTAAAACTATTATGAAATAAAATCTGTGATAAATATAACTTAGCAGGGATGCAAGTTAGTCACTTTTCTCACTTTTAGTCACTTTTTTAAAAACTTGTCACTATTTTGGAAAAAAGTCACTTTTAGTCACTTTTTTTTTGACTGAAAGAGATGAAAGTTTCTAAAAGCGAGCAAGCTGCGGAAACTGGTTCGCTCACTTTTAGCAAAAAAGTGTAACTAAAATCGACATTTTTATCTATCAGATTTCTCGATATCCTCAGCATCAATAATTATTGGTATTCTTGCACAAAAAGCCATGTGTAAATACAGTCAAACTCGGTTAATATGAGACCAGCTAATATGAGGACACGGTTAAAACAAGCAATTTGGACATTAAGAAAAGTTTGTCACTTAAACTGTACTATTCTTTTCTCTCTTATTATGAGCTAGAATATAGCCCGTCAGAATGACGTGTTTGCATTTTCAAAAAAATTATATAGCATTGCATTATAAAAAGAATTGTGAAGTAATAAATTTTGTCTTGTCTGATTAATAGGGTCGGGTGGGGTAAAGTAAAAACAGCCCATTTTTCATTGAAATTTAATTGGCAAGAAAATTATTAATTGAATTGGTAAAATACTGATATAAAGTATGCAAATGAACTTCACTCACTATTTGAAGAAATATTTCACAAAAACATTCAAATTAGTACTAATAATGTTATTTTAAAACATATTGTCAATTAACTATTTTATCTGATGGTATGTGGTAAAATAAAAGACAATTCCAACAGAAAGTTTATTTGTTTTTATTAATTGCCAAAATAATAATTATATAACTTAAATTTTAAAAAGTTGAACAGAGAAAATCCCGATTTTTTTTTAAACATGCATAAAAGAAACCTGCAATAAATTTTGATAATTAAAAATCATCTTTTATCACATAAGTAAATTGCAACTATTAATTACATTAACAATTTATTTTCCCAAATTCTGTTATTAAATTACAAATTTATTTTCCCTACAAAATACAAAATTTTATTTATTATAATAATGCATTGATATATATACATATATATATGTAATACACGGCATTACATATTTCTGATATTCTAATTTCATTTTATAAGAAATATTCATTCCCCCCCCCCCCCCAATGTCTTCAGAATTCAAAAAACATTTTAAAAAGAAAATTTCTTTTTTTTAACTACCGACAGATGGCGCAACAGAGCATATAAACGTTTGTTTTAATATTTTAAAAGTTCAAGACGAATGAATCAATTGTTTGTTTACTTTCATATAGGGATAGATAAAGCTACCAATCTAATTTTAACTCAAGTTATCGCAGCTGAATATTAGATATTTGAATGTAATCTCTTATAAATATTAATTTATTTTGAATAATCTGTCTAAAAATTAACTTTTGCGAATAGTGGAAAAGAAAGCACATTTTACTCAACGTTTTAAGATTGAAAATCAAATCAACATTCACTCGTGTGTTGTGATGCCACATGTACAACACAAATTCCAAATCCAGAAGCAATTGAATGACTCTTTGAACGAATCATTAAAAAATACGGTCGACATCCGATTTTGCTCTTAAAATATTTGTAAAACCATAATAAAGCTTTTAAATAATTTGAAATACGTTTGTTTTTAGAAAGGAAACATTAATCCGGTACAAAATAATTCACGGGAATGAATCACCGAATATAGCTATATTCACTGAACACCATGAAGTCTCATTGGTCAGAAAATAGATAGCCTTGAAAAACAGAGGTAATTTTTCGCGATATTTTTAACCGTGTATACTGAATTCAAACTGTAAATAAATGTAAACAAAAGTGAAAAACGTATTTCAAAATATTAATATGCTTTTGCAAAATATTTTAAGAGCATTTAATGAATAGCTGAAAGAGTCATTCATTTGTTTTTGGATTTGTAATTTGTGCTTATGAATGGCAACGGTAATCGCTTGTATACATCGAAACCCTGTTGTTGGTATCTGGTTATTTTTAAATTAGATCTTAAAGCGTTATAATTGTATACTTTTTGAAGGTTTGAGAAAAATTGAAGAAGAATATGTTACACAACAAATAGATAGACAGATTAAATAAGGCAGTCGGCAAATACGGCATCGGAATACTTAAGCCTAACGTGGCCGCGTTTGGATTATCAGGAAACGGATGAGTTCAACCCCGGAAGCGTTATACATTTTGTGTCATTCTATGTATAATTACAAAAGTAGGATATATGAGCAAAACATCGTTCGGTTGCATTTGAGTTTCATTGAAAAGTAGGGTAGAATTAACAAAGGAATTCCGTCACATGACTGCAAGATCCATAGTGTGCACACTCTTCATTGAATTTCAGTTCCAGTCACAATTCTATTTTTATTTTTTATATGAGATATGCCAAATGTTCTAAAATTTTTGCCCCCACCTTTAACCCCTTAGGTGGAGAACTTCTAAAATCACTGTAAGACGTGTTTAAATTTCTTTAATAGATGTATTTTCTGGAATTTCATGCTCCTACCTAAAATGGCTGCTGAGATATGCCAAATGTTGTAAACTTTTCAACCCGCTCCCCTTTTGAACCGCCTTAGGGAGGTATTTTGTAAAATCGCTGAAGTACGTGAGTATTTTTTAGTAGATTTATTTTCTGGAATTTCATGCGGCTGCGATATGGCCAGTTGTTCTAAAAAAATTTACCCCCTAAAAAGGGGGGAGGGATTTTTTAAAATCCTTTCTTAGTGCATGCTTATGTCATAATAGGTATTCCCCCCCCCCCCCCCCCCATTTTCATGCTTTGAGGATCTGTAGTTTGGTTTGTGCATTGATTATGAGTCAGTCAGGACAAATTCTCTCTATAGATAGATAGATAGATAGCCCACTACGATAGTCTGTTTCTCTAAAAGAATTTTTATTAAATGAAATATAATAGCAAAAATGAAATTAAAAAAAAAAAAACTTTTTCTTTGTCTAATCAAATATCCATAATTGTTGTCTTATTCATATAATCTTACATTATCCAATTCAAAGTCGATGTTGGCAACACAATAGACAAAATAGGTCTAAAATCACTGAAGTACCTGTTTTTAACTATGTTTTTAGTAGATTTGTTATCTTGAATTTCCCGTTTCTACCTAAAACTGCTGCTGAGATATTGCGAAATGTCCAAAATTTTCGACCACTCCCCTTAATCCCCTTAGGCAGGAATTTCTACATGTTTATTTTTTTAATAGGTTTGTTTTCTTGAATATCACGTTCCTACTTAACACAGCTGCTGAGATATGACTAAATGTTCTAAAATTTTCTACCCCCCCCCCCCCATTAGAGAGAAAGGGGGAGGGGGGGTTCTAAAATTGTTGAAATACTTGGTATTATTTTTTAGTAGATTTATTTTCTGGAATTTCCCACTCTTACCTAAAATGGCTGCTAATATATGACCTAAATTTTTTTACTTTTCTTTAACCCTCATAGGTAGGGAGGGCTTTCAAAAATCGCTGAAATACTTGTCTAAATATTTTTTAGTATAGTTATTTTCTGAACATTCATGCTGCTACTTAAAACGGCTGGTGAGATATGGCCAAATGTTGTAAAAATTTCGACCCCCCCCCCCCCTTTAACCACCTTAGGGGGCATTTCTAAAATTAATGAAGTACATGCTTAATTATTTTTTAAGCATGTTTAATTATTTTTTAAGCATGTTTAATTATTTTTTGTATTTCATGCCAATACCTAAAGTGGTTGCTAAGATATGGTGAAATGACCTGAAACTTTCGATTACCCCTTTAACCTGCTTAGAGGAGGGGGGGTGGATGATTTCTGAAATCTCTTAAATACATGTTTAATTACTTTTTTAGTAGATTTATTTTTTGGACTTTTATGGTTCTACCTAATATGGCTACTGAGATATGGCCAAATGTTAAAATTTTCAACTTTTCTTTTACCCTTTTAGGAGGGGGTGGGGGGAGGAGGAATTTCTATGAATTCCTGAAATATGTGTTTATTTTTTTAGTAGATTTATTTTCTGGAATTTCATGCTCCTACCTAAAACGGCTGCTAGATATGGCCTGGAGTTCTAAAGTTTTCGACCTTGTAGTTATAAAATGGAGCTTGTCACAGAAAATATTGCAAGCATCCTACCAGTGACCTATTTTAATATCACTGTTTGCCGACAGTGGATTTCTGTTGCAAATGTTACAGAAATAAAATGAAGATTGTTCTTTAGAAATAGTGGTAATTAGAAGGTGATAGGTAAAACCCCTGTAATTTTTTTGTGACAAACAACTTTACTATTTATAATTCACTTTTAAAAGTTTATTATGGTAACATTGTACTTTTTGCTTTACATGATTAAATAAAACTGATGTTTTATCTTATCCATCATTTTGGTAGAGTATTGTCATCTTAAAAACAAAAAGGTGTTTTATTTACATAATTTAACTTACAAATTGATTGAAAAAAATCATTGTCATGTACCATTCATGCCACTTTTTTTTTTTTTTTTTTGCGCTTTAGCCCCCCCCCCCCTCCCTCTTTTTTTTTTTTTTGTTTTTTGTTACGCTGTAGTCACTTTTTTGACACGCTGTAGTCACTTTTTTGACATGCTTTAGTCACTTTTTTATCAGTTATTTTGACCTTTTTGTCACTTTTGTCACTTTTTTGGAAGCATTATTGCACTTGCATGCCTGCTTAGCTATAAATGAAAACATGTTCTTAAGATATGTGTAAAGCTTTCTGAACTGCCAATTTAACAAAATTTGGAATAAACAAAATGCAGCAGAAAAGTTAATTAAAGAGTTAAAAGAACAAGGTGTAACAAAGACAGACAAAATGAGTGCTCAGTGGCTCAAACATGCTACTAAAAGTGTTTTTTTGAGTGAGAAACTTTGATCAATACTTAATAAATCTAAAATTAAAAGAAAATTATTCAAATTTCTATATTAGTCAATATTTTAGCCCTTTTTATGAATTATGACCACTTTACCCTGCCTGACCACTTTACCCCACCTGACCCTATACTTTAATTCATGTATTTGATAAAACACTGCAAGAACTTCACAAAAATTTGAAGCGTCTAAGTTTTGTAGCTTTTCGAAAAATTGTACTTTTCATCTAAAACTCCATTAACTCCTAAAGTACTTGAGTAATTTCAATTAAAAAAAAAAAAATGCAATTTAATAAATTACAACGACTATTTGGAAAATGATTTTTTCAAAGACTAATGGTGTTATTACATGAGGAGTCAAAGTCGCTTGAAATTCCAGGCATCTCCATGTTATTCCTATGGCTCCAGGGGAGTCGCTTCGAAAGCAAGCAACTTTTTTCTGTCGGTGCCTGAAACGGAGCGAGTCGCCAGTAACAGCCAATGAAATGCTTGGAAATCTGATGATGGAAAAGCCTTTTCCCGAACAGCCAATGAAATGCTTGGATAATACGCAAGTTTCAGGAAATCTAACGAATTGCAGGAGATTTTTGTTGCTTGCAATTTTTATGTGTAATAACATTATAAAATTTAAGACATAAAAAATTGCACGGAGTTGATCATACATTACGTACGCCATGGATTACATTTTGGTACTGTAAATTTTTATACTTCTACGGAGCTGGTCATACATTACGTACACCATGGATTAAACATTAATATTCCTGGACCAATTCTAAATGAAATTTCATTCTTAAACTTCTAAACATCCCACAATATTACTTTTTACACCGTCGTATAGAAAAAAAATATTAATGCAATTTAAATGCAATTTGTTTGAAAGCTGTATCTCAATTTGTTTCAGAGTCTGAGTTATTTTTTTTTGTAGTTTCTATTACTTTTTTGTCATAGTGGCAACAGAAGTATCCATCTCTGTTGAAAGTAAAGGGAAAATACAGATTACTGTATAGACCAGTCAGAAAACGAATGAAATGCGGATTCAACTAATAAAAAGCTTCAGATATGTTTTTGATTTCCTACCCTGACGAGGACAATAACCATTTTACCAAATGGTTAAAAATTTGTTGGTAGAGTATAAATATAAGATCATATGTGGTTTTCTTAGGGTCAAGCTTGCAAAGTTTTTAAGATATGGTTCATCTAATGATAGAACTTGATCAGCATCTTGCGCTTGATACTCAATTACATGCCTTTCTAATGTATAGATCTCCTTTTCTCCCATTGATGTTGTCAAGATGTAAAAAAAATTACCGTAATTTCCGGCCTATAATCCGCATCGGCGTATAATCCACTCCCGCAATTTTTAGCCCTTATAAAAAAATTTCAGCAGATAATCTGCATCGGCGTATAATCCGTGGATTATACGCCGGACTATACGAGAATTACTCATCGTTTACAACATTCCAAAGTACTACTGATAAACCACCTCCCTATTTATTTAGTTGCTCTATTTAATTGATAATTGTAATAAAATAACTGAAAAAAAATAAAATAACTACAAGTTAAAAAATACAAATAATTTTTTTCATCGAATCTTATATCTAAAACGTTGAGTGTCTTGTGAATACAGATAATTCTGTAATAATTGCTGTTTTTAAATCATCTTCCGCTTTTTAAATAACATTCTGTTTAAATTCTGCAGTGTTAAATAACAGGCTTTCTCTTGGACATTATTATAACTTTAAACGTGATATACCATCAAATACGTTTTGGTTTTTAATATAAATTACTAGGACATAATTGTACTTTATGATCCCATCCATAGAGGGCAGCAGTAAAATCAGGAAACTACGATACGATAATGATTCATTCGATTAATGTGTGATGGATTCCCATCAGGGTTGCAAAAAACCCGGGTTTTTTATAAAAAAAACCCAACCCAGCTGGGTTTTATTGGGTTTTTTCGGGTTTTATTCAATTTCTTGTTTTTTTAAGAAGTGGGGGTAGGGGGAGTCCCTTATTTTTTATAAGAAATCTTATTATATTTTAATTGATTAATTTAATATACAAGTAATTTTAATTGAAATATAAATAAATCAGTGTAAAAGTCTGGAAAAAAGCTTTTACTTCTGACATCATATAATATTATGTAATAACCACATATTTAAAAGTTACTTTAATAGCTTATGTTTTATCTGTATTCCTCACTAAGAACACATTTTTGAAACAAATCTTTAATCTTTTATTTATTAATCAAATAATGCTTTATAATATTTTCAGCTATGTTTTATTGTATATTTTGAAAATATCCAACACTGTTTATTTTTATCAACAAGCATGCATCTATATGTAATAGGAAATGATATTTACCCCCCCCCCCCCAAAAAAAAAAAAAACAACCCCAGGTTTAAGCAAACAAACAAACAAAAACCGGTTTATTTGGCTTTGGCTTTTTAACACCCCCCCCCCTTTTTTTTTTGCCAATCCTGGCCAAAAGTGAATAAGTTAAATTTGTATCCAGTTGGGAATTTATGTTATAAAGTTTTATATTGTTAAATCTTGATAAAAGACCTTGTCATTTTTTAGCTAATGCGAAAATGTTATGATTAGCTCTGTATATTGATTTTGGCTTCTTTTTTTCATAATATTAACAGGCTTTTTTAAAAAAAAGACTTTTTTTAAAAGCACATTATTTCATTTTGACTTTGTCAGATTTGGATTTGGCAGTACACCTACACAATAAGTTTTAATAGGACAGTGTAACTCTTGAAACACAAATGTTAAAAAACTAATATAAAAGTTACTGAATATTAAGTAATATTATCATGAATTGTAAAAAACCCAATAAAACCCGCTTTAACGTGGATTTTATTGGGTTTTTTAGAGTGGGTTTTACCCCAAAAAAAACCCACCCGGTTTTTTTTGGGGTAGGTGGGTTTTTTGCAACCCTGATTCCCATTGGTTGCATCGTAATATCAATCTTCGTAATCTGTAAAATTGCCCTAATTTTGGGAGGAGCTATTTCATAAATGATTGAGATGCAATTTTTGAAAGGGATGAGTTGAGAAACGTTTTGTTCTTCATAGAAACATGTTGCCAAGAGGCTAAAAATAAAATAAAATCATAATCGGAAGCCACTCCCACTAGCATGGTCACGTCATATGTGAACCAATCACAAGCAACTCCAAAAACGGTCGATAGCAGACAATCGTTTGATAACTTTACATTTTTATTTTATGACTGCCGGTAAAAACTGGATGTCTGCCCTGAACTTCTACTTAAAAAAAATTTCAGCAGATAATCCACACCAGTAGATTATCCGCACTTAAAAATTTTGATGTTTTTTAACAGATAATCCACGGATTATAGGCCGGAAATTACGGTAGTTTTTCCATTGGTTGAAATGTAAATTGCTCCTTCAGTTGTTGAATTCTGAGATATTTATTGATTTTACTAAGGTTTAGTTGTAACTTCAAGGATTCCTCTTTGGTCGTATATACCTGCGTGTTTATGTGGTATGGCTTGGCGTGAGTGAAGACCATTGGCCAATGGCAAATTTCTTCTCTAAGTGCACTTTGATAACGAAATTTTTTTTATTTACTTTTTGGAATGAGTGCGTGCTTCGGCATCTGTGCTATTGGGGAATGTTGATACAATTTTTCAGCATGCTGGTAGGCCCTGTGGAAGGTGTCTTACTTCACCAGTCTAGTCTTCTGTTTAAGATTCATTTTTTTTTTTATTTATCAGGATTCTCAGGTATATTGTAGTGATCGGAGGAAGTCTGTTGAAGTTTGTTTTAAAAATAGAATTTTTTATTTGATAAATTTTAAAAAGTAAAGTTTTATGGAGCATTTGTCATCTTTGGAGCATTATCGACTTTTGTCAAGTGGTGGCTTTTGAGTAGCTAACAAAGGTTTACCTGTTTGAAGTAAGGTTGGTTTTCTTTGACATCATGTGGGGTGAATTGTGTTTGACATAAATTTGAAATAATTCGTTACTTTTGGGTAGAGCTGCCACATATATTGAAATTTTCGTGGGATTGCTTTTTATATTGATATAAATATGTGTGCATTTTTGAATTTTGGCAGAGGCAATTTTTGGTTATAACATTGTTAGGTGGAGGTTTACACATGCAAGTTCAACTTCAATTTTAAATTTTTTAGAAATTGTATAATATTAAATGCCTTGACTTCACTAGATTATGAATTTTTTAAGTCAATCATGTTGAATTTTAATGATTGAATATTGTGATGATGAATCAAATATGGGGGGGAGGGGGGAATCTGAGAAATGTGTTTGTTTTAACTAATATTTTATGTGTATAGTGTGTCATATATTTACATTTTTTTTTCAGTTTTATAGATTTCTGTTACATCATTGAGTGGCTGCTGGTTCTGTAATCACAGGGAGGATTATGTTGTCGTGGATATATTAAGTAAGGTTAAGCCTTACTGTTTTTAAGTAGTTGGGTTTTTTTGGGTCTATTGTTAGCTCTGATGAACACTGCATGTCTCATAGGTGTTAGGTCATGTGTATAGTGGTTCTGTGAGCATATTTGCCCTTCTTTTATTCTGTTCCAGTGTCAAGAGGGGGGGGGTCATTTGATGTAAATTACCCTCTTCTGTCTTGTCACTGTCCGGAATTTTTCTCGTTTTACTTTTACTTAACAATATATCTATCTCCTCTATATTTACTTTTATTAAATAATACATTTCTTTATTTATCAGTGATAAAATATCTTTATTAATTTAAACGTTATTCTACTTACCTTAAATTAACTTCTGTTATCATACCTTTAACTTATTCACTCTGTTTACATTTTTGTACTTTCCTTCTTGTTTCCATTTTTCATCCATCTGTTTCTCCCATGCATTCAACAGCACGTAACTCTTTCATTTGACGTCTGGTTTCACGGTCGCCATCAGATGGCATCTCTCGTTCGAGCCGACGGACATCGGATGTACGACACTTCGTCACGATGTCGTCACTTTGGATTCATCGTTAGCTGCTCGTTGAATTGCGTGATGAGTTATTATTCGTTCTCCTGGTTCATATAAATATGGATATGATTTCCTTACTTGCTTGCCCTTTTCACCCTATTCTCAGTCATTAACAACTGGTCATTCTTTGATTGTTGAAATGGCGTTTGATGTGAGACTGAAGTCCTACATATTTTTATAAGTTAATATCTATTATGATTTACTTTGAATCTGACATTTCGTTTTACCTGTTGTGAGTTTGATAGTTGACTCTGGATTAGTGTGTGGACTCTCGGTTAATTGTTTCTAGAAGAACGTCGTTTAATGTGTCACGTATGTCGGAAAGATCAAAGCTAAATCATTTACTTCTTGTGTTTCGTCTAAAGTTTATTTCTACGTTTTCCATTGAAGTGATATCAGTTTTAAAGAAGTTTTCCAGCGATTCAATCCTATTTTAGGCAGTAATTAAATCGGCATGTTTCTCAAGCAGTTCGTGTATTAAATGGGACTTTACATAGTGGCGGTCACTCGGTGATGCAGTACTTCATTTTCTAAAATGTCATGAGGTTCGTTAGATTACTTTTAATCTCATTACTGTTAAATATAGTTTTCTAAATGTTATATACTTTAATAGTTTAATATGTTTTGTTTAAAACCTGTTTATGTTTTTACTGAATGAAGATCTAGTTAATTTATATATGTTGTTTTTATCTTTTGATCAATAAACGTTAGATTGTTTTTATGTTTATCTTGTAGTTATTTCACCACCATATATTTTATTCTTCTTTAGCCATTTAAAGTAAACAGTTTTAGCGTCATCAGCTTAAGCTTCCAATGGGCATTTTTAATTCTCTGCTTAATTTAATACTTATCTAAATCTAATCCCATCAGGTTATGGGTCACGACCCTAACTGTGTTAATAGTTTAAAATAATATAATAGAAACTTTATTTAAATAAAAGTTATTTAAATAATTATAATAATAATGAATAAGTGCTATATTTAATTAAAAGTTATTTGATTTTAAGAAATTTTTTTTTATACATTGTTTTATTTTTCTGTTTTTCTTTATAATTACCGGTTCGGCAGTATGGTGGTGAATGCTGACCTCATCAGCTATTTAGCGATGCTTTGCGATGGGGGGTGGGCGGTAAGTTTATATTACTTTTATGTTTATAAGTTATGTTTTTAAAATTTTTGAATTTTTTTTTAGTATTTAAAGTTAATATGGCTTATATGCAATTTTTAAAAAAAAGTAACTTACTTTTTAAAAGAATTTAAATAGTTTGAAAGTTTTTTTTTGACCTCATGGCATGAATACTGCAAATTTTTACTGAAAAGAACGTTTTCTATTTCAAGTGTGGTAATAAATTGAGACTAGTTCCGTCTATAATATGGAAGATTGGATTAGTATCTACATTGCTGAAAATCGTTCCAAAACCTGCATTTTTCCGAAATGTTTTGCATATTTCCATGTCTTCAAATTGTACTGGAGTTAAAGTTTTGTGAAAGTGAATCAATTGCTGTGCTTCAACCGGTGTGCTTCATTTTGTGATATTTTATTGTGAGAAACGTCATATTTTAATTAAAGCTGTTCCATCGAAAGTTCATCTACATATTTAAGTTGAGTGCAATATTTTCCAAGAATTGCTATTTGTGTACCTACCAGCATCGCAGTAGATTTGCGTTCTGGGTAGTAGTGATGATGATGGAAGCTTTTTCTACAATTTATGCCTTTTTAGGGGCTATATCAAGTTTTTGTTAACTTTTATACTTTTGACTCTTTTTTTTCTGGCTTATGAAAAGAACTTTCTATAAGACATCTTTGACCTACAGTTGAACAATTTTTGTTCCAGAGTTATCCTGAGCCATCATTATTTTAACATATCAAGGACGCCACTTCAATTTTTCAGTCCCTCACTGTTTAGATGTTTTCACGTTTTTAAGAAGTTTTGGTGTTTTTACTGTGTACTCCATCAAGTTTCAATTGCCATGATTGTTTTCTGCTGATTTTTAATAGGCTCATATAATGTATAAGTGTTTCAGGTTTCGGAATCTTTTTACTGTAGATCAGTATAGCAGTTTTAAAGTTAAATCTTTTAATATGCAAATTTTGAAAAGGGGAAAATTTTATGATCAAAATTGGGGTTTAATTGATCGGGGGAAAATTTCTTATTAAATTAAGATTTTTGTGTTACAGGTTTCATTAAATAGATAAAATCTTGTCAGGTTAGATTTAAATTTTTAAAATGGGGGGAATTCTTTAAATGTAGCAAAATTTCTGTTCACAGATTATGCTTCTTGCCTATCTACCTGACTTAATTAACTTTAAATTTATACAGTTTGTTTTATTTAAATTAATCCTTGGCCCTCTTAATTTATCTATAGTTTAAATGTACATTCTTAAACTTAATAGTTTGATTAACAATTGTTTGAATATCTTTTAATTTTATTATTTTCATCTAGTTTTTCCTTGCCATTTAATTTGATTATGGGAAACACAGGAGGTTTTTATCTGACTTTACCTCTGATAGTCCTATCAATATTGGATGTTTTTTTTTTTTTACTGTCAATGTTTTTGGAAGTTCGAGGGACAGGACCGATTACCCAAATTTTTTGATAGTTTTTAGAAATATAAATTTGATATTTTCTATCTCAGTAAATGTTAAGAATTTTTTTTGAATTTATGTTTGCCTTTTTAGCTTTAATTTATTAGAGGGTCAAGTACAATAGATACATTTATTTTTATACTCTTTTTTGTTTGAATATTTTAATCTGATTATTTTTTTGATTTGTCACTGAATTCTTGCAAATTTTTCAACTTAGACTTGTCCTTTTAAATAGTCATGTGCATAGCTGGGTTATATGAGAAGTCGGTTGATTAAGATGCTTTTATTTTAAGTGACATAGTTATTTACTGTTTTATGATTATGAAATATCATGTTAATAAAGAAAAATCTGTTTAATTTATTCATGTTGCTTTATTTGCCCTGATTAATGTTCCCCTCCCTGATATAAATGTGCATTTTGACATGTTCTCTTTTCAGCTGTCCATAACAATGGAATCCTTTGAAAGTAGTGCTTTTATATAAAATTTTTATTGAGTCATGCTTAAGATCATGAATTTTTGGCCATTAATTGGGGTTAATTATTTAAAAATTTTCTTTAAATCTCTTTTTAAGTAACCTATTTATTTTTGTGTTTAATATAATTTGTAATAGAAATTTTAATTCTTTTTTTTTTTTTTTTTTGCATTGCCTATAACTGTTAATGGGGTTTTCTTTAAGATCCTTTAAATTTTTAAATTTAAGTGTAGTAAAGATGAGTAATTTGAATCTTCACTTAGTATTTGAATCCTATATCGGGGTTTTGTTTGAGAAACCTTTTTATGGCAATATTTTTTTTTTTTTTTTTTTATTTACCTTTATTTAACTTAAACTCATGTAACTTATGCTGGCCATTGTAGTTTCCTCTAGTCATGTACTATTTTAAGACACTGTGATTTTTACTACCTGAGGGAAACATTCTTTTTTTTGATTTGGGGGGGACTTTTTGGTTTTAGCTTTAAATGTTACATGTGCAATATTTTTACATTAAGTTTTTTTTGGTTTTTAAATTAAACCTTTTCCCTTTTGGCCTGCCTGTTCATTGGTATATGGATCTAGTTTAAGTGTTGAGACATCATTTTGAAGGCAGAGATTCCGGAATTTATTTTTATTAAATAAAGTTTCAGTGTTTATATAAAAAAAAAAAGAGCTCCAGTAATAAGTGAATAACCCTGAGAATTTGTGAACTATTGGCTGATCTGACTTGAAACCTCCTATAATCTTGAAGTATTTGGATCGTTTTGTCAATCTATGGATGATTTATTTTTAGAATTCAAGTTCACTTTTAGAAAAGATTGACAATTTATTTTATAGGTCTACTGGTTAGATTGCTGGATTGAGGTTCGAAGAGTTTGTTGCTTTAGTGGGTCAGATCATGAAAGTAAGAATACATAGTATATTTGAAGTTTTTTTTTAAAGCTGCATTAAGGTCCTTTTCCCAGTGGTTAAGCAATTGTTTTTATGATGGTAGCTGTTGCCCAAGTTAAGTGTAAATCTTTTTTAATTAGAGAAAGTTGGTTGTTTCAGAATGCAATTTTTTTAGGGTCAAGCTTGCAAAGTTTTTAAGATCTGGTTCATCAAATGATAGAACTTGTTCAGCATCTTGCACGAATACTCAATTACCTGCCTTTCTAATGTATAGATCTCCTTTTCTCCCATTGATGTTGTCAAGGTGTAAAAAAAATTAGTCTTTACATTGGTTGAAATGCAAATTGCTCCTTCAGTTGTTGAATTCTGAGATATTTATTGATTTTATTAAGGTTTAGTTGTAACTTCAAGGATCCCTCTTTGGTCGTATATACCTGCATGTTTATGTGGTATGGCTCGGCGTGAGGGAAGAAGAGTGATGGCAAATTTCTTTTCCAAGTGCACTTGGATAAAGAAATTATTTTTATTTACTTTTTGGAATGAGTGCGTGCTTCGGCATCTGTGCTATTTGGGAATGCTGATACAATTTTTCAGCATGCTGGTAGGCCCTGTGGAAGGTGTCTTACTTCACCAGTCTAGTCTTCTGTTTAAGATTCATTTTTTATTTATCAGGATTCTCAGGTATATTGTAGTGATCGGAGGAAGTCTGTTGAAGTTTGTTTTAAAAATAGAATTTTTTATTTGATAAATTTTAAAAAGTAAAGTTTTATGGAGTATTTTGTCATCTTTGGAGCATTATCGACTTTTGTCAAGTGGTGGCTTTTGAGTAGATAACAAAGGTTTACCTGTTTGAAGTAAGGTTGGTTTTCTTTGACATCATGTGGGATGAATTGTGTTTGATATAAATTTGAAATAATTCGTTACTTTTGGGTAGAGCTGCCACATATATCGAAATTTTCGTGGGATTGCTTTTTATATAGATATAAATATGTGTGCATTTTTGAATTTTGGCAGAGGCAATTTTTGGTTATAATATTGTTAGGTGGAGGTTTACACATGCAAGTTCAACTTCAATTTTAAATTTTTTAGAAATTGTATAATATTAAATGCCTTGACTTCACTAGATTATGAATTTTTTAAGTCAATCATGTTGAATTTTAATGATTGAATATTGTGATGATGAATCAAATATGGGGGGGGGGGGGATCTGAGAAATGTGTTTGTTTTAACTAATATTTTATGTGTATAGTGTGTAGAGGTCTGCACGGGCCGACATTTCCAGGCTCGGGTCTGTCCTGACTCATACAGAAAAAAATTTGGCCCGGCCTGGAAAAATGTCCAAATCACGGTCCGAGCCCGGCCTGAGTGAATTTCTACAAAACATTGATTTTTACATCGAATTGGTTAAAAATTTGTCTCGTACGAGGATTTCTGGCCAAAAATATTTATCTTAACTTTTTTTTTTCATGTCTATAATCTTCATTTTTATAGAAGTGACGCAGGCTGCGATATTTATTTTTTTAATGAATCTGTATTTATTGTATGTAAATATTTCAGTTATCATTAATATTGTTAATCCATATTACATATATAGAAGTTTTAAAAATCTGAAAAATGCTATACGGTGAGATCTTCTAAAACGGAATTGCATAGAAAAGGAAAAAAAAAATGCGTTATAGACAAGTTCCCTTCTTAGCAAGTGTAAATGTATTTATTATTTCCTAACTTATTAGCATATTAATTTTGCATGGATCAACACATTTTTCAGTTTAAAACAGGGTTCCGTCATAGGCAGGTTCCTTTTCACACATTTTACTGTATTTTAATTTAAATATATTTTAATATGCATAGAAATCTACTATTCTTTAAAAATAATAAATTTTAATGTTTAAGTGTAGAATAATGGTGATTCAAAAATGTATGCATTTTTTGCAAAATTTTTGGGCCAGGCCTAATTTAACTGACTTTTAGATGGACCAGGCCATGCTGAGACAATGATTTTCATACGGGCTGGCTCAAAACTAGGACTGAAAATTTTGGGCCGTGAAGACTAGGAATGAAACCAGGCCCGGCTCTGTACAGAAAAATTAAGTTAAGCCCGGCCCAAGCTTTCAGAAAAAAATATGGCCCGGGCCAAACTGAATGGAGAGCAGGCCTGGACAGGCCCAAGTGCCGTGAATGAAAATCAGCCCTGCCCGCGGGCCGTTCTCGGGCTTCAGGCCACAGGCTGGCCCGTGCAGATCTCTAATTGTGTATCATATATTTACCATTCTTTTTCAGTTTTATAGATTCATGTTACATCATTGAGTGGCTGATGGTTCTGTAATCCTAGTGGGGATTATGCTGTCGTGGATATATTGAGTAAGGTTAAGACTTACTGTTTTTAAGTAGTTGGGTTTTTTGGGTCTATTGTTAGCTCTGATGAACACTGCATGTCTCATAGGTGTTAGGTCATGTGTATAGTGGTTCTGTGAGCATTTGTCCTTCTTTTATTCCGTTCCAGTGTCAAGAGGGGGGGGGGGGGGCATTTGATAGATGTAAATTACCCTCTTCTGTCTTGTCACTGTCCGGGAATTTACCCTCTACATTTTACTTTTACTTAACAGTATATCTATCTCCTCTATATTCACTTTTATTAAATAGTACATTTCATTTCTTTATTTATCAGTGATAAAATATCTTTATTAATTTAAACATTATTCTACTTACCTTAAATTAACTTCTGTTATCATACCTTTAACTTATTCACTCTGTTTACATTTTCGTACTTTCCTTCTTGTTTCCGTTTTTCATCCATCTGTTTCTCCCACGCATTCAACGGCACGTAACTCTTTCATTTGACGTCTGGTTTCACGGTCGCCACCAGATGGCGTCTCTCGTTTGAGCCGATGGACATCGGATGTACGACACTTTGTCACGATGTCGTCACTTTGGATTCATCATTAGCTGCTCGCTGAATTGCATGATGAGTTATTATTCGTTCTCCTGGTTCATATAAATATGGATATGATTTCCTTACTTGCTTGCCCTTTTCACCCTATTCTCAGTCATTAACAACTGGTCGTCCTTTGATTGTTGAAATGGCGTTTGATGTGAGACTGACGTCCTGCATATTTTTATAATTTAATATCTATTATGATTTACTTTGAATCTGACATTTCGTTTTACCTGTTGTGAGTTTGATTGTCGACTCTGGATTAGCATGTGGTTTCTCGGTTAATTGTTTCTAGAAGAACGTTGTTTAATGAATCACGTATGTCGGAAAGATCAAAGCTAAATCATTTACTTCTTGTGTTTCGTCTAAAGTTTATTTCTACGTTTTCCATTGAAGTGATATCAGTTTTAAAGAAGTTTTCCAGTGATTCAATCCTATTTTTGGAAGTAATTAACTCGGCATGTTTGTCAAGCAGTTTGTGTATTAAATGGGACTTTACATATTGGTAGTCACTCGGTGATGCAGTACTTCATTTTCTAAAATGTCATGAGGTTCGTTAGATTACTTTTAATCTCATTACTGTTAAATATAGTTTTCTAAATGTTATATACTTTAATAGTTTAATATGTTTTGTTTAAAAAAAATTATGTTTTTACTAAATGAAGATCTAGTTAACTTATATATGTTGTTTTTATCTTTTGATCAATAAATTTTAGATTGTTTTTATATTTATCTTGTAGTTATTTCGCCACCATATATTTTATATTCTTCTTTAGCCATTTAAGGCAAACAGTTTTAGCGTCATCAGCTTAAGCTTCCATTGGGCATTTTTAATTCTCTGCTTAATTTAATACTTACCTAAATCTAATCCCATGAGAATCATGGAAAAAAGCACAAATTTTGTCAAAGGATCGTAGAAAACGCACAAATTTCGTCAAAGGATCATGGAAAAAATGCAAATTTTGTCAAAGGATCGTAGAAAAAAACGCGAATTTCGTCAATGGATCGCAGGAAAAAAAAAACAAATTTCGTCTAAAGATCGGGATAAAAACGTGGATTTGGTCAAAAGATATTTTTAAAAAATGAGTTTCACTGAAGCATTGCGGAAAAATTGCATAATTTGCACTGGCAAGAAATGCTTTCCCCCCACTGTTGTAACCTTTCAGAAAATTTTCTGTGACTTTTTTAATTTTTTTTTTTTTTTACTCAATCACCCCTGCTTAGTGCTCTCTTCAGGAAATATTACATATTGACAAACATCTATGTTTATTATTATAATATATATAGTTTTAAATCTAAATCTGAAAGAATATATAGAACTAACTTCTGGAAAATCGAGTTAACCCAACCTGCAGGAATCCACTCAGTCCAAATCGAAAAAAATCGAAGTTAACCCAATTTGCAGCATAAAAAACAGCAACCAACCAACCAACCTCTAATTTGATTTGAATTTTGGGTACTACTATTTCTGATTTTCAAAGGTTGGCAAGTCTGAATCCAGTGAATATGGATTCCAAATTTTATCAAAATCGGTCAGGTAGTTCCCGAGAAAACAGGTCTTAAAGCTCGCATATTTCCCATAGGATTACACCATGTCTTCCCTTAATAAAGCATCAATTTAAATTAAAAGCTCCTTTAAGGAGAATTATCGATGTGAGTACTGCATATTGGAATACTTTCTATCTTCTTGCAGTAGAATATTTAGCTGAGTGTACTTTTCACTGACACATCTTTATAAAGATAACCAATTACCATATTTTTGAGGGTATTTTTTAAAAATTTGCTTGTATATTTAGGAAAACTTGGTGCAGTATATTTAGACATGGTCTCCCAAAGTCCCATTTTAAAATAAAAATGGTTCCCTTTCCCCCGTTTAGGAGACTGAAATGTGTTGGGAGCCCTGGCTCCAGTATGTTTATCTATTTATTTATTTATTTTTTAGCTTGATAATCTGATTGCTTTATAATATTGATTTCGATATCATAATAAATGACTTCCCCAAAGCAAAATAAAGGGAAATTTAGGCCTTGAAGATTTTTCTTATTTTTAATAGCTATTTTCTTTTAAATATTACCAATATGCGATTTTTGATAGTTTACTAACAGAAAAATCTGCTTATTATAATGCATGTATTATAATTATATGTTAATTGATATGCCATGCTATCAGGCATTATTGTTATTGTGGAGAGCAACATCAGTACAGACCCTTCGTCCTTTTTAAGTAACTAAATATTTTTTAATGATGCTTAAAAATGTAAATTCTTACAGACTATATAGAAGAATCTTGTGAGAGAAATGGTATGTCTTTGTAATAGCCAAAAAATATAATATACAGTGAAGGGTCTCTACCTTACCCCCTCCCCCCCCCAAAAAGTGCACTCTGTTACACTTGGCAAATTTTTTAAAAACTTTAATAAAAACTGTAAATCACTTTCTATTTCTGATAGACTCGGCAAAAATTAATATAATTGCAAACATTATTAAGCTATTTACAAATAAAAACTGTTTATATTTTCTAATTGTGGTAACTTGGCAAAAATATAAAACTAATTGGCAAATGTTAAGAACTATCTATTTTTGTTTCCCAATGGGTTGGCAGATACTGAAATTTGACTTAATAATTTAAGGTCCCCCCCCCCCCATTAAAAACCCATAGCGATGGCCCTGACAGGGCCGTAGCGACCCCCTGGGGGAGGGTTGGGCAGAGTCAGGGCCGAAACTAGAAAAGGTCAGAGGGGACTTGTGCCCCGGGCACCAGAATTTCATTTTCACAGATAGTGAAAATGAAATTTGTCAAAAATGCTCCCATAGTTTTAACATTTGCTTGCCATTAACTGTCTTCATTTAACATTATCTGTCTTCATTTAGATAGATAATTTTAAGCATCTAGATAATGTTTTATAGTTAAGATGATAATGTTTTATTTGTGATAATTTAAATACTAGTTTTGGTTTAAAAAATAAAATGGAATTTTAGTTTTTTGTGGGGCCTCCTATAAAAGGGATTTTGAAGTGTAAGTTTTATTCTTTATATGAGGCTTTCTTGTAAATACTAGTACAGTGCTCAGCAAAAGTTTAGACAATGATCTATTATGCTTCTGTACTGTGAAGTATGTAACGAATTGTTGTAACTGAACTTACTGGGGACTTATCCTTTATTCACAAACAATAAATTTTAAATTATACCTTTTACATAATAAATAATGACAAAAAAACCAAAATTAACATGACGGCAAAAGTATAGACAATCTGTCTATTTACAGAAAAATAACCATAAATTAAAATCGAACTACACCTACATTGTGTGCAATTAGTGCAAATATGTGACTAGGAATAGTGTTGACTCTAGAAAAAAAGGTCTTCCGGGCAGGAATTTTTCAGAAAGAGAACACTATTCTAAAAAAGGATACCTTTTTTTCAAAATGGGAACACTATTCTAAAAAAAAGCACATTTTTTCAAAAAGGGCACACTTGTACCTTGTTCACAAAAAATATTTTGAACTAATTTGTTTAAGAGTCCCTAGAATTTGCTATATTTTCCTGGGATCAATTGAATTGCCGTGGGGCGCATAGGAAGTGTTAGAAAGGGCATCCAGGCACATCGGGAGGGGTTAAAAGAGCTGCCGGGCACAAAAAAGAAATAAAAAGGGCCGCCGGGTGCTGCGCCCTGCTAAAGTGGCTTAGAGTCAACACTAAGGAAACTAAACTGTGTGAGGAAACTAAATCCTGCATCACTTGGGAGTCTATTTCATACCAAACACATTCAACAGCAGTTCGATGTTCATTAACAGAGGGGTATTGTCAAAAAATTGCATAAACCTTATGAGATGCCACAAATGTTTTCGATTGGGTTCAGATCAGGGCTACACGTAGGCCAGTCGAGAATAGTAATATTTTAAGAGTTAAGTCAACTTTTGTTTTGCATGCAACATGAATGGACGCATTATCTTGCACAAATACATACTTTGTAACAGCTAAAAGTTCCCCAAATGACTGTAAATTGTTTTCCAATGTATGTATGTAGTCTTACGCTGCATGGCAACCATTGAGGATCTCCAAAGATACTTGAACATTAACCCTCCGACTGTCTTGGAAAAGGGCAAAATTGTAATGTTGTTTTCTCTGCATTTTGTTTTAAATGCTAAAAAAATGATTCTTTGAACATTTTATAAAAAAAACTTAATAACGAATATTAATGCAATCCTTGGAAGTATTAATCATTGTTCAATGTATTAAAATTATTATCACATTATTATAACATTAAATCAATAGAATTGTATTACTTTAAATATTGCTTGTATTGCGGTGAAACCTGGCGCTTAGTGAACATATTAACACGGGCTTGTCAGTGAGGGGGTTAAAACAAAGTGATGCCCAAATCATTAAAGATTCACCTCCTTGTTGATGACGAAAGAAAGCCCGAGGTTGTTTACGCAAGCCATGCCAATAGTATTCTGCCCTATCTGGGTTATCCAAATTCTGCTTTTTTTCGTCACTGAATGTCACAGTACACCACTTTGGTCCATATGACATATTTATGCTAGCTCATTGCATTCTTGTCAATTTGTTGTGAGATTTCAACGCTGGTTATTTTGTCATTTTCATGAAGACCAATTTACATCTTTCTTTTATTCCTCTACGAATCGTATCCATTGACACAGAAAGCTCTGACTCACTTTGAATGCGACTAGCAATCATCATTTGTCTAGATGACAGTTTATGGGTCCTTCTACCATTTTATTTTCTGGCCACGTGAGGCCTTCCATATCAGTGTTTTGCTTTGAAAGAGTCACCCTTAGACAGTACTTGATAGACAGACTTCTTTGGACGATTTGAAACAGATAAAATTTCTGCAACAGTCTTCCTTTTCGATTTCAGCTTTCATGCTACAGTTACTTCATCTGACTGAAAATTTCTAGCTCTCGGCATCTTAACTAACCATTGCTATTGCGAGGTGCACTTAAATACTTCATGCGTGTGGCCCAAAAGTTTGAAATTTGTGTTTTTCTATGAACAATTGCTAAAAAAATCACAAAAGTGTCTAAACTTTTGCAATAAGCAAATTTCACATTTTTAAGTTAAATAAAATAAAATCCGACATTAAAACCGTTATTTCCATCCTAAAATGTTTAAAATATGTTTAAAAATAAGTACAGCCATTTGTATAGCCCAAGTGTTCATATTTTTTATTTAAAGGTCAAATATCACCAGTGTCTAAACTTTTGCTGAGGACTGTAGAATATGATTTATTCATTTAAGGCCAAGTTAGCAGTTGTTAATTTTTTTTTAAATGCAAAATATCTTACATAGCTTGATTATTTTAAATTTCTTAAATACAAACAAATTTTATACATATTTATTTTCTTTTAAAAAAGTATAGTTATCATATTAATTTACTTATTTTTAAAAAATGTTTGAGTAATGGTGAAAAAACAATTGCGTCATAAGGGCAGCAAAATGATGCTCGCCTCAACCTCAAGCAGAAAAATGTCTAGTGGTGGTCTTGGCTCTGGTGTTACAAAGATGTCAATTAAAGTTAAAAGCGATCAGACATTTTAATTCTCAATAAAGCAAAAGAATGAAGATTTACATGCAAAAACGACTGTAGATGGTTTATGTGTACACTAGAAGTTTTGTACTGCAGTTCCCTAATCGCCAATCATAATTCAGAAGGAAAAATTATGCAACTCCTGGTTTTTTGCAGCGGAGAGGTTTTATGCTTGCGTTTGTAAATGGGTGCAAAATGAAAGCAGGTACGATAGCGGCATATCACCCCTTCTTGAAAAGCTGGTTTGATTCTAAGTGACTCTGTAAACGATGCTTTAGTGGGGATCTCTTGCTGTGCTTAACATTTTTATACCAATTAGTTCATTTTCTCTTATACATTCTTTTACAACAGCTGTTGAGCAGATGTTATTCTTCCATTTTCTTTTGTTCCAATATTTGGTATAAATTTATTATTGCAAAAGCAAAATGAGAAAATAAGATTCTGGTTATTTACACTCTTACTTTGTAGAAATTTATTATGCTTGCCATGCTTATTTTATATAACAGAATGAATAATTTGATTACTTAAAGGAACTTATGACATCAAAAATTACATTAGGTATAAATATAATTTTTAAATGAAATGCTTTTTATGCCTTTACAAATTTACTGTACTTAATATTTTACAATACTCAGGAATTAAGCTTAGAAACAATTATTTAAAGCTTTTTTTTTTTCATTAATTCATAAGGCAAAATACCAGTAGGAACTTTCCAAATTATATTAATCTTAGATTTTAATACTTTTATGTCATTTTAAACATTTAGAAATTTTTGATTTTAATCAATGATTTAAAAAAAAAATCAATTCATTAAAATCACAATTTAATCGCCGATTTAAATCAACTGATTAAAATCATTGACACCCTACTCAAGACACTCAGAGGGTTAAACTAGAGTCCTGCAAGGGTCAGATTCTACCCGACCCGAACCCGCAAATTTCATTTTAAGTCAACCCGACCCGAACCTGCAAAAATAATTTTTGGCAACCCAACTTGAACCCGCAAAAATAATTTCATGCAACCCGACCTGAACCCGAGGTGTATCAAACCGCACCCGGCCCGAACCCACAATATTTCAACCTGCAACCTGACCCGAACCCGCAATGTAAGGAAAGCAAATCATTTTTTGATACCATTATGAAAATAATCTACAATTGTATATCTAATAAAGTTCTGCACCGGTCCGGCCCGAGGGCCGCGGCGGCAAAAAAAGTGAATGGCCCTGCCAGGTCGTGCCGATAACTACAATTAAGCAGGTCTACCGGCCTGATATAAATATTTAGACGCCGCCGATAAAATTATAAATGGGCCCTGCTGCGCTAGGGCCAAACTTTTAACTTTTACACGGTAGGCCGTTCCCGGGCATGGAAATTCCAGCCCGTGCATACCTTTAATTCCCTAATACCATTTTTATATTTTACATAGAAGAATGAACAAATCTATATTCTTTAATATTCAACAATAGTAAAACCCTACCCGATGCAGGACTCTAAATGGTATAAAACTAAAAATCTAATCTTTAAATATGCTTTAAAATTAGTTGCGGTTTCAAGAGTTCCACTCATAATGATATACCTTGTTTTACACAAGTGGCCATCTGCCTTTAGTTTATCAGCAGTTATTACTTTGAAAATTTTCCCCGTCTAACATAGTGCATCGCGTATCACCACAATTAAATTATTCACTTTTGATGCATTAGACAGGAAGGGCCATTTAGCGTTTTGCTCCGTATTGTATTTTTAAAATACAGTAAAAACATAATGCACTTTGTTATTTTGAAGACTCGTGAAAGGATGACTAAAGACAAAACAGACAGGCACACAATTTGCTTTTGTGAAACTTTGATCTGCGGTTTGTATAGGTTTTTAATAGGGATTGACCGAATACCGAATCAACTATTCGGTGGTTCAGCATGTAAACCGAATATTCGGCTTCGGCCGAATACTTTTAAGTATTCGGCCGAATAATTGCAGCTAAGTATTTTCTTAGAAGTAGAAGAATTCTCTTTTACTTAGCAGTAGAATAGGCTAAACAATGAGTTTCAATATTATGTGCATGAATTCAGCGTTCAGCTGCACTACAAAAAACAAGTCAAAGGCCATTTTTATTAAAAAAAAAACTTTTTCCTTCCTAAAATAGTCTAAATAGGTGTGAAATCAAAACAACTGTCTACAACAGAGAAAAAAAAAGTAAGGAAGATGCGCATCTTTCCCTTATCATTTAAGTTTTTTTACTTCCACATTAGTTTTTTTCAATTTAAATTTATTTAATGTGTATTTTTTTTAATATATACATCAAATAAGTATATCGGAGTTCATATCTGTATATCTAAGGTGTATATTAAAGAAAATGCACTCATCAAATAAGTATACCCCTATGCCTATCCTATAGCTTGTATAACCATTATATCAAAATCGCTCAA